>CM055842.1:22972066-24199566 GCA_029490765.1 Euthynnus affinis | reverse complement strand
ATAAATAAAAAAGACAGTTTTTCCCTTTGAGTAGTAAGTGATTTCCACCTTCTCATAGAGGATACAATGATGGGTTTTAAAACTGTCACCTATAATAAATGTAAGAGACCTGTGATTCACAGCACCAAGGGCTTTGAGGTTATATGAAGCAGCATGCATGTAAATTACATCTGCATAGTCAAGCACTGATAAAAACGTTGCCTGTACAATCTGAGGAGCTTTAAGAAAAATACACCATAAATGACAAAATAGAGTCAGATATTAAAGTTTCTCTGCCGACAGCTGTTTGAATTAGTTTGTTACAAAAAATGCTTGAGCTCCTAAATGTGGTTTGCCATTTAACATGCTTAATGAGGAAATCCATGCAGGCCCCCTCTTTTCATATTATGGTTAATTTTCTTCATAGTATTTTTCTGCCTAATGTGAGCCATGAGAACATCATGCATGAGATAACACCCAGACCCAGTCTGGAGCCAGTCAAGGTTCAGTATATACTGCTCAATCAAGTACCAACATGTACAAGCAACGACGTCTAGAGTGGCGATGATGGACCCTGTTTGTCACTTCTTTCATGTAAAGGAACTCCACCTTCAGACAATCAGATCAAATTTAAAGATTATACTAATATCAATATCAACCCAGGCCCATTCCAGTGAGCTGTGGGTTCTTTCCTCTTCGTAGTCACAGTTAAAGTAGATGCTCCAAACTTTGATGCTAACCAAGAGTGTATAGGGCCTCTAAAAACCTGAGACCTTCAAGGTAATCTGCATGATAAAAGACTTTCAGCGGTATCTACACATATGACATATGCCTTTTTGTGTCCATGTCTGAAGAGTTGCATTAGCTCTGGCCCTTCTGCCACAGACCCAGTGAATGGACTCATGTTGAAAATGAAGTCATTGAATCTTGCAGCTGATGTCAAGAGTAAGATAGAAGGCTATTAAATCTCTCAAGGGAAAATAATGCAAGTAAAAGCGTCTGCAGCACTGAGGGAGCTGATAGCATTTTTCCTGTGGATAGGAAAATGGAGCAGCCTCTGTCCTACACCGCTGGTGGGAACGTCTGTCAGCAAGCCACAGCCGGGTCACATTAACTACCACTTTTCCCACAATCTGGCCTTTATTAGAAGGGCTAATAGCAACCCTAGCATCAGGTAGATCTGAACTGCCCCACAGAGAGAACACTGAACACTGCCTAATTCATACAGCAGAGCCTAAAAATATCTCCCTGTGTATGACATGATGCCAAGCAAAGCATTCAGTTCCTCGGCTATCACAAAGGATGTTGTTGAGCTTGAGCGTACGGAAGGTGGTAGAGCAACATTCTCCATGTAATGTCAAAGGTTGCTGCTTCCTTAAAATGGAAGCATTGCTCCCGAATTTATTCCAACATTGAGGTGATACAGAGCTGCAAGGTGGGCCGGAGTGTATACAAAGATTTTCGCAGGGCTCTGAATCTCATTTGTACAGCAGTTTAAAGATGTAATGTGGCCTCAGTCCAGTTTGGTTTGGAAAAGGATCTGTGACTCAACAAGAACACACACCAAACTTTTGCACTCAGAGGAAAGCACCGTTCCCTGTTGCCTTGTACTACTTCCACCTCATTCATGTTGAGTCACAAAGCAGCAACAGGGAAGGATATTTCCCACAAATAACTCATTGTGGTTTTCTTGGAAGCAATGTTTGACCAAGATAAAGTAAGCTCCCAACTGCATCACTTCTACACTTTCATATCAGGCTGCAATTGTAAAGTGGTGAATGCTCAAATTAACAGCTCCATGTTGCTTCCCTGCCAAACAATTTAACAAAAGCAGCCAGGATTTCCCTCTTGTAGTTAAGGGACATGTTAGCCTTTGACACATTAATCCACCTTAAAAGCCTACAAAATCATGATTATGATGAAAACATAACTTACTGATCAATAAAATGTTGCAGGAGCGAAATTTGTTGCTGTTGAAAAGTTGAGACGGTGCCTGTAATAAAGCTTTGGCGAAAGCTCAAGAAGGAAGACCTCTTCCCTCGCCTTTATTCCACTATGGGTAAATGTCATGCCATTTCCTCCTGTTCTATTTCTTTCACTCACTTCCGCTTTCCCACGCTGTCAAAACCCTTTCCAATTCTGATGTCACAATACCTGACCAAAGGTCTTTCTGCCTGTGGTCCTCGAGCCAAGTCGTTTATGATATCCAGAGAGACTTGTCCAAAGGTTTATATCAACCACCACCACCAGCATCCAGGCTGGGATCCTGTCTTATCTCCTATCTTCATATGGGCCTACGCTTCATGAAGATGCCTCACATCGATGGAGTCTAATCACAAAAAAATCTTTCTGTTGCCAGCATCAATAACTGGAATAGCTGGAACAAGCACATCACAAACATCTTGACAGAGAGCTTTGATACTTTCCTAAACTATAATTTCGAGAATGCAAACACACTGTTGCAAGGATGGAGCTAAGATTTAGATATGACATTTAGGGATAGGCATTGCAAACTAGCTTAGGTTGCAAATGCTATGGTATGTGGCCTTAGTTCATGTTATATACTTGTTCCTATACAAATTAATATTAAAAAATTTAGATACAACATTTAGATTTTTATGAGATACTAGCTATAAAAAGTTCACAGATTTCACTCTAAGTTTAAAATCATGCAGCCTTTTAAAGCGCTATTTGAAGCTAACTGTGGTGCAATGAAGCTGGTGGACCACTTTGAAATCAAGTTTGCTGTGTGGATCTTGGACCTGAGAGGTTGTGCTAATGTTATTAATGACAGGACTTTTCTTTCCTCAAAGTTCACCAGTATGTTGAGTCACTAATACCAATCCTTACATTAATTTTGTAAGTCTTGTTCATTACACAACTGATTCATTTAGCTTAAACCAACTGTATGCTCAGTCAGTGAGCCAGTCAATAAACAATTTGATTTTGACAAAAAAAATGTCCTCTTATGCATTTCTCATGGATCCCAGTCCTTCACTGCTTGCACTCTCCAGCCATTAAGTAACTGTGCATGTAACACTGTGTTATCCTTCATCTTTGAGG
Source organism: Euthynnus affinis (assembly GCA_029490765.1). Classification (NCBI taxonomy): domain Eukaryota; kingdom Metazoa; phylum Chordata; class Actinopteri; order Scombriformes; family Scombridae; genus Euthynnus; species Euthynnus affinis. The sequence goes on along the minus strand of CM055842.1, from coordinate 24,196,524 downwards.
GAATCCTGCACCCTTTACACTGTGTATAGCCTGACTCTGAGCCACCAGGGACCCTGACTGCTCCACATACAATGGTTCACTTCAGCATTGAGTAAACAGGGGATGTAGCTAATATTATCTGCACAAAGATAGTGTTTCCAACAAGCGGAGCACAGAAAAGCAGCTGTGCATCCTGAGAAGACTGAAGAGAGAGACTCTGGGATGCTGATGAGTCCCAATATGAGCAAGTGAGGATTGAGCTGCTTCCCTAACACATGGGAACCAACTTAAGTGTGAAAGGGAAAGACTATTTAGTTCAGACAGAGGGGAAAGTCGTTTGAAGTGTTCATGATGGATAGATTCTATCCTGGAAAGGCATCTCTGATGCTTGTATGAATCTACGTGTGAACAGAGTGCGTAAAGGAAGAAACACAGGATAAACAATACAGTAACAGCAACAGGAGGAAATGAAGTCAAGTGAACAGGAAGCTGCCCAGTTTCCTGTTCAAGTTGTGAATAATTGGTGTTAATGATTCTGAGTGCTACAGAGGGCAGTTGTTCACAGCTCCGTTTTCTTGGTATTTGTGCACATTTGTCAGCAATGCTCTCAAACATAACAATGTGATACTTTGTCATTGAAATGACATGTTTACTGTTTCGTAAGTGTGTTGCTACCACTTCTTTATTTTCTCACCTACAAGTTTGCTATGATCGCCCTTTCTACTGCTATTTGACTTTTTTTTGCAAGACTCATCTTTATTTTCGATCATAAAACTCAGACTTTCCAGAGAACACGAATTAAGTGCATGAGACGACGCACTAAAGTGAATAACAGCAGGCCTCATATTAAGCAAAATAACCAGGAAGGTTAACTTAAAAACCTCTGGCACCACACATGGCGATGAGGGAACAGAAAATGAATGCCAGACTTTTGCACCCAATTAAAGGTATAAAAAAAGGAATAAAATATAGTATAAAAATATCCACAAGAATAAGTAATTACTCTGCAATGCAGACTTGTTTTGGATCCAGAATAAGACATTGCGTTATCATGCCTTGTAGAGCTATATTCCAATGGACCTACAAATTTATTTCTCTTCAGTACAGACTGTAAGCATTACGACTGTGGTTAGACCTATTTAAGCTATTTAATGGACTACTATTTTTTGTTAATTCGCTTTATTTTATACCTTAGTTGTATTTTACATTAGCACTGAGTGACCCTGGTAATTATTCTGTACCTGACTCTAAATTCTGATGGTCTTATTTTATGTTTCGAATGTAAAATCTATTGCGTGCGAGCTGCTAAAGACGTCATCCACAGAAGAGGGGATATTTTCACTGTGATGTATCAGTCACAGTAAGCTGTGTCACCCCAAAAAGCTCAAGCCAAAGACCAGAGAAGCGCGAGTGCAGCATGGCAAAATGATGTGACTCAGCTCACACACGGTTGTGCACAATGGCAGCTTTATGGCCCGCTCACAGGTGGCCCTTTAAAGTTTACAAACATCCTCTATAAAGCTGCTAAGTGACTTGGTACTGACTCATCTTCACCAGCACATGGCTCTGTGTGCACCTGCACGCTCACACCAGCTCACACGCATGCAGAGGATTGCTAAGCAGTAAGAGAAAGGCTGACATGAGTATGCACAAACTCACCAACACACTCTTCACCTATAATCTACTGTAAAAGTTTGAAAAAAAAAAAGTTTGATTAAGTGTTTGGCTCTACAGAGTTTCCTACAAGATTCATGTCAGGCTTATTGCAAGTGAGCCGGGAGCTGTTCTTGTGCAGGAAAAACAGAGAAGGGTACGTCAATGAAAACAAAATGAGTAGTATTTCTCCAAACAAGCTGGTTATCATCCCAGATGTAACTATGCTTCCCAGGACCTAAGTTGTTTACAAGCTCATGAATTTCTTAATGGAAAATATTCGCCCCCAACAAAGCCACCGCCAGTGTTGTTGGATGCGTTACTAAGAGTACACCTCTCCTTTTCCACATAAAACCGCTGTCTCTAAATTGTGCAGTTAAGTTAAGTTTTCAGTTAAACCTCCTTTGAATTATCATGTCTCCTCCCCAGTCAGTGCACTTGGAGAGGTACAGATGTGAAAGGAAGAAGTGAAGAAGAAAAATAACCAAGGGATCTTTTTAAATTCACACAAAAAAACAAACATTACACTACTTCTGATGTTGCATGACTTCATTTTATACCTGTTTTATGCGGTTTGACTCAAATAGACAAGCCTTTTCATGACTTGTATAAGGGGTATTTTTTTAAACAACAGTATTATTAAAAGTTTTACCAGTGGTTACACATCAGCAGTGTAATTTACTGAAGTTCAAATTCTCTTTTCCTTTACTTTTCCTGAACTCAACAGAGTTGCAACCACTAAAGAGAAGGCCAAGCTGAAACAACTATACCACTAATTTGCCTGGGCTACCAATCAAAAGCTTATTATATGCTATTTGAATTAAATACTTTCACATTAGCATCTACAAGGTCATTTTTCACTGTGATACAATGCAGCATTTCAAAAGAGATGGAACAAAATAGACAAGGATGAATGTTATCTTCAAACACTGTTGGTCTTGGTTTTTGTTTTCTCATCAGATTATAAGACATCAACTAAATTTATAGAATTTGCTTTCAAATCCATGCAGCCAGTAAATATGCAAGGAAGATTTTGTTATAAATTCAAGCATTTTATATGCATATTCAAACATTATATACTGAGAATACGGAATCTTATTTGTGGCATCTGTGCTGTGGTAAATCTGTGTTTGCATTAACACCAATTATTTTCTCAATTAATCAATTTTTGTCAATAAAATGTCAGAAAAAAAGGAAAACTTCCCGCTACAATTTCACTGACATCAGAGTGATGTCTTCAAATGCTGTGTTTTGCTAACTAAACTAACAGTTTAAAACCCAAAGGTATTCAGTTTACAGCAGTTTGAAACACAGAAAAGCAGTGAATCTTTCTTTTCACTCGCATAAATGATATTTAAAGAGAAGTAAGAAGATGACCATCTGGTCAAACTTTGCGCCACTGTTCCACCTGCAGCTCTGTGTGCTAGTGGGCGATTAAAATCTTTTAAAAATTTAATTTCTAAAATCAATTTTACTTCATTACAAACTGTTGCAATTGCCTGTCTGGCTTCATATTGGCTGCAGAGTGAAAGTATGAATGTTTAACCATCATGATATTTGATGTGTTACTACAGTATAAACCATTTGTGGTTTGTCAAAAGTTTGAAAGAAAAGTCAGGGGATTATTATCATTATACCATAATAACCAAAGACTCCAACCAAGCACATAAAAAGCCATACATAAATAACATGAAGAAAATCCACTTGCTTCAAATCTAATATAACTATGAATGATAGCCCACCATGCCGCCAGCTGTGTATGTAAACCATTACATCTTGAAACAGCAGGGACCCGAAAGACCTCACCAGGGTCCACTGAGGACATTTGCAGACAGTGCGGTTTACGCATTCCCCCCCTGTGCACAAAGCCATTCTTCAATTCCGCTTTCCATGCAAGCAAAGCTGGTTTATCTGTCATCCTAGACAGGAATGCAAACACACTCACTAACAAATACCAGGAGAGAAGGCTGTGAACATTGCTGGTGGAGTCTGTTGAGCTCTAATAATTAACCAAGGCTTTCAACGCACTCAGAGTTTGATCAGAGTTAAGATCATCAATTTCACTATGAGATTAAACCAACTCGTCAAATCCTTTTTGGCCGTTTGATATGTTGGAGCACAGAAAGGACACACTTGTCTATTCCTAGCCCAGACTCACATAACACTCCCAAATCTATGATTATGACTGTTGGAGTACTCTAAACTTACTTCTGAGCTATATGAGTGCCAATTAATGCATCATTGCTCCAGCCCTTTCAAGAGCTCTCCAACTGGGCAGCTTAAATTTAAAATGTCTCAGGGAAGTGAACATGGATTTGCCAAGAATGCTCACATGAAAGGTTACAAGGACCCCTCTTGTTTTCGTTCTTCGTCCCACTCACTGTGAGTGTTCGATGTGGTTTATATTGCAAAGTTACATAAACCCACAGGACCAAAGTGCTACAGAAAAGGAGTCATAAAAATTTGCACTCATTTACTTCCTTTTGACTTACACATATACACCAGCCACGCAAGAAAATACCTTTAGCAAGACTTTCTTGTCCGCTTTCTTCTAAATCTAATGATTGTGGACAGTAAGGAGTAAACTGGGTGAAAACTTTCCAAAACAGGTCTACCGAAAAGATTGAAAGATGTTGTGAACATGTGCCAAACCAACTGGACTCATGGTTTTAACTTCCTGATCAAGCATGTCTGCTGGACATGGTACATCCAGCTAAAAGATGAAAAAACTCTAAACAATGAAGTCCCATGATTCACTAATTATGACTGTATGTGCTTCATTTCCCTCCAGAACATTAAGTTCTGCATGTTGGAAGAAGTCTAAAAACCCCTACGTTGGTCTTTGGTCTTTTGTCGAGACTAAAGTATGTATCCCAACAACCATTGAATGGATTATGAAATTGTACAGATATTCCTCATGCCCAGAAGATGAAAGGTGAATTTGGTGATCCCTGCTTTTTTATTTGGTGCCACCAACAATTTTCACTTATTCAATGAAATATCTCACATTGGAACAAATTTTGGCACAGACATTCATGGTCCTCAGACAATGATTTTTGACAGTAATCCCCCTTTCCTCTCACACCACTAGTTTTTAGTGAAAAGTCACATCAACTATAGAGTGAAATTTGGTACACACATTGATGTTTCCCTCAAGATTAAATGTAATAACTTTAGAAATCCCCTGACTTTTCATCTAACACCATCATAAGGTCACAAAGATGTGCTTGTTGGATGGTCAAATAGCCATGGAAACCCCTCTCCCTACACCTTTCTGATATTGGATTAGGAGGTGCTGTGTAGGGCCTTTTCTGTAAGTTTCTGAAAACTAACAATCCAACATTCACTTCATGCAGTGATTGGCCAGCTGAGCAGAGGTGAGAAAGTTGTCAGGATTTTACATTTCTGACATAACCATTTTAGTCACATGTGACCAGCAGTGTGCAACACAATGGATGCCTTTCAGGAAAGACTGTTTGAAAATATAAACCTTTATCCCCGTATTTAAAAGGTATCATGTCTTCTCCCTCTCTATGAGGGCTGGCTTTTCACTTTTCACACTTCAAGTGTAGCCATTTGGAAACATTTTGGATTTCCGACATGGTCCAACAACACAACGTACCAACCATTTCTGATCCAACATAATCCAGCACTGCTATCATGGCTGTAGACTCTGTGTAAAGTTAAGTGTCACTCATAGTGATGAATTCACAAAGAATTATCAATCAATGTCACGGTTGTTTCTCTGTGTCTGCTGGTTGTGTATTATTATTGTGTATATTAACTTTGTACATCAATGTTGTGTGTATTGCTTTAAGTCCAGCTCTAAACTGACCCTAAACTTTGCAGCAAAATGTGTCAAAATAACTTTTATCAGCATGCTTATTCTCGTTAAGAATAACTGTTTTGGTTGAGATGAGTGATAAGAGAAAAAATAACTAAGCTTGTCTTTCCTTTCTCTTGGTGTCACCTTTTAATTTATTTGCCTTATCTTCTTTTTGTGTGGTAATATCCGTCCTCCTGCTAACTGAGACAAAGAAGAGAGGCTGTGACCCAGCCGTGCCTTGTTTGCACTTCCCCAGCTCTCCCAGTTTTATTCAGTTCTTGATGGATCGATGGAAAATGCATGCCAACTTCACCGTCTTTGCCAGTTGCAGGGAGATACAGGAGGATATATTTGGAACTTGTAAATGGCCTTTCTGTCAGTAGAGTTGACACTGAATAGACACTGAAAAACTCCCAACACTGTCCACAGACAGTAACTATTACATTTTAGACTTCTAGCTGACTTAGCTTATACAGAGTGATTTACTAAGAGTGAACAAAGCTCTGTCTGGCTCCATAAGACATTTTGACAGTACATGTGGCCGTTGATGGACACAAAGTTGGCTCTTAGAGGGATTCAGCCTGCACCTTTTTGGATTAATAGTTAAGTTTTCCCATATATAAAGAAACTGTCTTCTTAATATTTTCTGCCAATGTGACTCAAACAAAAAAGATGTTTTGTTGAACATTTCATTCACTCTGTGCCTTCAAGACAATGCACTACTGTCCCTGATCATAATTCAGGTTAAACCATACAGACTTGTGCTTTCTTGTGCATATTGATGGATGCAGAGGTAAGTTGAGAAGATACACATTTCAAAGACAGGCAGCAGCTAGCAGTGAATAGGAAGCATTGTAAAGCAGAACCTTGGAGAAGATACATCATGAAGGTTGCTCTCACCTTGATAAGAGGAAAAAAACGGCCTCTATTGACAGACTTTATTTATAGTCACAGGAATGAAAGTCAATGAGAGAAGCAAAAAAAACAAAAAAAAAACTTTAAACCAAGTGAACTGATATAAAAGGCTGTTGACCGGAACTAATAGATGTTTAATTATTTTACTTTTCCACTGAATAAGATCTTTATCTAGGACTGTGAATGAAAATTATATAACTCCTCTGAAAAAGTTGATGAGTGGACTGAGGAGAAAGTGGTGGGCTGGCTGGATGAAGGCTGAGCAAATGGTACAGTTTCTGTCACATATAACATTTGAAATAACATAAATTCTTAAAGGTCAATTACTTTTAAACAAACTATAAACATCATTGTGCACACAGGCCCCTCCCAAGTATAATGAGAGTGAAATACAGGATATTTACTAAATGATCTATGCAATAAACTAGATTATGCTGGAGCTGCATCTGATATGCATTAAAACACTTGAATTTATGCTTTTTTATTTACTGGAGTTTAAATAAAGGCAAGCAAGGCAAGTTTACAGCAACTTTCAAACTTAACAGTAATAGCTTTGCGTAAGACACAACATTTAAATGACACAAACAAGGAAGATAAAACATAGAAGTAATAATGTGTCTTTTTGTAACATATTAATACCTTCTTTGATATGGTAAACTTGTTAGCAAATAGTTGCCTATTTCCAGGTGACATGGAATAACATTAGCATTCATTCAGTGTCATGTTTCTGGCCACCTGACACATTTAAATCCAATATTCACTCTCTTTTCATCTCTGGCTTTCTCTGTCTCTTCATCAGCTAAATACTTTAATACTTTATACCTGCTAGCTGCTAACTGTCTATAGTTTGGTGCTAGATGAGTAGCACAGAGTTGCTTATAGTTGGTATCAAAACCTTTTCACTGAAAAGAGCTGCATGCTGTAGCTGTAAACAACGCTGATGAGAGGGGAGTGAACTAAAACAGTAAAGCTGGTGACTGTTAAACCAAAACAATGTGTTGAAAGGCACCACAATTCTCTGTAGAGCTGAGTTCAACTTTAGTGTCGGGTGGGGACATTACTACACCCCTTACACATTAGTCTTTTGACCCATTGTTAATAAATATCAATTTGTGAAGCTTTAACAAATAAATAAAATACAAACTCCACAAATCAGAATTTGGAGCTTACATAAGGCACCCAACTGTTACCAAAGGTGACATTAAAACATGCAATTCAACTGAAGCATGAATTACAGTATGCCTGGAAGCAACAACTGTTGCACACAACCTTGTACAGCTGGGAAATAAATCTGTTAGATGAACTTCTTTGCTTAACAGCTGATGGCAAACATCCGTCCCGTAACATTAGAAAGACGCAAGTAGTGTGTCTATTCCCTAACAAAGATTAAAACCTGAGTCCTCAGACCTTTTTTCTCCTTCTGACACCGCCAGAGCCAAATGCAGATGCAACTCCATCTGTAAAAGACAAGCTTGGGCCGCTGCCATTCTCAACTAAGCATCTAATTTTCCTGATATGTTCCTCAGGGCCCAACCTGTAACATGGCATATCAGCTTTCTGGCTGCTCCCAGGAGGGGCTGTGTAGTGAGGGAGTGGACTGCCATGAGCCCACAGAGGGCCAACAGAGCTCCTGGATCTAGGCACGCTTCCAGCCCCCAGCACGCACACCAGCCCATCTTCCTACCCCCGGGGCATTCTCACTGATGGCTTAGACTGGCTTTTCACTGTGCCATGATGCTTTCATTAAGCTAGTTTATCCCCCCGTTTTCCACTGCTGGGCATCTCTCCCATCTGCGTTCACTCACAGCGATCGGCCAAGCTGCCGAGGCTCTGGAAGACATGGAGGCTGTGTTTCAGTGAGGATGCACAGCGCATTTACAACAAATCCTATTGCTTTCTCCATTATCCATTGCAGTGGTTGTGTGGTTAGGGTGTCTGCCATGAAACTAGTGGGCTGTGGCTTGGTAAGATGCTTCTCTTTTTTTTCTTTTTCTTTTTTTTTTCGCTTCAAGCTCAGTTTTGCAAAGGCAGGTCAAGGCTGTGCCGTACAGACATAGATCATTGTGGCAGCGTAGAAATTGGACTTATGTTGCCAATGAGTGAATAATCGTCCTTTTGTCATCACCAGTATTGTTACTATGACATTTTCTTCTCATAAGCACTTAGGCATAATCCAAAACAAGTTATGTAATCAATCGTAATTGAGCATTGGCAAAGTAAAACCCACACAAAAACCCAGATACAGATTGTAAACAGAGCAGTGTCAAAGAATTGTTAAAGGCAACAGATAATAACACACAATGGGGCGCCGAGGCCAAGGTCCAGCCTCAACCTGAAGAGTTGTGGGTGCATGATTGATCGATGCTGTGTTTGGAGCCAAAGGTTCCCCATGTGTTTTGTGTCCAGTTCATTTGTGGCTGGAAAATTTGTAAAAATTTGATTTTGATTGTTTTATCGATCACCAGAGCCTCTCACTTGTTACAGTCTAGTTACACATAATGTCTGTAATTAGACTGCAGTAATGTTGGTTTGATTTGTGGTTGTCACGGTGGTTGTTGGGAGAATACCTACAGTATGAGTGCTGTTATGTGCATTTTCATCAAATACACTTCATAACATCATAGTATTTGACACAACAGGCTGTATTCATTATTTTGTATTAGTTTGTATTAAAAGAAATCTACACAGGGCATACAATTTTAGATGAACTGATTTGAGGATAAACACAAAGGAGAACCACAAAGCTTTTGGGAGTTCATAAGAGTCCCACAAGTGCAGTTAAATCAGTTGCGGCTCCCATAAATAAAGATCTTTTAAAAACTTTTTAAAGACTCCCTCTTTATGCAACACATTTTTAACAAGATATTTATTTATCCCCTTCAGTGGATAATTCTCCCTTTAATACCAGTTGCTAACGCAGCAGTTACTTTCCAATTTCCACACTTGGTTAATCAAATTTTGTATGGTTAAACCATAACCAACCTTATTGACAAAGATCCAGATACCACAAAACCTCAGCATGTATTCAATGACAATGTTTTATTTATATCTAATGCCAACATTTTTAAAGCATACATATTTCTCTGATATCTGTGCATTGCAATTGCATTTAAGGTTTCGGTTCATGAAAAGGCCACCATAAATTACAGGGCTGTCACAGGAAAGTCCATGGTGGAAACTCCATCATCCCAGCCTCCACACCCTTACTTTCCACCTTGTTACATAAAGGACACATTACTTCCTGCATTGGCACTGAACATTGGAACTGAATGTAAATCGTGAGGTGGGTGGGTGACAAATTAGCAAGGTGTTGGGTCACCAGGAACCTCCAGAGCGGCTTCAGTTCTTCTTGGCAGAGATTGTACAATCCCCTGTAACTCCGCTGGAGGGATGAACACCATTCTGCCAAAAGATATTCCATCATTTGGTGTTTTGATGAAGGCCAGAGCATGCAAATCATTCAATGACCCTCTGCCCTGCATGGAAACATCTGCATTCATTATTTTTCTTCACTCATTTATTCAGGTTTTTCTTTTCATTTGTCTGTAGAAGATAACAATTTGAGCAAGAACAATAATCAGTCGTGTTTTCTTTTCCAGCATCTGACACAGCGCAGTAATTTTTATATGTGATGCATATCACTGCAAACACCAATTTCATTACTATAAATTACACTAGATGTTGTTAACCATAAGGATGCACTGGGCATGGAAAATCTGGCTGCAGCCAGCAAAAGAAGTTGTGTACACTGCAGCCCACAAAGCAACAACGCCATAAACATCCTGGCATCTGGCTTATGTTCCCATCATAAGCTATGCTCAAATTCAATTACCAAGTCAACATTCTCTGAGCAATGTTGAAGGGCTCTTGATGGAGTGCTATGTACATAACCCTGATTAGGTATTACACATAGATGTGATGAATACCGCAAGACCATTGAGAAACACTCCAGCATCATAAATCAAAACCACAAAGATCCTCCAGATTTCAGGCTCTGCTCAGTTCTGGTCATTAGAAAAAAAAGCTAAAACACATTTAACAACATGGGAATTAGTGTAATAGTGAGAATTATAGCTTGTCGGTGTGTATGTTGGGGATATTTAAGACTTTATTTACTTTTTCAGCCACACACACACACACACCAACACACACCGAAACACTAGAAGACAACAAGAGCTAGAAGACCTAATGCATCAACTGTGTTTTATCTTTTGTTTTCTTTAAACAATTGGTTCTCAGTGAAAATCAGTTTAACCACAGAGGACAGACTACAAGCAGAAGTGAGTGTCCAAAATCTTCATCATTCTGTACGTTGTATGCAGAAAAGGATCATATAGAAATTCATTTAAACAGTTCAAAGTTAGGCTGCGTTCAGATCGACCTACTCTTAGTTTGTGTCTCTCATGTATTTTCATTACAGTTGGGTCAAGAGTTAAGCATCTGTTTTTGTGAGAAATAAACTATGACAAACCCTGAAGGTCGTTTAACAACACTTACCGCTGTTCTGAATGTGTTTCCAGAATCCTCAAAGCCTCTTCAACAATGTGGATAAAAAAAATATTCTGTCTGCTGCACTATATAAAGGGTTTTAACCCATCTCCATCCATTTCCTGTTCATGTCAAAAATGACATCCATGCTTGTTTTGCATGACACAACAACATATACAAACTTGCCATTTTGTATAAAGATCACATAATGGAAAGTAAAACAATACAGACAAATATATCTGATAATAAAATATTTAATTTATGACATTTATGGCTACCATCTCTGTTTGTATTGGATTATTTTTTCACCCAGATGGTTAGAAGAGTCATTTGGGATTCTGTAAATACTGTCATAACAACGGTAAGTGTTGTTAAATGACCTATGTACACATTCTTGTATCTTCTATTTCATGCTAGCGACGTGACTGTAAAGATGGCAGTCAATCCTCTGCTTTGGTCCAAACTGAAATATCTCAACAACTATTGAATGGATTGCCATTACATTTTGTACAGACATTTGTGGGCCCCAGAGGATGAATCCTGACTTCTCTTCTAGCACCACCAGCTGGTTTGTGGATTAGAGTGAAATGTCTTGACAAGTTTTGGATGGATTGCCATGAAATTTGGTACACACATTCATGTCGCCTTCAGGATGAATTATTAATAGCTGTGGTGATCCCTTAACTTCTCATCTACTGTCAATTTTTTATTTTTCCAATAGCCCACCTTAGTTCACGACCAAAGACCTGCAGAACTTATGAGACCCTCATCATCGTCAGCTGTACCTTGTGTGAAGTGCTACTGTAATTAGCAAAATTTAACATGCTAACATATGGTGAACATGCCTAAATACAACCTCACAGAGATGCTAGCATGGCTGTAAACTCTTAGTCTTGTTTAAACAGGAACCAGATTTATTTCAAAACAGTTGCTTAATGTATCTATTGATGATCCAACAGGGTTTAGACTTTCATGTGCATCCAGGCATTGAAAGTGCTGTCATTTGTTCGTATGTGATCGGCCAACAAAGTGCATTGCTGGATGACATTGCACAGTGCTGCAGCAAAAGTTGAACCAGGAACAACTTTTTTCCCCTGGACTACTCTGTATTTTTTTTTCTCTCTCTCTTTTTTTTTTTTGCAGGCCCCTCTCTATGACAACGCAGCAATTTCATTGAAATGAACGAGGAGTCTCTATTTGTGAAGCAGTGCTATTGTTGGTCTGAAGGAGGCCTTACGACACTTGACAAAGAATAGGACACTGAGAGCTGCTGCAGCACTAATGCAAGATAGATGTGATGGGGATGGGGACTGGATGCCTTATGGGGAACTTATATGAGGGCTACCACTGTGCAGCTCATATCAGATTAAATCAGGAATGGTATTAGCATGCAAATTGAAAAAAGGGGCAGTATTTCCTTTGGATTAACTGCCACTGCCTGTGACAATGTATAAGTGCTACACTATAGACCTTATCACGGAGCCATGTGAAATACTTTAGCTGTATGAGTACATGCCCATGGGCATCCTGAGGAAGGTCTCCACTGGTTTAGTCATAGAAGTCATTAAAATGTGCTGTTGGTCACAATTTAAAATAGACTCAGGTACAAGCATCACTCTGACACAGCAGAATTCATCAGGATGGATTCATGTGTGGGAAAGTAACACACACATATACACACACACAGACACACACACACAAACTTGTACAGAAATGAGAAACTTCTTTGTCAGTGGCCATAAATTATATCAGTGGTCATAAATTGTGTCAGTGGCCATAAATTGCAATTAAGAAATGCATAACTGATGTGACATATATCAGAAATGCATCAATGTCGTTTAATGTGAGCCCAAGGCCTGTATAAATGTGATAAATTGCTTTAAACCCAAAATCTCCTCTGTTTTTCATGACACAAACCTCAACTACACATAAAGCTAACTCATTCCGTTTGGTGTGGGAACTGGTGGAGCAGTCCTGTCAGTTAAAATATGAGATGAGCTCTTTGCATGGTTCTCATCACTTCTCGGCTCTCTGGTTGCTTCACATCGGCCGAGAGGATATTTACTGTAGCTCACCCAGCGCACTGAAATCAGCAAACAAGTATGTGTTGTGATCCTGGAGTGCGGGGGCTATGACTGGGCTTGGGGAGCCCAGCAGTGACATGCTCCTGCCAGTCATCAAGGTGTCACTCTGTCTTACATACTGCTCTCCCTTTGAAGCAGCTCTTTTCAAGTAGTGTTTACCACCACTGCCGCCTTAAAAAAAAGCTCAATCACTTGGGTTTTAGAGACATTTAAAATTGAGTAATTGAAAACACTTGTCTGTGTGAACGGATGTGGGCACCCCTCCAAAATGTATTCCTGAGATGCCTGGGCTGGAGACAGATCCAGATGGGTCTGAACTGAAACCAGATGGCTGGGTGAAGGGAACATAGCCTAGGTACTACTGCATGCTGCATACATATGGACTAAGGTACAGACACAGTGTTTTTTTTTCTTAGTGTGAATATGTTATGTGTGCGCATCACGCAAGTGTGTGCTTTGGTAGAGGAATGTAAAGACAGATTATACTAATTATCTAAAATCCACAAGAAAAAAAAATAAAACATTCAACAACATTTATTGAGATATTGCAGAAGTTTTATTACCTTGTTCAGTCAGCTTGTCTTATAACGGGTAAAATTAATGAAAAACCCATATTGAACATTGCTTAGATACCTTTATAACACTGCATAAAAACAAAACAAAACAAATCTACCATGTAATTCTGGCACTCTACTTTTTCTGCACTTCTGATTTTCTTAAGCAGATAATTCTGGCAGCAACAGACACCTTAAACATTAGACTTTTCTAGCATTAGATGTTCAGCTGAAAAGCCATGACATTGGATTTAAGAGTTCCGACACAAAGAATAAATCACTAAAAAAGCTGCAAATCTTGAAATGTGCCGTTCATATTTTATTGGATTTTGAAAGTGCACATTCCAGAGGCCACTTGCCAGACACCTTCAAGTTCTCTGATGTAAGTTTCCTTCAATAATCTGTTGACAGAGTTTGAATATGTAAAAGTGTCAGTCATCTTTTTTTTTGCTTCTAAAATTACTGTTGCTGCTGCTGGAATCAGTTGTAGCGAAACACACCTGTGCACCAGAGAATATTACCCGTACAAAAAACCTTCCAGATGGCAGGGATTTAAAACAGTGAATGTAAAGGCTCTCGTGAACTGTTGTGAACTGTGTTAAAAGAGTCAAATTACATGAATATTTAGCTCAAGTTTCAGTTAGCACCACTGTATGATTAGGAGAGATGAAGCTATGGAAATGATATTGTACAGTTAGTGATTCACAGAGCTCTGAGCAGCTGTGCCCTTTGGGAAATAGTGTGGGTCTGATAGATTAATGCATTTCAAATGTATCTCCAACAGCATGGCTCACGCAAGTGGACAATACTATTTTTCCACAATCTTACTTCAAAAGCATTCCCATTAAAAATGTTTCCAATCAGATTTCACTGCTTGCAACAGAAAACTGGAGCAACACACACGACAAGCAGACACGCACATTTTTTATCCTTGTAAAATGTCTTTGGGCTGCTGATGTGGGTTAACAACATCCTTTTAATTACCTGAGGAGAAATCAGTCATTTCAGTTGCCTTAGAGGGGGGTAAAGGAGAAGAAAGGGTCAGCTACAGAGCAGCACCAACAGAGCTGAGAGCTGAGATTCTGATTTTTGCTGAAGGACACCTGACCACGCCACACTACACCTTACTGATGTGGAGAGAAGACATGCTGAAAGCTGTGGATGGCAGAACTGTGGTAAAGGAAACTCAGCAGGACCCACAATCAGTGTAACTCAGTTAAGGAGTCTGGTAAGTATCACAAAATAGTTTTCCCTGATGCAACTTGAAGCATGTGTAAACACATCATTCAAAAAAAAATTATGACAGCAGAAAAACAAGAATATCATGGTGTTAACTGGTTAATTTTATGAATCATTCCTGAATTAGTTTTATTTGTTATCAGGTTATTATAAAATTATTTCTTCCTCTGACTCTGAATAAAACTGTTGCCTGCAAAACAAACCTTTTTTGCCTCTTCAGCCGCAGTTGCAAACCAAAACAAGTCCATCACCAAGTGAGCACACATGCCCAATGTGAGGAGGGGTGAGGTGACTGTGTGCTTCTTTAGAGTCTTTGACTGGCTGAGCTGATCTTTGCTGCAAGTCACCCCTACAACTCATATAAAAACTACCAACAAGATGCAATTCCTACTTGTAGCACCTTTAGAAAGTAAAATTTGTCTGTAGAACTTGTTCCTACATCTTTTTGAATCTTACTCCCTTTGCAGAGCAGAGATTTATGTAAATCTACCTATCTGCATCTCTCACCAGCACCATGAAAACCTGAAAATGTTTGCAACTTTTTTCATGTATTGTTTTGGTCCTAATGTTCCATGCTGCAGAGCTGCAACGTGTTTTCATTCCAGCTTCCAGATGTATAGCTCTGCTATGCTACTCGTATTGGATACACATTCAGGAATGCAGATCCCCTGAGTTTTTGCGCTATGTTCAAGTCATGCAGACATCTGTTTGAGGGAAAACACCATTTAGATACTATGAAGAAAGAAACTAAATCAACACTGAAGAAAACAAAGTGACACATTGCACCTTCCTTTACTCGAGAATTATCATTCTGGTGAGTATTTTGTCGGTCAAAATCATACTTTTTCTATGAATTGTGTCCTCCACAGGGCCCAAACAAAATGAGGGCTCTATACACAGTGGGGTCTGCTAATTTCAGCCTTTCCAAGTGGTGAATGCCACTTACAATAGTAAATGGGTTTAGCTGTTCAGCGTGCCCACAGAAACTAAATCTCAGTGTGGTTGCTCCACTTCTGGTATTTCAATAGATTTGTTTTTAACAATACACATTATAAAAGTGGTTCCAGCAACATTTGTACTAGATCATTCAATTTAGGGAGCATGGGCATTTAACTGTCATCCCATGACCCTTATAGATTGGTATTAATCTCCACAATGTCAAAAAAAAATACTTTTAAAAGTGACACTGTCTCTCTTTTACCCTTAAGGGTCTCCCAGTTTTCTGACGGCTGATGGTACTGTTTAGTGCTTGTGTGTAATGTGGAGTTGCTCATGCTGTCTGTCATCATTGCACAGAGCTGCTCTCTTCCTGTCAATAACACTGACATAATATTTCCTCAAAAATGAAGTGTTATTCTCATGTGAACACCGCAAGCATCTGCTGCTAGAAGGCAAAATACATGATCACCTGACCGAATGTTACACAACAAAATATAAATCTTGAGAATACATCACCATTGAATGGGTGTACATGTGGGTTACTTAGCTGTAAATAACCCTAAAGGATGTCTTGCATCCTTTTCATACACTCCTTAAATCTCACCAGTGTTTGAAGGTGCTGCTTTACAGTAATAGCTCATGTGAGCCAGTAACATCTGTCAAAAAGTCCCTCTTGTGGACACAGGTAGACTAGCACTGTCCTTCAGGTGACATCTTGCAAATGCTTTTACATAATTTGTTACATAAATTTGTTAAAAAACTTGTGCACAGACATTAGCAATATTTGTGATTAAATTGCTTGTGCTTGATAAAAGATTAAACTCCCGTCTATCACATTAATTTCAAATCTCTGGCTAATAATGAGCAGGCTCATAATCTTATAATTATGGAGGAAGTTTCTCTTAGGCAAACAGCAATAAGCCCCAGGAAAAATTCAACCTAGATGCAAAGTGACCTCTAATCAGAAAATCAGTTCATCCACCTCAATGTAAATGAATGCAAAACGCCCACGTTGCAGCAGGCCATCTTACTGTATGTTCTGGAGCAAATTTGTCCTTTCAGTGAACTCTGCCCTCTATTTTCACCTCCATGCCAATGTTGTCTGATCTACTTCTGAAACAAGGTGAATCACCGTCTTTTACCTGACAAAGGAATTCATTATCCTTCCCCGAGAGGACGTAGAAGTCGTCTTCTCAAATGTGTTTGTGGTATGGCTCCGCTCCAAAAAGGGAAGAGTCTGCAGTGATGTGCTAACAAGGACGAGACTAACTTTCAAACTCATGAATAAACTCTCAATTCACATCTTCAGTTTCAGCTGAGGCACACTGAACACCCACCACTTGAGTGAAAAACACAGAGCAGCATCATATTCATGGAAAGCGTGAATATCATATGAACATAACCAATAAGCAAGTAGGCTGGCCTCTGACATACTGTTTTCCACACCTAATTTACAGGGAGGAGAACCAGTCGACACTCTGGAAACTCCTTTTACTGTAAATGACAGAGATTTGAAAAGTAAAGACTGACGTTGAACAGTTCAGCCTCATTTTGGAAACCTTGCCTATATCGGCTCTCTTTTGAAGGAGTCATCATTATCCAAACAGAGTTTAAACACTCTCAATTCTCAAAAATCATGTGCATAACATGTAAACTTATGCCCTCCAAAGACTAGGATGTGGATAGTGATTGATTGTGGCAGTAGATAATAGCTCATTCATTAGGCTGTTATATTCATATTATCTTTCCATTTCAGAGGCTAGCGGTGCAGCTGGCAGGGACCCATATTTGAATTCCCCAGCAGATATAAGGTGCCAACAGCTTGACATCGTGCCCAACTTCTGACAATGCTCTGGAAGAAATTAGGGTCATAGCACAATGATTGCCAAAGACAACTAGAGCACAGCAGAGAGATATGAAGAGGCTCTCTCTGCTTGCTGAAATACCACAGGAAAAGAAAAGTCATTGTGGTGTGGCAATGGGTTGATTTATGCTTGGCACACATGGACACCTGCTGAACTATCTGACAACAAGAAGATAAGAAATGATTTCAGGAGTACATGTGTCTGCTAACAAATAAAGCAAAAGATTTTCATGTCACAGTAAAACAGTCTCCTCTCCACAGTCTTATTGTCGTGACAATTTAGCATCCTTTTCTCATTTCTGATTCTGTCTGTGATGGTCGAGCACTGCACTGGGTGAAGAGGCGTGAGGCCTCCATGATAAATGATAGCTTAGAGTCCCACACATCATCCTCTGTGTGCCGGCACGTGCAGCTGCAAGTTGGTGGACTTGGAGCCAACATTTTACAGTCTTGGGAAGAAGAGAATGAGGAATTAGGTCAACAGCAATCATTATCCACATTTTATGTCAACATTGAAGGTAGTTTATCTCCATGTTAAGTCGATTTCCTAAGTTAAAGCAACAGTGGTGTCATCATTAAGCACGGTTCAGGAAAATGCCAGAGTGATAAAAAAGATATATCATTTGAATATTCTGGCTTGATATTTATACAAAGCTGTTTAAGTCTGGCAAAGTACGCACCACATTTGACTAAAACACAGGTTGGGGCTTTCACGTTTGTTGATTTTGCCTATTTGTGCAAGCATCGTTACAAGTCAGCCTGCATATGAGAAAACATGGAATTGCGGTGGCATTTTGATAGAGTGGATATTCAAAACCAGGAAAAAAATACAACAGCTCTTCATGGTAAATTCTATTTATTTATTCAGCATAAGGTAAGCCTTTATTACATAACCTTGTCATGTACGGTAGAGGGGCTCTGTGTCAAAATCCAGTTTAAAGATCATATTTTAGTCTATTTTGGGCCCACAAGGTGCATATTCCCAAATAAAGCTGTGTTTAATCAAAAAAGTCACAAAATAATTGACATAAACCTTGAAGTCAGGTATTTGTATTCCAGCATGGTTGGTTTCCAGGTTTCTGGGGAAATAATCAAGCTGCCAGTGGGGGTCAACAACAAAATTTTGCATCAGGGCCCCCCAGCAATTTGATCCAAACATGCATAAACCTTAAAACGTTAAGTTTTAAGGTAAGAAATAACCTGATGATCACTTAATACCCACTAATGTTTAGCCTATAACACACATTATAAATAAATATTAGAGGAGGTATTGAAGAGAAAAATTACTCAGATAGGGGGGAAAATGATTTTGTTTGTTAGTTAGGGTCATTGCAATAAATCATGTCTCAAACCTTGATGTTGAGCTCTATGATTTACAGTGCTGGCAGCTGTTAAATGATTTTATCAATTAGTAGTGGAAAGACCAGGACCACCGTCTTGAATGCTGCGTTCTGATTGGTCCAAAGGGAGAACTCGTAACGCGTAATGTTCAGCGCTCCTATATAAACCCGTGCAGACTTGACATCGGTGCTATCTGTCATGCAAGTCCAAAGGATAGTGAGGAGTCCAATGTAGAGACATTGCTGGCAGCCTGTCTTGTCATAGCCTACATTTATTCTGTTTCGGCGCTGCAGAAGCTTTTTTTTTTTTTTGGAGCGCTATTCTTTATGAATTACGCACAAACCAGGAGGCGTCTCTTTACATTTAGTTGTATCATCTGTGCTGAGAGGACGATGCCTTTGAGGACCGGACTTTTTCTCCTGATGGTGCTGAACGCATCTGCATATGAACTGGATCAAAACGAGTCTTATTCGCCCAGGAGAGCACGCTTTACTGCCAATAGCCCTTGTAAGTAACACGCTGCTTCCATCTGCATATCTCAGAGTGCACTGCTTGCTTTTTTTTTTTTTTTTTTTTTTTTTTTCTTACACACACACACACACACACGATCTCCACAATGCACAACCATACCTTGCTCGCTTACTATATGGACATTTCTTTTCTCATAATATCTATATATATATTTTGGCCTATGCAGCCTTTTCTGTCCAAACGAGCGCGTTGATTCACGGAGAAGGCTGCGGGATTAACGCTGTGGTTTTTGCCGGTGTCCTGCCGGCAACAGATGAGCACGGTGCTTGCTGCTGACACCTGAGAGTGCAGGCTGTGTCATGCTGATAGTCTCTTTCTCATGGTTTGGCTGCTGCATAGATCCCACTATTCAGTATTATAGTGGACTTACTCAGGGGGTATTTAGTGCATAAAACATATAAAGCTCCAGTTCCTGTGTGAGCCTTCAAGTGAGAAAAAGAAGTAGGCTACACCTTTTTTTCTCAGTATACCTCAGGAAAAGCTACTGCACTGTTTTGTCACTCTGGCTGTGTCTTTTGGACAAATTCATGTAACCCTATTAGTTGACATCGCATCCCCTATCCATCAAATGATCCACTGTGCAAGGCCCGAGTCAAAACCACTTATAATATCCATCAAGAAATGTAACTGCAGAGCATAAATCTGCATGGCTTCATTCAAATGTTGACTTTTCCCCTTTTTTAACATAAAGGTACGCTCCAGTACTAAAAGACAGCGGGGTAACTGGGATGCTGATTCCCTTCTGCAGGAATTGCTTCATCATTTGCAGCTCACTCGCTGTATTTTGAGAACAATCTCTGGTCCCCGATGGCAGGCAGACTTTATCTGCAGGTCAACATGGGGCCCCAGATTCAAAGTCTGCCAAGTAGGCTTAGGCTTCTTGGTGACATTTCTTAATGGTTATTTAATGCTTATTACAAAGGATTTGAATCAGGCTGCTTGCCATCTCAGTGGATTCTTGGATGAAGAATAAGCAAAGCAAACTATATGCATACACTGATCTTCAGTGTATAGCTCTGTCTCGGTGTAAAATTTCATGTCGGTTGCATGGACTTAGAGCTCCTTTCTTTATGGCCAAAATCAATATTTGGCAAATTGACTTAATGCTGTTGCACGGTAGCTGTTTCATAGGTTTAACAAGATATGTGTGTGATGCTCATGTGATGCTCCTGAAATGAATATGGCAGCATTTTCAGAATGTGTGTTTCATTATATATATTAAGTAGATGTGCATGGGTTCGGGTCTGCGTACTCAACTGAGCTGTGACATGTGCTTAGTTAATAGTCAAGAATATTAAAGTGGTTTGGCGGCAGAGTCCTCAAATTCAGCTTGACGTTACGACTTGTGTAAAATAATTGAAGACAGAGTCTGATGGCAGTGTACATTTGTGTGTGTGTGTGTGTGTGCACGCGTGTGTGAGTGTGCCAGCAGTACACGTGTATGTTTATGTGTGTCGACAGGCACGCCAACAATTTTCAGGAAACTCTTTGGTATTTCTGGTGCTGTTCTTCCAAGCTCTGCTGAAAAGAACCTAACAGTGGAATATAGGTCCATGCCAAGAGAAAAGCAAAGTAATGCCAAATAGTGTCTGAGACTCTCAGAGTTGTAAGGTGTCCAATCTCCAGTCAAGTCACTATTTGCCCCGAGTGGCTGTATGTCTTTTGTGAATCACCAAAGTATGAAAATTCTCCTTTGTTCGCTGCATTTTTTAGCTGAAACCCTGGCAACCCTTGTGTAATGAGCTCAGTGAGTGTGCAGTGATTCCCAGTGAACCCACTGTTGGCTCCCCCGCTGATGGTTCATTCTCTGTGCCCACAGCAGATGTGGCACGCTGTCTCAACAGTGCCCTCCAAGTTGGCTGCGGAGCCTTCGCCTGCCTGGAAAACTCAACTTGTGACACAGATGGCATGCATGACATCTGCAAGTCCTTCCTATACAGTGCTGCTAAATTTGACACTCAGGTATACACTTTAACTCTTTTCACCACATATGCCATTTTTTCTCTGCATTTTCTTCATGCACATGGACTGCACAAGATTATATGGGTGTAACTGTCAGCACAAGAATGTGTGAAGCACTGCTGTGTGTTTTTTTTACAGGGTAAAGCATTTGTGAAGGAGAGCCTTAAGTGCATTGCCAATGGCATCACCTCGAAGGCATTCTCCACCATCCGCCGCTGCTCCACCTTCCAAAGAATGATAACTGAAGTCCAAGAGGAGTGTTACAGCAAGCTGGATATCTGCACTGTTGCCCGATCTAATCCAGATGCTATTGGTGAAGTGGCACAGTTACCAAGTCACTTCCCCAATAGGTGAGCACTTCCTCTACTGTTTATGCTTTAATACTTAAAAGATACATTGATAAAGGTTATTGTTACAATATTACACATTGTGAATAGCTTATTTACTAGCATTCTGAAGAAAATAGTCATTATAGAGTTTAAACCTTGAGATGTTCAACAGATCTCTGGTCAGTCAGGCTGTTAAATATAGCTGCGATTAATTTTATGTGAATGAGATTCTTAGACATGTGTTTGGATTATCCAAAAATGACACCAATATCTGTTGGTGTTGCAAATATACATGACTGGCATGTTGTTCAGCAGATGCCCCTTTGACCCTGATTCATGCAGTATAACAGATGGCTCAATTTGTATTTATTTCCATCTGTTTTGGTTGCCATCTGCTTTGTATATTCTTTCAAATAGTCAAAGGGAATTAAAGAGGAACATCAAGTTTGCATGTTTTGTTCTTATTGTTGTTGTAATACATGTAGGATTGCAGTTTGGGAGTGGATACAAAGGGGAAGGAGGGTGGAGCACAAGGCTTAGTAGTGACTGGAGTAGGAATGGTCACTCCCATATGGATGACATCAGACTACACAGCACGTGTGCAGATACTACACAGGGAAATGCAATATGAGGATTTGAACTATTAGAGAGTACAGCAGGAATTTATTTTTGCCATATTTTTGACTATAAAAAATTTAAAAGACATTCTGTGATGCTTTTTTGTTGTTTTAGGTTCTATGGGAAGCTGCTTCAGAGCCTGATGGACTGTGATGAGGACACGGTGGACCGCGTTCGGACCAGCATGGTGTCGCGGCTGGGCCCAGAGATGACCATGCTTATTCAGCTGCTGCAGAACAAGCCCTGCCCATCCACTGCTGTGGCTGCAGCTGCCGCCATCCCAACTGGAGTGGAGGGCCGTGGGAGCTGGCGCTGGTCCATGGGTCCCCATATGTACAAGATCCAGCCTAATCTGCGAAACAGAGACTCTGCCAGTCATTTTGGCAAAAAGCGCTCTGCCAGTGACAGCTCCTAACTTCCACTCAGATTCAGACACTCCACACAAAAATCATGAAAGCTCCTCTATTCCCTAGGGGTGACAAAATCCATTCCTCCACTAGACTGGAAGTTACAGAAATATGCACCTCTAGGGAATGCCGGAACGCCCATAGAGTTGATATCAGAGTTTGATTGTTGTTATATTGTATATCCTACACTTTAGGCTTGAGAGAACCCCCCTTCCATCGACTCTTTTCAAACGTGTCCACTTGCAGTTAGTGTTGAACATGTGGCTGTTGCATCTGTGCAACACGGTCCCGTTCGCTCCTCTTCACGTCCTCCAACAGAGATGAATCCTGAAGAAGTCAAACAAAAACAAAAAACAGCCATAGTGGTTCACGCCTCTAGAGCACAAGTCCGTATTTTAAAAAGACAAAAACCACAATCCTGACATTTGTTCATTAATAGAGATTAGTTGTCGGATTAGTATTCGTTCATTGATAGGAATGGGAAATTATTGGTAGATGTATCTAATATTTCAGTGATGAGACCAGTCAAATTGTGAGCATGAGATGTGGAAATGAGTTTCATATCTATTTTCTGACACTAACATAACACTTAAATGTACTGTATACTAAGTTATCCAAGACAGCCATAGCTAGCCCTCTAAAATAGAGCGCTCATAAGGAGGGAGGTCTGTAGAGGTTTCATGATAACCTTTGAGAGGTTACCTTAAACTGACCAAAAAACTTCAAACTGCCCTGAATGCTATTCATGAAATACCAAAATAGTGTATAGCTATAGCACTTATAATTGTTTTTTTTTTCTTTTCTGATGGCAGATGTAGCCATGGTCATCGACTGAAATATGTTTCAAATTATCATCCTGCACATGAGGATTGTTCAGGACATGGCCAAGTCTATCTATCAGTAAAAAGTCCATTTTGCATATCTTGTATCCAGACACTTGTAAAGCATAAGACTGTGGAGCTCTACAGTATATGTGGGACCATGTTTAGTGGAATCTGTATCCATTTTCTTAACTGAGTGTGAAGCAGTGGTGTATGTGCAGTAGCTGATTAGCACGTTCACCGATGAGACTGAGAGCAGCCATCTTCTTGGACTGATGATCATCATTCTCTGAGGTGAATAATGTGACATACACACTGGCTTCCAGTGTCAAGATTGAGAGTGACTATTTAAAAAAACAAAGCCTTGTTGGAATGATATTTATTTTCCTACTATATTATTTAATGTTTTTTTATTTTAATGCATTATTGTAGTTTTAATTAGTTTACAGATTTAAATAGCAGTTCAGTCATGGCTCCGATTTGAACATGAGCTCTATGCCAAAAAAAACAAACAAAAAAAAAAAAAAAAGTGAGCTGACACTCTGGTGACTGAATGGGACCCATGTCATGACTCTGTGCTGGCCATAGGGGAACAAGGTTGGTCATTCAGGTCAGGGGATCTACTTTATGGGTGTTACAAGGGACCACAACTAAACAAGATAGCTTAACTTTGACACAATTTCTGTTTTGTTTTTTTTTCAAAGGTTGAGCTGCTAGATGCGCTTGTTCCATGCGGGGAGTTTGTGCACATTTTCAATGATTGAGTAGGTATAATCACAGTAAAGCAAACACCAGCATCAAGTACCATAGGGAAAGTTTTTGATGGTTCTG
This sequence comes from Euthynnus affinis, assembly GCA_029490765.1. Classification (NCBI taxonomy): domain Eukaryota; kingdom Metazoa; phylum Chordata; class Actinopteri; order Scombriformes; family Scombridae; genus Euthynnus; species Euthynnus affinis. Next base: position 24,172,143 of record CM055842.1, on the reverse strand, counting down.
CACTACTTTCAGGTGCTTCTCCATGCATGGGATACAACTAATTTTCCTTAAGAGGGCTACAAGTATATACATTCAAATCACAGCTAGTGCATTTTTTTCTGTAATAATTTATTTTATCTTATTGTTTTATAATATATTGGTTCTAATATTATACAGTGGGGAAAAAGATAGGAAAGGTACAAGTGAAAGGATGACATGCCTCACAGGATATGTGCTTTAGCCGTCGGTCACAAAATCTTTTCTTTTTAAATGATGTCTTCCAGGATGCCAGTGCTGCTACATGGAAGGCCCCCAGAGGTTTAAAGAGTTTAAAAGTTACTCCCTCTGACACAAAATTTGAAAAGTTAGAGGACAGGTTCACAATTTGCTTTAAAACAACATTCAGGTGCCCAAATGAACAGTGACATCGGTTTTCCTCTTACCTCGGTTTTTCATTCAAGGCATTAGTACGTCTCTTCCTAATGCTTTTAATATGCGATGGGGACCAAATCCACAGTCCTTATTTTGTGCAAAAATGTATTTAAAAGTTCATCTGTGGCTAATATGTTCCGAATTAGTCAAATCAAGTGGATGTTTTTCAAAATTACAGTCTTTTTAGTGCCAAATTCCCATTTTTTGGTTCAATCCTTCTACCACAGCTCACTGTCCAAGGAAACACAAAGAGGGAATTTTATACTAAAAAGACTGTAACTTTGAAAGATAGCCATTTTATTGGACTAACTCAGATGGCTGAAGCCTCATATTATCTTCAAATAAACTTTTAAATACATTTTGGCACAGATTGAAGACTGTGGATTTTTGGCCCCAATCACTTACATTGTTAAGCGCATTATGAAGGGATCTTCTAATGGTCAGTATGAACAGGAGGGAAGATTACAGCAAGAAAAGCTTGTTTCAGTGTTCATTTGGGCATCTAAATATTGTTTTAAGACAGACTTGAACCTATCCTTTATTTATTTGGCTTAATCATTTTTGCTGACTGCGCTACTAACTAGGATCAGTCAGAGTGAGAAAGCTACCGATGTGTGTAAAGACCACTGTTAGTAAGTTTGTTCACACACTCTTGGTGTAACTTCAGTGATTTCAGTTACCTTGCGTTTCATTCTCTTGAGTTCAGTTGAAATGATACTCAGGCCTGAGGCTGCCTCAGTAGGTACTGTAGGTAGCTCATGTTAATTTATCTACATTAGTGATTAAATATGCACGATTGTAATATAAATTCCAAGTATACTTCATCCATTAAGCAATTGTCTTTACAGTAATAGCATATGAAATCTTAACGTTTTTGACAGTAACTTTTAAGACTGCATATTTCATGGCCTTCAAATATGAGGACAATCACTCTGAACCAGTAGAGCCACAGTCACTGAGGTGGGTCCTAATGCTGGTGTTTGTTTTATCTGTACCTGGAAGATAGGTGGTAGTTTGGAGCCATTAGCTTCAGTAAGATAATCAATGGCTCAAGATTGCAAATGTTTGTGCAATATAGAGATTCACTTGGAACCAAGATTGGGTTCAGTTCACTTTAAATCCATTTTATTTAAAAGTTTTTTCACCACAAAATGGTTTTAAAACAAAATGAAAAGGTATCAGCTAAAATTATTACCTGATTTCCATTTCCACCTGTAGTTTGAATTAAGAAAATGTAAAAGGAATTGAACCCAATTCTGTTTTTAAGAAGCGAATTGATATATTGTCCTGGATTGATAAAAAAAAATACAGACCAGAAAAAAAGAGATGTTTTATTTTTCAGTGTCGATTTAAAAGCTATGTTAAGAATTCCAAACTATGCAATAATCTCACACACAAAGGATTCACAGCAACACAGAAATTGACCTTTACTTCATTCAGTGCCAGCTGATGCTGTGTGAATAAAGCAGCAGCATGTATGCTCTCACACTGCACTCACAGTGTGATGGCATTGCTCCTCTGCATCACTTTCTGTTTCTGTGGTTTTTGTAAACCAATGTTTCTTTTGTTCTGTGAATATGACCATTTATTTTTGTGTGATTTGGTGCGAAGGGGCAGCAGTTGTGAAGGAATCACTTGGAATGTTAAGAGCTATAGTCACACTGTCGTATATCCTAGATTACTATTTTATGTTAAATATGCACTTTGCATCTTAACCACTATAAAGGGCATTGAAACATTCAGCATATGTGCAATTGAGACATGTTTTATTTACCCAGTGAATGGAAATCAGTTTGAATATTTAGCATCCTGAAGGGTCAGGACTGCTTCATGTACTATTGATACATATATCTGTATCTTTGTTGTCCATGGGTAAATCCAAAACCCAACAGCCGCTGCTAAACTGTTACTTCCCTGTATGATGCTGTCCAGATGCCCCTCTACTGTGGCCGCTCTGATCTGTCAACACACAGTGAGCTCAGCATCAGTCCACTTTTGCATCTAAACATTTAAATGTCTATCCATGTCTTCATATATTTATTTTCTATGAACATTCCTTGTGTCAAATATGTTTGGCAAGGGCAAATTGACTGTTTCCTCACCAAGTCAAATGTAATGGTAATTTCAGAGAATGTACCTGTATACTGAATGTCTGTTTCGGCGAGGACATGCCCACATTATGTGAAGGCTATTAGGAAAAAAACAAGAGTGAACGTATGTAGGTTTTCAATTTCTTTCTGTTGCAGATTTCAATTCAAGTATAGGGTGCTTAAGGTGGTACTGGAGTATTGTTAAATTGACCCATGGTGAGTTTTGTGAAACTGTTTTCTCCTGTCAATACTAGAGACTAAAGACTCCCTCACTTCTGGCACTTCATGGTACTCTTTTCCTCTCAAGACTTGAACTAGATTGATACATGTTGTTGTGCTTACACAAAATCAAAAAGGCTTCAGTGACTAGTATAGTTTATTTTGTATTCATATATAAATGACAGTTATTTTACTATCAGATCCAAAAGTTATTTGAGGATTTAAGGAGATTACTGAAGTTCCTGATTCAGATGCTATGTAACGCATGATTGACCCTTGTGAATCACTTGCACTTTAAAATATACCCATATACATATATACCCATACTGTGTATATGTTTGGGTTTTTTTCCTCTGTACTGAAAAGTCATGAAAGATACAAATGCATCAATTGTGTGTCTTTTGCTGAACAGAAATAAAATATTTATCATATCTGGCATATGGTATGAAATATTTTTCTCTGCCCTTGTTTCACTCATTTGGAATCATCATCATTCACAGATATGCATCAACATCTACCGATTTAAAAAAAAAAGTCCTTTAATGCTTTTGCATTCTCCTCCATCAGTCGCCCTAGAACATTGAGAGAGTCCCTCTGACTTAATGATTTTGGTCTATCTATCAGCGCATCAAAAAAACGTGTTGTTTAATGAATGGAAGCTGATGAAAACCGAGTTTCCCCTTCTGGTTAGATATGCTTACAGTTACAGTTTGCAACAATGTTAGTCTAAATACAACGTCCCCTAAAAGATGCTCATAGTCTTCCTAAAAGCCACAAAACACATAAAGATAGAATGATAGAATGAACTGCCATTACAGTTGTTTGTGAACTTGTCAGATGAGCTGTTGTGTGACCAAGATGGAGGGTTTGTTTTCTAAAATACATCTGCAGAATTTTCTGGTTTGCTGATTCCCTTCATCACCAGCCCTTCCACCAGACCACAAAATCTACAATAAATGTGTCACCCGTGACACCACAATAATATCGAGGGCTATTAGCATTTCTAATTTCCTTAGCAGCATGAAAAATGGAAACAGGCTCAGTCTTCGGGTTGCCATCATCCCAAACACTTGGCAGCAGCTTCACTAAGAGCTGCATCAATGTCAGTTTCAGCTTCAACTCTTTAACCTTTTAGAAAAAAAGAAAGTAGAAACTATATTTAAAAATGTCACTAAGCAGATAATCCAGACAAAATCCACCTACCAATTTGGATTTTCCAAGTGTGTCATCGGTCTTCAATTGAGACCAGAAACACTGATCTTCAACCTTTGACCTGAGATATTCAAGTACCAGCTATAATTCAAGTTCAAGCCAAGTCACATAGAATGAATCATTATGTAAATGTAGAAATTGCACAGTATATTTTGTGTCTAGGCTCTGACCTCATCACTTCCCACATGGAAACACTGAGCAGAGCACTGAAGGCTGCTGGGGTGACGGTGGGGTTTATGAAATGCTGTATGAATAGCACCAGTGGCAGCCAGTGACAGCATAGCTTTCAGGTGAGCGGCGTGTGGCAGCACACTGCCTGAACAAACCCGCAGGCTTTGCTCCATTTCTGTTCACATCACAGTATATTTCAAAGAATCAGCTCCAAAGCTAAGGTCCAAAACATCCGTTCCAGCTCCAATTCAGTTCCACGTCTAACAGAAAATGAATCAGAACTATTCACCTTGTTCAGTAGGTGGTGATCCAACATAACAGCACTCATACCTTCTCTCCCATTTGGTCTCTGTGCATGATTTGGTGACATTAGAGTAGCTTCTTTATAGCCCCTGTAAGGCTGTGAGGCTTTTACTTTAGGGTGATCGAGTTCAACTTCAAATCTACACTTCACATTTTGCCAACAAAATGTTTTTGTTGTACATCACTTTCTTTGAGCTTTCTTTGATTCCCAAACTCTGCTTCAATAAGTTCTGTACAGTGTATTGTATGTCCTGAAACTAACAGAGTGTCCAACACTTTCCATTGAATGATAAAGAAGACAGTCTTTTAAACACAAATCATCCGCACATAACATCGCCATGGTTTACCACATCCTCTGAGTGCTTTGTGCGTGTGACAAATCCAGCAGGAACCCACAGAGGAAGATCAAGGACACAGCAAGCACCTCCTGATGAAAATGAACTTTCTTAAACTTGAGCACAAACGAGCTGAAACTGCAAAGTGCCTGTTTGGTTGGAGTGCCTGAGGAAAAGAGGGGGCAGAACGCAAGAGGCTCCATGGACGCTAATCTCAGTCAGAGGGAGATATAATTTCATGCCTATTTAGAGAAGAGTCCTGAAGGGCTTTCTCATCAGCCGCTCTCCAGTCTCATGGATAGGTGATGCAGCAGCTCTGCACACAGATTCTATCATCCTCCCTCTTTAAAGAGACATTCACTCTCGACTCATCAATGGGTTTTAAGACAAGCATGATGGACAGAATAAGACAGTGCTGAATGTTTCCATATTGTCAGTTTAGAAGTCTGCCTCTTGCTGAGTCTTACATAGCTGCAGTTATGTAGTGGGCAACTTTTAAAAGCAATTCGGATGGAATTGCTGCTTTCAACACACAGAAATGTCTTGTTGCCAGGAAACATTTGAACAGATTTCTGACCCTGCCTATTCACTTTGTTGCCTGTTGCTTGGACTGCTGCCTAGTGTATCGCCACCCTGACAATCAAAACCAGAGTAATAATGAATAATGACGAAATTAGAATATCATTATGCAGATGCGATTCATACCATCTGTTTGTGTGTTTTTAATTCCATCTTCTTGCTGCTTTTTAAAGCTGCTAATGAAACAGTGCTCCATTTGAGCCATCAGATAAAACGTTATGGTGCCTTCTGTTTTGAAATGATGCAGAATAAACCCTCTGTGCATCTGCCTGCAATTCTCACACTGTCACCCAAATATTAGCAATGAATGCATGTATTTCTTACAAGCATCTAAAGAGTTTTTCACAGTGGGGTGGCTGGAAGGGCACAGTGGCGAGGGGCACATATGCCCTCCTTGGACAAACAGAATGACCCTGTGTTACAATGATCAACATTGGAACATGGAGCTTCTGCCTAAAAGCTGCATGCAGGCAACAAACCCTCCATTATTTGTCATTGTTTTAACCTCTTGATCAAATTGTGAGGGAGGAAAGCAATGTCTCCACAGTGCATGCATAGTGTCAGCAATTTGATGGGACAAATGAACAATGCACTGTGGTTAGTGCGGTACGGCAATTGCCTCTCCCCTCTCCCAGTGTGTTTTATATTCATTATGTCCTTCTCTTTCCCATGAAACTTATGGCATATTCATCAGCAGTGTGACAAATTAGATGTGCAGTGAAATGGAGTATGACTGAGAGCAGTGGAAGATTAGATCCACTCCAATCTTACCAGCAATCACTATCCCTTCATTTCTGTGGGGAAATACCCAAGGACGGGAAAGAAAATTAGATCAAATTTTACTGAAGAAAGCGTTGGAGTGGCAGAGGAAAGAGATGAAACAGAGCATTTTCCATTTCTGCCAACGCATCCCCAGATTTGTCTTAGAATCAGATGCAATGCATTTTATGGTTCTGGTTATCCTGAATACATTAAACGAAACATTTACTCTGGCTGCACAGTTGGATAGAAAATATTAGTAGATTGATGAATATTAAGTGATAGGTTCACTGCATTTCATATATTATCCTTATTTTTTCCATTTGCACAACACTATTCTGTTTGTGCACCTAACATGTACATCAGCATCATTTCCAGTCACTTCACCAGTGAAGCTGAAATGCTCTTGAATGTTCTCAAATGTTGCTTTCTATTGCAGCACCTGACTATTTTAACAGCTCTCCAACTGCCAGAACACTGTAAAAGATGAGCAGGTTTCACTATGATGAAGCCATGTTTCACACAGGGCTGTTTTCATTTCAGCAGAGATATGGAGGTGCTGGTTTCCCTCATAACGATACTTGCACTCAAACATAGTGGCCTTTCTTAGAAGAGACTTAGAGGAATAGTAATAGATGACTACACAGGACTGGGCCATAGTTAAAAAATACTGTTGAATCTTTGAGAGATTTTTAAGATCAGGTCAAGTCTCAAGGTGAATTGACATGATTTTTTAAATGTGTCTCTTTTGTTGTGTGTCAGTCTTGAAAAGAGGCTCCCAGTGTCATACAGACAGCAAACATGTTGCAAATTTGTAGTCGCATCAGGATGTCATGATTGAACAGAACAAAAAATGTAAAGTCAATTAAATTTAGTGGACAATGATTATCACGAAACAAATGATAATCTTTCACTTATTGATCATCAAGTGTGGATACATTCATCGTTTTACTTCATTAGAGACTTTAGAATTAACACAGTGTGGCAGAGACATCTAGTGGCTGAAAACAGGTTACACCAGTCAAACCTCACTTAACACTGACCTACTGTACTGTACATCTCGACTATTCACAAGTGGACCAGTGAATAAAACCAACACTGATTCTGTCAATTTTCAACTTTCACCTCATCTCAACACTTCCACACATGATGCTCTGTGAAAACATCTAAGGTAACTGAAATTACAGTTAAACAACATCAATCAAACACTGGTCCATGCAGTGTTTAAAGAACTCTGTCCCTGTTTTATACTCACTGCTAATGTAGCACAAAGTTAGATTTTATTTTCATTGTAAGAGTTTGCCAGTTTCTTCCTTCTTAAAGCTTCATCTAACAATTTTGACAAGATTGGTTAGGCAGATATCTTAAATGTGTTAAAATTTCTTGAGTCATTCAAAACTAATAACATATCTAGCTGCAGGAAGTGAACCTGAATAAGTAAAGCAGTAACGGTTTAGGTCAGATGTCACTGTAATCTGAAAAACAGGTATAATTTCCCTTTAATTTTGATGACATGTAACTACAACAAAGGATATGTTACCACATTTGAACATGACTCTGAGTTAACTAGATTAAAAGATTTGACAAGGTTGTGTCACTATTAATTACAATGAGTAAGCTATATAAGCAGTGATACAAGTGATGAAAGTGGAGGAAATGTAACATTTGGAGCAGGAGATTCTATATGAACAGGCATAGATACATAATTTATTTGATCAGATGCATCAGAATAGTTTTGACAGCTAACACAGGTGAATAAAAATCTGTGGTGTTTTAAATGTTATCATGGTTATCAAGGCCAAAGTACAACTAATTATTTTGTTCAAACATTGACCTTAATTCAAATGTGAGCTGTAATATGGATCATTTTGTAAGATGTTACATCGGTGTGTGTGTGTGTGTGTGTGTGTGTGTGTGTGTGTGTGTGTGTGGTGTGTGTGTGTGTGTGTGTGTTCCAATATGTGCCTATAAAGGTCAAGGTCCTGTTGACATACTGCTCCAGGCAGGTTGAAAGGCCGTGGTGTCTGATGAGATTAGGATGATAGCAAATTTAAAGACTGGATGAGTGTTTTAAATAAGGTCTAACTAAAGAGCAATAGCCTATGGGATGCTGCTCAAATTCAGTAATAACAATGTTTTACTCATGAGAAAGCTTCACATACACACTTCTTACCAGAGGAGTCAAATGTAAATGTAAGTATCAAAAGCAGCTGAACAACTTGTCCTTTATTTTATTTTTTTGATCCTGTTTTTGCTTTTTGATTTCCCAGAAGGTCAGAGGTCAGCAACAGAACATCATCCCTGGTAGTTTGTGCTGTCCTGATCATGGATACTTCAACATGGATAATTGGTTGAGATTTTTCCTCCATATCCCATGACTACTGAATGACTCTTTAACTAAAGTCTCACTCACTCCTGAATGGAAATGTCAATGTCACACAACATTTTGATGAGCCTGTTTAGTGGCACATCGGACACAGGAAGGCGAGGTTCAGTTTCACCCGACTCTATCTCCTCTTTCAGCCGCTATCAGCCTCCTATTTATCTGCATGATGAATTAGGGGTATTTTGTGGTAAACTGTACTTAGCCAGCTTCTTATATTACACTGAGGGGACAAATGGTGGAATCAATAGGAAAGGCTTTGATTTGAACGAAGAGGAGTCACAGAAACTCAGAGAGAGGATTGCTTCGAGCCTTCAAAGAACACTGCGCTGGTGATTAAGTAATTTACCCATCAAACTGGACACCCTGTAATCCCCAAGGTGTCAAACAATTCACAGTTGACTTTTCAGATTTTTTGCCCCTCTGCTTTTGAAGTTCAGGTTTCTTGGTTTGTCAGTAAAAAGTGGGCTTGTTTCACAGAATATCACTGTTAAGAATCCAACCACCTTGATAAGTTCAAAGATTGTTTTATAACCATTATTTAAGAGAAAATTTTCATCTTCCCAACAGAAGAGGCCCAGGCAAAGCAGCATCTACAGTGGATACAGATGTTGAATATAAAAGAAAAGGATATTAAAGAAAGCATGTGTGTGTGTGTGTGTGTTGTGTATTTTCTGCCTTTATTGAACAGTCAGCAGTGAAGTGGCAGACAGGAAACGGGAAGAGAGATGCAGTTATGTGGCATGCTACCAGACTACCAGAGCGCTCCCGAAAGTAGTCCCATATTAAACCAACCACTAACTGAACAAAGTCAAGCCAGCTGATTACTCAATGCATGAGTCACTTTTTTTATATATTTCAGTACAGTCACAAACTCGACATCTTTCCTAAAAGGCACCAGATTGCATTTTAAAACTTTAACGTTTTAACCATTCTATTAACTTTTGTATTTATATTTCAATTGAAAACATGTGAATTCCAAGAATGATGGACCATACGTGGAAAAAAGAAGATCCATTCAATATCTATATCTATATATCTATCCATATTGTTATTTTATTGGGTAAATTATAAAGAACAGTTGAACTGTGACAATTAATGCCCACATTTACTAACCTGGGCCTATTGGCTTTGGGCCAATGGCACATTGGAACACTGAATAAAAACAAAAAACAAATTTACACTGCAGGTGTTCATAGGTGTTTGAAAGAAATAATTTCCCCCAAGCATCACTTTTGTCACATTTTTTTACCCCTACATTGCTTATAATGACAATATTGAATTGGTAACACTATAACAGCTTACAAAACACAGGCTTAAGTAATGCATAACTCATTTCTCCATGTTGCTCCATCTCCCCCCAAAACAGTAGAGGTCATCTGAGGCATATTTTATGCTCTGACACATGATTGAATTGTTTTGCCAATTGAGTTTGAACAGATGAGCAGTGAGTGAGACTAACTGGTAAATAGGGTGTGGCATTTTGGAGGCTGGTGTTTTCCAGGTGAACAAAGTGTGCTAAATGATGCAACTTTTGCTTAGATTTTTGTAAAAATGTGATTTAGAATTTCTATTTGAGTGAAAGTAGTGGGATTGTGTTTAAAGTTTAGCAGTCAGGAGTCTTGCTGATACACGACCTTCAAGTTTTCAGAAATGTGTGCATAGTTCTTTTTTGTGTGAGTATAAAATGGAAAAAAAATTATAAGATAAAGCTCAGAAACAGGGACCTCTAGTGGTATTTAGATTATTTTTTACAGGACACAGTAACTGGGTTTAATAAAAATAAAACCACAGGAGAAGTTTAAACAGCAGCTTCTGAGGACATTGGAATTGATAATTAAACTAAACTAGTTAAACTAAACTAATGACAGAACAACATGGTTCACTTACACAGGTGTTTTCACTTGTTGTTAATGAGGCCTGGTCTATGGACTCTCTCTTCTCTCTCTCATATAAATATTATCATGGTTATCAAGGCCAAAGTACAACTAATTATTTTGTTCAAACATTGACCTTAATTCAAATGTGAGCTGTAATATGGATCATTTTGTAAGATGTTACATCGGTGTGTGTGTGTGTGTGTGTGTGTGTGTGTGTGTGTGTGTGTGTGTGTGTGTGTGTGTGTGTGTGTGTGTGTGTGTGTGTGTGTGTGCGTTTTCAGGAATATCTATATATGTTTTCAGGAACATCTATATCAGTTATTTGGTTTTGAACATAGCAACTCAACAGGATCCAATGGTGCAAACAGTCAGTGGGTGATGCATCTAAGTAGCCTGCAGAACAGTTCTGAGGCTGTGAGTTTAAGCCTGGATTATTACTATTATTAGTCTGTATTAAGCAAGAACCATGTACAAAAACATTAATCTAAAACTGAGAAGAGATGATTTATGCCAGATTTAACTATTAGCTCATTTCCATCTGCGGTTCCTGGGCAGGTACACACAGAACAACGACCCTGATAATGGCCACAAACTGAACACATATACATTACATACATTGATCTAACAATAAAGTTGTTTTATATCCTACAAGTGTTGCTGCAGTTTTAACCTCTTGTGAGTTTTTTCTGCTGAGTTTTGGGTGGTTGAGTACAAATCATTCACTAAACAATACACATACACACTAATGTCTATAACTGAGTTAACACTCATTAATTTACCTATTTTGAATAATAACATAAACTCATAGTGACTTGGTCTTTTCTTACTAGTGAGAAACAAGATTTGATGACTGCAATATAGTTCTGCATTATTATAAAATGTTACCTTTGAATTTTGACGTCTGTTATTGCTGCAGTTGTCCCAAATAAAGGATCAATCAACAATTTCAATCATTGCTTTAGAAAAAAAACTCGACTCGACTTAAGTGCCCTCCATAGATCTTGATGTGTCCTGCAGTGGGACAGCCCGTGTCTGTCCTTGTTCCTGTCTGTGTGGACGCGCGTCTCGGCCTCAGTCATGCATTGCAGGCTGGCGCCGCGGCCTCTCCACTTCCACAACATCAGGTGTAATGTTACTGTTTGTTGTGGCCTGAGAACACTAATAATGTGGCTGGAAAACAATGTTGATGGTAAAGCTGTTCAACATCACCTAAGATCACTCAACCCCCGAGGACCTGCTCGCTGATTAAGTGGCTTTGCTTGGCTCAGCAGAAGCTGGTTTGAGTACATTACTCCTCTTTTAAACAGGCTAATTAATCTCTTGTAGAGACTTTCTTTAAAGTCTGAGAGTTTCACTTATTTCCAATGATGCAAATACGTTTGTTTAAAGAAGTCATTTGCCACAGTGACGCTTTCTAGATTAAAAAAAAAAAAGATTTAAAATGAATGAAGAAAGTGTTTTTGCACCATCATTAAGACGGAGTAAAGGCCCAAACTATTTTTGGCAGTAGCAACCATTCAATGAATCAATAGCTGGAGAAAAACTATTTTACTTCCTGTATAGAAATTAGTTCAAATGTGTATTGCACCAGTAGTTTAGGTATCCAGTACTGCAGTAAAATGTCAATCACATCATCAGCTGCACTCATTTGTTAATTAACTCATTGCACCTCCTCATGCAAAGTGAAGGGTGGATGTGATGTGAGGTGTTCCTGTGTAAAGTGAGAAGAAGAGGAGAGGTGTGTGCGCAAGCTGGGTGTTGGTCAGTGTTTCAGAGAGGGGTGACACATATCTCCTTCTTGCTCTTTAGCTGGACCCTTGAATGATTTTAATCTGCCCAGACCCTCATTCATCAGTCTACCGAGGGAACCGTCCAGCAGCAGCCTCAGAGCACTGCGTAAAAACGGATCAAAATCATTAACAGCCAGTAAGAAGGTGGGGATGCATCCCAGCTCATCGAGCACGACGCCTTTTTCAGTCAAGGATATTTTGAAGCTGGAGCACCACCATGGCTTTGGAAATGAATTTTTGATGACTGAGCAAGTTGTTCCGATGCATCATCATCCACACTTGCACGCTGCGTCTCGGACCAGGGATTTGTATGATTGCCAGGCAGAGCTTTCTGGGATGCAGGAGAAGCTCGATAATCACAACTCAGCAGCAGAAGAGGAGATTAATGAGCATGGTGAGAAAATACATACATCAAAGTCAAATTAGTTCCAGTTTACACACGTGTATGGTTTTAAGTGTTTAGGCCGCCGGACAGAATGGGGCCTTCATCCCTGACAGCAAGGAAGAAACACTGCTCACTACGAACTGGAACATTTTTCCTTTACCTTTAAATGTCTTTATTTAAAACCCCAATCAAATACCATTAACAAAAAAATTCTTTATTAATAAAACACTATCAACAGAAAAGTGATTGGTCACTGTGACCAGTTATTACAGCCAATATGGGTATTATAGGTCATCAGGCGCACAAAATGTAAAGTGAAAAGAGTGAACAGTGTGCCTTTCTATGACGTTTTCACTGAGTTTACATCAAATACAAGACTGCAAGGGTTAACTGGGTTCAAAATAACTAATTTAGTTGAAATATGGTGCCTTTTGATTTTTTAAAAGTCAAAATAATCAAATTTACTAAACTCTCATGTCTTTACGAAAATTATTTTTCCTTCATTGTCTTTATGTTCTGATAATTTAAAAAAAAAAAAAACGTATAACATAAAGATGTTACTCAGTAAATTTTTACATTACATTTTTACAAATTATATCATTCCACTGCATCAGCATTTTTTAACACTAAATTGTTAAAACGTATGGTGTGTGTGTGTGTGTGTGTGTGTGTGTGTGTGTGTGTGTGTGTGTGTGTGTGTGTGTTTGTGTTTGTTTTGTTTTGTTTTTTTCATGATTTTATTTTAGGCTATTTTATTTTAGGCTATTTTATTTTTGCAGCCGTTGGAACAAATTTTGAAATGCTGTATCCTACACTTTATTTCAATAAACTTAACCCAATTTTTTAAAACTTTTTTTCTCAGAGATGAGCGGTCTTGACAGTTCTCCTGACTGTGACAGAAACTCAAAACGCGGTCCCAGGCTGCGCAGGAAGCCCCGGGTCCTCTTCTCCCAGTCCCAGGTGTCGGAGCTGGAGAGGCGCTTCAGGCAGCAGCGCTACCTGTCCGCCCCGGAGAGAGAACAGCTGGCCCACATCCTCAAACTCACCTCCACGCAGGTCAAAATCTGGTTTCAGAACAGGAGGTACAAATGCAAGCGCCAAAGACAGGACAAGTCTCTGGAGCTGGCGGGTTATCCACCTGCACCGAGGAGGGTGGCGGTGCCGGTGCTGGTCCGGGACGGAAAGCTGTGCGGCGCAGGTTCCCATTCAGCACCTTACAATGTGACTCTTGGACATTATAACCCGATATTTGCATATGGAAACAACAGCGTGTATGGCTGCAGTTATCACAGTACACAGATGTCTAATAACCAGCTGGTTGATGTAACCGGTAACACTGAGGGGCCCCTCAGCCACGGACACTTCCAGGCTTCACTACAGGGTGTAAGAGGCTGGTGATAAAGGAATAAAACAGGGCTCCATATAGAAGATAGAAGATAACCAAATATTTCATTGTGTAATTTTGTATTGCATATTTTCTGTTGGAAATATTCTCGTGTTTTGTAAGTCAGAGGCACAATAAATTTTGGCTGATTGGTTACAGACGCTGTCTTGAAGGGTGGAATCATTTTCTTTATATCTTTCCGATTATATCTCGTTTAAATAGCATCAAATTAAGAAGTAAAAATACAAAGTGTCATGTCAACAAATCTACAAAAAGATCATGATATAAAATCTGTTAAATATGCAGCCCGGACTCCTCAATCAGTGTACAAATAACACCACTTTACGCTTTTAAATTCCAATTCTGCGTGCAGGTGATACACCAATCCTTGCCAGAGAAGTGACGTCATATATCGTGACTTTCTTTCATTTTGTAAGGTGATTTTGGCTTCTTAGGGGGGCATAGATAATCAGGTATCTGTGCATAAACCTAACAAACGGCGTTAAATGACATTTAAAAATGTGGCGTTAAATTAGCGTGTCACCGGTACGCAATTGGGAAGTTTAAAGCCGTGTTATTTGTGTGCAATTTGGTGAGACCAGGTTGATATATGTCCACTAATCTCCCACAAATTATTTTCATATGCAGCTGCAATTGTTTCCATACGTGGAGATTAATTATTCTGATTTTTTTTTTCGTGTCTTAAACATTGTTTTTTAAAAATGTAATTTTAAGGGCTTGTCACATAAGTCAGTGTACGATCAAATGTTGGGGGAAAAAAATCAGATATTTTGAATTTGATCCCTACTTTTCTTCTTCCTAAGGAGAGCGATATCGAAGCTTTAAAAAGCCACCTATAATCTTGTACAAGAAAAAAAATGTCTATCTAATTATCTCAAGTTATCTCGACTCATTACTTCCAGTTATAATGTGTAATTTTCCTCTCACGGTCCAATTGAAAACAGCATACCTGATAATTAGAAACTCTGTGGTTAATTGGTTGTGGAGCTGTTTATCAAAGAGAGCCATCAAACAGCTAATGGATGAAGTGACATCTGAGCTGACAGGGCTGCTCTATCAAACTGAGCTCATCATTGTCCCGTTCACAAATCCGCTGATAAGGCTGGAGAGCTTGTCCTGTCCCGGAGCTTTGCTTGGTAAACAAACCCGCAGACAGAGTGGCTCTTTAACTTTTGAAAACTTTCAGTCAAACGGGAAACAGTTCTAGTCTGACCCGTCACTCACCGACGAGCCACAGATAGGACTGAATGCACTGGCAGTCCACAA
The DNA here is from genome assembly GCA_029490765.1 of Euthynnus affinis. NCBI lineage: Eukaryota > Metazoa > Chordata > Actinopteri > Scombriformes > Scombridae > Euthynnus > Euthynnus affinis. Next base: position 24,156,955 of record CM055842.1, on the reverse strand, counting down.
AGTGTTTCTCATTTTTAATTTATCCCATGATGTTGATTGGTTATTAAACTTAGCACAGTAAAATTATATATATTATTATATGACAGCTTATACAAATATAGTGCTAAATCTACATGTGGTGGGATTTAAAACATCACATCAAACGTAATGGTAAAAAAAAAGATTCACACAGAACTGTAGTAATACTATACATCCTGATAAAGATTTGTCATTATGGATATTTGAATGATTTGAAATGATCTTCACATAATAGAAATTGAGAAAAAGTGAGTGTGTGTCAGTGTGTCACCCTTAATGTACGTAGACACGCTGGGGGCCCTGAAGAGGAGAAGCCCCTCTGGGAGAAGGAGAGAGGAGCTGAAGGAGCATCTCTGCTCAGATAAGGATGAAGCTGTAGACAGAGAGGAGACCAGAGACACTTCAAGAGATCAGATAATACCTGTGTGTGTGTGTGTGTGTGTGTGTGTGTGTGTGTGTGTGTGTGTGTGTGTGTGTGTGTGTGTGAGAGAGAGAGAGAGAGAGAGAGAGAGAGAGAGAGAGAGAGAGAACGTGATTGATAAGAAATAACGATTAAAATGTAATTTTCTTACATAAACATAAACCTACAATTACATTCACTACTTAGATTTACCTGATTTTACATTGACAACAGCCAAAACAAACCAACCAACCAAAAAATTGCAAGTTAATTCAACTGGTCATCTCCCAAAATATTGAATAATAATTGATTTTGATTGATTAATCATATAATTTTACAAATTACAATCAGTAGAGAAAAGTCCTGAAAACAGGTAGTACAATAAAAAGAAAACACGTTTGAAAAATACTTCTTTTTCTTTTACTGGACTTTTACTAAAGCGTTCTTATTGTAATGGAAAACTGCAGCTAATGTGCAGTTGTTATACTGGAAAGACTAATTTTTTTTATAAAATTAGAATATTTGGTAAAAAAAAAAAAAAATTGGTGTGTGTGTGAGCGAGCGAGCGAGAGAGAGAGAGAGAGAGAGAGAGAGAGAGAGAGAGAGAGAGAGAGAGAGAGAGAGACGTGACAGAGAGATGTATGAATGAAAGCCAGAATCCCTAAATAAAGATGCTTGATTACAGAACACAATGTTGTGATTCACATTTCATGAGGGTCAGTTTAAATAAAGCATGACGTGAGTCTGGCCATCAGTGAATGGCTTACTCAAAAGAAAGCTCTTAAGTCATACTGTTGACAGCATAACGTCAGTTTCAGAGAGGCAGATGTCTCATCTTTGGCTTCAGTATGTGAAAACATCTTTTTAATACCAATCTGATAATCTGGTGTTTATGATTGGTGCTCAGATGATGAGATGGTGATAAATCATCTCAAGAAAAGGTTGATTTTGTAGTTATGAGCCAAACTATCTAAGAAATAGAACAACATCTCACTCTCTTTAATCTTTGGTATAATAGTTCATTGTGAGGTTGTTTCTGTTGGTTACTCTGGCTTTAAAGCTCCCTCTAGTGGAAGACTCCCACATCATCAATGTAAACCTGCCCTTCACATTAACATGAGAACAAATAGGCTTATTTTATTCTTATATGTCAGACCAAAAGCATAAAGTCAAATATAACAAAACTAAGACAGTATTGTTGTTTAATTTGAGTTCTTCCCATAAAATATTGTTTACAAATCAACATGAACCTCATGTTCTCTAAAGCACCTAAAGGACTGTAAAGAATAATTTGAAAAAGCTCTCTTTAATTACATTCAGTGCTTACAATCCAGAAATGAATTAAGTTAACTGCTTATTGCAGTAGTTAAATTAAGTTAATCATCCTCTGCTAACCAGTTGAATTTGTTCAAACCATCTGCATTATTTTGTGTTTTATATGTGTGAATGAGTGAAGGCTTTGTGCAATAGCCCAGGTGCAGGATACAGTATGACCCAAAACTGATGTTGAGCAGATAACAGTTGAACACATGTACTGTTACAACATGGTCAGACAAAGAAAATAGCAGGACAACAACAGAAGATTGATGGCAGAACAAGTCACAGTGCCTCAAAGAAAACATTGTCACCACATATTACCTGCTGCGGAAGACAAATGCCTTCCCAGGCTAAAAGGTCAGAGGTTCAACTATGTCATGTCTGATGTACAACTATGTGGCTAAACATCTTTGCAATGGATGCATTACATAGAGTGGAAATGTCATTATTTTCAAAACTATGAGCAATCATGTAGATTGTCTCAGAATAAAGCCAGAGGATGACACCATCTTCTGGTGTAGAGACTCAATAAAAAGACATTTTTAAAGTATGATAGCACCAGCCTGCACACTCCCGCTCTCACTGCTAGTTTTGTCATGATCTTGTCACTGGACTGAGAGTGTATGTGTGTGTGTGTGTGTGTGTGTGTTTCTTATTGAGTCAGTATTTTCGATGCAGAACCAGCAGTGTTTAATGACACATGAGTGTGAGATGTATTTTTGAAGAGATACTGAGGTGATCAAAGAAACGTCTTTTTTTTTAGCATAATCAAAACGTTTCTAAAACGTGTTTTTCTTCCTGCATTATCATTACTTTCACTTTGTATAAGAATAGGCATGAGGGTTTGAGTCTCCAACAATGTAAAACTGTGTCTAGACTGAGGGATAAAGGCTTTCTGTGCTTACAGTTCAACATACTTTGGTAGACAGACAGTCGCAGACAAAGAATTCAAGGTGAAACATATCATACAGGTCATCTTAATACTATGTTGACAAGACAACAGCTAATGCTTAAGAAGAGCCTCAGTATGTTAAATCAGGTTGTTTTTATAACGCTTTACATACATTAAACTATTTCAATTTCAATTTATTTTATTTGAAAAGGGACAACGGGCATTAATTAATATTGTGGAATGTTGATTAATTATAAATGTACCAAATGTAACATTAGACAGAAGGGAGCTAAACTGTGTATAATCTAATAAACTAGGACATATTTTTGTATTTGATCATGTTTTCCCAGCAAAGCAGAATATGCTTCTTCAGAATATGGCAATGTTGAAATGGTGAATGGCTCGATCACTTTCACTGCTTGTTTGTATAATGATTCCAGTGGTTTTAAGGTTGTAGACCAACTTATCAGACAATAGTCGATGTGGGAGAGAACATTTCACTGGAAGTATATCTTAGCTGACTCACTTGATAGGAAGTTAAGAAAGTAAGTGCTTGTAGTAGTCACGTAGACTTCTATTGTAACTTTCACACAAAGTTTACAGCACTTTAACTTGACAGATACTTTAACTGAATTAGAGCCATGATAAAGCATCCACTAATCATTATGTCTTTAAGGTGTTGGTGCCTGCTTGGTGTGTGGTTGATGGAGAGAAGCTGGAGGAGTCAGCAGGGGCAGGGGGCATGGAGACGATTGTGTTTATCATCCCCACATTCACGCATTTCCAAATGAAGCATGAACTCCCAGAGGGACACATACACTGCTAGTAAATGTCTCATTCTCCTGGAGAAAGGTCAGGCTGAACCACAGAGAACAACAAATAAACACCCTCCAAACAATGACTGTGTCCTCTCAGGAGCCGGCCTAAATGTGTCCAACTCATTAGTGCTGCAGTAAGTATGACCACCCACTCTGACCCCCCTCTCCCCTCCTCTCCCGGCAGACACAGAAGCCTCCCCTTGCAGGCGCAGACAACCGGGTAACTGCACTGAGCTGAGGGGGGGTATGGAGCTCAAGAGTCCATCTAACTGCTGTGATACAATATAAGTGAGATTATTCACCTTATATTGCAATAACATTTCTATCTGGTGCGAAATGTTTGTTTTTAGTGTTTTTTGGGGGACTTGTTGTTTTGACAGATAGGAACACTAGAAGAACACTAGAATGATGTTAAAAGTACAATGAATATACTTTCAATATGAGCATATTGCTTTTCATACTAGATTACAACCCCATGTCGTATTCAGCCTAGATATGCACTATACATCATACACAAAATACACAATATATGGGATTTTAAACTGCAATATACAGAACTTGTAGTGTAAATGCACTTAGTTTTGAGGTTATTGGTAGTTTGTGGTGCTGGTGAATTGCATCACATTATATTGAGAGGTGTTTCTGACATTTTGTCTGTCAGTATAAAACAACACAGCACCACAAACTGCAGCCCACTAAATAACCATAAAGTTGAATCAATAGCTCTTTGAAACAATATCACAATAACTTAACATTTTAAGTTTAATAAAGGCAGGATTTATTGTAGGGCAGTAGATTTAGACTGTAATAGTTTTATTTAAGTATGCTTGTGATGAACTGGCAACTGAGTGTGTAAAAAATGGCCATAAGCATATTGCACAGACATACACAATTAGAAAGCATATAAACTGTGTATTTTACAAAAATATTTTATATGCATAGAAGGGTTTAGAAGAAAAAATATAAAGAAGTATAATATTATTAACACATATTTTTCATAAGAATTTCCATGAAGACCTAAAAAGGTGAACAAATGAAAGTAGCCACAGGTCCCGCCTCCTCCACTTGTCAGTGAACCCGCCCTGCACTTGTATAAATTCAGACAGTGTGTGTATGTAAGGAGACACACTGTTGCACCACGTCAGCCACTGCAGCCCTCTGGCACTGAGAGGCGTCCGATTTGTGGATTACTGGATGGAAATGTCTGATACGGTCAAACCTCTGACTTCCTTCCTCATAGAGGACATCCTTTCTGTTAAGGACAACGCGAGATTTAATGGGAAATGCTGCTCGCAGAAGATGGAAAGATTTTCAGAGTGGGAAGAGGAATCAGAAAAGTTGTCTGAGCAGCTCAGCCCGCTGGAGTCCACGTTTGGAGTGCAGACAGGTGAGCTTCTGCAGTCTACACATACTGGATGTCTTTCAACGAATGAGGCGTGGCTTTCAATTGATAGAACACTCAGCTAAACTCTGTGTATTTAACTTTGATTTTCAAAAAAATATATTAGATAGATTTTTGAAGACCTGATAAAGGCTTGCATGAGAAGTTGTGAAAATGTGATTTAAGACATAGACTTTAAAGAAAATTTATAAACTGTGACTGTTACAAACTTATTTTTCCTCTCAATGACCCAATCACATCTTCCTCTTCACAGAGTCATCAGACACATCCTGTCCTAGCACTTCAGAGTCCAGCAGTTTTACGTCCTCAGGGAAACAGAAGCGCTCCCGGGCAGCATTTACACACCTGCAAGTGCTTGAACTGGAGAAGAAATTTAACCACCAGAAGTACTTGTCAGCCCCAGAGAGGGCTCACCTGGCGAGCACTTTAAGACTGACTGAGACCCAGGTCAAGATCTGGTTTCAGAACCGGAGGTATAAAACAAAAAGAAAGCAGCAAACACCAGAGTTCTGTAAGGATGTGTACAAAGCAGAGGGACTGAGTCTGAGAGACGATTTGGTCCGATCATCACTGATCACCTCCTTCTACAAAGCATATCAATATCGACCCTACCTGTGGGACTACGGTGGCCCCTGGGGGCCAACGTTATGGTGAAACTAAAATGATAAATGTTTTATTATCATAAAACCTATTTTTAGTGTCCCTGATATTTAGGCGTGTTTTCACTATCATACTTGATTCTTTGTTTTTTTACATTGATTTTGAATCCAGTTACCAGTGTACCATTTGATTGTTTTCATCATAACATGATTCTGTATTTTTCATATTTTAAGAAAAATGATTTCATACAAAATGATTCAAATCTTGTGGTAATGGACTTGACATGGTTTTGCACAATGAACCATTCATAAATGAACTCAGCTTCATTATTCATTATTAAATGAATGTTGCAGTTCTGTGTTACAAAATATGCAGAAAACACATCATTTACAGTTTTTGGGAATACCTCAGCTATAGCACAAGTTGAGCTTGACCCATCCACTCAAAGTTTCAGTACATTTCTAGCAAACCTTGACAATTTTAACATATATTTTACATAGTTCTGTTTGTAATGGACGCTTTATTACAGCAAAATGCAAAGAAAGTGTGAAAATTCTGTGAAAAATTAAAATGTTTGAATGTATTACCAATGTACAATTAGTTTGCAGTTCATTGGGAAACAGACAGTTTGGTAAAAAAAGAAAGAACACCACTCTTATACTGGAAACATTTAAACTAACTGTGTGGAGTTAAACTCTGATAATGCAGTAAAACTACATGAGAGGATAAGCGTGACTGAGATCAGCATGATACTGTAAATGAGGGTCGAAGAATGAGACTTGATTCTTTAAAGAGCCTCAAACCTGATTACACAGAGATAAACTGCTCTTCAGATTCCTTTAGGTGACATCACACAGCAAGCAACTGTAATTTATTATCTGAGACATTTAGAGAGATTCTAGTTTAAAATGTAAAGTATACAATAAGTAAGTAGTGTGCTGTATTGTAGGAACACATGATAAAAACCATTTGATTTGTCTTGATGGTAAAAGCTCTGAAAAGTGGGTTAAAGTGCATCTTATTTTAAATCAAAGGCAGACCATGCGTGTTGTGTTAGTGCAATCAGAAGATGTCTGTTTCACTTGTGCCACTGTGGCATGAAGCCGGGAACCCATCATGTGGATCTTTTCCTGAATGTGTGACAGTGACAAATGTGTCAACAAAACTTGTTTGTTGATAGATTTTGAGTGCGGGACTTACAAAGTGTACAAAAGTAAGAGGTTTGTTTAGAATACGAGGCGGATATGCCATCTAACCTTGTAGTAATTGTATTGGCTTTCAGTAAAGAAAACATGCAATTTAAAAAATAAATGTATGTAAATAAAATATATTTTACTATGGGACATTTTTCTTTAGACTTTGAGAAAACTACTTTAAATAGGTTCCACTGTAAAACACAATGTGTGTAAAATGTGACAGAAAATCCCACATAGAGAAACATTTGGTTAATTTTTCATTATTTAAATTACATGGTTGAATACTTCAATCTCTGACACTTTGAATGTAATGCAAGTTATATGCTAAAATCCTAATGCCAGACACTACATTGTTTGTAAATCCCATTGCTTGAGCCATGCAAATAATACCTTCACTTATAGTTATGGCTAATATTATTCGAATTCAGTGTATGCAAAACAGGGGTGAACTAGACTTATATGTATAAGATATATACAGAATGACAGTTTTTCCCCTCAATTCTGAATGTAAGATTCAGAGATTAGAGACACCAAATCCAGAAAAAAGAAGAAAAAGAAATAAAACAGACTATCTAATCTAAAATCTATTACAATAAAAGTGTTAATGCAACTTACAGCTTTCCAGTGTAATCAAGTTGTTTAGTTTTACATGCAACAAAAGCAGTATAACATTTCAAGCCATCACTTGCACTACACTGCTGTCTACTTGTGTCTATGGAACGTGCAGGTATGATGTAGATCTGGAAATGTAGCACGCGCACTTGGCATCTAGCTTAAAGAACATATGCTAACCTCATGCAGGTGTGCCAGCGTGTGCCTTGCCACAAGTATCACACATGTAGACATGGAATGCCGTTTATTATCACTGAGTGTATTGATATGATCAATGTCTTGAATGCAGATGTCATCTTTCATTATCACATGGCCTCTTGTCAGCAGGTGAGTTCACTGTCTCCTTTATCATGAAGCTGAACCTTCAAGCTCAATTAGCTCTGATTGCCTACTGAGCATCTCCTAACATGAGTAATATTTTTCAATTCTTCAAATAAAATACATTTTTCTAAATACTAGGTATACTGGTTGCTAAATGTGAAAACCTAAACAAAAGGTGTTTGATGTAGTTTAGTAGCCACATAACAAGTAATTTGGTACATCTTAACAATCTACATACACGGTCTGGTTTTTAAGGATAAATGAAACATGCTGTTTGCAAACGATAAAAAGAAGTGAAATCATGAATGAGGTCTGGCAGGATACGTGACAGTAAGCCACACTGTGCTTTGTCAGCTGACAGCTGATCCGCCACAGCCATCACATCTCACTACCCTGACATCAATTTAAGGGCCTTCAGATTTATCTGTATGCTGCTGCTACAGGTAAGATTTTTCTTTCTTTTCTCTTTGCAAGACTGACAGACAAAGTATTAGACCTCACTTTATTCAGCAAGGAGGAAAGACAAAGATAAAATGTGCATGATTTAAGACTTACATGAGTAGCTGTATGTCAGTTCTTTCACCACCATGTCAGACTGTGGACACATACAGTCATGGGAAAACTTGACTGGAGGAGACTCCATTCCTGACTACTTCATGAGGATGAAAACATGTCAGCTTGTAGTTATCAGCATTCAATTCAATTCAATTTTATTTATATAGCGCCAAATCACAACACAAAGTCATCTCAGGGCACATGGTTTGACACATGCATTAACTTCCAATGTTTTGGCCTTTCAGATTTGAGAAACAAAACCCAAACTGACTTTATGGAATCATGAGATTCATGTATTTGGATCCTCTTGAAAAATCCAAAAGAGCATTGTGGGCTATGGATCTTTTTTTAACAATAAAAAACATACAATAATTAATTAATTAGTTTTGCAGCTGAGAAGTCAAAACATTTTAGACTTTTCTAGAATAAATTGGAAATAATACTTCAGAACCTTCAGTACGGTAAAAGAGCAAAAATCTTTTTCTCAACTTTCAACTATTTAAATGAAAGCTAAATACTGTGGCCCTTCGAAGGGTTTGTATAGCTATATGCAGGTTGGCATGTCAGGCTGAAGCACTGCTGTGTCTCCCTTTACAACGCTGATAAGATGGCATGCAGGATTTAAGGCTTTACATAGTTAAGAAGGTCAAGTTTGTAGTAACATAAGTGTGAGCAGAGGACTGATGGCATCGATAGGGAGGCAGACTTGAGAGCTCTCACGCCAGTAACCTGTCTGACTTTGTGAAGTCCCTGCCCTCATTAGTGATTTGTCTTGTAAGTGGGAAACAAGTGTCCCAAGACTATCATCATTTTAAATTACATACTGAGAAAAATAGTTTGTCTTTACAGTCTTCTAGTTTTAAGTGTAGATCATTCCTCTACTTTAATGTTTCTAAGGGTCTTTTTTTGTAACTGTCATATTTAATCTCCTCGTTCAAACAGCAAGTTAGTTATGAAAAAAGACCTTCTTATGGACACTTTTAAAACTACTGTATGCATCAACAAATAGGAATAGTGAATATACTTTGTAAAATACACAAAACGTTGAGCACGCAAACTATGAGCATATCTTCAAATGCATACGCTAAAAACATGAAATGAAATGTAAATCTTAATGATTTCCTTAAACTAAAGTGAGTTCTTATCAACTATGCAATGCCAGCGGTTGCACCATTCATTCAAAGCGCTTGGAGTAAACAGGTAATTAGACATGAAGAGGGGCAGATAGCATCTGTTTTGACGGCATTGAAAATCTGACAGTATCTCTCTGTGTCTCTCAGCTGCCGGGCCGCATATGGACATGTTCATCAGATAAAGGAGCTTGTTGAAGAGTGAAGCTGAAGGTTAGAGGAGCTATTATTATTACACTTGCCATTGTAATACCTGCACTTCCTCAGGGCTCAAAGAGACACGGTACATTGATTCACAAACAGAGGACTAAAAACAACATCCTCTTGTCTGTGTCTGTTCTTCAGTCTCAGGGAACGTCTTTAAATCCCTCCCTGCACCACCTGGATTAACTGGATTTGGCAAGTTAATGATGAAAAGCAGAGAGGATGAGTTTATAACATCATTACTTTATCTCCTCTTCTGTAGGGATATTTGAATCATAGAGTTTGCCTTTAAGTACATGGCTATATGAGGATTTTCTGGGATATGAAAATAAAGAAAATTCAAAGGAATAAATACTCAGTGTTAAGTCTCTATTCTCAAGAGTTTATCTTAATTTTCTGTACTTTCAGGAATCTGATTGAACAGTGTTGTCTTGGAGCCGTTGTGGTGCTCTTCAAGGTGGCCAATGAGGCTTTGAAAAACAAGCAGATCTTCTCAACAGATGAGGAGAAAAACCCAACCCAACCACAAAGACAGCCTTTGTCAGTGTTCCAATATGCCGTGACTGTCTGACAAATTTGTTGGAGTTGATAAGGAGTTTAAAACAGCCCTGATCTTTTCACATTGGAATACTCATAAACTTCCTTGGATAGTGTAACTAGATCCCTCATGTTACGGTACCAGTAGAGCAGATCCGCACAGCAACCCGTCAGCAGATACACTGCTGCATCCAACTCATCCGATGGTTAGCATTGATTGTGTGGCTGCAAACAGTGGGTGTGTGTGTGTATGTGTGTGTGTGTGTGTGTGGGTGGACCACGTATTCCTCATGTTGTGGGGACTCGCCTCTATAATAGGAACAAATAGCAAGTCCCCTTAATGCAAATCGTTGATTTTAGGGTGAAGACTTGGTTTAAAGTTAAGGTTCGTTTAGGGTTATGTTAAGGTTAGGGTTAGAGACATGGCGGTTATGGTTAAGGTTAGGATAAGTCTTCAGGAAATGAAGGGTTTGGGGTTAGGTTTGAATTACGGTAAGTAAGTCAACATAATGTCCTCTGAAGTGTTGGAAACACGACTGTGTGTTTGTGTGGGTATGACTTAAGTCATTTTTGGGGACACACATCAGACCATTTGATTAGGGACAGTTTGTGCAATTGGGGACAAAAGTTTTGGGTGAGTGGTTGAGATTAGAGTAAGGATTAGGGTTAGGTAAGTAGTGGTTATGGTTAGAGTTAGGGTATGTCTCCAGGAAATGAATGTAAGTCTATGTAATACCCTCAAAGTGACTTAAGTAAACCTGTGTGTGTGTGTGTGTGTGTGTGTGTGTGTGTGTGTGTGTGTGTGTAAGAGAGAGAAAGAGAGATTGAAAGAAAGGTAAAGAAATGGGGAGAGCTGCAGACAGAGAGAGAAGAGCCAGTTGTGATTTTCCAGTGCTCTTATCTTTGGGATAAAGACATAAAGTAGTGAGACAGTTTACTGCAGATTAGGATGATTAGACAAAAGCATGACAAGGACAGAGGACATGGGCTGAGGGGGGCGTTCATACGCTTCAGATAAACAACTCGTTCATGGACAAGGGCGAAATCTAAACACGTGCAGGGACAACAACGTTACAGCACAAGTGTACGTGTCCTGAGTCATGTTGGTTCTGAATAATACTCTGCGCTGTCTGCATCTTGATAAAAAAACATCAGATCAGTTTTGCTTTCTGTCATTACACATCACTGGACATATTGTATTTACCTGCATGTAAACAATATAATTAATTATATTCTATAATTACTACACAGAGTACTGGGAACAATATGACATCAGTGAGGCTAGTGGCCATTGCATGTATTCTTCTATTTGTTTTACTTTTCTTTCTCCTATTTTTTGTGTTAGCTCACAGGCATGAACACACAAATTTTGCACAGCAATTCCAAGAATAGTGTATATTTAAATTCTTTACTGCGTAATTGTTTATGCATCTAATCCTGCTTTTAACACAGTGCTGATGTGATATTCATTTTTCCAAATTACAGATAATGATGTGTGACTTGTCATCATATGCAGATGTGTTCACACCCTCATCCTTATGTGAAGAAGACCACATCTGAAGTTGAAACATTGTGTCCATGTAGAAGAAAAGAAGAATTGGGAATATGATAACAGCAGCTCTTTCCATCTTTTTGGGGAACGTTACAAGAATTCCTGCTGCATTCAAATACCGAAAGTGGGATTTGATTGAGCTCTTTGATCACTTTTAAGCGGCAGTTTGTGCTTTCTGTTACATTGTTTTGAATAGAGATGTAGTATATAAGGGACACTTGAGATGAGTCCAGGTAAAAGAAATTCATTAATTCAGTGATTTTCCTCATTAAGTCACAAACAATGAGGTGTTAATGGAGTTGCAATGTTAATGGAGGACCTGCTATCATTTTATATACTTTTTTGCTTTTGTCTGTTTTGTTGCTTGCCTGGACAGTGTGCATATGTATGAACCATTCTCAGGAGCTGAACAGCAAATTTCATTGTATGATGAAGTGCAATCTATCTATTCTATTCTATTCTATTCTATTCTATTCTATTCTATTCTATCCAGTAGCACTTCAAACCCAGCACACAGGCTGGACAGGTGAAAGAAAATAAGAAGAGAGGCCACAGTGCTCAACTGGATATGATATTGTTATGTATCAGTATGTCCAACTCATCTCCACCTTTGAGGTGGAGATGAGTTGACTTGACTTTCTCTTTGTCCATGATGGCAGTCTTTAAATGGTGCTATACTGCCCTCTAGTGGCACTGTAACTACTATATACTTTAAGTCCGTTCACCTAAATTACTAAACATATTTTCCCATAATACCACAACTAGTATTCAACCATGCAGACTATTTTGAGTTATTGGTACTGATTTCTGTTTCCACATCAACACAGTGGAGGTGAGTGGAATTTAAGTGGCAGTGCACATCATTTATTGTATATATATCTTATATGATCACTGAAATGATGATGATAGGCTCATCCACCACAATACGCAGGACTAGGCTAAAACTTTTACTTTCAGCAATCATGATGAAAGTATGAATATTTGCCCTGAGCTTGTTTCATCAACTACTCCTTCATTTCTTTTTAGCCATGCTAGCAGAATTGGTGTTTTTTTATGATCTTGCTGCAAGTGTTACTGATCTAGCATAGAAAATGTATTCTTTGAAACAAATGATACTCTCGTTGGTTCTGAGTCAACCCAAACAAACATCTTCCCAAACTTCTGAAAAGGCTTTGACTGAGGACAGCAAATATTGATTTAGTTCAGAAACAAAAACACAGCCTTTCTCACTTGCATGTTTATTTCAGCTCCAGTGTTACATTACTGTAGCAGCATCATCACAATTATTTCATATTTGCATGGTGCGACTGCCAAGCACTCCTCATCTGGAGATGGCATTCAGCGAAAATCATCCCAACTCCCATTTCAATCATTTGTGCGTACATAGCATTAAAATATTTACATTTGGGAAATTCTCCATATAGTATATCAGCTCTGCTATCTCCTTTAAAATGTAAGCATGTACTAGAAAATGAGCACAATCATAACACTACTATGACATGATAAGAAGTACTTGGACACAACATGGTTTGAGAATTATGAATCAACACCTCAAAGGGAGGGTTGCAAGTATACTGCAAAAAAAAAAAAAAAATCTTACTGGCTTCATTTTACTTTTTAACAACATGATTAGCTAATTTGTGTGAATCCATGCTGATTAAAGTTTCCACTATTATATTCAAGCAGACAAAACTTTTCATCCATTCATGTGAAATCTACATTGCATGTGCAACTATAGCTTATATAAATATTTTATATAGTCTAAAAAGACAGATTGAACAATAAAAATTAGATCAAAATGTAATCTTTAACATTTCCAAATATAGTGAAAACTTACAATAACATAAAACTTCCACTTTAACTGCCTTTGCTCAAGTATTTTAGTAGTCGATGAGACGTTTTTGCAGGATGTTTCACCTTTTTAAACAATGCTGAGGCAGAAAGACTTTCAACACAGTTCAAACATAGAAAATATACTTCTAGACATACATGAGAATAGAGAGAATGATACACTGGAAGGAAACTATGAGGGGGGGGAAATGACAATTCACAGCAGGCAGGCAAACACATAATTACAGGTTCAAAGTAAGATGCATAGAATAATAGAATGCATGTCTTTGGTATATTAACAATTACCCTACTGTACAAGAATAATGAATCTGCTTCTAAAGGGTTTGTGAGACCGCTGGAGTCTGACGAACTCTCTGAACTTTGCCAGAGGAAGAAAAACTCTGTAATTAAAAACAAATAAATCTGGCTGCCTGCTGGATTACATCAATATCTGAAGGAATGTCTTGACTACCAAGTGGAAAATAGTCAAGAAGCTGGAGAGAGCAGTGAGCACACAGGAAATGTGCAAGTACAACAGGATGAGTGGAAAAAAAGAAATAGCTTTGCCTGCTCACCAGCTGATTTGATCAGGTTTTCTACTGACGGTCTGATGGTAACAAAGATGGTTTCTAAACAAAACTAATATGATGGATCACAAAAAGTCTGCACTGTATCAGCAAATCTTATACTCTGAAAATATTTTATATACAATCTACAACCTTTAGGCTCAAGATCATTATGACACACATATTGTAGTTGAAATACGTCACTCAAAAGCAAAACATCACACCAGTACAAATGTACGTAAAGTTTGAGACAAGGCCACCATCCCAAATAACAGCCTTACCGGAGAAACACTCGGACCTGCATAATGGAGTTTCTCAGAAAGAGTCACCAACAAAATATGTATTCATGTTTGTGTGAACACATATAAACAAGCTGCCTTCTTTCTGCGACAGGTAAGGTTCTTTAAATGAGACAATTATTGTGCGTGATTCAACAGCGCTGTAGTGCTGCACTTCAACGAGGCAAATAACTGGACCGTTACGGCCTAAACACCTTAATACTAAGAGATACTGCAGTTCTCTCAAGAAGATAAAACATGGTGTTTTGCACTTAAAGCAGAAAAACAGTAACATAAAAAAAAAAGAATTGCTGCAGACTGGCATTTGAGCAATTGGTGACAGGGATAATAACTGAAAATTTTGCAAATCACCATCCACTTTCATGTGCATGGATTTGACATATATGACCAGTTATAACATGAAGACCAACTATCATATTTAATCCCATCACAGAATCGTAAGCTTTTTGGATACAGCTCGGACCAAACAAAAATATGGAAATAAGGATTTGCTCTGTCAGTGACAGTGCAAAGGAGACGAAGGTGAAGCAGCCTTTAATATTTATGGAGGCACTTGGAAGGCAAAACTGTTCCTTTTCGCCGTGGAGTGAAAGTAAGGAATGTGTCGAAATAGTTCTTTATAAATACACAGTGAAATAAAACAAGCAAACAGCATTGTGTTTCTTCCGCATCCGTAAAATACAAGCCTCAGAAAGCTAACCAAATAAATAAAAAGTTCCAATATTAAGAACTATAAACATCATTCAAGACAACTTAATCGTAAGGTCACCACATGTAGAAAAAGATACTGGATAATTGTGGTTGATGTGTTTGTGGGGTGGAGGAGGGAAAAAAAAAAAAAAAAAAAAAAAAAAAAAAAAAGACTTCTGTTCAGCTTCTACGTGTTATCTGTCCTTTAAGAACAGCTGTAACTTGAAAACCCACACAGATTTAGCTGCGTGAACAATAAGGAGTGCCATCCTCTGTCGCACCTCCACCACGGTGACTTCCCTTTGAGATAATGACAGATGTTATTTCCTCAAACAGCACACAGTGAGCCTACACTGCCTCAGGTTGGAGCCTTCTTTAATCAGGTGAGGTTTCCATTACAGGGAGCCGGGTCTTGGCTCTTGTTGCATCTGCTGCTTCGTCAGGAAGTACTTGAAAAACTCGTACACTGACCAAGCAATGGCAGTGGAGGGCATCTGGTATATAACTCGAGCTTGGATCCCTTTGAAGAAGGCTCCAAAGCCACCGAGTCGGTACACTGTCCTGAAGGCATTAGCCATTCCTGTTAAATGGCCGCTGATTTTCATGGAGTTGAGTGCAACGTTCTCCTGCGTGTTAAGCAGTGTTTTACAAACGTCAAGTGGAGTGGTCACAGCTGCGGAAACAGCTCCCGCTGCTGCTCCTGACACTATGTGGGTGCCGGGGTGGTAATGTCTCTGGGGGTTTAACTGTTCCTGCATCAGCTCATAGGTGATGAAGTGAACGGCCTGGAAGGGGATGTTCATGGTCAGCTGTGTGCTGTAGCTGCGGTAGAAGGCCCCGATGCCCTCGGTACGCGTCACTGTCCGAACACAGTCCAAAAGCCCCCGATATGGCGAGTTATACATTTGCATCCTCTGCTTCACCACTGAGCCATGCAAGAAAACAGGAACAGCGTTAGTATGTTTTATTACATACATTTTATACACTGCACCTAAAGAAAGAGGCTCAATATAGCAAGAAAAAAACATTAATGATTTGTTGCTACAAACAATATATGTACTTTTATGACTGATGTTTTATTATTTCAAGTATAAAGTGAATTGAACAGAAATAATAATAAAATAATAGAAGTATTTATAAATAGAATTATAATGGAAATATAATAAAATACCATTTAATGTCAATTAAACAAAAGAAGGTAAAAAAAAACAAGTTTTGAATAATGCTGCCGTTTTTCTAATTCTTATAACAAAATGTATTAATTATTACACCACTGATCAGTACAGTCCAAGAGCATAATTAATATACTGGTAGCTACATGTAAGTGTTTGAAGAACCATCTCTGAAAATTAAAAAGAGATAATAATAATAATAATAATAATAATAATAATAATAATAATAATAATAATCTTAAAATAAAATAAAAATATACCTTCAGCTGGGTTCATGACTGCATCATGGAGAACAGTGGCCACGCTACCTGCCAAACCTGTAAAAACAAAAACATTTTGTGAACTTGAAATCATTCACTGTGTAATGAGTTTAATTTGTTTCCAAAATCAGCCTTATCTTGCCTGAGGTTGGGTGAATTAACCTTTTTTTTTTTTTTAAAGACACCAGTCACTACATGGTGACTACATGCAAGAAAACTCTAATTTGTACCAAGAAATCTCAGATAGCATGTTTGGATTATTCATGTCTGGGATCTGGCTTCATCCTAGCTATTGTAAACAGGATACAGCATTAACATGGCTTATCCTAAATACACTCCTCCGGGCTGTGCTTCTTAGCCTAGTGTGACAACCAAGTGATTTGCGGGTTGAGACGTGGAAACTCGTACCATTGGCTAAATGGCTGTTGCCTCCGCTCTGAATGACGTCACTTAGGGAGCGTTTGGCCCGTTCGTAGCAGGCGAAGTAGAGCGCATGAGCGGGACCCGCGCCAATCATGGTGATGTTGAGGCCCCTCAGCGGTCTGAAGAACCCCTCGGTCTGGACAATCCTTTTCAGAGCTTCATACACACCCCTGTACTGTGCATTTGGGTCCGGCTGCAGACTCTGCATCCTTGTCTGGAAAAATAAAAAAAAGTATATATTAAGACCATTTCTTATAATTTACTACACTTGGGGTAGATTTGATAACAGTTATCCAGCTTTTAAAGTCACTGCTCAGCATGAACGTATGACTGTGAGTGGCTTAAAGTGGGCACCTGGTGTGGGCCAAAAATCATGATTTCTTGATGTATTGTTCCCTGTGATGCTGACACATTGTAAGTGCTTTTGGCAGCAGTGAGGTCCTGTCTGAGTGATGTGTGTCTCTCTGAAGGCTGGTGTGGGAGGCAGCGCTTTGTTTTACTCCACCATGCCAAGTTATCCGGACAGCACAAAGCATGTTTTTATTTGTGAGGAGATCTGGAGCTGGCCCAGGAGATAGGCCAAGTCTATCTTCCTCAGCATGTTCCCATGCGTTTCCTTCCTTCACGTTAACAATAAAGTATCAATTACATTTCCGTTTGATACAGATTTGGGAACTTGAGGCACACAAAACTTGGTAGAATGGTTGAGTTTCTGTGTCTGAATTTATGTTTCACAAAGCACATTGTTTTGTTGAAGACAGAGGCAAAATGTGATTTTATATTTGAGCTTATTGTATCAATCAAATCCTGGGTAGATAAAACTGTTCTAAAATATTAAAATACTAGTTTGCTCTATAGATAACCTGAAGGGTGAATTATGCTGAGGACAAAGAAACCTACTACATTTCCACTAGGACTGTTTCCTTTTTTTTAAGTGATAACTTTCTGTATACCTGATGATAAAAGATATCTTGTGCACTTAAGACACAACAACGGCACTTCTCCAGTAAGCAAAGGACAGAGAATACAAACAACAATAAAAGAAATTCATGGAAATGAACAAATGGTCAAGTTACAATAAAAGCTAGGCAACTAAAACTTGGCTAAGTTTGGGGAAAGGTTTAAATTGTATTTTTTTAAAGCCGACATTGTTTGTTTGGTCTAAGAGTTGATTTTTCAACTGTAGATAGCTGATGTATCGTTACCAGGTTTTTAACTCTCAAATATTGACATCTGTATAGCCCTTAAAAATACAGTTGGGTTACATTTTTAACGTGAAAGATTTATAGTAGCTGCCAACCTAACATAAGTCTATAAGAAACTATGGAGACGAGAGTTGAAATGCAGTGACAAACAAAGTCCAGCAGTTTCAGGACTGACTGTAGCACAAGCATGCAGATAAGATGATTGTGTCTCATCACTGGTAGTATTTCAGCTTTGATAGTTCTGTCCATGGGTGGTTCACTAATCAATACTACAGAAGAGCAGTTTCAGACACACACCCTTCACTGCATGAGGCTGATTTCAAGTGTGCACAACACCGATAAGATCCCCCTCCTTCTATTAGCACAGACTCACCCCTGGTGTCTCCGTCTGTATCTTCAGAGCACTGTTACCACAAATCATACAAAATACAAAATAAACACATCAAACCTGCTCATCTTATCTGAAGCTGCTGAGAGACACCAATTCATCCCTTCATTAAACACACACTTGTGGTGGAATGAGTTCACTAAATGTACAATTTAGGTTTTTTTTACGATAAATAATTGAATGGAGTCTGTTTTGGATGTTTTAGCTGCACTAAAGACTCCATCTGGAAAAGGTAAATGTAATAAAACATTTATAAAAACAGGAACAATGACTTCTTTCATCACTTTAAATTCACTGGAATTTCAAAACTGATTCTGAGGAACCAAACATTCACTGATCTAACTGATGGTGAACCTACAGCTCCATGGTGCTTTTGAAAACTTAAAGAAAAACCTCAAGAGGAAATGCTAACAATGGTTTGCGTAAGAAAAGGCCTCTGAGTTAATTTCTCAAGATTTCCAGGGCATCACACTGTAGAAAAGAGGATGTGTTGACATTTTTATTGTAGTATGTTAATCAAAGTTGTCTGTGCCACATCATGATCATTGTTAGTGTTGTGCAGAAAGCCTAAATTACCAAAACAACACTACATTGTTGGGAAACAATAGCCGAGCAGAAGAGAGAGGATTGCAGGGGGCAAAGTTCACAATCAAACTAACAGTTAGCCAATTTCCTCGGAAACACTTGCCAATATTTAACAAGCTTAACACAAGCCAGAATTTACATTTAGAGAACTGTGATTTAAAAAAAAAAAAAAAAAAAAAAAAACCTAGGATGTTACTCATTAGAGTGAACTCGTGCAATGAGAGATGATTGAAAATGTGTGAATCACCTGTGAACCTCTGTGACTACTATTGCCTTTAAGCAAGTCAGTCATTTATCAGTCTCATCTCAGTCATTTGAGCCTTAATTACAAACTTAGATGTTAAACCAGTTTTGACCTTCATTTGTTCAGATTTGCCCAAAGCTTAAAAAAAAAAAAATGCACTTGAGCAATGATTGATTCAAAAAGTCAGATCTGATCAATTTAATAGTCTTTCTTATTAATGTGAGTGTAACTGAAATCAAAAGATAATAATGATTTTATATGATTTACATTATTCTCTTCCCTATAAGTAACCGTCACATAACATTTGTACACTATAATGGATGCTCCAATAATCAATCAGTTAATTGACAGAAAACTAATTTGTTAAGTTAATTGTTTAAGTTATGTAACTTAAAGTTATGTTAAGAATATAGGGAGGGATGTAAGTTATGTATATCTCAGCCAAACAAACAATTTGAAGATGTCATCAGGGCCTCTGGGAAATTGTGATGGGTATTTCCCCCACAATTTTCTGGTGTTGAATAGACTAAACAATTAATCAATATAATAATGGATACATTCAAGGATAGAGTTGCAGCCCGACACATTTGTTCAGAGATGTAAGAAAGAGGTTCTCTATAATATGTGTTGCATCTGTGGTTTCTCTCCAGCAGACAGACAACCAAACTAAGATCCCCAAAAAGGTCACAGTTTCATCATGTTATTAGTCAATACGCAGAAGTCTACTTTGTATCAGCGGAGTTTAACAACTTAAAGCGTCATTAACTTTATCATTTGCCTTTGAAGCGTTAAAATAAGGGTTGTGTTGATAAATTGAGTTTTTTTATTTCAAGACAGTTTGATATATTTTCTTACTAATCCAGGTTACTTGACCTTCACTCAACGCCCCCCCTGCTTCTTTAATAGACAAAGTAAGGACTAGTGGTTTTGGTTCACTGTATGGAAAATATCCTGACACTCTCAGGAAAGAACTGCTTTACACACATAGCAAAACGATTAAAGTGCTCATAACTTTGCACTACCCTTACTAATGACTTTGAACCAATTAAGGTTACACTCGTTCAGCGAGCTACAGTATGTTAGCAAACTTAATAGTTATATCAAGACGGAAACGAAAAAAGTGATAATACTGACAGCTTAGTTAAGCTAACCGGGGTTTTGACTTCAGATTTCATGTGTGCTAGCCTGTTTAACTAGTTTGCTCAATGTACCTAAAGGAAGCAGACTGCAGTGCTGTTAAATGAGCTAACACCGAAGCTAACTAATGATAGGCAGCTTGAACATTTTACAGCTAACGTTTGTTAGCAAGCGATAGCCAGGTCGTCACCAGAGTTAGCAGTGAACTGTAAGCTAGTTTAATGAATGAGCCGTGGTGGCAAAAACAAGTGTGATTTAGTGCCGAGCTGCCCCCTGTGTGCGTTACCTTGACAGAGTCCACCGGGTACATCACCGTGTGCTCCAGTATGCCAGCCACGGCTCCTGCTGTCATGTGGGTCATCACTGAGACATGAGGTGGCAAGCTCTCGTAGTCACTGCCGTCACTGTTGAAAGGCTCATTGTCTTGGCTGCTGATCTGCGACATCTCCAGTGTTGCCACCACACGGGTCGAGCTCAAACTCCATGCGTGGTGAGCTCTCCCAGACCGATGTACTTGCACGAGATAATGCTGAAGAGAGGTGTCGGCAGCATGGATCACCACAACATCACCACTACACTTCACTGGGAGTCCCAGCGCCCATGTGACGTACGCACCACTTTACGAATATAAGCCAATCGCATCTCAAATGCCGGACGATAGGGCGGGCTCTCGGTTTGAGGCGGCCAATGAAAAGTTCCGTGGTAGATTCCTTCTGATACTTCAGAGTACTACTGCTTGTTATAGTTTTCGTGCATCCCAGCCAGTCTCCGTATCTTTTCAGACTTTTTGAATGGGTTTGACAAAAAGTGTAATCGCACAGTCCAGCCTGAATAGATAAGTAGGCTTGGTCCACTTATCTGACAACATCTGTTAATTGATACTGTAGAGAATACAGGGAGGGATCATGCAGCCTTTCATTTTCATAAAAAGTCATATGTTCAACTTTGAAGTTTCTCCTCGTTTAATATGATTTTACACAGTGGTGGAAAGAATATTCAGATCCGATTTCAGACGCTGTTTCAGCAAAAGTAGCAATATTAAATTTATTTAATCTATTCATTTGATTTCAAATTTAAGTATGTGTGTATTTATATTCCTTTTATTTTAATTCCTTTATGTTCCTGAAACTTTCTCCGTATATTTGTTAAGTATATTTTCAGTAATCTTATGTTTTTAGAAGTTTGTTTAAATTGTTTATTCTACAAACACACTGTTGTTGCCATTACCAGCAAAAATAGAAAAAGTAGAAGTACTCATAATGCAGAAAAGCTCCTTCCAGATAGTCATAACAATATGTTGGGTTATTATCACAGAACAAAGAACATGTAAAAGCATTTATTGAAGGTTGTAGCTGGTCTAGATACTACACTACACTACATCACAGTTTATTAACTGGTCATACGTGGGAGAAATATATTTAAAAATTGCTAACTAAATATAGACTGTAGATAATGTTAATCAATGGTGAAAATGATGAAATACTCAACTAATCATACTCATACTAACATCATTAGATTGTCCTACTTATTAGCTAGTATTTTCCACTATTGTTTTTTTGGGTTTTTTTTTTTTTTACAATATATCTCCTGAAACACACACACACACACACACACACACCACCACCACCACCAACAACAACAACAACAACAACAACGATGATGACAACACACAGGACAGAATGATTACTTTTAAATAATTGTTGTATTGCTTATTTCTTTGTCTACACACACCTTTTATAGACAAGGTGTTATACCTGTAATTTACATGTTTCTTGTAGCTATCATTGCCATCTGAATCAAGGTTTTTTGGCTTATAGTCTTTAAGTTTTGTACTTTATAGAATCATACTAAGTTTCAAATCAATGGAGAAGCATTCAGCTACTTATGTGGTAGCAGTGGTAAAATATTGCAGTGACAGGTGCTTAGACTTGGGCTTTTGGTTGCACTTCTTTCAGTGGAGTGAAGAGTTTTCAAATAATTTGCATGAAAGTTCATCTGAGATAATTATTCTAACAATGCATGGAGGAACCACAGATCAATAGGACTTTCTGAAACCACATTGTGGTGCACTGTTTTAATGTCTAAATGAAAAATCTAAAAGAAAAAATGTTGTATCAGACCCTTAAACAACATAAAGAAATACATTTTAAACTTCTAGTTTAGACAAACCTTGTTTCAACATACTGGTCTGCAAACATCGTCCCTTCACATCATGTGAATAGTCATTTGAAACAGCCTGGAGCCAATACAAAAGTCTGTTAACAAAGAAGTGCATCACATCCATGCTTCAGTTTCAGCTCCTGGATAAGAAGTATGTGACCATGCTCATTAGATACTACCCCCATACAGGTTGTAATTAATTACTTATTCAATTAAATTAGTTTTAGGAGCCTCCAAGAGACCAACCATCTTAATTAGACTAAATGTCTCCACTTTTTTTCCATTACATCTCTTATTCTTAATAATTCATAATATGTTTTTGGCAGTGTCATCTTGTCTCTTGTTGCAGGCCAGATGTTTAAATTTCACCTTGAGATCTATTTGGGTTTCATTTTGTGTCCAAGGTATCGTCTGATTAACCACGAAACTGAACACACACCAGACTCAGTGCTTCTCTGTTGATCTGCTCTCAACCAGAAATATGTCCATTTGTTACTTCATATTTGCTTCTTTATCTTCTGATTACAATATTTGATCTGCTGTGTTTATTACATCGATAGAATAATGAAATCGAAGTCATAAACACGGCATTAATTATCTACATAGGCAAATGACTGGGACTTGAACTATTAACTAACCCGTGTCACTCACCATTGGCTGAAACATAAGCTCTACACCTCAAGCACACCACGGTGTCACTCTGGGCGTGTCAGCGTAGCAATGTGATATGTCAGTGACTCAGCATATGAACGTGAAGTCTTACAGAGCAAATTGTTTGAGCCGTGTCATTACAACTTGTATTTACATGTTGAGTGAGGAAACTCAAATCAGAGCTGCCTTAACATTGTGCTGGTACAGAAGCATAGTGTACAACACACCACTAAACCAAGAACTATTTGACAAATTAAAGTATGATTATTAAAACACTGTCCTTTACTGTTATGTACAAGGCTTATATTCTGCCATTTGACTGTGACCATGATATTCAGTCTAAGTTGTGCCACAACAAGCGATTTCAGTTATAATCAAACTGTTTGTATAAAAAGGAGAGGTGAACATGTTTATAATATCTATATATATATCTTCCGATTCAAATTCCAATCCCTAAACGCAACAATACATTGTTTTATAATGGACAATCAATTCAATGAATGAAGGCTACTAATACCACCTAGTGGAGAGACCACACAGGATGATTTGTTGTGTCCCACATGCAGAGTACATCAAGTATTAAACACCGCCCTCACACGGAGCACATAGAGTGGCTGTTTCTACTTGATGTGCTTTCACTGCATTATATAATCATCAATAATCAGCTGATCACTATTTACTGCATATTTGTCATAAATACACAAACGAAGCTTCAAGTGAGAACCAGGACAGGCAGTGGTCTAACAAAACATCTGTCACAATGTTTCTGCACAGCTGTAACAGCCCACAGTACCTGTGCTGGGCTAATTGCAGATTACTGCTTTTGATAGATACTGGCATGCAGCACTAATCTCAATTACTCAGAGATTAAAATGTGATTGGGATAAGCTCTGGCTTCTCAGCAGTGACGTAAGAAATGGTTGGTGTTGACATTATACTTCAGAACGGCTACCAATTCCAGATTATTTCCATTGAAATACAGACACTATTTGTTGAGTGTAATCGCCTCAAGAAAAAAAAACTTGACAATTAAACCATAAAACCTTTATTTACTGTATTGCAATGTGACAACATTTATTTCTTATTTCGCATTCATCAGTGAAAACATTTCACTACACTGGTTTTTATTTAAATAATGGGGCATGTGCTCTCATTTATTACAATCCCCTCGCAGCAGTGATATGACAGCTTCTGAAAATGAAGCCCAACGTAAATATATGTAACGGTTTCCAACTTAATTGTCAGAGAGTCCAACACAAGCATTTCAGCAGGGCTTTCAGAGAGATTGATACTCTAGACTTTAGAGCAGGATGTGTTTTATAGGATTTCCCAACAGTGAAAAGACACGTATTGCACTATTATAGCTATTAAAGGCTACTTGTCTCGCAATATGAATGAGGCAGAACAATTTGGGAAAGACGCACACACACACAAAAAACAAAAAAACAAACAAAAAAAAAAACAGACCAATCCAGCTGGGCAGTACTGTGCATTCTCATTCTCAACTGCATTAATGCTCCTTTCTCTAATTATAAATCGTATTGCATTTGAGGTTTCTGTAGAAACGGCGAGTGCTTATATCATTTAACAACAATTGTTTTTAAAAAATGTGATCATGCACCTAAGAAGGCATACAGAAAGGCAAATGCCCACACGTAAATACAAAACAAAATAAAAATAGCCTCTGTGATTGATTTGTCCAACTTTGTGAAATTCAAAGTATAGACGACCTACACACTATATTTATTTTGGCATGAAAGATTATCTATTGAGAGAAGTAATGTGGAAGTAGAAATAAAACTGAAGACACCTGGAGGCAGCTGCCATTTGAATATGACAAAGGAGTATGTGGCAAGCAAGAACATGATTTTGAGAAAGACATTTTCATTATTAAACAAAATAACTTAAATACAAATATTCTCATGGCTCAGTTAAGCCTGAAGACTCATATAAGATCTTCCTTAATTGTCCAAGTTTCAGTACCATCTTTCTGTAAAGTGAACTTTATCAAAACGCCTTGTTTTCAGGGCAGCAACCTTCAAAAAGGCCCACTGAATAAGCAGAGGGCCCAAGAGAGAAAAACTGTCCAGGCGTGATGTTGTACCATGTTTAGAGGTTGATAGGGATTGTGGGTGAGGCAAGGCCTTCTTCCAACCACGGTACAGAGGAAGGGGTGCAGCGCTGCGCTGTCCGCCGATGGATCCGGCGAAGTCGCAGTAAGTACAGCATAATAGACAACAACACAATGAAGAAACACGCCAGGAATAAGTAGTGGTTGTTGACAAAGGAGAAGCTGTGCCGCCAGTGAGAGTGTATTCCTTTCAGGCTTTCCTGTTGGATGTCCCTGGAAGAAAAGAAGATTTTTCAGTTCTTTGTTCGTTTTTTTTTCCTATTTATCTACAGTTTTCATCTAAAACAACAAGTCCTTCAGCTCAAACCTGTAAAACGAGACCTACGAATGTAACTACAGTTCTATAAATGATCGTGAGAAATGGCATATAATACCTGGATCAGGATGTGTCCTTCAACTCCTACATAAAACAAATTTCAAGGACTGCCTTTTTTCACTTACGTAATATTGCAAAAGTCATGGAACGTCCTGTCTCAAAAAGATGAAGAAAGACTTGTCTATGCGCTTGTTACTTCTAGGCTGGATTATAGTAATTCCTTATTATCAGGCTGTCCTAACAAGTCCCTAAAGAATCCAGCTGCACGTTTACTAACTTGAAAAAGAGATGACTTTTCTCCCGTTTTAGCCTCTCTGCACTGGCTTCCGGTAAAATCCAGAATAGAATTTAAAATCCTTCTCCTCACCTGCAAAGCCCTTGATGGTCAGGCACCATCATATCTTAAAGAGCTCATTGTGCTGCATTACCCCACTGGAACACCGTACTTCCAGAATGCAGGCTTAATACAAATGCACATAAATACAACGTTGATGTATTTATGTTTTTCAAAACTGTAGGCCATTAATAAATCATCTAGACTACAGGTTTGAGTTTCAAAGAATTATGATAGGATTAATAGATAGATTATGTTGGGAAAGAGTTGCAGTTTCATCTTATCAGAGATGTAACTAAATGAGAAAATCCTGACCTCACTTCCTGAAGATAAACCTCCAGGACATGATCTTATTGATAACAAATTATTGAAACTTGCTGCTCTGTTCATTGTAAGACCTTTTAAGTACTTCAACTCAACTCATCTCTGCAACATGGAAAGTTTCCTACAGAGTGGAAACGTCCTGTTCCAAAAGATGCAAAAACCCCTTTGACTGCATGTAACAGCCATCCAATCGGCCTGCTCTCATCACCAAGTAAAATCTTGGATAGAGTTGTGAGTGATCATATGTGGAAATATACCGAAAACAACAATCATTTAACCTCATCTCAGCATTCATACCCTAAAAATCATTCTACTAAAACCACCCTGTTAACTATGACAGACGACTGCCCTCAATCAAGGAACATTTGAGTCCCTGCTTTTTAATGACTTCAGTGCAGCTTTTGATTTGATTGACCATATAATAGTGCTTAAAAAATAAAATAACTTTAATTAACAGCCAATTAAGTGGTTGACATACCACTTAAGTAAAAGGCAAGACAAGTAAAAGAAAGCAAATCTATTTACATGAATGGTTCACCATGCATGCTTACCTGTTTCATCCCACAAGAGAATTACCTCAGACTGTTGTTGTTTATTTATACAAATAATCTTCCACTAGCTTTAGCTTATTCAAATGCTACTATGTTTGCAGATGACACAATAATTACAGCAATAGCAGATACACAAACTTAACAGCAATTACCAACTAAAGTTAAATTAGAAATATTCAAATTTAAGAGGTCACTGAAGTTAAATTACTGGGAATCAAAATACAAAACACTGTGACACGAACAACTCATTTTAGTGACCTCATATGTCTGCAGTATATGGTGTGTAAGTGTGCTGTAGGCCTGTAGTATTCTGAAAATGTTTTATTGCAATTTTAAGATGAACTCTTGGGAGATTAGCCTTGAGCTAAAAAAAAAAAGATCCAAATAAACAAATAAATCTCATTTGCTGGGTTTTAAAATTTGAACTTTAAATGACACTGGAATTTAACAGAAGCTGGTGATATCTCATGTCAGAGTGTGGACAGTCTGCCATTGACAGAGTTAATTATACAAGCAGGATATGTTTTAAGTTAAGACTCTATAAGCCTTAGTCCTATGCCCTCTGCCAGCCTTTCTAAGTAGCAATGATGGTTTCAGCTCTCCATTCATGCTCAAAATTAAAGTGCACTATTATGAAATAAAACTCTGAAGGTTAACAAATGACTCTCTCACTTAAATTTGAAAAATAAAATTAGCTAGATGAGACTTCAAAAGATCATTTTCACTGGCTAGTATCACTTTCAGCTGGATTAGTCAAGTGATACATTAAGAACACATCTCTTGTGAAAGAAAGCCTAACTCACCTCAAGGGCAAAAACCGTGTTCTGTAAAGAATAGCTCCAAGAGTCCACTGGACCTCCTTATCATAGACCAAAAGGGCCGTCTTCAGGTTTTTGTAATTCGTTGGGAAAGAGAAGCCTGAGTGCAATACTTCATACATCCATGCTGATTTAAAACACTGGTACCTGCAGACATAAACAGAAAACCACTGATTAACAACCATCTTTTTTGCAGTAGTCTCAAGTGGTTAGCTGAGATTTACAAGAGGTTTGATCAGCCAAGACTTACTTGAGTCTGTGAAGATCAGCATGTGAAGCATACAAGCCAGAGTCAAAGCGTTCCCTCAGAGTCTTCCACTGGGTAGCACAGTAGCTCTGGAAACAACATCAGGAAGGTTTCCAGCAGTAAGACATCAACATGTAGTACAATGTTGCTCCCAAATACTATTATTGCAAAACTAGTGATATACTAAAAAAAAAATGTATTTACATGTTTGACTAAAAGTTGCTCTTGATAAAACTGTGAGGATGATGTGATATCAAGCCTTTTGACAAACAAAATTTGGCTGCATTTTAGTGGACTTTGACTTTCAGGCTTAGTGTTTCTAACAGCTGTGATGCATTCTTCTAACTGAGGCTAAATCATTCTGAAAAATTTGGAGATCAAAAGTTACTCACTGACGCAAATAGGTTTCATAACGTGCCAGATTTTTCAGTGTAAGATTTACCTTGGCTGCCTGGGAATATTTAGAGACGTTGTAATCTCCGCCCATGCGCAGCACGTCCTCTGTGCAGTAGTAGAACTCAGAGAAGCCGTAGAACTGGCTGTTGCTGTAGTCGATGGCTGGCTGGTAGATCCCACTCAAAGACGTTTGAGTCTCGTTGGTGCGGTTGAGGAACGGCTGCAGAATCTGTCGACACTGGTCGAAGTCCCCCGTGCCTCGCAGATGCAGCTTCTGTGTAGAGGGGCCGATCTCATCCTGCATGTCTGTGGGTAGACAAGGATCCAGGAGGGGAGACTCTGCTGTCTCCCCGATATGCTGACCTAAGAGCCTGGTGAAATTAGAAGTACAGTGTAAATACACCCAATGTTTTGTACTAATTGGTTGGAAACAATTAAAATAGATAATAGATCTATCTGTGGCTCTCACTTATTTCGAGTAGCAGTATTTCTGATGATGCTCTCCTCATATCTTTGGCGTGCTGCATTTCCTCCAAAACCCAGAAAGGTGGACACATAAACACGATAAACATGCTCGGTGCGATGTGCGTCACACCCCAAGTTGAATTCTGCCAATAAATTCTTTGCAACTTCCTCCTAGAAGACAGAAAAAAACATCAGCCAGGGAAAAAAATGACACATTAAAATTATAGCCGTGTTTAATATGAATTAAAGATTTGAATACGAAAGCAGTGCTGACATGCACATATTTTAACCATCAAAGCAGGTGACCTGTGTTCAAGGCCACATACGCATAAGAGTTCAATAATGGTATGTCTGGTCTAATATATTTCAAAAAGCAGAAGCTGGAACTATCTAACAAGATGAAAATTCCATTATTTATCATGTGGTGTAAAAGAAAAACAATGAGAGCAAAAAGGGAGAACAGTTTATATGGCACCTGCAGCACATCCATCACTACAAAACAAACAGACATTCCTGACAGGGATAATCTCCACTGCATTCAACAGTCTACATAAAAGACTTAATGTTCTCAGTCCTAAATCCTGCTATGGACTCATGCAGCAGGCTTACAGTATGCCTTCAATAGTGATGAATGGAGAGCAGATCGTCTCCACGGGACAAAAATGGTGCATACAGGTTTAACCAGGGAATGAGAGAGGTTTGGAAGAGGGAGAAGAACAAAGGGTGAGTGACAAAAAAACAAAGGCAGCACAAAAAACAGAATTGGTTGTGGATAATAACCTGCTGTGGAGAAGCAAAGCTTACAGTTTTGGGCACTTCGTATGCGATCTGTGTGGAAACCCCGCCCATGTCCAGGACGCCGGCTGTTCTTTTCCTCACCATCGCCTCCTGTTGATCACTGCCTGGGACATTAACCTCTACTACAGCTTCACCATCTTGAAAGATTGACAGAAAGATATGATGTGATTACTGTTTCACTACAGATTTCCACACACCGTCGCTCCTTGGAAAAGTCCCCAAAATAGCACTTTTATGGAGGCTGGTTAACATATAGCACATCAGCTATTGAATGTAAAAAAAAAAAATTAACTTTTTCAATTGTTGAAATATTACTTGCAAGTTTCCTTACCATTGTGCACATGGTTAAACCTCCCAAGGACAAAGTTTATTCCAATCCATGCATAGACACCTGAAACCCAAGGCAACACATTTTAAATTATAATATATATCGTTATCATCATCCTCAATGCTGCACTGGATTTCAATTAAAAAGGATGCCTACAATACAGAGGAGAATACTACAACTGCAAATTTTAAATTAATTTGTATCAAATATGTCATTACATCATCAAGATATTCTAAAAAGGCATGAAATAATAATAACAATAAAGCTGCAACTGCAATACATTTTAGTTTAGCTGTGTATTCTTATTATTCCTTTTTATTTACCTTCCTGTTTGCCAGAAATCACTTCGACGTGAGAATCTGAGAAGAGGAAGTTGAAGTGGACTGGGATGTCTGTTCGCAGATCTTCTAGAAGAGCTTCCTGTTGACTGAGATCAAACAAACACAGATACTTTATAAAATGTATGGCACATTAAACATTAATTGTTTTCTCTTTCAAGTGTTATGCTGTTTAAACTTGGGGTCTGAATATTTCAAGCAGCTACTTTTATATCGAAGGCTTCTGGATGCAGTATGAGATGATGCTCATTAGGCCATATTATACCTTTCAGGAAGGACTCTCATTCCAGCTGTGCACAGGATGTACAAGGGTGTTTCTTGGTGCTTATTTTTGGGGATGTGTTGGGCTGCAAAGCTCAGCAGTGGATAGATATAATCGCTGGCCTTCTCGGGTGTTTTAGCCAATTCAGAAATTCCTGAAAACAAAAACAGAAAGAAAAGAGATCTTATATTAACACAATTTAAAGAACAAAACTATAGTATATAACAGGCTAGTCAATAACTGTCAAAAAAAAAAAAAGATGTAATCACTTCTCATTATATGCTTAAGTCTTACCATTCTTATAACAAACAGTTCAAATTGTTGCGTATTCAATGCTCATAATCAAACTATTATTTAAATGATCATTTATTGCGATTATGGGGAGCCAAGCACTGCATATCTTACCCGGCTTGATCTTCATAACCACTGGTTTGCGATGTTGATCTCTCATTTGCCGGATATCCAAGAGTTCATGGGGATTACCATTGTGCCGGGGCCAGCAGTACACAAATACCCTGGAGCCACTGCTGCCACAGTCCACCACCAGGCCATAGTTCAGGTTGGGGTTGCTGGTATCTGTTGCATCCACATCAGTCACCCTCGCCAAGTGTCTTTTGAAGAACAAAGTATTGTTAACATTAAGATAATAGTGTGTGTGTGTGTGTCAATAATAAAATAAGCACTTAGGCAACAGCTGTTAAGTTTACCTGTGAAAGTGGTTTTCTTTTCTGATCCAGCTGGCGTGCCCCTTTCCAGTGACAAGCAGCAAGTAGAGGAGTCCTATGAGACAGAGCACCAAGCCGATGAGGAGCAGCTGCCTGAAGGAAGGTATTAGGAGCCGAGGAAGAACCTGGGACGACAGGCTGAAATGCCATGAGGCTGGGAAAAGGCACGAGAAGCTGATCCTGTCAACAGATAGAAGCGAGGAGAGCCTGAGCAAAGTGTGCCTCAGATGTCAAAGATATGAGAAAGTTCATGAATCAAATTACATGACAACAAACCAACCTTCCCATGATGCAGATTGTCTTCAATTTCTTTGTTTATTTCATATGAATCATCAATCAGTCAGCTGAAGGAGGGAGGTTTGGTATAGTCCATGGCTCCATCCCGTTTTCATTACTTATCACCATGACCTGTTAAGGGAAAATATTGGACATTTTAACGTCACTATGCTAACATTTGCTTCTCAGCTCTAGCATGAGAAAGGCCTAACGTTATCGTGATCTGACTGGTGGACATACACGACACACTTCGTTGTTATATTTAAGTTTAAAGAGGGATTTTTAACATATCTCAATTGCTAACAGTAATTAAACTGATTAGAAGGGTGGTTAAGAAACGACGTAGTTAAAAATAAACCAGACAGGGTTAGCTAACGTTGGTCTCCTTTGCGTCTGAGGAGAGTGAGTATCGTATGTTTGGCAGAGGAAGACAGCTAAAACACAACGATTTGACATATTTTCACGACTCGTCAGCGTCAACAAAGTATACTTATATGTACGCTACCTTTAACTGATCTCATACTTACTAACAAAAACGTAAAAGTCCCCTCCTTTGCGGTAAAATGGACATTTGTGAGCTGCCAGATGCTAACCGCTGGCTAATGTTGCGGGAGTATGTGGCAGCAGGTCTCCGGTGAGTGACGTGGTTAACCCGATGGTGTGTTTGATTTTAATCTCAGCGTTTCCCGGATAACTAAAAACAACATGGGTAGATCCTAAACCGCCCAACATTCTTCTTCTACTAATGAATTTCCGTCGAGCTGTAGCCTGAAAGGCGTAATACTGCCCTCCACACACATGGGTTATTTTTTCTATTAGACGGGCCTGGTGGAGAAAACTTAAAATTGTTCTCCGCCCAACGTTGCTCTTCTTCCTCACTATTTAACTGCAAATTGTAACCAGTGTTAAGGTACATTTTTCACGGTCTCTTCTGATTCTAACAGCTTGATACTTTGTGTTTATTGCATATCACCATTGCCATTACATTCAATGGTGAAACGATATCTAATATTATCATTTATTATTTATATATTGTATTTGTTTCATTACACTATGCTATCTAGTATAGTGATGCAGCTATATAATCTATGTTGTGTAGTGTATGTATAGTGTATTAATATGCAAAATGTCACTGTTGTCTTTTTTCTTACATGTTTACTTACAGTAACTAAGTACATTACAGCATACTTTGGTAAGAATGTATTTCATTATGTTCATGCCAATAAAGCAAATATGAATTTGGTTGCTTGCCTATTAAATTCACTTTTATTCCATTAAGTGTGCCCAACCTCAGCTATGATGTTGTATCAGTATATCAGTATATATATATATATATCTACTGAGCCGAGGAGTGTTAACAGTCAAGGAAAAACTTTTTTATTGCAAATTACAAAAGGGCAAGAAAAGGAGTAAATAATCCACATATCCTCTGTTCAGTGCATATCAGTTCTCATAATTTGAACTATTATCTAGAGTAAATGTATGTGATATACAAACAGCTTTCTACATTAGAAATGGTGTACTCACTCACAAATTACATGTTGTCTGTTTATACACTGCACTATAACCTCAGAACAACCTGATCATCAAAAGATGTATTTAAAGTACAACAACATTCATTCAAGGCACTGTAAGAATAATCCCACATGGGACATATTGCAATCTGTCAATGCAATACCAGGCAGAAAGGTCAATCCATCTGGGAGTTTAGTTAAAAAAATAAAATAACCAAATTTATAATGTTGTAGTCATAAAATCTTAGGCAGTAAAACAACTGACTCTGTAAACAGTATGCACAGTGTTTTTATTTGAATAACTTATCCACCTTAAGTAGTGTTGCTTCTGTATCAGAGCCTGCCAGTCTCTTTACTACACCCAGACAACTTGGACTTTGCTGAATTTCTTGCTGTCAGACCACTCAAGCTGACTGATTTGCCAGCAGTAACTCACATCTACATACTTAAGTCTCTTGCTCCGTTGCATTATGCTTTTCACTGTTATCATCTTCACATCTGTTCGTGGCAGGTTAAGGTGTTCTACACGTCCAAGCGGCATGGGAAGACAGTGATTCAGGTCCAAGTTGACTATGCGCAGTACGTCCTGTAAAACACAGTTCAGAGGGCATGGCAAGGACACCAGTGAGAGCTTCTCCAGTAAAGGAGAACCAGTTAGGAGACACCTGAGCGTTCTCCTCAGAGACATCCAGGACATGACAGGCTTCATTTGGCTGTGCTCATAGGAGAAACTGTAGAGACATGGGAGACACAAAGAAGATGAATTGATGAATAAAAAAAGAATAATGGATAGTCAAGGTAGTTATAATCTACAGACTTTTATAAGACTATGACTGATATGGATGCAGTGGGCTGTGGTTAATATTTGAAGTTTATTGCACAATATTTTAATTTAAATTTTGATTTTTTAAAATTAAAATATGATTAAATGCATTATTGGTAAAGAGCATCACAATGTCCTATGAATATCATCCTTTCATGCAATTTAATACACTGTATTAACATCAACAGTAGACTTACTTGAGTGTGAGAGAGCAGAGGTTAGGCAGGCGTGGAAGATCCTGATCATCCTCCTCTTCCTCTTCTTCATGCAGCGTGGTGGGAGGCTCAGCAGAGATGTGCAGGTCTCTGAGTCTAGGACAGGCCTGGATGACCTCCAGAACAGGGGTGTTAGGGCTTGTTTTCACCCCCTCCAGGGTGATAGAGACCAGGGAGGAGCCTGCAACTTGCAAGGCAGGAAAGAGATCCATCAGAGGGCCTGGGTAGTGTACTGAGAGGCTCTGCAGCTGGCCTGACCAGGCGTTGAGGCCTGTGGCTAACAGAGAACCCTGGCTTCTTCCTCTAGTGTCCTCATTATCATCACCGATCACAGATATGGAGCAGATGTTTGGACATAAACGGCCTAAACTGTCCAGAGAGTCACAAGTTAAGCCCTTGACATCCCACAGGCGTAGGGTCAGACGTTCATCACCTGACTGTGACAAAACTCTTTTTCTCCTTTTTCCCTCTGCTTGGTTCCGAGAGCAGCTTAGCCTTTCGTCTCTACTTGCATCCTCCTCACTCTCACTACCACACCCCTCCCACAATATGCTCTCCTCCTCCTCTTCATCCTCATCATCTACTGTTCCTTCCCTCTTGTTCCTCCAACCATCCATGCCCTGCCTGTGCCTCCTCTCCCTCCACACCTCATCCAACCTAGGAACTCCTTCTCTATCGGCGAACTCATCTGTCTGTCCAAACTCTCGGTGCTGGATGAGACAGCAAGCCTGTGAAAGGCCCTCCATGGCCACTCTCTCCAGGCAGGGCAGGGAGAGGAGGAGGTAGGCTGCTGCCGCCGCAGCGTCTCCCTCCTGTTCCCCAAACCCAATATGAAGAGCCTGTAGACTACTGAGAGGGAGAGGAGACAGAGGTGTGGAAACGGAGGAAGAGGGGTCAGAGCAGGAAGGGGAAATAGAAGATTTAGCTGTAGAGGTGCAGCGAAAAGATGAAGGACTGCTAGACAAGGGACAGAGGGGCCCACCTCCAAGAGGAAGGAGTGCAGCGGGGGAAAGGAAATGACAGCAGGATACATCTAGATGGCGCAGCAAAGGGCAGTGGTGGGCAACGGTCCTGATGACACATTGGTCACAGGACGTACCAGCCAGGGAGAGCGATCGCAGGGTGGGTAGACGGCGGAGGGTTTCAGAAAGGACTTTTGAAGGCAGCTGCTGGGCTCCAGATAGGTCTAGACTGTGCAGAGCCTGAGACAAAAAGAGGGACACATTGAGGGTCTAAGGACAGATGATGCTGTATTACTGTACAGATTATCACGAATTTGCCTCAGGGGGCTTTATAATAGGCTATACAAATAATATTGACTTGACTTGACACATCAAGACATTAAAGAAATACACTCTGAACTCAAGAGATCAGCAGAAACAGAACCATTTTTACTATCTAAATCGCATCTATAAACACACATGGCACTACTAGAGACTAGTTTCTGTCTGACCTGGCAACGTGCTGCAATGTAGCCACAGACGGCGGAGGTGGCCAGACCAGGACACCTTTCCAGAGACAGACCTCGCAGCTGGGGGACCAGCAGGAGATGGAGGGCTGCTCTGGACAACTGCTTCCTGGTGCACAGCAACCACGTCAGCTCTTCAACCAAATCACCCGCTAAAGGGAGAGTTTAAGAGTAGAAAAAGACACAGATGGATGCCAGTGAATCAGTATATGGCATCTGCTAAAAATCATTTTTTTGATGGACATGTTACTTGTAAGGGAGGGACAACACATAAAAACACTTCAACTATTTACAGTCACACGTGGCATGCTGAAGTGCCAAAGTGGGAGCAGCCAGGTGACTGTTATATAACTATCTGGTTGAGAATTAACAAACCCTCACTCACGTAGTAAGTTGAAAGGCCCCATGATGTGCCTGAATGAATAATGATCCAAGTAGTTGTCAGCATAGTCTTTCACCCACACTTCCTTCATGTTGTCTGCAAGGCTCAGCAGACATAGCCGTGTCAGTGAGGGGACAGAGCCGTCTTCATCTGTCTTCTCATAGCTCCTTGTCCACTCCGTCCTCCTCGTCCTCCTTCGTCTAGGCCGAGCCTTTGCCTCACGCTCACCGGAGGCCCGAAACAGAGGCATCGCTGGACAGCAGCGGCTGGTTTCAGTGCTGAAGTGGGTGCTGGATCTGTGTGATGGGGTAGCGTCTCCCTGCTGCTGGAAGGCAAAGAGAACACATTTTCACCAGTGTAGACCAGTAGTTCCCAGAAAAAATGATGTTTTGCTCAATGTCTTCTAAAATTTGCAAGTTTTTCTAACAAATTATCCAATGATTCCACCTCTTCATGCCTCTAAAACTGAAGTAAAATAAATTTTTGGTTGAGCTGGTCACAAAACTATAGATTGCTTTGTTACATAGGACAGGGAGGAAAGGTATTATGTGTTTTATATGCTGATATTAAGGTTTTGGCATATTTTATTTTTGACACATATATTCAAATGTTTTCATCATTTTCATCAGCAATGTCAGAAAAAGTAAGTTATCACAAACAAGACACTGTCTACATGTTTTACTTGTGTTGGAAGATTGTACTTAATTTTTACTTTATTACATTTTTGTTAAATTTCAGAAGAGATATTAGACTGTGAGATAGTAGACTATGTAGTTACATTCACTAATGTTTACTATTCAGAGTTGATTAGTATTAATGCCAATATCAAATCAGCAAATCATCAAAATAATGGAGAGTGAGTGAGAGAGAGAGAGAGAGAGAGAGAGAGAGAGAGAGAGAGAGAGAGAGAGAGAGAGAGAGAGAGAGAGAGATACTCTGACAGGCGTACAGTGTAATAAGGAAGAAGACTTTCTGTTACATTGACCCTAAACTTACCTGCCAGGTTTAATAGCGCTGGAAGTTCCTTGATGCCCAAAGGGAATAAATGCTGGGAGCAAATGGAATTGTGCAACAATATTTCCTCTGCGTGACTCTCAACATCACTTCCTGAATGTTGGCTTGTTGGATTTATAGCCCTGAGTTTAGTCTTCCAGGCACAACTTTCTCTCAAGTTATTGCTAGTAAATCAAAACACACAGCCTTGAACCCCAGCCATGATCTGAATTCTAACCACACATAACCAGTTTATAGTTCATGAAGTGAGTGACATTGATTGATGAAGCGGGTAATGTCTTAATGAGAGACCGAACTGAGGGCAAAAAATCTCAGTATCCTGAATTGGAGTTATGTTCAAGGTAGATATGCGGTTTCAAAATGGACCTGTAAACACTTATGCAGGCAACATTTTTCCCCATATACTTATGCAGACTATAGGTCATATTAAAAGATAACTAACGACCTGATTTATTTATTTATTTATATTTAAATTTTCCCCTTTTACTGAAAGTGTGCTTAAGGCTATGTGAAACCATATGTTCTCACTTACCTCTATTGGTATCACGCCATGCCGATTGCTTCGGTTTATGTTTATGACATTAAAATAAAAACAAAAACAAAAAATAACAGTCTATGTCTCCAGGGGCAATACATAATCTCATACATAATGAGGCGTGTTCACTGTATGTATGAAAGGGTTACTTATAGGCTAATTAACCAATTTATCAATACAGAGTCTCAATTAGAAAATCGATCTTTGCATATCACACGTTTGTTTTACAATTGCAGTCCACGATTTTTGTTGGAAATTCCTAAAATTTCCTAATTATATTATAATGTAAATACAAATAGACTTTACTGAAACTGCCATCGATCTCTAACCTGGGTTACCATCTTTATCAATAAGGTTGACTGAACATGATAAATTAGAGAAATGTGTGTCGGATTATTCAAAAAAAAATATGAAAACTAGGCTATAAATGTTCTGTCTGTCTTAAACAACTGCCGTATTGTGGTCTGGCATATAGAGGTATTTTATCTATGGAATGGTGAAAAACCCAATACACTTCTCCCAGGACAAGTCCCTAATTAATCAGAACTAGTGGTTAACCATGCTTCTTCTTATGTTAGAGAGATACCTACACCCTGCCTCCACAACTCTTGGAACACTGTAAGCATTAGTTCTGTGGAGGATAAATTTATACGCATCAATACATTAATGAGACTCACTTCCTAAATCTCTGAGATTTCTGCCTCCAACACAATATACTGCAGGGTGACTTGAGCTGTGCTTGTGGTGATCAAATGGCCACTCAAATGTTCCTATTACTGACTATTGGTTACATTTTATAAACCTTTAATAAGGGTACTTTATCAGAAAACTGTCTGCATGGCTGGTTACCATTGGAGTTGTGTGAAAATATGTTTTTGGGTAATATTGGTAACTGGAGATATGAGATATGTGATGAATTTGAAGCTCAGTGGTCCCCTTTAGTGGCTGTGACTATGAGCATGATCTCTGAGAGCACATGTGAAGTGGAACAGATGCTTTGCTGTCAGGGGGACATGACAATGGACATATTCATGTCTTTTTTTCTGCCATTTCTCACCCTCTCAGCTGTCTGATGCAGATGGTGAATATAATCTATTAACAGAGCTGTTGACAGGTCTGTTAGTGGGCTGCAGGGCCGATGGGCACTTTGGTTAATTTGTATATTTTGCCTGCAACCTGGGTAATGATCATCCATTAATACATGCTGTGTAAATAACTGCTGATGAGATTTGAACAACATAAAAAAAACAGACTTGGTAGTATTCTTTATTTCAATCTCACATAACGTGTAACACCAAAGAGTGCAAAGAGTACCTTTAACATATAAAAAATGTACTATTGCATGATATGCTGTCATATAAATTGGCTATATTCAGTGGAAAAGTAAACTTATCTTAAATACAGTCTAATTTATCAAGACTAACAAATGATCAGCAATCAATCAATTTAATTTCCCTTAATTTCCCAACATTCATAAGACAATTAGAAACGATGATATAAATACATAAGTATATTTATTTGTATAGTCTATAAAATCAAAAATCTCAGCTGTAAAAAATAGTTCAATTACCTTTAATTACTAAATTAAAGATTAGTGCAAC
The DNA here is from genome assembly GCA_029490765.1 of Euthynnus affinis. Lineage (NCBI taxonomy): Eukaryota > Metazoa > Chordata > Actinopteri > Scombriformes > Scombridae > Euthynnus > Euthynnus affinis. Next base: position 24,117,930 of record CM055842.1, on the reverse strand, counting down.
AAAATATTACAATAGAAACTGATTCTGATAATAAGGCACCAGGTTACTTCCCACTGAGTCAAATCAAGATGCAGATTTTGAAGTGAATAAGGCAAGGGTTTGTGCAGCTGAATGTTAGATAAATATCTCATTTTAGTCCGTTCAAAGAACAGTCATACAACTGAAATGATATCATGAATGTTAAATTCCACCACGCTGACCACTACATTCTCAAGGAAACTGTACTGCATAACAAACTGAATGCGTCATACTGAAGTCAAGAGAATACTATGAAATACTGTAATAGAATCATCAAGCTTTGTATTTTAAGCACCTGAACCAAGGCGTGTGAATGGAGTGTAAAGTGTAAAAATGGATTTATGATTATAAGGCAAATCCATTCCGGTCTTCTGATCATATAGCATTTTCTAGCTACACAAGCATGAGAACAGGATCAATGCACCACTGAAGATAATCAAGTCAGGCACTGTGGCTACATTTAGAACTGACCTACTCTATGTCACCCGCACAAAGTCCTACTGTATGTTACTATGCCATTCAACTCTATGGACAATTGTCCAGATTACATTTCTTATGGTGAAGCAGTTTGATAATGATATGTGGTTAAATTTATTTTTTAAATTTACAGTAACACATCACAGAGACTACCTGTATTTGTATTCTTGAAAGTTCATCAGTAAATAGAACAAAAAAATGTATATAAAAAAAAAAAAAGTCTACAACAACCTGTACATGAACCAAGAAAACTAAAGGCGGCTTGTTAATTATCAAGCCATTGCTGCAAATTTGGTGATTTTGAATTCAGCGTTCCTTCATAGGTTTAGAAAATGTTCCCCCTTCTTAAGTTAAGTAAACAATTTAAAATGCATCTGCAGTTACAGAAAAGGTTCAATGTTCACAGAACCTAATAAGTCCCTTATTTCCTCTTTAAAAGCCCTGTAATTGTATTAAAAATGTGAAAGACAGTATGAGTTTGAGCTGAGCCTTGTGTGACCTTCATTAAACATCATTAAAAGTATGTTGCCTCTGCTGTCCTCTGGATTTAGCAGTAAAGTGTTTATGGTGATGATTAATTTCCCACTTATTTGTTTTAGTGACAAAGGATACATGTGCAACAGTGTGTCCAACTAATCATTCTTATGCAGCACATATTGTGTCTCTCTGATGTACTCGTTTTAGATCGAAAGTCTTCTTCAAACTGGGGAGTTTAGGTAGGTGAAGATGTGTGCACAACCAACAGTTTTACTCAGCTGTTGACTCTGTGAATGGCACCACTTTCTTTCCAGCCACATACACCTGTACTATATTCCTGTCATCACCTGTAAGAGAGGAAGAAGACAAACATAAGACACAAACATAAAGTAAATGGGGTGTTGTACTGTTGAGTCTGAAAAGTCTGAAATAATCTGAATTTGACACTCACCCAAATTCAAGAACTTTTCCAACAGAATCTGAAATGAGAGTGATGATTTGTTTTATTATTTATTTGATTTATGTGTAAATGTGTTTGCTTATGCCACTCAATAGATTCAGAAAGTGGCTTACTACCAACCTTTGGTCCCTCAGGCTGGGCCAGGTCAATGGGTCCATCAGGAGCGGCTACATTCACCCTCAGGGCGTCAAAGTCTTTGCCTACTTCAAAGTTTCCTGTTTGGTTATCCAGGGACAAGGCTAGAGAAACAACATATATTCAAAGAAACTGTTATATTCTTTGCCCTCTTGTAAAACTGCAGCAGTTGTCATTAAAAATGTCTTTTTCCCAGAGCTGCTGGTGTGTTAAATCAGGCATTTCCACTGCTGCACTCTAATACAGAGTAACTTCATGCCTTTATTACAGACACTTGAGCAAGACAATTTACTGTTGGTGGAGAATTTGTCTGACAACTGTTACTTCTACACAATGCTCCCTCTGCTTTTGAGTGACTTCTCTTCTTCTTACCTTGGCTGCCTCCAAGCGTGGCCAGCCTGAACACCTCCTCAAAGGTGAGCGTGGCATAACTTGGGTCCTGGATGGTCAAGACTTTGGATGTGTCCAGAGCTTTCCTCACAGCATCCAGCATAGAAGCCGAGTAGCCGCCCGCCACGTCTGACACAGAACCACAAACACATCAGAAGGGTCAAACTAATACGAGCGATCACAAGCATGCATGTCCATTTCAAATTTTCTGATTTTTCCTGCCTTCAGACATATTGTTTGTTTGTTTGTTTTTTACTTTCAAATACAAATAAAGTGATCAGCTGATGATCAGCTGACTACACTCACTAAAACACTAAAATAGTTGCTCTGCTCCCACCTGTTCCTAGTCCCAGCTTCACGTTGTGGTTCAGGACATTTCTGACATTCAACAAACCACTGCACAACCTGGGTAGATGAAGAGAAATGACTAATTATACATTATACATGGATCAATAAAGTATCACCTGTTTATACATTTTCAACTGCTGACTTTTGCATTCAGGCATTTAAATATGATAAACATATTAGGTGCTATTTAATTGGAAAAATCTGTGTTCTACAAAGCGTCCTGAACCTTTGTTCGAGGAGTTTGGCAAAACAGACAAACAATGCAAGACTTACGAGATGTTGGAGTTGGGGCAGTGAGACAAAGAGGCTCCTGTCTCTTTGAACAAGACCAACTCTTTATCAGTGAGGTGGCAGCCATGGGCCATCACTGTCTGTAAATCATCACCATCATGAATAATATTGACCATGTTCGGCATTTATTTCAACATTGATGTTTTTCTACAAAAATGTCTCACCTTGTCAGTGAGCAGGTTGTATTTGTGGTAGACTTCTGTGTAGGTCTCTGATTCAGAGAACAGATCCTTAACAAGCTTCACTTCCTCCAGGTTTTCACTGATGTGACTCTGGAAATAGACAAACACAAATACCATGTGTCAGACACCTGATTATAACTTTCACAGAATCCAAGGCGCTACCTTTGTGAAAAGCTGTAACAGGATAACTAATGTCAAATGCAATTCTACAATACTATTTAAATTCTTCCATATCAGCTTTCTGTTTTTGATGATGAAATTGTATGCCTGTTTATTTATTTCATTGTTTAAAAATCCCACAGGTCCGACGCCAAGCGGTCTCTATGGCAACTGTCCCCTGTGGACATAGCCTGGTATGGTTGCAACAGAGAGCTCACCTGAATGTGCAGGTTGTTATTCTTAGCGATTTCTCCCAGCTCTCCGAGCAAGGCTCCTGTGCAGGATAGAGCAAAGCGGGGGGTCACCACTGGCTTCACCAGAGGGTACTGCCCAAAAACCAAGAGGAGAAAGAAGAATGTATAAACAACACAACACACTTTGGGTATTTCTTACATTTTCTGTTATTGCCATGTTTATTGTATTGATCATATTATAGAATCTTACCTTCTTGCCCAAGAGCTCTGCAATGAACCTTGAGGGGACAAAATAATAGTTATTATTCATCTGGGTCTGCCACATTCACAACATCTGCAGGGGATTGTGGTTGCAGAGATATTTCTCTCTATAAAATGGATACACTCATAGTTTTATCAACAAAAACAAGGTATATGAGGCAAATATTACTTCAGGATCAGGTGCACATTCTCTGTGATGTGCACATGCATGTTTCAAAAGGGAATCTACCAGATGAACTTTTACCTTACATCATGATACCATATTGTATATCCCAACTATATGTCAGATATCTGTTGTTTTTGTGGCTATCTATGACATATTCTATTAGATGCAGTGGCTTTAAGCACTCAAACAGAAACTTGCCTGCCTCTGCCTTTTCTCTGAGACACATTGAATAAATTCAGTGTAACTAAAGTTGTTGCCTCAGGGAATTTCTCCTCACTAAAAATGTCTTCAGCATTTGACATGTTCTCATTCAAGTAAAAGGCCCAGCACTGTACTGATAAATGAAACAAAAATAAGACCCATATCCTCATCATATCCTTTCAAGGGCAAAATGAAGAATCATACCCTTCCAGCACACTGATACCTGTAGATCTACAATACATGGAAATTACAAGGTTGATACTCACCGACGGGTTTCCTCTTGAGATTCCTGAAAGGACTCTTTGTAATGTTTCACAGAATTGTTCAAGTCCATACACACCTTTCCCACCAAGGCACGCTGTCCAAACTTATCTACAAGAAAAATAAGGATAATAAGACTGTGACCCTTTAGCATACGATATCATGTTTATATATGTTTGGAGTATCTAGGACATGTATTCAAGAGCTATAAAATCTAAAAGCTAATTCTAAAGAGCTTGATAAAGTAGAGTACTATATTTCTGTGTGTGGCAGTACCAATCGCTTATGGCCATAAAACCCTGAGCATGCCTGACCTTATTTGAGCTCAGATGGTACGCAGAGTCTGGCCTGGTTAGTACTTGCATGGAAGACTTCCTGACAATGCTTTGTGCCGTAAAAAAAATGGGGCTTTTTATTTATACATTCTACAATGTGCTTATTTCACAGGAGTAAAATTGTCCCAACTTAAGAGGAGGAACGACAGTCCCCATCCAATAAGACCTTTGAACTAGCACCTTGTTTCCCCTGTAACACTTAGCAGAACAGTTCCTCTTCTCCATGTTTCATAATGCGCAGTATGAAGTAAGTGATTCATGAACACCCTCAATTTCCTCTGATCTCAGATGCTAAGCAGAGTCAGACCAGGTTAGTACTTGAATAAGAGACTTCTTGGACATTGTAAGTGCTGGAAGATTATTTTAAAAACATACCCAACAGTCCCAATCAGTTTATGATATCACAGCTTGGATTGCCCAGGAGGTGACACATATTTGAGAGCTTTAAATTCTACATGCTAAATCTAAAAAAGTTGACAAAGTGCAGAACTATGTCAATAGCGTTTAGAGCATCTATAAAAGGCAGTGGCAGTGTTAATTGCTTACTGCCATAATGCCCCGAATATATGCTACTGTTTGAGTCCAACAGTCTAAGAGTCCAGCCTGGTTAATAATTGGATGGGAGGCTGCCTGGAAATACCTGTTGCTGTAAGCTTTTAGGCGTTTTGTTATTTTCTTGTCCACATGTCTGTAGCATAATACAGCATTCAGGTTCTTTGCATGTCAGAGTTGTTAAACTTGCTGTCACTTACAAGCCCTAATCCCAATTATTTTGTATGAAATGACATGCAGACACACATACTATACATGATATACAGCTAGTGCATGCACAGACTATTACATGCACAGACATGCACAATAAATGTTATAACTTTAACTCTGTAACTCTTTAACTTCCATCCCCGGTGTTGTGGATATTTTGAGTGATGACACCCAGTGCAGAGTTAATGTTTTTATTTCTGTCCTGTCAAATATGCAAGCCCATACTTATGGCTTAATATGGCTTAATGTAGACTAATCATCTGGGTCTCTACATCTGGGTCTAATATATATATATATATATATATATATATATACACATATACACACACACACACACACACATATATATATATATATACATATATATATACACACACACACACACACATATATATATATATATATATATATATATATATATATATATACTTTTTGTAATTGTGTTAGGTACACTTCTGCCCAAGTTCTTGCTAGTGCAGAAAGGAAAAGAAATATAGATATGTAAGTAATGCCGGCTATAGTTGTTGTTATAGTTGGAGTTTCAGTTCCTGTTTGACTAAATACAGAACAGGACAAATGTGTGTGTTATATGAGTTTGAACATGGTATGAAAGTTATGCAAATAACAGTTGATTACAACCGGGGAATCCTGTTGGGGAGGTCAGATTAATCTGCAAGACAGCCTGGTGTTTTTCGTTATTCTAGCTGATTAGACAAAGTTGAGCAGAGTTAATGATGGTTAAGTGTAAACTGTGGGAGCTGCAACAAACAGTCAAGTACACTGTGGTCCTGAGAACAGCTCTAATCAGAAAAAAATGAAAACAATGAAAAAAATGAAAAAATGAAGAAAAAAAAAAGTGAAAACACTTGTGTGGAGGTGGAGGCCTAGGAGCTTTATGGAAGAAAATAGACATAAGCTCAATACCATCTGCAATGTCTCCAAAAAAATTGAAATATTGATAAAGGACCCCTCTATAAGAAAGCTTTCAATGATGCTGCCTTAAAGAAATTATCATTTCAGTGGTATTTGCACTTTATTTGAGATTGATCTTCTTATTTCCAGATGAACCAACTAATTGACATATATTATAGAGCAGTATTGGGATGAGGAAGGGCAGGAGAGTTCAGCATGAACTACATAATGAAGTCAATATGTAATAATGACGTTTTTCACAGCAGAAATGCTGTGTCATGTTATAGCAGAAAAAACACAGGTGGAACTAATAGCATTAACGATGGCTCAGTTCCATGAAGACTTCACAACTAAAAGCCTAAGTGGAACGCAGCACTAATTCATACTATTAGTTATACCTGCACTTTTCCCGCTATGACATATCAAAATGGCCTCTGTGAAAGAGGTATGTGTTGCAGTGGAACATTTCTGGTGCCTTGTTGAATCTACAGTGAACGTGTGTTGTTTGTACCCCTGAAAAAATGCTCAGTTAACAAACAAACAAAAGATCAGATGGCTGCATTACTACAAGAAAGAAGACACCTTGATTTATATAAGTTAATTTGATTCAACTCAAATTATTTGAATGTCACCCAAAATGTGGAGATGATCATTTGACAGACGCTATGAGTTTATGAGTAAATAACCATATTATTAGGTTTGCCAATGTAGTTCTGCCCAACTTCAGCCTAGCCAGCTGTCATATCAGCATTTTGATAATTAACCATTTTCAACATGTAAATAACATTCATGTCAACATCAAAGCCATAATTATAACTGAGAAACTCTCACTTCTGAAAATTCTGAAATATCCAATCTGGTGATTAGTAATACATTAGCACATGAACACTTCAACTTCACACACTTCGACTAAATTTCAGCTTTTTTAGGACTTACTCCCACTTCAACTTCTTTCAGTATTGCTATTTTTAATGCCATTTGAAACTACTTGTTGAAATAGTGTTTCAAAAGCAGCTTTTCAGCATATTCCATAAGAGTTCACTTAAATGTTAACTCAGAAAATGTACGTAAAATACTACAGATTAGTCATATTTATATGAATTTCATTTCAGATTTTGCTTGGTGGGGGGAGCATGTGAGGGTGGTGTCCAACGGTTATAACATAACTCCATGAAACGAATGGTAAGTTATGTACTATATATAGCATTCATCTGCAATTAGTATGGTGTTACAGACGCTCAACATGATCAGCAGGTCACTAAACAGTTCCAGTCAAGTACGGCAGAACATGCGTGCGTTTAAATCAGACTTCCCTGGGACCTTAGACTTTGAACCTTACAAGATTGTTGCATGAGAAAATTTTATATACATATATTAGAGCTAGAACTAGAACTAGAGAAAGTCAGCCTTGCACACACACAAACACACACACACACACACACACACACACACACACACACACACACACACACACACACACACACACACACACACACACACACACTGCATAACCACAGTTTTCAGCAAAATGAAACAGCTGCTCAGAACAGGACAAAGGTGAAGGTTCAATGACCATAAACACACAAAAAGACTGCATAAAGCTTCCAAAGCCAGTGTTCAAATCGGTGTGGTTGTATCATTACATATTTATATGAGTGTGTTTGTGTGCTCAGTAATATATAACATGACATCAAGGTGATAAGGGCGAGGCATAAAGGTGAACAAAATAAGTCTGCTTCTGACCCAGCTGAGAAGGGAAACAGCCACAAATGTTACAAAAACGTATCAGCTGATTGGAGTGCTGTTAGTAGCCTTAAGGAAATTCTGCACCACAGTCAAACAAAGCCAATGGACCCATGAATCACATATTAAGTTGCTGATCTAATTATAACAATGACTACACAGACAGAGCACAAGTGCTGACCTAACAACTAAGGACACTTTCTTTATGGCCCCTATCACTATTCATATTGACTAAGATAACATTTACAGAACACACTTATATTACTAGTACTTTCCTCTGCTTACCATAGGAGAAGCTCTCAATTTTTACCAGGTACTAATACAAACTGGCAACTTCACAACAATCTACTGCATTTAAAAGTTTGAGATGTATGTTGGCTTGAATCAAGACTCTCCCAATAGCATGCAAAAGTATCAGTATATGACATCATCTTCTCACAACACACATACATTTACATTTATATTTAAAATGTGTGTGTGTGTGTGTGTGTGTGTGTGTGTGTGTGTATGTTTAATAGAGTGTGGAACTTCTTACCTGCAAGCTCGCCCAGCAGGAGAGAAGCATCAGTATGTATGGTAGCAAAGTAACATGCAGTGGTTGTTCCGTTTCTCAGGGTCCTTCTCTGTGAAGAACAGGAATCATTTTACAGGATTAAGAGAAGACATATTGTCTGTATGTTGTTAAGCCACTGAATTGTTCTCAAATCACAGGCTATAGGACAATAGGCTGGGTCTGAATTTTTCACTTTCCCAGTTGTTCCTGAGGCAGCTTGTAATGCTGTCAGCTATAGTTTACCATTATAAACATACCACACTTCTTGCAGTGTGCCACAGGACTCAATTTTGTATATAATTCACAAGGCATTATGCTGGCAAACTCACCACTACTTGAGTGTAAACCTTTCTGGCAAAGTCCATGTCCTTGAAGCGTGATTCTACTGGAAAGGTGTATGTATTGAGCCACTGCAGTAATGGCATGTCCAGGGCTGTGCCAATGTAGCTGTACTGGGGTGCATGGATGTGGGTATCCACCATCCCTGGCATGAAGAACTCACTGCAGCAAGCCATGAAAACGATTAAAACATATTGATTTTATGTCCTAAATTGTTCAAAATGAACCACCGTAAAAAAAAAAAAGAAGTGATGCATGCTGATATTTTATTGTAGATTAACAGATATAATATCATTGCTGATGCAGAAAACACAGGTCTTTGACTTACTGAAGTCAATGAGTCAAATCCCTATAAATGAAAGTTATATCCAGTAAATTATTTATATATTCTACTTACTGTTGTGCCAGTTGAGTGACATCACGTGGGCTGAATCCAAAAGTCTGAGACAGTTTGTCAAGCTCTTCACCTTTCCCAATGAAAGCGATCTGATGGCAGAAAGGAAATCAATTAATGGTTAGGCTGTAAGATTAAACTATAACTAGCGTGTGAATGAGCTGTGAGAGCTGAAAACATCATATGTGTACTTGTATCTAACATTTATCTAGATGAACAACTTCTATAGCAAGTCAAATGTATTCTTAATGTAATGCTGTGCATGTCTTTGAGGGTTCTGATGCATGGTTCTTGTCATGTCTCTGTCCATTAGATGTCCAGTCTATGACTTCCTTGTGTATGAGTGTGGAAACAATAATTTTGATTGAAATTACAGATGGTTGTGTCCATGGGGTTAATGTTGGCCAAAACAGCTGTTGGAGTCGAGGTGTTATATAACTGATTCTGGGATTTGATAAACTCTGACGTCTTTCACACTTTTGGTAGGCATTTAGAACTACCGAACAACTGTCTATCAAATTATATAAAAAGCCAGTTGTAGATGAACTCACAGTTTTTTAAATATCCTACTTCTCAATCATACATACACAATCTGAAATTAAATTAGTTTTTACATATGTTTTTAAATATTTAAGAGTGAAACCTTTCCCTCCGTATCCACTCCCAGAAGCGCATCTTCCCGGATCTCCAGCGGTGTTTTCTCAGTCGCGTGGATAAATGTTCCCCTGAAGATGTGCGCAGTGGCCGCGGAGGGTCTGTTAGAGTTTGCCATCCCTTCACCAGATCAAGTCGGAATCAAGCTGTCGGGGTTTTGTCTTCTGGGAAGATCGCCACGACGCACGGGGAACGCAATGATCCACCTGACCGAAAAGACAATCAGCAGCCAATGAGAGCGCACAGAAATATGGGGTGTGTGTATGTGTGTTGGGGTTTTGAAATATTGCCTCGTTAGACAAATGGCCTACTCCCTAGAACACAACATGTCAGTGGTGTGCTTGAAAGCGTGTCAAAGTTTTGCTTTTGTGTTACAGTTTTCGTTCAAATGCGGGTCGATCAGTTGGGCACTCCTGAACCGTCTTTGCCTTTGAACTGTGTCGGTTTAATAATTAATCACTGTGACAAATAAGCCTAAATTACGTGTCAGTAATAGCCGTTACTTTTTGGATACAACATCAGGCCATAAAAAACAAACGCGCAAATGGTATATTCTGTTTCAAAAGTTTATTTTTTTTGTAGATCAGTTAAAGTTTGACTCCGCATCACTCTTGCTTAAATGATAAAATGAGGACAGAGAAACCCGTCGTTTCTCCAATATTAATAAAAGCGCTCATCTATCATTTCATACGTAGTTTGGAGCATGTTCGAGTTCAAGTGGATCTGCGAGTTCTTTACTGCGCAGCAAATGTTCATATTTACGGCTTTTTCATTCTTTCAGCTCTCAAATTGCATTTAAGCAATAGAGGCTGTGAATAGATTACCTTGAAGAGCACAATATGTCTGTCTTTCGTAGTGTCAGCGACGGGTCACACTGTAAATATGATTCACTTAGCACTTCCTCTTTTTAAAAATAATTTAATGACGCAGAAACGTGGGTCATCTAAGGATACGTGACAGTCTGCCTATGAAACCATATCTGGGTGTTTCCTTGGTTTGTCATTTGTTCTTAGTCAATGCCATCTATGGGAAATGTCATGTTTCCGGGATTTTTCCTTACGACATAACATTACACAACATTACTCACAAAACCACCAAATTTCTCTTTTTTATAGCGTCTTCTTCACTCTGATGATTTTTACATGGCAAATATATTATTTTTTCTTCTATATTTAGTGTTCTGTAATGAACACAGCCAAGTTCACACCTCCCTAAAACAGTTTCAACACAAACTAAGTACTATAACCTTAATGAATGTAAGATTTATTGCAGTACTGTGGGACTTAAGTTAGATACTCTATGAACTGACAACAGGATGTAGGTTTATTGTTGGTGTGTCGTTAATGCGGCTAACACCACCAGCCCTTGTTCTTGTTATTACTCCATGGGTTTGTTCCAGGCAGCAGGTTGGATGGGATAATTTTGACTCAAAGTAACATATACTTAAGTAAACGTGTTACTTACTCAAGGGATTTCCCAAACCAGGTCAATACCGGGTATGAGTTAAATCATGAGTGTAAAAGGAGAGGGGAGACATGTGAGGATACCAGACACTGAACTAAAAAACAAATCCATTCATATGTCGTGATGCCACATATGGGGAAGTAAGAACTGAAATATTGCCACATTCTTTTAAATTTATCAACCATGTGATGAATGACATCACATACTAATTTTGGTTGACACCAGCACAAATGTAAGATACTCATTTCCATGTACAACTTGTTATCAAGTGACAGGAAATGTCGAGGGTGGCTGAAAATGATGAAGGGAAAAAATGAGGACGGATGGGAGAACAATACATGTGTAGGTTACAATTGGTGTGCAGAAATTTTGGTGAAATTTGAACAAAGTGGACAAATATGGCAGATTTTTAATGAACTTTCAAAGTTTCGGACTTCTACACCAACAGTCAATAATCAGAACTGTGCCCATATTTGATGTACATTGTCTGGAAATTATGTAACGGCTTTACACACCAGTTTTAATATTAAGGAAGGAATTCAAGATTTAGCCTACTTAAAAAAAAGCAGTTGAGTTATTCTGAGGAAAATAAGTTGATATTTTCAATGAATGTAGTAGTAGTAGTTTAATGTAGAGGCAATGGCAAAAAGGGGAAATAGGTGGGGGACAGGCCCAAAACAGTTAGATTTTGCAATATTTAGTATTTCAGCACACTTTCGCACAAAATTGCACCTACCACAATAAAAACGTTGCTGTGTCGCTGCTGTTAGTGCGGTCAGTATTTCACGGTCTGTTCTAATGTCTCCTCAAAGCCTCCACTTCTGCCTTTTAGTGACACTGATAATTGGATGCTTCTAAGTTAAAAAGGATTCTCTCTGCGTCTTCCAGTAATATGCAGGTGCTTCTCAGATCAAGGCCCACAAACATTAGAGAGAAGAGACTGGAGCACATTAATTGATCTGCAGCCATTAACGGTGCAAACAGAGTGACATTTCAACATGACTGTCTTTATCAGAGTTAAAAAAGACTTTAAGGCTTCCATTGGTTCAATTACTGTTAAAAGAATAGGTAGCTTGGATAAATGAATGTACACAGTGTGCAGGTTTTTATTACAGTCCATTCAAATACTGAATATATATCCAACTGGTACTGCTTGTGAACAGGCTGGAGAATGTACAGTACATTATACAGCCCATTCATCTCACTATATAGGCTTTAGATGGAGACCAACTCAAATAAAAAAAAGGAAGTACAATCATTCAAAAGCTTTGTGAATCATCTGAGTGCTTTTGTCTGTTCACCTGATGTTGACATCAACTTATCGTCCAGGTTCTGCAACGAACCAGCAACGTTGTTCATTTGCTTTAGTTCATTTGAGAATGGTCACATCACATATCACATACTGTATATAGATATGAAAACTTCTTCTATATATGCTGTACGTAAAAACAATAAAAAAGAAAGTCCACTTGGCACATTAGCCTTTCTTTGTCTTTAGTCTTTAATCTTAACTTGGGACACATCTGGAAGTGCAGTGGACTTGTTCTTCTGTGTCTTCTTTGGTACTGAGTCATGGTCAAAGTCTTCATCATCATCATCATCATCTCCAAGGTCACCAAAATCATCATCATCATCATCACTGTCCAAGTCATCCGCATCCTTCTTTCCTCGTCCACATCCTTTGCTTTTCTGTTCTCCATCTTCTTCGTTCTCTGTGTTGTCCAGGTGTGAGTTAATTCTGTAGAGTGACATACAAACAACATGTGGAGGTGTCAATGCCGTCTTCTTTTTTTTTCAATTTGTTCTCTTACAAGAGACAAGGGGGAAAAAATCTATGTTATGTCATCTTGACATCAAGCAGATAAAGTACATGATAGATGGGAATAAATGCATACAATATGTGAGAGAGGAATTAAATGGATATGTAAAGACTGAAGGTAAAATGCTGCCAATCGGTCCAAAATCAATTTAAACAAAAAAGAAAAGAAAAAAGAAAAACATGTTGTAATGTGTCTCATGTCCACAAGATGGCAGACTTGTAGTAAAATTAACTGTTTGTGCTGATCAGTCAGGAAAATCACAATCTTTTTTCTATTTACTTCATAATAAAAGTAATAATATTTCCATCCAGCCTCCAGAAAATGAACACGGGTAAAATTGTAAATCATTTAATTCATGCACATTTAGAAGACCATTTCCTCAACAGCAGAAAAAGTGAAAATGTGTACAAGGTCAGAACACAAAAGGACTTAACATTAATTTGCACACATGCATTTTTTAATAATACAGCAGCACTTACGCAATAACAATGTCCTCTTTCTTTCCACATTTGCAGCAGATGTCGAGCTGAAGAGAACAGGGCTTACAGATGATGTGATACGCATCTTTCACACTCTTCTGAGAGCACTTGACACTGAAATATGAAAATATGCAAGCACACATCAGTTTGCATACCAGAGACAAACCACAAACAGGCAGCTCTCTGTTGTTTGTAAAATCAAAACAGAAACACTTCTCTGCACATATAAATCTAATGGATACACTTATAAAGATTGTTTGGGCACCTTCCCATTCACTTGAATGAGAAAGTGTGTCCAAGCTCTTGACCTCATGAAATGAGAAGAAATTCATGCATGAGTCTGGTTAAAATTTCCAGTGGCTTCTTTTAATCAAAGCCTGCCTCTTTGTTGGACGTTCAAAGTATACTTTAACATTTCTTCTGTCTTATAATTGACCAGTAGCTTTGTGTAATAAATTTACGATTATATGAATCAGGGAAAAGTAGCATATCTTGGCTGTTGTGAACCTGTAACTTACTTAAAAGAATGAATGCATTAACTAGTTTATTAGCATAATTTTAATCTAAGTTGATGTTACTTTGACGATTAATCAGTTCAGCAGCAATTACTTTCTTCTTTACTGTGAAGAAAGTAAAGATGGATTGGGGCTGAAAATCAAATATCACAATATTTTTTGACCAAATACCTCGATATAAATATTGCAACAATCTTGTAGGGATCACTATGGTAATTTCACACATATTTACACAATGAGATTTTTGATAATAATAATAATCATCAGTAACGTGGATATAATGACTAAGTGGATAAAGGCAAATAATAGAACAGGTAGAACAGTCTGGTAAGTTCAGAAAATTACATCACTTTACTGTAATGCAGCCTTTAAACGTGCAATATGTAATTTCTGCCACTAGGGGTCTCTCAATCAACACAATAACAAAAGACAGAGTGTGAAGTAGCATGGGATCATGGGAGTTGTTGTTTTTATTGTTAAACAACCAGTTTCTCTGGAATTACTTCAGTGTTCATCTTTCAGGGTGTTTTTACCGGGAGCCGGATTATCCGCAGAAATCTTTTCTCCAAGACAAACAGATCTAGTGAATAGTGAATATCCACTTGCTGCTCTGATAACTTAAGATCCAGACATCCAATAACTAAAATCCTTAATTGGGTTAAAAGGTTCAGTTAAAAACAACCAAGATCTTAAAAGTTTATCATAAAAATATGTCTTAAAACTGAATAAAAGTCAATTTATGTAATCTTGTTTATGTTTCTGGTGGGCAACCACAACGCAAATGTATCATCTTGTATACATATACTTTGGTAGAGGGGTATGATGCCACTGACAGGCGACCAAAGGAAACGGACCTTGATTAATATTACTGATCTCTCTGGGTTTGAAAATTGTTGGAAACATTTGGAATATTGTAAGTACACGACTTACCAAAGTAGATAATATAGGTCCAGTTGTTCATAGACATTTTAATGCATAATAATTACATATTACAGTTTTAAAGCCAGGAAAAGACAACACTAAAACTATATCACAATATCACAACATCCAAATCTAATACGATATCTAGTCTCATATCACCATATTGATATAATATCAATACATAGCCCAGAAATTAAAGTGCAGATGCAATTAATTAATGGATGTAAACAGAGGTGTACTCACCATTTTCGGGGCTGTGTTAGTGTCTTGTATTTGTTGTATTTGACTTTCCACTCGAGCACATCTTTACAGTGTTGACAGAGTCCATCGTGGATCTTCGATTTTGCTTTCTATAATTGAGATCACATGAGCAGAGACATGATGATAAATAAAACAGGTTGTAGCAATATGGCTACTGACAGAAAAAAGAGCTTGTTATTAACTGTGTGAAATATAAAGTTTATGTCTTAGTTTAGCTGTCTACACACTGACTACACATCACATCAAGTCGGTTTACGCACCTTTACTTGCACAGTCGCTCCATATTTGTCGTTTTTGAAGGCGACTGAGTTTTGATGCTTCTGGCCTCGCGACCGAGATACATTACCTTTCTGAGAACTCATCTTATTTTCTGATTTCTAGTTACACATGTTACATAGGTAGTAAACCCGAGCAACCATGCCAGAAGGAGCGCTAACCCGGAAAGAGATGAAACGTCACTGAGGTCAAAACATGAACGCTGCACTTGTTCTCAACGGTGGTTAATAAAATAAATTGAAATAAATAAGAAGTTTGTTAAAATAAAAAATACACATATTCCTCACACTGTTTTTGCGTGAACAAATACAGTAAATAAAAGTTATTATTATGTCAATGACGTCACCGGTTATTGCTTGAAACGCCTTGATTGGTGCTGATTGGGACGTTGTCCCGAAATAGTAATCGCTGATTGGTTTTCCTAAAACGTCAATCAAAACTATTAGTTCAATTCGCTTGTTGATAGGGACCGCCCATAAATATCTATACGTTTTACGACTGGTGGACTCGCTTCAGCAACTTCTTTGCTATTGGTCCATGAAGCGGCCAATCACCGCCTCTCCTTCCGCAGAAGCCAAGATAACAAGCTGAGTGATATTTTCACAACGAAAGCGGTGATGTTTCAGAGGCAAAGAGATACCGCTGTGAACAGTTTTGGCAAGACAACACGGACGTGAGACAAGAATTTACCTTTACATTTACCATTGTTGAATGTGTCCATGTCGCTGCACAGCTGTATAGATGTAAACGTGAATGAGTCGACCTCGTTATCATTCAGGACCATATGTTGAGAGAACCGAGCGGAGGAGAAAGAAACGACAGTTTGAGAGGCTGTCTGGACCCGGAGGACGAAGCGGTTAGCCTTATAGTAACTCACAACTGTACTGCCAACAGGGATACACACACTCCAAGTGACATCGCCAACGACTAGCACACGGAACAGAGGATAATCTGGCCGAGGATAACCTTGTGAATCTCTTGGCGTCGAGAAGGAGATAAGTTAGTTGGCTTGGTGCGAAGATAACACCTGACTACGGCGACGTTGGCCAATACTGTCAGCTCAGAATAGATAGAAAAACAAAACAAACGTCCAGCCACCGTCCAGGTAATGTCACTGATCAGTTTTCTGCTCTGTTTTAATAATGATAATAAAACACACACACACACACACACACACACACACACACACACACACAGGTACACTTGCATGTTTAGTGTTGCTGGTTTATTGGCTCATCACACTTGGCAATAAACTGTATCCAAACCTCAACAAACCAGCTCAGAATCAATGTGATCTCCCTAAATACACTGCTGCCTTCACCACCATTTTATAGTAAATCGATGCGTGGCACCATTCTGTCTTCATGGCTGGGAGATTATTGACTATATTTTGGGGAATATATGAAGTATGTATTTCGCTGCTGTATGCTCCTTTGGGTTGTGACAGCACCCTGCAGGAGTAGTACTCATAGATTACAAGTGGCTATGAAAAGCAGCCACTCTAAATCATCTCAGGTACACCCAGTTGTTTACATAAGTGGCAGGTAATTAAGATGAATTAACGTCACCTGTGTGTGTACTCGAGATGTGACAAGTCTTAATATACCTATATCTGGAAGGTCTAAAAGCTGGTTAGCCAGTTTTCTTTGACATGTCATAAACACAATGGACCGTTCAATTTAAAAAAAAAAAAAAAAAAAAAAAAAATCCATTATAAAGTTGTTGAAAAATACCACTCATGATACACAAGAACATTTTCAAGGCTCTGAATATCTCTCAAAGCACTGGCAATTGGCAAAGATGGAGACTGCTGTAAGTCTGCTAAAAGTGTTTTTTTTTTTTTTAAAGTGTCTGTTCGTGACTACTGGTGAGGGAGGCCACCAAGAGGTTTGTGGCAACCCCTTGTCTCCTTCCAGTTTTATAGATGAGATCATAGATGCTTCCAGGTAAAAGCCAAACACCCCACATTAGCAGAAACACACTGTCCCCACTTTGAGGCACTGTGGTGGCAGCAGCATGCTGTTGAGATGCTCTTCTGCAGCGGCACCTGGAAAGCTTGAAGGGGGGTATGATGAAAGTAGCAAAATGCAGGTATAGTGAAAGAATAGCAATTTCGGGACAGTAATTCCTAATATGAAGTGAAACCTGCACAGGAATGCTTTTGAACAGTCCTGGAGTGGCCAAGTGCAGCCCACAATCTAATCAAGAATCTGTGGCAGGATTGAAAATGAACTGTTTACTCACAGTTCCCATGAAACTTATCAGAGCTTTAGCAGTTTAGTGACTAGGAATGAAGAAAAGGTGCTTTGCATGGATGTGTGATGGTGGGAAATATAATCCATAGCACATTTCCATAATATGACATAATGACCCATTTCTCCCTATTCAGAGAGGCTTGTGTAGTTATGCCAGGTCAAATTACAAAGTGGTTGCTAAAGGGAAAAAAAAATGCTGACAATATGATGAATGACAATAAATGGTTGCATTCCTAGAGGACATTTTGTCATCTTGACCAACCAGTTTTGGTGTCACCAAAAAGATGCTCTGTTGAAATCTCCTGGCTGCTACAATTCAAAGACACCTGGTATATCTAAAGGTTGCCTTGGGTGGTGGTCCAGCTGCAGGGTAGAAGAGGGAAACCCTTTTAAGTCAATACTGTCTGAGTGGTTGTGGAGCCTCGAGGCAGACGAGGAACAAACACTCATCAGGGTCAGGGCTGTATCTTTTTTTTATTATCCTGGCTGTAGAGGGCCATGCGTTCCGGAGAGGGGAATTGATAGTGTTTTTTAAAAAAGGCAGCAGCCTGGCTTTTGTCCGTAGTCCCGGAAAACCCCTGCTTTTTCACTTTACAAAAGACAAGTGTATGCTTAGAGAGAACATCATTCAAGAGTGCTGTGGCATGAATCTGCTCTTGTGGTGTTTTCCATGTGATGAATCTGCCACTGTGGCAAATTTGTGTTTCACTTGTTTTAGAGAGCCCAGATGCTCTTTTATTTCTGTTCTTATTTCTGTTCTCTCGCTTACTCTTTGCTCTCAGAAAGCAATATCTGCATCCGTGACATGGATTTATGTTTCTATTTTAACCATTCTCACTCTTTTATCGCAGTGTTTTAAGGATGAACCACTTATCCCTCAGCGAGCTATGTTGCCTGTTCTGCTGTCCACCGTGCCCCAGCAAGATAGCCTCAAAGCTGGCCTTCCTGCCCCCAGAGCCCACCTACAGCCTCATGTGCGATGAGAGCGGCAGCCGATGGACGCTGCACCTCTCAGATCGCGCCGACTGGCAGTACTCAGCCCGCGAGAAGGACGCCATCGAGTGTTTCATGACGCGCACCTCGAGAGGGAACCGGATCGCCTGCATGTTCGTCCGCTGCTCACCCAACGCCCGTTACACACTACTATTCTCCCACGGAAACGCAGTTGACTTGGGCCAGATGAGCAGCTTCTACATCGGCCTGGGTTCACGGATCAACTGCAATGTCTTCTCCTACGACTACTCGGGTTACGGGGCCAGTTCTGGGAAGCCCTCGGAGAAGAACCTGTACGCTGACGTTGACGCTGCCTGGCAGGCGCTCCGGTCACGGTAAGAAGAGATGATGATGGAGGGGAGATGAGAGAACTTGTACACAGACGTTGGCAAAGCCTGTAAAGGAAGGATGGAGTGATCGATCTGTAGTGATAAATGTGCTGAGATTCGAGTAACCGAAAAGCACATAGACCCTAATATTGATTTACTTTAGAGCGGAGATATGAGCCTCTTAAGTGTAGCTCCTCTGTGTGAGGCATTCAGTGACAGTAGGAAGATTTGAAGTCAAATAAAATACAAATGGTGATGTAGATCAAGCTTGACAACCTCTGAGCTTCATGAACTCAGTTAACAGAATTAAGGTCATCAAATACATTACATGATTTTAGTTTTTATGTAATCAAGTTTGTTAAAATCGGGGAAGAGGAAGTAACTCAACACAGATGTAAACTTTCCTGGATAATGTTACAATAACTTCAAGTGGCTTTATAGAGTAGTGGGTTAATTTAGCCTGTCGTAATTTTTCCTCTACATCTTATAAGCCATAAATTAAGCTGTCAGTTGTGTAAACAGTGAGGAAAGATTCATATTAATAGCAGCTCTCTGTTCATGTCATTCTGGTTGACAGCTTTGCATTGGTAGCGAGAGATGATGTTATGAATAAAAACAATGGCCCAGTGTTCTTGTCTTTTTTTTTTTTTTTTTTTTTCCCAAGCTGTGCACATCCACAGCCATGAGGATGTTTCGCTTGGTGATAAATTAAACGTGGGCCGATGAAATAAAAGCAGATGTGATTTAAGAAACCGCACCTGATTTGATTGTTAGAATTTGAGAAATGATTGCTACATAGATGAATGTGAAGTTAGATGGAGAGTGAGAAGGTGATGTGAAGAGTCTACAGGAGGAGCTGGGTGGAGGGATGAATAGATTAGACCTGATGAAATCATGGGTGGAGATGACGAAGAACGGTAGGTTAGTAAGCAAGACATGATGTTCCTGTGGGCAGTAACGAGGAGCGTGGTTTCAAGGACTATGCTGGCCGACCACATGTAGGTGTGTGTGGGTGCTCCACTGCATCTTATTGCTCTGTAGGCTATGAATAGACTGCAAATCAGTTTACTGATATATTTGTTATCAGTATCTGTGATTTTCAATCTGACACACCCTCAGATTACTGCAGTTATGTATATAGTTAACAGCTGTTAAGTGCTTCAGTTTGATGGCGTCTGCATTAATTAATCAGTATTATAGGGCTGTAATGACAGTGAAACAAGCGAATAACTGGGCTTATCAGTAGTTAGACAGTAATGTCTAACCACTGATACCAACTGTCTAAAGGATTGTGCTGCTGAAGTTATTTCTACAGCATTTTAATTCATGTTGTATTTTTTTAAAAAATGGATTTAGAGTAAATTCCTTATTCTACCTCCATGATATACTATCCCTAAGTCCTTTCCCCCATATAAGGGGGAAGGACTATGGGATAAGCAAAGTTCACCAGTCTGTCCAACACCATCTCTCTCACTTCCTTCCATACATGTATCAGAACCTCTGTTGTACTGACTTCCACACTCTCGTCATCTCCTTCTATTGTCCTTTTGTAACTCGCCTCTTTCTATTTGTATTTCTTGTCTTCTGAGCTGGTTGGCCAGAGGGGCCTTGATACTGGGGAAATGGGGGGAGGGGGTTGAACAACCCCAAACACATCTTCATGAGATATCCTAATCTCAACATCAAGTCAGTTTGGGATTACATGAAAAGCAACTGAGACAGCCTAAATCCACAGAAGAACTGTGGAAAAATGATCCAAGAAACCAGTACCTTGTTAACCGAACTTTGTATGAAGTTAATTGATAAATTAAACTGTTCATTGCATTATGTTTGTTTTAGTGCCTAAAACCTTTACACAGTACTGTATGTATACAAGACAGATACGTCTATACACCTGTTCTGATAGGACAGGATTTGGAGGAGGAGTGGAAAGTGTGTGTGTGTGTGTGTGTGAGAAAATAATGTGTCCATCATGTTTGTGCCCTTTTTGTTTATGTAGATGAGGGGAAAATAAAAGTTCATCCAGTAGGTCTGGTTGTTTTTGTATACTTCCTGCTGGAAGACAAACAAATGACAAGGGGGAGATATCGCTTCAAGGCGAATTAAAGCTGGACAAGACAAGCCAAAGTACTGTGAATCAATCACAAGGAGAAAGTAGGCTTGTTGAGTGGAGCGCTCGTCCTGTGTCAGTGCTGACGTGGGTGTACACTCTTTCTGTGCTAAACGCAAGTGTTGCACTGCAGAAATTTTTTAAAAGTGTTGATGGAGAACATTGGTGGGACCGCTGGTAACAAAATGTTAATGTTTCTGTGTCAGCACTATTTCCAGTTTATAGAATATACCAGTCGGTCTTCTTTAAATAAGGAAGTTGGCAAGTTAAACAGGAAACTCTTGATCATAAAGGTTCTGCATACAGGAAATAAGCCGTGTGCTGCATGCTGTGAAGAAGAACCTGCTTTTCTTGTGACACTGATGTTGTCTATGTGCATTCGTATGTAGGATCTGAGACATTCCTTTGCTTCAGTGTTTAAACCTTCATGTGTCTTGTGTTGTTGTTGTTGTTGTTGTTTTTTTTTAATTCTTTATTGCCGTGCTGCCACACAAACAGTTTTGTCAAAGCTTCAAGTTAGTTGTTGGACCTGCATATGACAGGCCTTCAGGACAGCATGAAACTCTTCTCCTTTTTTCTTTCCATAATGTCACCACACGTCTCAAATGCAAATGGACTGCAGTGTGTGGTTGGCTGCTGTAGTGTTCTGCTCTTTTTTTTTTTTTTTTCTTCATTTTATTCTACTTTTCCAGCTTACTTTTTTTTTTTTTTTTGATACACTAAGGAATCTCTTGCGCCCACATAGTCGTGACCACCAGTGTAGAAAATTGGCTTTGAAATCTCATTTAATCTGAGCTGAACAGAACATACGCTTTATCAAATTATGCTTGGTGATTTGTGTGCGGGGCAGGTGATTGGTAACAGCAAATGCAAAGCCTTACTGTTAGCTGTTTTTATGTTAGCTTAGACATGTAGTTTTGATAAGAAAAAAAATTTGCATGGGCATGTTTGAGACAGTCTCCCTCAACCCATGTCTTATCATCTTAGTTTTTTAGATCTTGTTTGTCTGGGTGAGTTAAATTTGAATGAACAGCACAGAGATCATAGTCCAGCTCTATATGGCACTATCTAATTTGCCCAGGCCAGCGAAACCTTTACACTTATTTCAGGGATGAAACTGAAGCCTCTGCATTTATAATAGCTATAACACGCACTTCTGTTTCTGTTTATGATGTTAATCAGCTGTTTGTCAAAAGAGGCAGGGCAGGTATTGGCCCTACATCAGTCTGAGACTGTGTATCACATGCCTTTTCGTAGGTTAATCTCAGGGAATACCTCTTCAGAATCAGATAAGGAGCTTCCAGGAACCAGGAAATAACTTGATATTGTAGCAACTTCAACATGTGTGCACGCTGTATGTCCCGTGCCTTGTGGTCTCATGGTTATCAGCCCCTCAGCGAAGTTAGACTCAGTTCCATCTGGCTGTCACAGTAAAGACGTTGTTCCTTGTTCGCAATGCCTTGTTATGCGTTTACACAGTTGTAATTATGCAGGCGTCTGTCAGTCTTAATGTCACTGTTCAGGATCAGATCATGAGATACTGAGGCAATGCTGTATATGATTCATCTCTGCAAAGTCAATTTGTTTGTGAGTGTCTGAATCTCAACCCGTGATGACGTTTACTTTCAGGAACCCCATCCCACTCCAGTCCATCGTAAGAGAGCTCAAATGAATAAATGTCAGAAAAATGGTGATTGGAGATCTCAAAAGGAAAACCGCACGCTGTTAGACCTTACCTCGACAGAAATCCAGGCATTCGGAGACGTTAGACACCACAATATAGACACTTGCAATAAATGTTACTGACAGAGTGTCTCAGGGTTAAAAAAGGACTTCCAGCAACATTATGTAATGACGTGATATAGCTGCTTTTATGGCACACAAGGCACTTTCGAGATGGGGCTGGGCACAGAGACATCCTGCTCTGGACATTTTATTTATCCTACTCATACCCAGAAATAGAAAATGATAACAATAAAGTTCTCAAAGTCCATTTTGCATACTTCTTTTGGCCAAATGATAAATGTAAAGTTTGTGACTGACCTGTGTCAATCACCAGTAACAGTCTTTCTTTTTCTTTTTTTCCCTCCCTTGTTGCCATGTCGGTGCCACTTTATCTTTCCATGAGAGCTCTGTCTCTCCAGTTATATACGTGTCAGTGTCTCTGCTGTCAGAATTGTCAACGCTAGCTTCTTATGTTTGCCACTCATCAAACTTTTTTTAGTGGCTGATACTCTGCTAAAGTCTCTAAAGACCTGACATAGTATCAACTCAACAAGCACTTCAGTTTTACACTCATTTTGTGTTACAAATTTGACATTTTCTCACACAGAGAATGAAATTAAGGATGTTTTATCAACCGTTCAGGGATAATTGTCAAAATTTAAAAAAAAAAAAAAAAAAAAAAAAAGCAACTCAAGGCTCATTCATGGACACAAAATAACAAGCTCAGAGGGATTTATTAGCAGAAAATGTGAAAGAAACCTCATTAACTGTTCTATGAATATTTTGTTTCCTTCCACACTTGGCCTCTTTTTGTATGTGGTTAATCTTTTAGTTCAGAACCTACACAGCCTAGTTTTTAAAAAAAAAAAAAAAAAAAAAGCCCTTGTATCATGTATTATCTGCCTTTTTGACTCAGCTGTCTGTACCAAATTCATAATTGACTGTGTGATCGAGAGAGCAGTCTTTTGACCTTGCTGAACATGAATCAACTAGATTGTGTTTATCACATCAAAAGGTCTCTCTGCATGGCCTCGCATTAGTCTGCAGCCTACATCCCTCGTGCAAGTCTCTCATGTTGGATCAGACGCGCAGCCTGAAGAAGAGAGCGGCTCTCATATCTCTCTCTCTCTCTCTCTCTCTCTCTCTCTCTCTCTCTCTCTCTCTCTCTCTCTCTCTCTCTCTCTCTCTCTCTCTCTCTCTCTCTCTCTCTCTCTCTCTCTCTCTCTCTCTCTGCTTGTTCTGCAGTCTGTGTCTCTCTGTTTTGTTTTTTTTTTTTTTTTTGATTATTTGACATTTTGAGCACAGCAGATCCTGCTTCTGTTGCTGTTTTCAATCTCTTCTGCCCCCCCCCCCCCCTTATGATTCAGCTGATAGAAAGTTCACCCTCTCTTGAGTGTTGACACACTTGCGTAGGATGCTTTCACTTTATTCTACAGTCATATGACAGCAGCCAACCACCTGTTTGCCTACTGTCTAAGCAGAACTGCGCGCACACACACGCGCGCTCGCTCCTCCTGTGTTCTTTTGTCAAGGCACGGTGGATGAGGCACTCCCTCACCTGAGCAGGGAGTGGGTCGTATGATTCACTTAATGTGAGTCAGCATACTACAGGCTTACACATACTAACAGAGGGATGTGTCAGGTGTGTGTGTGTGGTTATGCGTGTGTGTTTCTTGGACAGAGTTCCACTGTATCATTTTCTTTGCCCTCAGAGATGGAGGCGGTCCAGCAGTCAATCCTGCTCGTCTAATATTGAGTGGTAGCCTAGCAACCGATTTCCAATGAGTTTTCAGACCGAGGTCTTCCCATACCGCTGCCAATAAAAACAAGAGGGGAAAACTCACTTCCTGGTCAATCATCATATGGATCCGAATCAGAACGCCATTCCTTCAACTCAGCGATGAAGAGAACGTCTCTCAGACACGGACAATCCATCACGTACATGAATTGTGTACTTTACTTGACTTGGCGGTTGGGCTGATTGAGCCTGTTTAGACAAAGGCTGTAGTCTCTTGGGTGGAGTGCCATCACTCACCTGACTGCTCTCTTGAGCATAGAACAACAGGAACGTTGGCAGCATTTGCAGATCATATACTGTAATTATTGTCCTCATACCTTTTTTTTTAAATATTAAATTCACTCTTACTTGCCTTTTTTTTTTTTTTTTTTTAATGCGTGTAAGCATTGAGTAACAAATACATTTGTAAGACTAATCTTAATGGACAAACATAGAATGGAAAGAAATGAGTAATAGGCGCTAAGCAAAATAACAGATCATTGAAGGCTTCAGTGAAGGATCCCCCGCTGTAGTGCAGATGGTCCACTAATCTGTGCAAAATGCCTGTACATATGTTCAGGATATCTTAAAATATCTATTAGTCATAGTGAGTGCTATGGGATGAGAATATTTTTGGTCTTCGGGGAGCAAGAGGTGGGCAGCCAAGAGGGAGCGAGAGACAGAATAGGGGAAGGAAGGGAGGATATGATGCATAATAGATTGGATTTGTGTCAGGAGACTAAATTGATGAAGGTTTGGGGGAGGGGTGTAACCATGGAGCATGGCTGGCAATGGCTCGGTGAGGTCTATTCAAGCTGAAATGCAAAGGAGCAAATTGTAGGCTTGTGGTAGCCTGTCCGGGGGAGGGTTGGTCGGTCGGTCGTAGTGCTGTTTTAACACGAGTGCAGCTGTAGATCTGCACTGCAGTTGTCTTCTTCTTTTGCCCTTCCCTAGAAGTGTGAAGAAAAAAGCCACAATGATCTTCCAACAGTGCCAAGAGAGCACAGTTGGATAGTGCTTAGTGACCTTGTCATAGGTGGAAGGTTGCAAGGTCAAGCCTTGCATTATTCATCGAGTTTTTATGCGTGTCCTCAGGCTAAACACTCCTACTCGCCCAGTCGCTCTGGATAATAACATCAGTTGTGTGCTATAAGACAAGCACGCCAATGTATGTTTTGAGGAAAAGCCTCACTGCTCTTAACATCCAAATATCATGTCACCTGATGGACCAGCCTGTCAAATGGTTTCAATTTACCCCTCCCTGCATAGGCCTCACATTGTTGTGACATCCATGTGGTGAGTGTTTATGCGTCTTAGGATTGGTCGGGCTTTAGTGGCCTGATATGGTGAAGAACATTGACTAGATAAGCATAAGTTAAAGGTAATAACAGATAACACTGATACTTTGATTAAAAAAAAAAAAAAAAAAATCTTCATCATGGTAAACAATTGACAATCTGTAGTGACGAGAACTCAAATCTGCGACTCTTGTTAACAGATGATAGCTTGGAGCGTTTCAGTGCTCTGCTGAGCAAATGAAACACTCTGAATATGTAATGATCAAATTCTACCTGGGAAGCAGTAAAAAGAAAAGTTAACAAGCAAACAGTATCCTAACCAAGCAATTTGCTTTCATCTCTCCTGGGAGGAGTTAATATTGAACATCTATGCCTAAACCAACAGAATGGCGGTCACCTCTCAGACCGCTTTTACTTGTTCTGTTCTTTGTCCGTCTTCCTCTCAACAGAGTTCGCTGCTCCTAACAGTGGGAAGTGAGATGGATTTTATTGAACGTCCCCTGTTCTTAAGCTCAGTCAACACCTAACATACACGTCACTGTCTTTTAGCTGAGCCAGACTTTACTTTCATCACATCATCAGGGAAATTGGATATTGTTGAGATGAAGGGCTTCCGTCTCTGTCCACCTGTTTTCTAGATGCTTGAGGCTCTACAAACTGCACTGGACCAAAATGAATTATGCATTCATATTAATTAGGTTTTTTTTTTTCTTGGGCACCTTTTTTGAAATTACAGTATATAGTTTTAAATGTTTTAGTTTTTGGGGGGGGAGTTTTTATGAAAGATGTAAGGCCACATCAGAAAGGACAGTGTCACTTTTGAAACAGTTTGTAAAAAGGACTTGAGATTTTGGCCTCAAAGTCTCTATTCTTCACCTCCCTTGATCAGCTACATTAGTTTGTTTAATGAAGATAAGCTTTCAGCGCATGAATTGTGTGTATTATATTCAGCCAACCTTGAGAGTTAACAGTTCTGTTAACACAGCATCACCCAAACGTCTGCAGTAACACTTTCCCATGCCGTGCCAGTATTTTCACCCCTATTTATACTCTGTGAAGGCCAGCTGACACACCAACGGTAAACAGGTCCTATATTCCTGTTAATGACCGTCTGTGAGCGCGTCTGCGTGTGTACATTTCCACGCTCCGTCTGAAGTCGATGCGGCTACGCTTATGTAAAGTCTTTCTGCTCTTTATAGTAGCAGGCCTACATTACTGCAAAGGTCTTGTGTGTGTGTGTGTGTGTGTGTGTGTGTGTGTGTGTGTGTGTGTGTGTAGTTCTTTATTATAATAATCCATCTCATATGATGTGTCAGACTTCAGGTGCTCATGTATTGTTCATCGCTGTTTATTATAAGACTGCAGCGGCAGAGCCTTTAATGTTAGGCCTGTAATGTTAGTGTTCCTAATTTTAATAATAGTGTACAGAGGTTTTGTCAGGCTGGTTGTAACTGTTTACTATACACTACCAAGCAGTGCAGTGGTAGAGACAGTGATGCAGTGTTCTCAGACTAGGTTTCAGGTCGTCAGCTGACTAGCTGCTTGCTAGAGTGGGTCACGTTCTCTATAATCAGCTGTGGAATGTCTTCCCTTTTTTTATTCCTCTCTCTCTCTCTCTGTTTCTCCCTCACTCTCAAGTCTCAATCCAGTATTGGTGTGTCTTTTGCTCTCTTTCTGCTCATTTTTCTCTTGTTCCCCCTCCTCCCTTTTTTCTTCTTTTTTTTTTTTTTTTTACCGCTTTTTTTTTTTTTTTTTTTTTTTTTTTTGGAGTCACAGTACTACAGTGGGGGGTCTTCTATTAGACTGCTTTGAAAAGTGAGAACCTCGCCTTTTATCGCATCTCTTGTGCTCGTTTCAGGAAGCCGTACAATCACTGAGTCACTGTGGTATGATGTTTCATCTGATAATAGAGTATGAATAAGTCTCAGTTAGCGCACAGGTGTGTGTTTGCTTATAGAGCAGCGCGTGGGGGAAATGAGCGAACGACAGGAGACTCATTAACAGTGTGAATCTACTACTATGTGACGGGTAAAAAGCAGACCCGGAGCATCGTGATTAAAACAAGCAGCCGGTTTGTCCTCTCACTATAAAAAAAGCACTTAAGAAAATCATATCTCAACCTTTCCTCTTTCAATTTTGCCAGCCAAGCTGCTCTTTTATCATTATGAAAAGGCCAACCTGGACACCTGCCAGTGTCTGGTCAAGCAAACACAGATTATCCAAATATGGGTAGATATACTAGTAGTGTAAACATCTTGTTCCTGATCACTGAAAATGTGATATTCACATACTCTGTGTCTCTCTCTCTTTCAGGTATGGCATCCGGCCAGAGAACGTGATCGTGTATGGTCAGAGCATTGGCACCGTGCCCTCGGTGGACCTGGCTTCTCGCTACGAGAGCGCCGCAGTTGTCCTCCACTCCCCGCTCACCTCTGGCATGAGAGTGGCCTTCCCTGACACCAAGAAGACCTACTGCTTTGACGCCTTCCCAAAGTGAGTGCACTGTACAGACAGATGGCATGTGTGAAGGCCAGGCTAAATGTATCACATATTGCGTTCACTGAAAGGCACACACACACACACACACACACACACAGCCTCCCTGCACAGTTATTCAAATAAACAGAATACACATGCTTTTAAAATTCAGCACTACAGTATGAATGAACTTGCATCAAGGAAAAACACACACACACACACACACACACACACACAAAGCTTGTAAAAATGGTCCATAAATTTAGATGTCAAATCAATTCCAAGTGTTTTTTTTTTTCTTATTGAGTCACAGCCTTCTTTATAAAAAAAAAAAAAAGACTTTCAATAGCTCCCTCTAGTGGAAGTAGGCAAACTAGTTCTTGGTGAATTTTAATTGATGGGGTTTATAATCCCAGGAACTAATTTACACTTCCCTACATAACCCGCCGTTTCCTTTTCTCTTCCAAAGCATCGACAAGATCTCGAAGGTGACATCACCGGTGCTGGTGATCCACGGTACAGAGGACGAGGTCATCGACTTCTCCCACGGCCTGGCGCTGTACGAACGTTGCCAGCGCCCCGTGGAGCCGCTCTGGGTGGAGGGGGCCGGACACAATGACGTGGAGCTCTATGGACAGTACCTGGAGAGACTCAAACAGTTCGTTGCACATGAGCTGGTCAACTTGTAGAGGAGCTGGGGGGCAAAACAAAATAGGGGGAGAGGAAGGAAGAGAAGAAAGCATTAGTCTGTCAGGAGAGGCTGGATAATGGACAAAGAGTGCAGTTTTTTTGTTTTTTTTGTTTTTTTTTTTCCATGAAGTGATGCAGGTGGTGTTTGTCTGTGTAGTACTGAAGTTTTGGTGGCAGGATGATTCTCTCATTATCACTTCTCTCCCCTCCTCGGAGCTCCAGTTCACCCAGGACGAGAGCCTGTCAGCGTCGTCCACTCCACATGCTGCAGCTGTGAAAAAAAAACAAAAAACACCCATCTTTTGGAAACCCATTGTTTTGTTTTTGCTATTAGATATTCTTTTTTATCACGTTGCACAGTGCTGCAGTGTGTGAATGCAAGAGAAAGTAGACAACATACTATGTGTACAGCCTGTGTATGAGAGAGAGTTTGTGTGTGTATGTCAGTGTCATATTTTTGCTGCCTTTTGAGAAGGACGTGGTCCACAGTTCTTAACGGGGACATCTGACCGGCCAATGAGGCTTTTGAGGTTCAGCCTTGCTATAAACTGGACTGGATCAAAGTGGACCAGACTCTCAGCTGAACTCCATCTGACTTTGAGGTCAGGTTCGGTCCGACACACTGCAGTCACCATGAGTTTATTTTTGTCTGTTTTGTTTATTATATTTTTATATATTATACATGATATTTGCACGTATCAGCTGTCACTGAAGAACTGTACGAGACAAACTGACTTATTATCTAGCTGTGCCAGTGTTGCCAAATGATTAGTATAATATATTACAGAGACTTAGACTCACAAAGAAGTGTACTTTGTACAAAATAACACCCAGAAACGTCTCTCGAACCTCTGACAGCTGTATTCACTCTCTACTTCTTTGATTAGTCTTAAAGTGGTACAATTTGATGTTACAATGCGCAAGAATATGATGCAAGACGGAGCTCAGCCAGCTGAAGGGCTGATGCTTTATATCGTTGAGAAATTAAGTGAGGGTGTCGTTGCCACAGAAAACGTTTCCACAGTTCTTACTTCTGAGTTTACCTTCAACTGTGGTTACTTTAAGATCAGTAACTACCATAAATGCTGGACAAAGTTTTATGGACAAATTATCAGACCCCTCTCTGAAAATAACAAGTATTGGCCTTGATTATATGAATTATTATGAAGCCCAGTTTTGACAGTGTTATTTCTGTCTCTTTGGGTCTGAAGATATTGAGTTAAATAATCTAATGTAGTTATTATTACAGATCTCGCTTATGTACTTGGATCAGATCTTTTCTTGATGTATCTTTTTATATGATAAAAATATAACTACTGTTTGTGCTCTGATCAAGACTTATACCACTAATGCCAATCAGGACTGAACAGTGAACATGATTAACGCTGTTAATATGTTTTCTGTTCAGTGAGTTTAAAAAAAATAAAAAAAGTTTTGTTTTTGAATTATTTAAAAGCAGTTTTTTGTTTTTTGTTTAGTATATTTGAACTGAGAATGAATGGACAGCACTCACAACATGTGTACAGGGACAATAGGTTATATCAGCATACGTTGCTCAGCATTTTAAGGCCTCCATCTCGGACTGAGTGTTTTTCTTTTGTTTTTGTCTTAACTTGATCTTTCTGTCTGCACGGTATTTCTGGATCCATTGTTTGTTGATTTGCCCTTTAAATGCTGAGTGAGGCGAAACAAAGCATTAGCCAGCTGCACTTATTGTACTGATGACTCCATTAACGTTCTATCAGAGCCCTGAAAAGCAAATATCAACGTGCTACTGCATGCCACATACACCTAGTTTCTCTTTTTATTTTTGGCCAATATAATAAACAGAATTGCATAAGAAATCTCAATGAATCATTTTACTATAGGTATTTGAAATACCTTTTATTACACTTGAGCCTGTGTTCACGTAAGAGGTCAAATAATGTTAAGTGACAATTGACCAATAAGCCAATGGGTGCTACTGTAAACCTTCAGGTCTGATTACTTTACAAGTTGAGAGGAAGCAACGCTTGTTTGTCAAACTGACCAAGATCCATCAGGATTGGTAGCTGTTTGTTTGCCAGGTGATTTGTATTTTGTCATGGAAAACACAATTCATTTCTGTCTTAAAAACAAAGTTATGCTTTCTTTCATTTTCACTTTGTAAATAATATTTGTACTGGACATGATGTTATTTTTATTTGTCTTTCACAAACTCTTGTCATCTCTCAACTCTAGTTCTTTAACTCTTGATATGACAACTGTTAGACCAAGCTAGGCCATCGTTTTGGCTTTTCAGATGACCTTTATAATGGTCACCTTGACTAATGTCATCTCTGATTTGATTAGATTTTTTTGTACAGCATATTTCAATACAGAAGGAACTTATATGTAATAACAATATTAATATAGTAATTCAAATGTCGATAGAGAAAATAAAAATGGTATTTGAGAAGCAACCTGATTTGTGACTGAACCTTTGATTTTGGGGAAACATGCCGCTTAATTTTATGTCTGTATTACAGATGAAGATCATGAAGGTTCATCTTGTACCATGACAACAAGGAATCACATGCTCTCAGATGTGATTAAGACTGAACAATACAATATAATGGAGTCTTCCTCCAGACATGATGGGGACTGACTCTTATTGTGATGAGGGAGAGATGATGATCCCAGGACAAGAGTGTGCTTCTATATTGGCAGACCTTGGATTTGGCTGCATTGCAACCAAGTAGGTTGATATTTACTGTCAAGAACGCACTTCTTCTGTCCTGAGTGACGCAGGTTTTAACTCACAGGGAATACCAAGTGTTTGCATTAACACTGAATTGTGAGATTCTACTTGGACACATTATCAAACACCTGTACAATTGAATGAAATCCAAAACAACAGCCCTCCATTACATATTACATTTGTGGATGAGAGGGAGGTAATGTTTGAAGATGCATGCTGTGGTACTGTTATTGCTCATAACTCTGTGCCATTTTTATTTAGATGATATTGTAGAAAGAAGTGTATTCTGCACAGTGTGTTTTCCTGGCTCGGAAGCACACAGTAGGGTATTTTCCCCAGGTCAAATTGAAGAGATGATATTTCAAAGCAGACTCCATTGAAAGGGGAAAAATTTTAACTTGATACCGCTTTAGGTCCAGAGGTCAGCCCTGCTGCTTGGGCTCAGGGACAGTAACAGGACTGAGCGAGCAGACGAATGGGAGAGGATGTTACGAGGAAGGATGTCGAGAAAATCCTGCAGTGAGACTGCAATGAAAATAAGAGATGTGAAAGGTATAGGAGAGGTTTGTGAGTCTATTTCTCAGACACATAAAGCTGTTACTGTGTTTGTTATCTTACATGTGTTTAATATTTAAACTTCAACATTTTCATTCAGCCTTGGGAAAAGGATTTAGCTAATTTGGCAATATCAAGGTAAAGGTGCTACCTGCCCCCAATGATCTTCTCTTTCACACCAGCAGGCGGCAGTGTGGTTCAGATTTAAGCCCCTCCCCTCAATCCATGCTGCTGTAGTGCTCCTGGTGAGACGTTCATGAACTCCTCGGAAACCCCTATTTCCTTATATTGAGTCTCACATTAAGTGTGATAAAATATGATTGTGCACATTGTACAGGCACGTCATATCTGTTATGGTACATCTACACATTAAGCCTGTACTGTTAAATTCAGAGGTTATTATTGTTCTGAAGTTATGTGTCGACAGCATACAACAGCATACTCTTGGACTCTAATTTCTAACAACAACAGAGGATTGTATTGGTATTGTTGGTGGTCTACCCTTCTCAAAATACTGACAGACTCCCTCACCACAGTCACCACATCACATGTGCAGCTTTTGGTGTCATGCTGCATATACCGCAACATCATTTATTCACATAAAAATACATCAACAGATCACATTGTAGTGGTATTCTAGATGTGCTAGCCACTACCACTACAATGTCGATGGCAACAGTTACTACCGCTATTACCTCTACCACAGCTACTACTGTTGTAGCCACCAGGACATTAGTGCTGAGGATTGTAGTATGTTTAAATCAGACCACTAGGCCAACCAAAGACATAAATAAATCTTCGTATTTGGAAGCAATATTGTAGTAATTATAAATAAACATTTTAACTGAATACTAATATGTTTTTATTAACTTTATTTTGGGGGTCTGGTCAAAATTTTATGAGGGTGGAGGGATGAATTTAGGAATTTATTAATATACTTTAATAACATCCTACAATTACTGCTACTACTATCACTAATAATAATACTCATCATCATTATTTTGTGTTCCTCACTATTTTAGGCCACATCTCATATTTCATGCTGCCCCGTTTCCCGCTATTTCCAACAGCCTGTGAACGCATCATCACTTCCTCTCTTCCAAGCCGCGCCTGCTTCTCCCTCGGTGGGACCGGAGGGGCTGACCGACGGACGGACGACAGCCCATCAGCAGAAAAAACACCATGTGAAGAACAGGTATATAAAAAAGGGACACGGAAAGCAAACTGCGAGGGTGAGAAGTGATTCGTCTCACCGTCACCACCGGGTCAACGTTTTTTACGGCTCGGCAGAGAGCGAATGGACAGAGCGGGAGAGGAGCAGGACAGTCTCACCGACGGTACGACCGTGTACATTGTGTCTGTGTGTCTGTCTGTCAACCGTTGGAGGTGATAAGAGGTCTCACCGGGTGAAGCCATTGATTTGTGGGTCGTTTTCTTGTGAAAAGGCTTATCAATAGGTTTTGTAAGCGAATGAAGCGAGTCTAAGTTTGTGGGGTTTTTTTGTCTGTGCCCCAATCTAGGGTCTAAAAGTTGTTTTCAGTCTGTTGCTAACTAACTAACTACGTGTCCCATCCATAACTTGTGAACTGTCAAAAGTGGAGAAATGTAACTTTAACGCTAGCTAGCTTAAACAAAATGAAAAGCAGTGTAGTTTATCTATAATTCTTATATAGTTATGAGTTAGTGTGTAGCTAACTTATATATTATCCCCCCGGGTTCCTCTTCTGTGGTGACATTTCTCTGATGGACTGAAGTATTTCTTTAGAAAGAAAAGGTCTTGTGGAAAGAGGAACTGTGACCAAAACAAGCCCATAAATCATCATAAATCATGAAAACCTCCCACCTTTTCACCGCTGTTTAACCTTGATATCGCTTAATGTGGGCTAACGTACTCACTACACTAGTATCAATGATGGGAAGGTGACTTTTAAATTGTAATATGTTAATTTACAGATTACTAGTTAGTTACCCTGTTGAAAATGTAATGAGTAATGGGGCCGTTTTAACGACTTCATCAAGGTAATGCAACTTATTACTATTGATCACTTTTGAACAACTAATAATGTTTTAAATTGGGCCATAAAGCTGAAAAGTCCTAAATACATACATTTAAAGCAGGCAATGTAAATCTGACAGAGTACTCAACACTGATGACTATCAGACTGTTAGCAAAGGTTCTTCAGTATAATTGAATTTAAGACTGGAATGCTTTGATTTTAAAACACAACCACCAAAACAAATCACAAGTATGTAGATTACAAACATCCGACTGACTGCAGTGAAGGAAAAATGAAAGCATAACCTTCAACCAAGTCCACAACTATCATTTCCATGCTCAGTGCTGATAGATGTAACAATAGAGATGAGTACTGTGCTAACTTTTAAGACAATGGTTCCTGATTGACTCTTTCAGTACCTCTTTTTTTTTTATTGCAGAGAATTTTGAGGTTTTAAAATGAGCAAAAATCTTTGCATAGCTTCCAAAATAATGATTTTCACAAAAAGAAAATCACAAGTAAAGATGACAAGCAAAAGAAAAAATATATATATATGTTCAGATTTAACCCCTTCGTAATCACCAACAATTTGATTAGTAACTGTAATTTAATGACATTTATTCTCAGTAATGTAAGGGATTACTATTTTTTATGTAATTTAATTACATAACGCTGTAACATGTAACTAGTTTCTCTGACTACTGTATGTGTGTAGTACAGTTGTAATGCTGCTGTTTCAGCATATAGGTTTTTCAATGACTAAAGCGAACACATGGCTTCCTGATGGTTTCACTGCCAATGTCGCTTTCTGAAGAAGCTGAATGATGATTTTACAGCTTAGGTATGTGTGATGGTCTGTCCCGCTTTGACTCCAGTGTTTCCCTCACATCTGTTTGATATTCAGTAGCTCTGAAATCAGAACAATATGAGAGGGAGGGAGGGAATAATGACTCCCTGATTGTTAGGAAATACTACATGTCCACCAAGTGCTGTGCAGCCCTGTGATCGGTATAATTTCCAGACGCTGAATAGCCCTAAGGTGAGTAAGTCCACAACTTTTTATGGTCTGACAGGTCAGTTAGTACCAGAGGAACAGGGAGCAGCTTGGCCCTTTTATGGTGAGGAATGTGAATAAAAACATAGCCTGAGATAGGGTTATAAAAAATGATGCCCGAGGGATCATCCCATCACAGCAGTTGTACTTCGTCTGTGCAATCTAGGGCACAGACTGTGAGAAGATCCAGAAGAAGCTGTAAGTTACATGCCTATGTTGATGACATTCCAGTTAAGATTAAGATGGAAAATTATTAGTTTAACCAAAAAAAAAAGCATGAGGATTATCTGCTTTTCTGTTTTATATCATCTAAAACTGAATATTTTAGGGGTTTGGACTAAACAGAACAAGACATGGGACAAAACAAGACATCATCATTTTGAGCTCTGGAAACTGGACTTTTTTTTTTTTTTTTTACTGTTTTATGACTTTTAAGGTAACAGACAAAACAATTAATTGAGGAAATAATCATCAGATTAGTCCACAAATGACCTAGAATTGTTAGTTTAAACCCTAAATTGGATAATTCATGAGCTTATATTGTGGCCTACATAAATGACTGAGCCCTTGTTGAGCAGTCCTTGAATGTATATTGCTTTGTTTATGAGCTGAAGAGGTTTCTTGTCCTCTGGGCTAAAATGATGACTAATTGGCTTGACAAGACAATGGTTTGTTTTCATGTTTCTGTGGGTTGGCACAGGACTGCGTGTATGTGAAGCGTTGATACCAACCGTGGTGATCTAAAGACTTTTAACAAGACTGGGTCATTGTTGAAGTCCTATGGCTTATAGTTGCTGATGTTTTGTTTATGAAGACATAAAGTAGTTAGAGGTTATGTCATTACAGTGGTCCAGGCTGTTTGTTTAAAGGAAAAGTGCCATTAAAGCCCCTTTTCTGCAGTTTCATTTCCTTTACTTCTGTGTGTTTATATGTGCAGGTGTGTGTCCATATGACCTTTTTGTGTGTGTCCATGGCTGCAGCTCACTTAGTATTACTTTCTTTATTTGTGTGTGATATACAGGGAGCACAGCACAGACTAGAGCTGCAGCAGTCCTTCCCTACTGTAATTGGTGCCATCTGTTTTGGCTGTGTTAACATAGTCTCAGGAATGTTGCGATCCATTATTCACAAGCTCCTTCGTTACTGTGGTCAAGAGCAGCCTATGTCACTCTGTTCAGACCAAAAGAGAAAGGAGTCACAGTAGAAGTTGACTGTTTTTTTTCCCCGGAGTAATAGATTAATAGTCTACTTATCTCCAGGATTGTTACCTGCTTGGATGCTTGGTGGCTTATTGCCTGTTTCCCTAGAATCAGCCCTTTTTTCTCTCTTTGCCTCCTACTGTTTTTACTGTCATTTTATGTGTTCTTTTAGTGTCTTCTTCCTTCTCTTTGACCTTTTTAGTCTGACCTTTTTTTGTTCACTCCCTCATCTCATCCCTTAAGACTTGATTTGGGATTCTACCAACTTCTGCCTTATGGCACCATTGTAGGAAAATACAAATGCTGTGTGTGATTCAAATAGTTTTGCTAACCCTAAGTCAGAGAACTTGAAAAACTGTCTCAGAAACATTTTGGTTGTGATTAATACTGAGAAAACTGAAAGTCTTACACTTTTTCTCATTGGCAGCAACAAATCCCAAATTTGTCTGAGGACGCCAAGAAAGAAACATCCTCAAAGACTTCATTGTTGAAACACACATTGTTAATGAATGGGTTTTTTTTTCTTTCTTACTTTCTTACTTTCTATCTCTCTTTAGCACTAACCCTCTTTCTTTTTTTTTGTCCTCTCAGGTAGCAGACACGTATACCATGCCGACAAGTGATGGCCCTAGCCGCTTCCCGGTCTTTGTGGCTCCGCCTCACGGCAACCACCAGCGGTCTCCAGGTTATGTCCCCGGGCGAGTGGCTCCAGTCCGCTCGCAACCAACTGCCAAAGCTCCGCCGCCTCCACCAATAAAACCTCATGGTCCGCCGCCGGAGCGACGAGCCACTTTCAGCCTGTCAGAGGAGAACCAGCGGAGGGAGCGTGCTCAGAGCCTCCAGCAAAGAAAGAACACACTCATCTGTTTCGGAGTGTCGATGGGTGCTTTCCTCCTCACCCTCATTCTCGTCCTTAGTCTCACAAGCGGAGACGTTCTAGATGGTTAGTGTTACAAGTGATTTTTTTCCCCATACATCAGCTGTAAAAACTAAAAACACTATTTGCATGTTTGTTTCCACTGATATTCTCTATGTATATTTATATACAGTATACCAATGTTTAATGACATGTACAGTATGAGTTTCTCTGATTCATTACTGATTGGTCATCTTTCCAGAGAACTGTCCAGACCACAACCCGTCCCTGAGTAGCTGGAACCCAGGCCACCAACCAGAGAAGGCTTTGGTTGTCAGGAGGGGAGACTTGTTTAGATTAGAGGCTTCTGCCACCTTCCATTCAGTAACCATCCAGTCTGGAGGTAAGCACATGAAGGTGCATGAAAAGTAGCATTTGGAGTTGTCACATTGATGGATAAATATGATAAATGGCATTGTTCCACAGGTTAAGTACAATTTTGATACGTGGATGTAACATACAGCATGCAAGAACTCATGTTTGTCTCCCTCTGACCCCTCATAGGTCGACTAGTTTTTGCAGACAACGCTGACGGCTCCAAAAACATAACACTGAGAACCAGACATATCCTTATAGAAGCTGGTGGGGCCCTTCACATCGGTGCGCCCAAATGTCACTACCGTTCTCTCGCCACCATAGCCCTCATGGGCCGCTCTGACGACAAGGCAGTCCCGGAAATACTCGGCCTGGGCCGCAAGTTCATCGGCGTAATGAGCGGCGGAACTCTGGAGCTACACGGCACTGACAGAGTTTCCTGGTCTCTGCTGACACGAAGTGTCCCGGCGTCCGGTCTGGCAACAGGGAGTCATGCTTTCCAGCGGAACTTCAGCCGGGGCATCAACCTGCGGGTGGTGGACCAGGACACAGCTGCTGTGCTGCTCGCTGAACGCTATGACACACACGATTCCCATAATGACAGTCGACGGCTCACACAGCTGCTTCGGTCCCTGCCGGTGGGTCGCATTGTCACACTGGCTATAGGAGACTCAGCTGTCAAAAGTCTTCTGGCTGAAACCAAGAAGGCAATTGAAGAGAAGCTTGGTAGCAGCTTTGTCCATGATCTCAAATACAGGTAAATAACAGTTCCAGTTTATGAATATGAGATGTACAGACCTGTATGCTAGGGTCGTAAATAGCATAAACTGATACCAATAAAAAGGAAAAGATAAGTAATTACATATAAACTGAGTAAAACAAAACAGTATATAATAACTGATACAGATGAAAATAGGAAAATAGGCTTCCATAGATTGGTGTATGCTGTTGTCCTGGCCTGCATGTGTGTTGTTAAACTGTATTAAAATATGCATGAGTGCATCTGAGGCTCAGCTGTGTTGCAGAATGTGCCAGCTCTTTAAAAGTTTGTATTGGTTCTCCATGGTGTGTTGTCTGTTGCAAGTCTTGGGGAGTGTTTTGTTTATTCTTGGTCTCCAGGGGCTGATATAGAAGGTTTATGTGTTTTGTTTAACCATTAAAATAAAGGCCCTCCACCTTTTTGAAACAGAAATACTTGGACTGACAATACAAGCATTTTGTTTCAAGTTCATCCTCCCTATAAAAATGTCATCTTTCGTGTATCTTACTTTTCATTTGGGATGCTCCCTTGAATCATTTCTGCGTATTTTTCTTCCTGTTTCCCCTGTGTTTCTGCTGTGTGGTGTTCTGCCAAGAAAGGAAGTACATACCGGATAACAAGGTTAGGGTCTGTGAGTTTCCAGGATTTGTGCAAAAAGTGGTGATTCAGTAGATTTTACGTCCACAGTTCTTATTCCCTGAAAGGGCAAGTACTGGAATTTTGACATAGGATGTAATCCTGTCCGTGTGGGCTCACACTTTCTGTATGCTCATTAAGTGAAAAAATTGGATTATAACTGTTGGTTTTCTGTTTGGCTGCTGTCAGTCAAACACATGTATAAACACGTGTTTCTTTCAATGGAAAATCTTAAGTGCAGCATTTA
Source organism: Euthynnus affinis (assembly GCA_029490765.1). Lineage (NCBI taxonomy): Eukaryota > Metazoa > Chordata > Actinopteri > Scombriformes > Scombridae > Euthynnus > Euthynnus affinis. The sequence continues at coordinate 24,078,429 of CM055842.1, read as the reverse complement.
ACTCTGTTATTTGTTGCTTGGCTTGGTTTGGTCCTTGGTTGGCTGAAAAGGAAAGTGCTACGCCAGATTCTCCCGTGTCACATTTCACCTCTGGGGGTGGGTGCCAAAGGCAGCACACAGTCTTCAAACAAATCCACTACAATCCACAGCACAGTGTTCTCAATGGATCAGACGATAGAGCCCTGCTTATGTTCAGAAGTGTGTGTGTGTGTGTGTGCGCGCACCAGTGAGCTAACGGCGTGCACGCTCTTATTCTTTCACCATTTATTGGAAAGGGGATTTTTTTTAATCTTAGCTTTCTGTGGATTTGCTTGTGGTAGGAGGAAACACATAGCACAAATTTATGAGACAGCATGCAGTTTAATGTCTCATTAAAGTCATACTATGTCAGGCTGAGTGATTTTTTAGACTGTAGTAGCTGGGTGGTAAAAGCATGTAACTATATAGGATGTAATGTAATGATGAAGCGACGGTCAAGTGATGACATTTGGCGTGTTGTTGAGAAACAACAGGGAGCAGAGCTGGAACATACTAGGAACATTTTTTTTTATTATTTTGCGTCAATGCTTTACACCTGGCTTCCCCTGGGTCATGATTCATGACCCTCTTTAACTCATTTTGATCTCCAGCTCATGCTCACTGTCAAATAAACTAGCACATGACCCAGATACTTTATGTATGTTTCTGTAGGTTCACATCCGTGGCGTCAGCCGTCCTTCCTGGCACAGACACAAGTGTGTCGGCTTCTGCCTCGTGCCTGTTGACCCCTCTGTCTTTAATCTTTTGTCTCTCAGGAGAGCACTCACACACACATAAACACATGTTCACGCTGGTCTATGGTGAATTCACTTCTGGCCTCCACACATTGCTATTTCCGGTCAAACAATGAGGTTGTTAAAAGCCTGATGAACATCAACTTGGGGATGCAGCTCAAGGAAAAAGTACAAATATTTACACTCTCTCTTTTTCCCTTTGTGTGCTTCCAACTATTGCTCTCATCTGTCTGATTCATAGAGTGCACACTCACACAGGATGCATATCAGCAGCCTCAGGACAAAAACGGGGCCTTCCTTGATTTTTTTTTTCCCTTGCTGGAAACCCCACAGAAAGCCACACAGTGGGGCTGTAATGACAGAACAGAGTGGGGCCCCAGATGGATCCTGTTTTTGTATCAGCGGGGTGCACAGTGATATGACACAGGGGCTCTTTCATCTACAAGAAGACGTGTTTGGGCTGTGATTATGTCAGCAGGAGTGTTTATTATTTGCAGGGACAGATAATGACGCAGAAACAAATTGGAGTTAAAACATCACGAACTGCTTCTAATAGTTCAAGGAGACTTCGGAAGGTAATAAACGAGCATCTGACGTCAGTAAGCTGTTTATCACTTTTGTGTGGTGTTCAAATGTGCCATGAGTTGCCGCCTTTACTGCAGATCCACAGCACTTGTTAAAACTGAGCCAGAGAGTGAAGTGTAAAGGTGAATTTGGGAAATACCCTCTGGCTTTGTTCAGTCTATGTAGAATAAGCCAAATAACGCCTTAGAATTTTCTCTTGTTATCCAGAATGTTTAAGTGCTTACCCAGATGTGATTCCAGGGGTTTAAAATTACTGATTGTTTGCCTGTGGATATTATTATATTTGTGACTTGTGAGTCATCATTATTCCATTATGTGAAGATATCATTACAGTCTGAGCTGGGTAGTATCCAAAATCCTCAGCTCACTGTCTGCATTGTAATGTCAAGTGAAGTGTTGATGATAACGGTTAAATGGAGTGAAAAGGTCATGTTGGTTTAAAGGTCATGCTGTAACAATGGCCTAAAAATATTACATTATATCCACAGATAGCAAAAAGTGTTTAGTCATTCAGCTAATGCAGGGTGACTAAAATGCAAGAAGTTATTCTAAAGAAGCCATGGCCATGACATTTAATATTCAAGACGACGAGTTCAGCACAGTATCTTGTTTTAGGTCAAACAACCTCAAACCTACGCCCAATCCCTTTCACTGTCCACACCCTCAAGCGCCTGCGCTCAAATGATTTCAGTCTCTCCTTCTTATTTAATCATTGTATTCTCATTTTAAAATAATTTTCTTGACATTCTTGCTTTATAAGACATTGTTCAATGTAGTGAGGAAGGAGGACGTGGAACAAAAGTAAAAAAAGCTGGATTTGAATGAAGTTTCCAATGTGGAAGGTACACCCATTATTCCTCTGAGCCACATGAACACCCTCTCTGACATCTTCTGTCATCATTTTAATAATCACTTGACTTCTCTGATATCCTTTCTTTAGTTTTCTATCTGTCTCTGTCTTTTTAATTATAACATGACATTTATTCAGCTATTCGGTCGTCTGTTCCTGTCTCACCTCTTATCCTGCTTCAGGCTTATCGCAGACATTTGCTCTGTCCTCAGGGCTTTACACTGGTGACTAGTTTAATCTCTTTTTCAAATATCCTGGATATGCGCTTGTCTGTTATGATCTATTAAATCTATAGTCTCAGTGGAAGAGGGTTGTGCTAATATCTATCAACCTGTTGCCTTTTATAGACTTAACCCTGAATGAGTACTGGAGTAATACACAGACAAACTTTATCATGCTGTTTAGGTCACAGCCTGTATCTAACTCTCTGTCCCGTCTGTCAGATGTTACATTTAACTGACATAAATGTCCCGTTTATATTTTCACTCTCAGAGTTTTTACACTGAGACTTGTCCACTAACAATGACACTGCATCTAGCTACTACATCTAACATCACTTTGATTACATCAAAATTTAGTTTAGCATTGTTTTTGACATTTCATGGGTCATGTACAAAGTTATTTTGCCTTGAATAGCTGTGCATCGCTGCACAGACATAAAACTTTCAGCCACGACATAATAACTAAATAATCTATATTAAGTACTGCTAACTTCTCATTGGGCTTTAATTAAGTTTATTTCTGTGCATACTTGTAGAATTGAGAATTGAAGGTGATTCAAACTCACAACCAAAGTTTTGAGGCAGATAAACAAGTGACGTAATAATGTATGAATGTCGATTGTTGCATGAGTTTGCAATGGGAGTTGCAGCTTAGCTCAGCAGGCATCGATGTTAGACTCCAAGAAGTTATACTCCAAGGCTATTTTGATTAATTTAAGTTGTCTGATGCAGATGTGTGAAACTAGTCTATGTAATGTCTGAAAATGACTTCCTCTCCTCTCTGTCTCTCTCCCATTTTTCTCTTCATCCCTCTGGCCTCTCCAGACAGGCGTGGGCTTTGGTCTCCGTGGTAGGCGGCGGCAACGCATCATGCTCCGAGGACGTTAGGGAGCATGAAAACCATGACACCGGAGGGAGAGCTCTGGCAAGACAGAACTTCAGCACCGTGGACGGAGTGGGCTTCTCGGTCACCGCCTACAGCGAGTGGAAGAATGGTGAGAAACTGTTTCTGGTGGAATCAGTAAAACAAAGTTGAACATGTTCAGTGGTGACAGCCATTAAAAATGAGATAGTGATCAGCCGTTTGTATTCATCCTTGTTTGTCAGCTTCAGTATCATGGAAGTAGTTGAGGTGAAATTTCTCCAGCTTTGGGGCAAAAGGTTTAGAGGAAGGTGACAGGGTGAGGAATGAGGTTTACCACATGCCAATTGCTTTGCAGATCAATCATCTCAACATGAAAGACATTCTTATGCTTACATGGGTGATAATGTTTTTGTGACCGTGTCGTTATGACAAGTACCAGGTCTTGACTCAGATGGAGGTGTGTGTGTGTGTTTGTGTATGTGTGGTTCGGGTGAGGCACCAGCACACACTTTGAGCTGTTTTCTTTATTTATTGCGACCATACATGCCCACACCTTGTAAACCACATTACAGCAGTGACTCAGCTTCAGTGGAAAATGATTACATTTCCTGAGTTTAACACCTTAACTAATTTTTCCCTACAGAATTATTTTGAGTGATATTGCTCCTTTTAGAAAAACATTTAATTTCAGATATCAAATCAAAATTAGAAGCCTTTATTCCAAAATGTCAGATTACAGGATCTAAATGACTTTTCAAAGGAGATAAATTACTTCAAGACTCAGTTCTGTACAAACGCATACAAATTACTATTTAGTTATCTTCCATATAGTATCAGAGTTTGCTGCTGTTGGTATGAAAACATTTAAGTCCGTCTAAAGGGATGTGTTCATTACTTGAAGAGAGCCTTTACAAGATCTTTTATGACTACTATTTGAAATTTTGTTGTATAATGTCAAAAATCATAATCATAATTATCTGTCATTTCTGAAAATGATGTTACCTATTAAACCTATTAACAATGCAGCATCATTTTTGTCTATGTCATGTAATACTTTGCTCCACATTTTCTTATCCTTGTGTTATGCTTTGCCACACCCTCCCAGGTTTCCCCATGTCAGGCTTCCAGGTGGATGCTACAGACCAAGTGGTGCTGAACCTGCAGGATGAAGTGCAGCAGACCTGGAAACCCGGGAATCAGATCGTCGTTGCGAGTACAGATTACTCCATGCACCAAGCTGAAGAGTTCACCCTGCTGCCGTGCCCTCACTGCACCAGCAGGCAGGTCAGGATCCAAGGTGAGAGGTGGTCTCCTGGGCTGCAAACTAAAACTGTCTCTGTGAGTGTTTGTCTTGTGTTGACCTACTCCTATGTGTAGCTTGTACTGCAGGTATCATTTTCAGTTATAACCATTTACATTACTTGTAAAAATATGTAGATGGACAGAGAGGGGGATACACAGCACAGACATACAGTATGTTATATTAGAAAGCTTGTGAGAAGACTGATAACCAGTTGTTCCAGCAGCATAAGAAGACAAAGATCTTCTGCTAATTATTACTGTTGTTGTCAATAGTTGTGATAAGCAGTTGAACAGTAGTGTTGCTAATCCCCAGGTCCAGAGAGATATAACTTCCTGTTCAGCTGTTACAGTGATGTAAGATTATTTAAGGAGGCTAAGAAGAGATTATCAGCTTATATTTTGATAGTAACTTTATCTTTATAATAAGCAGAGTGCTTATTGGATTTGGATACATTGTCGCTGCTTCTTCCCACTTCTACTCCCTTCTCCCTCCCCTCATTCCCTAATCTTTGTCCATCTCTCTATCATGACATGTTTCCTGATCTCATTATTCTGTTGTCACCAACTCCCTTCCCGGAGAGAAGGGTGTATTAGTGTGTGTGTGCCTCGTTTTGTGTTGCTGCTGTGAGAAAGGCTTGAGCAGCTGGAGCACTGCTGTGCAAATTTAACACTGGCAGCTGCACCCTGTGGGCAAGGGTGCTTTCCGCATTGTAGAAAAGCTGATTATTTTGTGTTTCATTTGTATTTGATTTCTTTTGCTTTTACATGTCTATTATTTTAGTTGGTGTTTTTTTGGGTGTGGGCCGTTGTTTATATTTCGGTGTGTGCTGCGAGGCATGCTTCCTGTGGTTGACAGTTGAAGGCAAATCCTTCTCAGAAATAAAATACTAAAGTGGTTGTTGTTTGTTTCAACATTTCTTGCTATAAAAAGATTTGAGTCTCAGTGTGACTTGTGCCACCTGAGTAAGGTTGTGCAAGAGTTTGAAGCCAAATTGTTTTGCACTCTGCTGTTAATTTGTCTCCTCTGCTGTTACTCATTTTGACTTTTCCTTCCATGTTCATGTTCATTTCTGCCTTCTGTGGTCGAGATGGAATGCAGTGATTGACATTTGTATTCATCCAAAATAATAACTTGCACCTTTTCCAAATATTGTGCAATTGCATTGAAGGATTTTCCTTTAAAATGTTCAGCTGGTTTAGTAAATGATGAAGAATCTACCTGTCTGTGCCTCCCAGGGAAGCCTCAGTATAACCATGTTGGAGAGATCATAGACGGGGTCGACATGCGTGCTGAAGTGGCTCTGCTCTCCAGAAACATTCTCATCTACGGAGAAATGGAAAACTCCTGCTACGGAAACAACATGTGCCAGTTCTACAGCTACGACACCTATGGAGGCCACATCAAGGTGTGTGTTATATGCGTGTTTAATTTCATAGCACATGCCCTTGTTTAGACTCTGTGCTTTATGTCTGTATTGGCTGATGTATGTGTCTGAAACATTCTCATTAAAGGTCACCGTGTCTGCAGGAATCTGCGTGACAGTTTCCATACTGCATCGAGCTAAAGTGTGCATACTTTCTATATTTATATGCCGTCCTAAATGAGAGGGGGTCATTCATGTTCCCAGGACAGTTTGTTATGTAAAGCACGTCTTGGTTCCTCACCAACTACTTCCCTCACTCCCATCTTTTCTTCTGTTTTTCTTCTCATATGTCAAGTTTTCATTTTCACGGCTGATACTAATTCTCCAGTCCTGTCTTTAAATCTGTTCCAACACTGAAAACATAAGACAGATTAGGAGCATCATATTCTCCCTGACCCACATGGAAGTACACAATGAGTTCACTGTAATTTGATGATTGATGATCGCACAATTTCATTCACGTTGATGGCAAACACATAATAACATTCCTCAGACTCTGTGTAACTGACCCCCCTTTGAGCTAAATAAAAGAAACACTCCTTTTTTCCGGCCATGTTAACTGTTTCTTTACCATTTTAACTCCAAACAATTATTACACAGTCTGCCTCTGAAATCATTGACCGTTCTTCCTCCGTCCTCTCTGACCTTAACAATAGAGCCATCACACACATAGTGCGACATCATCGCACGTTATCCTCAATCCATCTGGATGTTAACATAAGAGCTTTGGCAGTCCTCTGTCTTTTCAATAAACACATGTGTGGTACGTTTGTATGTATACATATGCATGCAAGTACTCATACATATGTATATGTGGTAAGAATGATTATGTTTAGGAATGTGCATGTGTAGAAACAATAAAAACTATCTATCATTGCTCATCTGTGGTTATAAGTGTGTGTGTGTGTGTATGTGTCAGTCAGAGAGAAAAGAGAAAGTGAGCTTGTCAGTATGTACAGTATGTGAATGAGTGTGTGTGTGTGTGTGTGTGTGTGTGTGTGTGCGTTTGTGGGTGAGTTACAGTTAGCTGGAGAGATTGGCCAATACCTCCTTAACAGGAACCAGACCTTGTGGATTATGCCATACCCATAAAAAGACCTCCTAGAGAGCATTGTACAGTTTATTTGTATTGGATTACTTGTTGACGTTCATGTTTTCTCCATTTTGTGTTTCGTGTGTGTGCATTCCCTATATGTGTAAATATGTATAACACATATAAAAATAATATATATGTTTAATTTGTGCTTCTCTAACTCACATCTCTTATTCATCAGGAGAAATATCAGTGGTTTTGGCTCAGCTTGACTCACTGGAGTCTGGTGCCAACTGTGCTATAGTACATAACCCAGTGGGATCATAGTCAAATACAGAGAAGACATACTGTAGACCTAAACCTTTAATTGAAAGAGTGGGTAGACAGTTAGCATGTTTTTGTGGCATAATATAAACCTTGTGTTACACTCCACAAGGCCAGTGTAATTTACTTTTGTGGTGCACAATAGCTCATAGCTTCTGCTTGATCACTTTTAAAATCTCTCTCTTTCTCTATTGTGACTTATCTTCAACTCTGACCCCTTTTCTTTTTGCCTCTCTCCCACACGCGCATACACCATCAGATCTTCGGTAACTTCTCATCAGTGCATCTGTCCCACGTGGAGCTGAAGAACATGGGTCAGCAGGGAGAGAAAGGCCGCTACCCCCTCCACTTCCACATGTGCGGGGATGTCGACCAGAAGGGAGGCTACCGGGAGCCCACCTATGTGGACGGACTCTCTATACACCACTCCTTCTCTCGCTGTCTTACCATCCACGCCACAAATGGTTTGCTGGTTAGTAAAGTTTGTGTGCTGAGTAAATCTACAATGTGTATGAGAAAGAAGAAGAGACAGCTGTAGGAATATTAAAACATCTGTACGTTTGGAGGATTTGTGAGACAGCTTTTACTAATGAGTACCATGTGATAGTGTCTGGTGCTCATCAATTACAGTGTCCCTTACTGGATTACTGTAATGGTTTGTTTCCTCCTTTTGTTTTTCTTCCTGTCCCTTTTCCTTTTCTCCCTTAAATCTCTCTTCAAAGCCTCCTGTCCCATCTCTTTCTCCAGAATAAAGTGATCTGTCTTGCTGTATCTTTGGAAGGAGGTTTAATAGTTAATAGTTAGTCCCCAATAATTAGTATTTGATCTTGAGCAAATGTAGATATTTTATTATACCTTTCACACAAGTACATTTTAGTTAACTGTGTAATCATAATGTCTTAATGTGTTTAAGCTGTGCCAGATTGTGTGTGTGTGTGTGTGTGTGTGTGCATGTGTGCGTGAATGAGTTACGCACTCTCTTGATGTCATTGTCAAACGGAGACAATGACATCTTGAGGACTGAAAGTAATTGTCCAAGCTGTGTCGAGGAAATGGAATTTACAAAGTTTTAGATAACATTGTGTGACTGTTTTTTCCTGTTTCTCTTCTGGCAGAAAGACCAAGTGAATATTCCGTTGTTGTGTATTCTTCAACTGCTCTCTTGATACTAGCGTTCTCTACCTAGCTTCAGATGAGTTTAATAAAAAACAAAACAAAAAAGACAACGCTTGTACTCTTTCAGGAATTTGAATTCTTTAAGGAGGCAGGCACATTTAGCATTTGGAACATGCAGTTTTGGTTTTTTTTCTGTGGGTTGTTGATGATTCCAAGATTGACTATCTAAATATTATCTTGCCTCTTGTTTACCAGAATTTTTCTGCATGTTTCCTAGAAAAGGATTACTATAAATGGGATATAGTATTGTATTTATTTTCTCCTTCTGTCAAGAACTCACTTGTAGAAATCTTTAACTGGCTCCTTCTTTTTCTTCTTGTGGTCTTCTGTCTATTATCAGGTGAAGAACAGTGTGGGCTATGACACTTTGGGTCACTGTTTCTTCCTTGAGGACGGGATTGAGCAGCGTAACACTTTCTACCACAACCTTGGCCTGCTGACTCGACCTGGGACTCAGCTGCCCACTGACCGTAATGAAACCCTCTGCATCAGCATCAAGGACAAAGTTTACAAGGGCCACACTCCCTCACCCAGCACAGAGTGCAAGTAAGAGACTAGGGGAATGAACCGGTATGTCTCTGGTTAGAGATGAGTACAGAGCAAACTGATAACAGACAACTTGAGTTCCTGCAGGAATGTGACTGTAAGTAGGGATAAGTACTTAGATTTTACAACATTAAGAAACTGTATGATTATATCATTGGTGTCAGCTAAGGTGTGGTTATAAAAATCATTTATTAGTTTATATATAAATTCAAACAACCATCAAAGTTTATTTAGTAGTTTTAACAGTTTTTTAACATCCACCACAGATCCACAACTGCTCTGTAGGCATACACACAGGTTTAAAATGACTTTTAACCTGATCTATCCACCCACAGCCATCAGCAACAGCTGCAACTCAGAGACTCTGGGGTCTTGTTAGTCATGAGTCTGAGGATAATTGTAATGACAGATAATAGTAGGGACGCTGCAAACACACTTACCAAGCTCTGAGAACTGCAAACACACCTACATCTTTACTGAAAAGTAGCTTTATATTCATGAGGGAAGTGGAAACAACACTGATCAACTATCTTGTTTTTGAAAACAGTGAACAGTGGAGCCAAATCAACACAAATGATTTGGGCCACTTTTGAATCTATAAGTGTGAGAGTAGGTCTTTGACTCTGAAGTCTCTATGGGAAGTGTTTTTTTTTGAGATAGCATAGACGTAAGTTGAGAGAAGACAGAGAGCTTCATGTTCATATGAGAGAGATACTGTAGTTAATTATAGTGTGTGTGAGAGATACTGGCACGGTGGTTTTATCCGTGCAATAACAACCGTTCCCTCCTCTCCATGGGATGTTTTTATGTCGTAACAGGAACAAGAAAAGTGCCTCTGTGAGGGAAGCAGCAATGCCTGTTTCCAGAAGTTTCGTTGTGTGTGTGTGTCTGTGTGTGTGTGTGTGTGTGTTGGCAGAGCTGTTCCTGTCTAGAGTTTATGTTGGAGAGGAGGATTATTTTGAAATCAGTGAATTTGTGGATCTCTTACTTCTTCTTCATGGTACTGCCCTTTTAATATCTTTTAATCATTTTCTGTGTGGATGTGTTTCTGTATCTGTGTGTTTTGTAGGGCAGTTTCAACATTCTGGATCGCCAACCCCAACAACAACCTCATCAGCAATGCAGCTGCTGGTTCTCAGGTAATAACATCAGAGGTTTATAAGTGAACTTTAAATCACTTTTTAAAAATGATGAAAAATTTAAGAGCTCCTTATTGGTATATTAACTGTATTGAAGCCTCACCAGCTTTGGTGCTCTTGAACTTTACATAATGAAAATTGAAGATTTTCAATCTCATAACGAAGTGATCCATCAATAAAATGGGATTTAAGAGGCTTTAGTGTCTGATAGAGGGCTGCAATAACATAGCAAGACCTCTGATATAAGAAATTAGAAGACCTCACGTGGGTCTCTTTTTCATTTCAGCCCAAACAGTGTGGAGGTCCACTGGGGAGGACTATGTACTATAGTTCTTATTGGTATAGGGCTTATTTAGGTTGTTGTGTGTATCTGATGAATTGAAAACTTTAATGAGCTGTTGAGCTTGTATGAACTCTTACACCTGGTTTATAGTTTTTTGAAAGACTTGAGCCACATGCCCTGTTATACTTGGGTTTCTCTTTTACTTCAGCCCTCCGCCTATGGATGATATGTGCATGAGCCCAGATAATGAAAATTTTGCTGTTGACTAGCTGCACAAACCGCAAACACAACTTTTTCTTGTTTCTTGCCTTATCCTATTCCAGGATGCCGGCATATGGTTTGTGTTCCACAGCTCTTCAACAGGAGACTCTCATGGGCTGGTACCAGAGACCAAGGCAGAGCTCACTCCCCTGGGGATTTTCTACAATAATCGTGTGCACTCCAACTTTAAGGTATTATCAGTGTTGCTTATCTTTAAGCTTTTTTTTATTATCAGTATATTTTCAAATCAGTGTGTACTTTCTTCCCATCTATAGTTAAATATACCAGGCTGTGCCAAGCCTCTCGGTGTTGTCTCTTACTGCATCTGTGTTTTATACAAACAAGAGAAATATAGTACTTATAACTAAAGAACTGCACATAATTATCTGCTTACTCATTTGGTTCTTGCCATGAAGAGGCATACACACACACTCACACACACACATACACACACACACATGAGTGGGCTCTACAATAGCCCTCTGTTGTGTAATGACAAGTCGAGTAGGTGAACTGTAAGTTCTTTGTCCAGTCTGACCACAGCAGGCTCTCTTATAGAGGAAGGAGCCCCAAGGTTTAAGACTATACCTCGCTTATACCACAGGACCAACTCAGAGCACAGGTTTCCATATACACAGGACACACACACACACACACACACACACACACACACACATGCAGACAGACATATTACATTTTTCCCTAAATTCATTTTACAGTTCAGTTTTAAGTAATACCAAACTAATCCATATGTTATGAAGTATATAAATACACATAACTTTTTCATACACATAAATGATTCACAGGAATTCTGTTTACCTCTTTTCTGACTTTCTACAGTTTCCTGTACAACACTGATTCTCTAACCCAGGATTTAAATTTAGCCCATTTATATGCCTCAGGTCCCACACTGTAAAATATACTACTAGTCTTGTTTATGTCAATCCAACAAAAATAGACCTGTGGCACATACTGGATCTCTAACCATAGTTTTAAAGAAAACTTGACATTTCACTGAAATCACATTTTCACTTTCCCAGGCTGGGTTGTTCATTGACAAAGGAGTGAAGACCACCAATGCCAGTGCTGCTGACCCCCGGGAATACCTGTGTCTAGATAACAATGCCAGGTGTGTATATGTGTGCAAACATGTTTGTATTAGCGTTTTACTGCCAGATTTCAGTTTGAGAAATATACAATCTGTCATTTGTGCAAAGAAATATGAATTGGTCTCAAGAGTTTTTTATATTTTCTTGAATTGCTGGACTGGTTAGACTTGTTAGAGTTGTTAGACTTACAACTGACTTGTCCATATGTTTTTAGCACAAAGCCTGTGCACAGTTAGAGGGTCTATGGTGACCATATGTAAATGTACCCCTGGGTACAATTACAGAAAGTAAATATTAAGGTATTTGTGGCTTACTAATGTATTTGTTTAAGTCCTCTGTCACTAACTGTGTGTGATTGAAGTTATTTATAGCTCCCTACTGTACAGTTTATATCTACTATGATATGGCCATTGACTGGGATAGATGGATGTTCTTATTACTACAGTGCTACTGCATCTTAGTGGAGGGTCTATCATGTTTGTGTTGACAGAGTAAACAAGGTTTCACAGATAGAGTTTCCACTCTTTAGCTCCCTACCCAAATACAGCCCTCAAGTAGACGGAAAAAATCTTATGTGTCCACTGAGACTGCTGGCCACGCTCTCTGTGTGTATGTGAGTCTATGTGTACAGAGGTTGCGTGAGAGGGAGGATTTTAAATGTTAAAATGTGTGCTAAGTATTAATGTGAGAGATCTGTGATCGTAGGAAACACAAGGAAGAGGATATTTAGGCATCCAAGCAGTGAAGCCGCTGGAACCTTAATGTATTTGTTAGGATTATTATTATTATTGTGCCCTAGAAGTATCTGGGTCTCAGAAACCATAACAGCTACAGTTCCCAAACTTGGCAGATGGGTTGGAAATCTCACCCACTACTCAGACAAAAAAATTTAAAAAATACAGATTGACCAGATGGTGGCGCTGGATTCCTGGATTCTGTCCAGACAAATCTATGTATATATGCGATGCCAGTTTGCACCTTAATAGATTTTCTGTCATTTTGAATTTTGTCCAAATCTTTCCAAATCTTTTTTGCTACTCCTCCTAAGAATTTTTAGCAATTGGCATCAAATTTGGCACATAGCATATCTAGATCAAGTTGGGGAAAAAATGTTTTTTATATTTCCAATATTGCATACAGTTTTAAAATTATTTTAAGTTCAATTTTACATAAATCAAAATTGGCTTAAGCTATTGTAACCAAACTTGGTGCATTGGTGTTTGGATGCTAAGTCTGAACTTCGCTGCACAATCCTGGGATATACTGCCACTAGGAGGCGCCACAAAGGTGCATCATTAGCTGCAAAGATTTGATTGAAAATTTAATGTTCTGCCATCATTTTAAATAAATGTCATGATTGGCAAAAAAAGGAAGTGGTTTATAAGCTTAAACTCACATTTTCATCAATGTTGTAGTCAAAATTTACAAAAATCATTTTAATTTCACTGTAGTTCTGTAGAAATTCTTGATGTGTGACAAAAGTTTGCCTCACTGCAACCTATGGTCAATTCAGAAGTCCCTCATGCTATAGTTTTTAAAATATGTAAAATCAATTTACATCAAATCTCCTCAAGTCTTCATTCAAATACTACCGAAACTGACACAGACATTCTTTGGATACTAGATATCAAGTGCTTCAAATAGTGTTCAGTTATGTCCAACGATGAGTCTGCCGTGACATTCAGTGTCTTACTGTAATTCATATTGTATGCGCAACCCCTTGTATTTCACAAAATATTCGATCAAACTTTTTTGACTGTTGTAAGTGTTTTAAGGTTAAATAGACAAAAACATCCCAGTCTTGCACAAGTGATGTCATTGCCTCAACTTGTGAGATGGCGTGAGGAAACCGTATCTCCCCAGTGCTGCATTCAGTAAATCATCTTCACTGGGGATACAAAGGTCCAGGGTTTGAATTCCCAGGTGACCAAGTCCTACCTGCCAACAATGCAGCAATTCATACATGTGTTATGTTTTCATGTGCTTATTGAGGTCATATTAAGTCGAAGGTTGCCTATTGTGACCCTGTGAAAATTTCTTCTTATTATTTTTCTCTGCTAAAAGTGTTTTTGAAGCAGAAAGTGTAAGACTTAGAAACACCAACAATTGGGAAGTGGGTTGCAGATTCCACCTACTACTCAGGCACATATGACACTCACAGGCCTTGAGGTGATGTTGTAATAATCAAGTTGACATTTTCACATTTATCTTGAACCCAGCTTGGCCTAGACTCAAAATTCTGTCATCATTTTAATCTCTCAAGTCATTTGCATCTGGTCTTCTGCTCTAAAAATGTCAAATTCTGCGATTTTTTTTTTTCTAATATTCTCAGAATCTTATTTTCAACATCTCCTCAGAAACCGCTGGGTCACTTGTCCCAAAACATAGTCAGGATCATCTACAGACTTCACTGATCCTAGTATATGACTGGACTGTGTATAGTCAATATGCAAAATTGTGTCCCCTTTCTTACAGGGATAGTCAGTGGTAGTGGCTATAATGTAAATTCCTGGATATGAAATGTTCATCAGTAATTTTCTGTAGTGGTCCCAGTAAAGGTTGAGCTAGGAACAAAAATCGGTCTTTGCAATTGTCATCTGGACCAGCCCCATTTTCTCCCAACACACATGCTTATGAATTGCATAAAGCAATATCAGGCTAATTAGGCTATTTGTAAAAATATAGCCCCTTGAGGACGTACTTGAAACTGTTCATTTTGAAAGAGCAACAGCCAATAGGGAAATTCTAAAACTGGGCTGTCCAATGATGTAACTTGATCACTCAAATTTATACACAAGGTATTTCTTAATCTAACTGGCAGGTGGCCAATAAAAAAATCAAAGAACATTCACTCATTCTCTCTTTTAATGACACTGTGTCTTCTCTAAAGCAACTGTAGAACAAAATACAGGAGGCAATGATCATTACAGCCACAAAGGTCCAATTGTGATGCTTTAAACTTTATGTTCTGTAATTACTTGTGAATACAGATTTATAGTATGGTGATTATTGGCTCTATAAGTCATTCATAGTCCACCAAAAGTTAAATTTATTAAATCAATTTTGCATGTGTTTATGTGTGTATTGTCTAGAGTAATCTTTATGAGGACCACATGTGCAGAAAAATTGTGGGAAGAAATTAGTTTGACATTGGTGTGTGTGTGTGTGTGTGTGTGTGTGTCACATGTGGGTTTTTTCAGATTTCGACCGCACCAGAATGCTGACCCTAGCCGTCCTCGGGTGGCGGCGCTCATTGACACACTGATCTCCTTCAAGAACAATGACTTAGGAGCATGGATACGTGGTGGAGATATCGTCATCCAGAACTCGGGGTGAGACAGCTCACAGGTTATAATTTGACCGAAAGCCATCTCATGGTGTCTTCAGGGGAACTGTCCACAGGGATGTTTCTGATGGGGGGGGGAAATATATAGAGGATGTTGTAATCACAGAAACATTAAGAGGGATGATGAACATTTGTGCTGGTTATATGATATAAGTCCACCCCAATTTTCTGTGATGACATCATCCTCTGCTTGTGGTGAAATTAACTTTTCTACACTCTTATCATTTGATCTAACTTTATGTTCAACATTGGCTTGATTTCTATAGATCTTAAAGTCATAATGATGGATTGATGGTTCAATATTTTTGTGAATTTCCTGGCATAACTTTGAATATATTATCAGATCTGATAAGTACTTTGATTACCTCTTGTCTGTTTTATTCATTTTCTGAATCCTGGATCAATAACAAAATACTCTCAACTTCTCTGACCACTTTGTTACCAGGACATGTTCAGTGTATTTCAATAATAGACATTTTGTAAGTTATGTATATTTCTTTTTTTTCTCTCTGAGCAGCTTTGCAGACAATGGAGTAGGATTATCCTTTGCCAGGTGTGTACTTATCTAAATCACTTTGCTTATATGAGTTTTTATTCAGCTATATTTGCTTTTCTTTTTCCCCTGCTAGATTAACTTGCAAAAAACCACGTACTGTATGATATATGCTGTGTATTATATAGAGTATAATATATAGATAACGAGCCAATAGATGACACTTTAGATTTTTGGTATGATCACAAGCATCTTTTTTGTTTAGTGACATGCACTTTTCTGTGTTCCTCTTTCACCCCTAATCAAGTAGCATTAAACTTTATAAACTTGTATTATGATTTTTATACATCTTTATACCTTTATCGCCCTCTTGTATTGCAGTGATGGCAGCTACCCAAAGGATGAAGGCTCCAGCCAGGAGGTGACACAGTCTCTCTTTGTGGGCGAAAGCCGAAACAGAGGGACCAATGGAGGACAGAATAAATACTGGGGCTTAGGAGGGACTGATGCAAAGATGAGGACGCTGCCTAGAAACAGGTGAGAGGGAGCAAACAGGAAAGAGTAAGTTGATGAAGGGAGGAAGGATAAATGTGAGGAATTTAGGGGAAAATCCAACTCAAACTGAGTTTTCTCAGGAATTTCAGGGGAGGGCGTTAGAGGAGTCGGCAAAGAAAAATATGTTGGGAAAAACAAACAAGGAAGAGAGAACCAGCGAGGCAATCAGGTAGTTGGACAGATGGACACATGAGGCTGCTACAGCTGCTTTAAGCTGTAGTTGGACTTGTGAAAGGAAGTTCTGTGTTGACTGACTTCCCTCCAGTGATATTTTAGGCAGCATATGAAAAACTGGTGGCAACACTTCAGTGGTTTTGTAGAAAGGGATTACTCATTGTAACATTTTGATTACTTAAGCATATCTTTTTTCTTTTCTTAGGTTTCCTTTTTTAGGCTTTTCTGATGCACAGCTCCCACCTCTGAATTTCCTTCCCTTGGTTCTATCATTGACATTCTTTGGATTTTTTTTTAATCATCTTTGGAAGGGAACATATGAGGATCTCCCACTGATGAACTAGACACTGCATGTGCCGTAAAGTTAAGGCCTTAAAGTTGGACTTCTATTAACAGAAAGTTTGTCCTCTCAGGGTCTCCTTACAGTTCTCCCTCTGTCCTCCTTTCTTTTTGTCTCTCATTGCATTTTTTTATATATGCAAGAGGAGAGAGCAACATAAACAAGTGACTGACAAATAGCAGCCCTTTTTTGGTTTTAAGAACTACAGCTTATGTCAGTTTGTGACCACTATCACCACTGTGTACAATTTTACAACCATTTTATAAGCTTCCTGACCGCGCTGTGACATCTGGCTCAGTCAGTTTGTCTGTCGTCATGGTGGTTACTGCCAGGACTGCCCACACTTTTTTTTTTCTTGCCAGAGAGAAATTTAATAATCTAATTAAAACACAAGTCTTAAAAGGTTTCATTAATAACAATTACATAAAACACTTTTTTTGTGACCATTAGTTACTTCACAATGCTCATATTATGAAAACAAATGAAAGTGACACTTCACCACTGGTTCTTCATCAGAGTGTTATGAAAAGTATTACTAATGAAAACCTCAACAGGAAAAAATGAAGTGATGCTTAGAATTGGTGCAGATATGATTATTATCTGAGAGTGTCAGTCTTATCATCTTAATTATACATTTACTTAACTACATATTGTAAATTTTTCTCAAATATGAATGAAATTTATGTTAATGTAACATTTATTACATGTTCTACATTAAGAATAATGTCTACATTACTAATGTTAACATAGAGTTGTTAGGGAGGAACTGTAAAATTGACTCAAGGCTGTATGACCAAGATTTATGGAAGATGTCATGTCTGTTCCATAGTGACCTCATGGGCTTGCTGAAGCGTTTTGGAGATTTAATAACGTATTTCTTTGAAACTCCTTTTAAAGTTTTGGGTTTTAGCCAGTTCATGGCTAAAGAGGCTGTCCGTTTGAATTACGGTCCCTTTACTCTCTTTACTTCTCTCTTCTCATCTGTATTCTCTCTCATTTATTTATTGTTGTCAAATGTCTTTTCCAGTCATGGACCATTTCTTCTCCTTCTCCACTATAGGACGTTTCCAATCCGAGGTTTCCAGATCTACGATGGTCCGGTGCGGCTCACACAGAGCACGTTCCGTGGATTTATCCCCACTCCAGAGCGTTACACCAGTGCAGTGGGATTCAGCTTGAAGAACACCTGGCAGCTCACCCCACGAAACAACCTGTCCCAGCTCAACTTCCAGTCCACTGTTAGTACACATCATGAGCACATTATAAAGTTCAGTGTGTTGTAAATATATGTGCACTATTCCAATATTGGAATTACCTCTGCAAATTAATATGTAGTTCAATGTGGGGCCTTTTAAGCAGTCCAGTAGGGTCCTCAGTGGTTTCAGGCACTGTATATAGTTAATATTGTGTATATTTTGTCTTGTTTGACCCAATGACTTGAATTCATGTGACATTTCAGGGTAAAAATTTCCTAAATGTATCTATTTTTAACCACACATTTTGCTCAACTCTCTCTTCCTTCCTCTTTATGATTCTGTTGCATCATATTTTCTTTCTGTCACTGCTGTTAGAAATAGAGCAATCGTGAACATTTTCTATGAACATGTTCATAGAGTTTTTATTGCTCTTAGTCCTTTTCTCTTTGTCTCTCTTTATGTGTCCATCTTCTTGGTTCCCTAACCTGTCCCTGTTTAGCAGCTTCATCCGTTTTGTTTTTCACCCCCTTCACATCCACCATCCTCTCATATTGACATGATCGCATCTCAGTCACTGAGTTGGTATTTATGTGAACCAGTGGTCGGATAGAAGGAGAGAAGATTACTGTGAGGTCTGTGGAGAAACAATAAAACACTGGTACCCTCTAGTGGCTGTATAGCACAGTCTGCTGCCTTACTTAAACCTGTCACTAACAAACTCCAATTACAGTTAACAACTTTACGCATCTAAAGTGTGCTATTAATTTGTATTCATGACACACTGTGTGTATACCATCTTCAGGTGGGTCTGCGGACGTTCTTTGGTCGCCCCGGGCAATGGTTTGAAGAGAATGACTTGGATGGTGACAAGAACTCAATTTTCCATGATGTGGACGGGTCAGTGACAGGCTATAAAGACACCTATGTTGGTAGAGCAGACAACTACCTGATCAAACATCCTCGCTGTGTCAACATGCTCCAGTGGAATGGAGTGATCTGTAGTGGCCGCTACTCTCAGGTACAGTGGAGAAAACGCCATGTCAGGTTCTACACCTTAGTCGTGCTGTCCCTCTACTGTAAAACACTTCCTTATCACCCTACACTCTTCTTCTTCTTCTTCTTCCTGACTCTGCTACACCTTCTCCTCCTCCAGGTGTACATCCAGACCCAAGGAGGTCCCAATCTCAGTCTGTCAATCAGCAGAGATGAATACCCCACGGCTCCTCTGGTGCTGAGGGGGATCAACAGCCAGGGGGCACTGTTCCAGCCCATCCTGATGATGAGCAAGAGCTACACGCTACACTGGAGCGGACCTGCACCCAGAGAGGTCGTCCTCTCCCTTATCAACTTTGACAAGTGAGTCAACAGAGCCAGTTATGTGTAAGCTGGGCTGCTGTAAGTCAACGTATATCTGATATATCTTCACATTTTGATAGGAAGTCATGGAATAATATTTTTTATCACTCTTATCATTGAGTTTAACAAGAATATATCAGAATGTATTCACATTTTCAGTTATATTGTGTGCTGTTTTGTGTTTTGTATTAGCCACATGAGAAATATCTTACCTAACAAGAGTGTGATAACATTTCTAAATGTTTCTAGTTATGAAAGGTCCTGGGGAAACCTTGTGCGATGTTAGATGTCTTTCTTTCTCTCCTTCAGAGATGACTGGGTGCTGGTTGGACTTTGTTACCCATCAGACACTACGTTTCAAATCATGTCCGACATCAATGACAGGCAAAGCAACACTTTTGATGACCTGACAGACTACGGTACCGTGTCATCCCTCGTGGAGCTAGAAAAGAGACCGATGGAAAGGAAGTACTTCTTTGACCAAACTACTGGGTGAGCAAACACCATCCAGTCCTCTTAGTTAGTCCTCTTCTTTTACCCCTCACACACATAATTAGACTTATTGCAGTATGCTCACAAAAGCAGAAGTGGCTTCAGCTTTGTATTTGACACAAAGTAGAGTGACTCCTGATCCTGGTTTGCACTGACCTACAAAGGTCAACCTTCTGAAATTTTTGTCACTCTGGTTTCCTGAAGTGTATTAACTTGACCTGTTTTTCCTGTTTTCCTGCCATCACACCAGCTTGTTGTGGCTCTACCTTCGGGCCCGTCACGGTCGTGACGGTCACAGCTACTGTTCAGTAAAAGGCTGTGAAAGAGTGAAAATCATGGCTACCACGACCTCCAAACAGAACTGTAACTGTACAGCCAAAGCCTATCCCAAGTACTCCAAGACCCCCTCTGCAGTGGTGCCTATGCCTGCCCTCAACACACAACCCTGCAAAGACTGCGGAGCAAAACAGGTTTGTGTTGCCACATAAAAAAGATGTTCTAAGCTCTTTTTCAGATGTTTATAACCAGTATGTTTCGTGTCTCAGCTTGTGTTTTCCAGTGAGCCATGGACATCCTACCTCCTGACACAAATCAAGTCTCTTAGCAGCAAAGAGCAGCAGAAGCAGCAGAGAGGAAGCAACAGCTCCTTTATCATTGTGAGGACACCAGGCTTCAATTTAAAACAAAAAACTCCTCCTCCTTGTCGACACTTTGGTTCATGCTTCTACCTGTCTGACCCCTCTGTTATTTCTGTTCCATGTCAGGTGGATAAGGAGACGATGCCCTTGTCTCAGCCCGGGTATCTCCTGGTGTCTGTGGATGCCTGCTCCGGGAAAATCACCGAGAAAACCTCATTTGCCAAGATGGACACCAAGATGGCACAGTACCTAAAAACTGGAATACCAAAGAGGTGAGCCAGGAAAAATGAGATGATACCACTCACACCAACACACTTGGATTTGTGACAAGGACATAAAAACTTTCCTATTTCGCTTTACTACAAATCTTCATTTTTATTTTATTTATTTTTATGCCAACAGCACAGTATAGCAGGATGTCGCACATTCTTGTTTAATTTACAGATTTGTTTGTTTTCCTAAACAGGTCTATAGTACTCATGGCAACACGAGGTCAGCCAGAAGGCCTAACTGAAGTAGCACCATATCTGGTCTCCTTTGGTGTGGCTAAAGTTGCTGATCTGCAGAGTAAAGGTTTGTGGCACCCTCACAAATTAATTCTCGCCTTGTCTTGACATATCGGTCTCCTTTTCTCATACACTGTAACTGCTGTCTCCCACCACAGAGAGTCTAGCACTCTGGGGGTTCCAAGGCAGTTCTTCACCCCCTCCGTGGGTGTCGCTCCAAGCCGGGCATGGGGATGAGTTCCTGGGGCTGCAGGAGCGCTACCTGCCGCTTGGTCTGGAAGCATACGGCTGTTCGTCACATGCAGCTAAAACACGTAAAGACCTGGAGCTGCTAAAAAAAGCCACGGGACTACAATGACCAATGTGAACTATACAACTTACCTACCCAAAACACTCTTGCACACAGATACACAAACACACACAACCAGCTGATGAATGTGAACTGCTGAACCTTTTAATTTATTAACAATGGCAAAGATGTTTACCAGTTTCAAGTGGAAAGAAGGTATTTTATTATGAGTGGGGGTGAGAATTTTTGTGATTTTGTTTGTGTGTCTGCGTGTGTATGTGTAAGTATGCCTTGGGGCCGTTGAGTCAATGCACTTTCCTTTTTAAAGACACAACTTGCCTTATCAGCCAAAATGATCAAACGGAGCTTTGCAATAACTTTATGGTTTATCTTGGACAATAGTCAAAACAAATCCAAAGCAACCATTAACATCTACCTAACAATTTTATTATTTATTATGTCATAAATAAAAACACAACACAACAATAGTTACACACAGGCCAGAAGGAAATTATTGAAATAAATTGCATTATCCCTGAAAAATGAGACCTTGGAAATGAAAATGAAATGAGATGGATTGGATGTGCTCAGGTCAAAGGGAATTAATGAAAATAAATGCCATTGCATCTGAGAATTAAACAGCTATATTTAGCCAAAACTTGTAGTGTACTAAAACAGAGCTAGAAGCCAGTTAGGTGTGTTAACTGTTACCATTATTTATTGCAAAACACCTATATTTTTTAAAACCAAGCCATATTCATATTAGTATTTAAATAGATAGATATACATATAGACATAATAGTTTGCAGTGAATTAAATCTGGTTATCTTGCCGTAATGCCTTTTGTTTAGCTGTTTGACATACAAAAAATAGAATTAAAGAGATAATTTAATCACATCTGGATACATTATGTAGCCCATTAATCTTTTTCTACACATATTTTTAGTTGATGTCTGTAACAACTGAATCTTTAACTGGAAAACCTCCTCTGATCATCGTGCAGCTGTATAAAAAAATACTTTAAGCACCTTTTTACGGATTCCTACCTGGACTTACTGGATCTTTTATCTCATATTTTTATTTATCTCTTCACAGTGATGGTGTCAAGTGCTGGCCACATGTACAGCACAGATATACATATACTGTAGATTACTTTTCTTTTTTTTTTCTTAAACAAAATTGAATGTTTAACCTTTCATCTGCCTCATACATGATCTTTTCATGTGCATTATTGCCAAAACAGTATGTTGATGATGTCAGGGTACATTTTTAGAGGTGGCACCCTGGCTATAGAGTAGTTAGCAACAAAATGCATACAGATCATATTCTAGCTGTAAGGCTTTATGTTGATACTTACAGTATGTAATCTTTTTAAAGGGTGTTTGGATGTGAGCAGGGCTCCCCCACTGAGCAATGATAAGTACCTGTCTGTGACTGTGTGTGTGCGACTGTGTGAGTGTATGACTGACTGTGTGAGATAGAGAGAAGACATTTACCTTGTTGCCTTTTAACCACTCTACTGTTAAAGAGCAAAAGAACGAGAGAGAAATGTTTCTGAACCTTGCCTTTTGTTCAATTGATGCTTTGAAAATGCACAACCAGAGAGTTCCTAACTTTTTTTTTTTTAATTGGAAGTGAGCTTTGTAAATAGTGTTCAATGTTATAACTCAAACTGTACATGTAATGGACATGTCAAACAGGTTGTCAATTTACTGTGTGTTTGTTTTTTGTCAAGTAATGGAAAAATCAATGTCAGTTCTTTGAATATGGAAACTTGGCATTTGTTATGAAATTGCCAATTAAATAAACATTTATGCTTTGTGATAAACTTCTTTTTCATCACTGTCTTATATCAGTAGCTAAAGGTGAGTATCAAGCTCAGGTGACACATCTGACAAATACAAATGATACCTCATATATGGTATTACATATTCAGCATGTTTGCTCTTCACCTCAGTAACTTCACCACTTGGGGGCAGTCAAGTATTTTTTAGGAATTCCTGCCTTGAACTATGAAATTTAAGATTTCTATAGTAGCAAGATGGGAAGGAGCATACGGCTTTTACTACAATTAATTATAGATGAAAATTATGAATTCATCATCCACGAGGGGCAACTTGTGTCAAAGTCAACAGATCGAGTGACAACAAACCACAAGATACAAACTGCAGGTTACCGGATAAATAATGTATGAATTCAGGCACCTGCCTTATTTAATAAACACATGGCATACGAGTGCTGTTGAGAAATTGATCATTTCTGTGTGCTTGTGTGTGAAAATCCTTGACAAGAAGATGATATAAAAACTGTCACTGCATAAAGAAACATGGTGCAATCCTCACAGACCACAGACCATCATATGGCTCAGATGGTGAATTTACTTGTGTACAAAAGGGCCCTGAAGACAGAGTGTTCCCACAAACTTAACACTATTCTGAAAAGATGCAACTCAGTAAAATGATTCACATGAAGACAGTAGCTCCATCTGACTCCTAGGCATCATAAAGAAAGAAAAAAAAAACCCCAATGGTTGGATTGCAATGCATATTTTTCATTGTCTTTCACTGATGGTCTCTATTCTTCTATTCTTAGGTTAGTCTGGACACATTAAAACTCACATCAGGGCGGATCATTACAACATTTCCATCACATCTACCTACCATTGCTGAAATGTTTTCAAAAGCTTTGCATGGAATAATATTCTTGTTCTTTAAAAGAAAAAAAAACTTTGATGGTTGTGTCTCTATGTCACATGGATGTGTATCTTTACAGCTGAATTTTAATTATGTAATACACAGGCTTTTGAACTGTGCAAATACAATTAGAGAAATGCCAAGGCTAAAAATATGATGCTGTGTGTGTGTTTAGTGGAGTGTGGGTGGTAGCCTTTGGCAATATACTGTATATTGTTTTCATGAGAGTACAGCTATAGCAACACACGTTCTACGTTATAGTACATCAGTATCTATTGTATCTGTTCTTTTATTGTTTTTAACACCCACTACTTCTATGATTTTTCTGCTCTTTCTAACCTTTCCTTTCAGGGAGATAAGGTTAAATGTGACACAAGAGACAAAGAACAAAAACAAATTGTAGAAAAAGAGAAACAGGAGATAAAAAGGAGATAAAGCTGCCTTACCAATGCAGAGATCAGTAACAACTGTTTCTCAGTAACATCAGTGACAATTGAGAAATTAAAGCTGCAAGCAGCGTTGGACGGGCCTGAGCCCCCCCCGCGCACGCCGGGACCCGGCGCCACGCCGTCCCTCGCACTCGCCGCCCGCGAGCCCGGTGCAAGGGGCGTGAGTCTGCAGCCAAGTGGAGTTTGGTGCAGACAGGAGCGTGAGGGGCGTGACTCTGCAGCACCTTTAAAGTTCGCTGCAGACAGGAGCGTGTACAGTGAAGTCGTAGCAAGATTCCTGTCATGGCTAAACATGACATGTCAACGCTGTGAGAATGACACATTTCTGTTGAAGGAGGAGTGTGTGTGGAAAGCTTCTGATAAGTTTGTGTGAAAAAGAAATCAATTTTCTACTTTCAGCAGGTGCAGATTTTTTTTTTAAGTATAGACTTTTAAGCCTCATGATCTGATAAAAGTTGGATTTAAATGTGTACAACATGACTTTTTTGCTCCTCTCAATATTACAGAATATTCATGTAATAAATGAATTTTCTACTTTTCATCAAGTGCATTTTTATAAAAGTAAAGTCTTGTAAGCCTCATGACCTGATTAAAGTTAGATGTAAATGTGTACAATCAAGTGTGCAGAGGCAATATGAGAAACTGCAGGGAGACACAAAACTACTCATTTAATTGAATGGAGACTGTGAGTGAAGTCCCATTGCATGTGTGTGTGCTCTGTGTGTCTGTGTGTGTGTGTGTGTGTGGGAGCTGCTGACTCCGCCCCCTCCTGCACATGCTGGCTGCAGCAGAGGGGACAGAAGACAATAGGACTTTCATGGAACTTCAAACTGAGGACTTCCTGTTGGATTTAGGTCTGGGGTGTCAGTGTATGATTTTTAGCTCTTGAAGAGAGGAACAAGATGATGTTGGTTGCATTTGTCTGCGACATTCCTACGGGCCGTAGCGTCCAAAATAAAAACCTAAGTGAGATTCTCCCATTGACAACCATTATAAAAGTCACCAACTTTGGAGGCTGATATTTTGAAAACCGGACCTCCTATGACAAAGTTGTTCATAACTTTTGTTCAGACAATGTCAGAGAGCAATATACTGCAATCTGAAGCCATGTCGATGTGCGGTCTCGGAGGAGATGATGTTTAAGCGAAAAGTGACATTTTTGGACTCGTGTGTACTTCCTGTTGGATTTAGGTCTGGGGTGTCAATGTATGATTTGTAGGTCTTGAGAAGATGAGCAATTAGGCGTTGGTCCCATGTGTCTATGACATTCCTCTGGGCCGCAGTGGACAAAAATCACCCCAAAACACAGCAAAAGTGACATTTTTGGACTCGTGTGTACTTCCTGTTGGATTTAGGTCTGGGGTGTCAATGTATGATTTGTAGGTTTTGAGCAGATGAGCAATTAGGCGTTTGTCCCATGTCTCTATGACATTCCTGTGGACCGCAGTGGACAACACACACCCCAAAGCACCCCAACTTTGGAGTCCGATATTTTGAAAACCGGACCTCCTTTGACAAAGTTTTTGATAACTTTGGTTCATCAAAGTGTAGAGAGCGATGTATTAAAATCTCAAGCCATGGCGATGAGCGGTCTCGGAGGAGATAGCGCTAGATGATGGGCAAAATTTGGCAAAATTTGCGACATTTTTGGAATTATCATAATTCCTGTTGGATTTAGGTCTGGGGTGTCAGTGTATGATTTTTAGGCCTTGAAAAGACGAACAAGTAGGCGTCGGTCCCGTGTCTCTATGACATTCCTGAAGGCAGATACGGAAACTAGGTGGCGCTAGAGAGCCAATTTGGGGTGGAGGGGCATAATTTTTACATAATATAAAATTTTTCGCCGGACCCGTCGTCCCTGCCAAATTTGGTGAGTTTTAGAGCATTTTTAGGGGGGCAAATTCAGGGGAGAAGTGGCGTAACAAGAAAGAAAGTAACGTACCAGGAACAATAGGGTCTTCGCCCTTTGGGCTCAGGCCCTAAAAATAAAAGGTTAGTGTTATAGGGTCACAACTTTTCATGTCTCTCTTAAAAGAACAGTCTGGTGTCCATATGAACACTGAAAGAGGTTTTCCTCGCTGTAATCATTCCCCCTGTTCATACTGGCTCTTAAAAGATCCCCTTCAAATGTGTTTTCAATGTAAGTTAAGGGGGCCAAAATCCACAGTATGTCCACACAGTCATGTTGTGCAAAAATGCATTTAAAAGTTTATCTGAAGCTTATATGAGGCTTCAGCAGTCTGAGTTAGTCATATCAAGTGGATATCTGCCACATTTACAGTCTTTTGAGCGTCAAATTCCTCTTTCTATTTCCTCAGACAGTATTTCCCTGTTGAGCTGTGGTATAGTAATAAGAGGGACCTTGGCACTAAAAAGACTGTAATGTTGAAGATAACTACTTGATTTGATTTATTTGGATAGCTAGAGCTTCATATTAGCTTCAGATAAACCTTTAAATACACATAAGGAGTATTGTGGATTTTGTCTCCCATCACTTCCATTGTAAGTGCATTATGAAGGGATCTTTTAATGATTAGTATGAACAGGAGGAGTGCTTACAGCAAGAAAAACAATTTTAGTGAGTAAATTTTAATTTGGCCATCTGGGCTAGCTGGTGAGATAGCTCGGCTCTCTTTCTTTGACTGTTTGGCTTTGTTTTGTTGTGTCTTTCTTTGAAATTATAGATTTTACAGCATAAAAATGTATTAAAATAAAACTAGAAGAGTTCACGCAGTGGAGTGCAGATCTCCGCCAGGTGTGTACAATCAAGTTGGCGGCGAAGACAACAAAAACGGGAAATTATTTATCTTGTATCGTGCCTAACTTTAGTAGATCATAACATGTCGGGTATGAAAGTGATTTGCAGATGCTCGGGTTCAAGATGACAGCAACTTCTATGGGTGTTAGTTTTTGAGACACGATAAGGCTGAAAGAGAGCCTGCAGCAGAGTAAGCCTTGTTTCTAGCCTAGCTGGTCGACGGAAATCACTTTTGCCATGTTGTAACGCATAAAATGGCGACGACCGCTGAAAAGACAAAAGTCGCTTTTTCAGGTGTGAAACTGTGTGAACGTGCTAGCTAGCTGTGAACTGCAAGTGATGAGTGGTGGTGGCGCATCATGGCTCAGCTTACTAAGGAGAAATATGACTTCCAAAAACAAGAAGAAAGAAAAGTAAGACAACGGACAGTATGTCACCCACTTTTCACAAAGAACGGTGGGTGTAGTAAATTAACCTGTTAGCTTAGTCCATAGTGAAAGAGGCTACATTTTCTTCCCTATCGTTACTAAATATCTTCACAGAAAATTGTGTTTACATTTTAGTTGACATTTAATCGATGCAGGCACATTTTTTGGCAAGCTGTTGATACTAAATAAGCTGTCCCTGCTCCTGTCTGGTGCCAGACACAACAGATGCAGCTTCAAGCTCATCAGCCCAGTCTCCCCCTCCACATCCCCCCACCACTGAAGTAGCCCTGCTCCCACCTGAAGGAGGAGGTGAGCATTGTGTTGGATGACATGTCAGTTGGTATAATTGCTGAGGGTCTTTGGGAATTTCTTTTTATTTTGTTATCTGAAAAAAAGAAAAATGATTTAGTGCATTTAATGATTTTAAAATGATTAGTATATATACTTAGTTGCTATGTATACTTAATGTTATACTAATGTTAATTTAATTTAGTTGAGTCAGTCTTGCATCAAATAGTGAATTCCACTGTATGCAGAATGCTGCATGCGTGTCTGCACAGTGTTATATTTACATTTAATATCCCCTCCAAGCCTGGAGGAGGTAATAAATGTTGACTAATTATGCAGTTGTTGCAATTTGTCTTTGTATGACAGAAGGCATGAACATCTATTTAGTGGAGGCACCTTAGGTACATGTGTGTACATCTTTTGCCTCTTTAAATGCTAGAGCCACTTTATATATATATATATACTTTATATTCAAAGTATTATTCACCTGTCGCAGAAACTGACATGACCACAGACAGAAAGAATAGCTTCCTGCCTGCCCTAGATTAGTGGAAGTGTGTGCAATGTGCATGTTTGCATGAAAATGAAGTTAACTTTATGTATATAGCACCTTTCATGAGCAGAGACGTCACAAAGTACTTCATAGAAGAAATAAAGCATAAACATACATACAGATATAAAAAACAATACAAACAGAATTAAATAGAAACATGGAAACATGACACAAGACAGGTGTTGAGCTGCTTTTTAAAGGTGTCCACAGATCTTAAATCCAAAGGGAGAGAGTTCCAAAGTTTAAGAGCCACAACCTCAAAAGTACAGTATGGAGGATTTAACTGAGAGACCCAAGACCATCCCTTATCTTAGGAACAATACTAGGAGAGGCAGGCAGAGAGAGAGAGAGAGGGATGTGTGTGAACAGAGCAGCATATAGTCATTAGCTGAATCCACACAGCAGTTTTATAGCTCAACAGTTAAGTATATTCAAAGTAAGTTTATCTGGATTCCCCAACTCACCACATCGTATAATTTTTTAATCTCAACATTCAATCGGTTCAGCGGTTCCAGTTGATTCCCCGCTGATGCTCAGGGATGGTGGTCCTGAATAATTAAACAATTCTGACTGCCATGTAGGGGTCCGTTTCCATGACAACCCTTCTCCCGGTGTCCTCGCTGCCCTGAGGAGTAATGTAAATCTCCTGTCTGCTTAATGTCACAGTAACCGCAACAAAGTGGCACACACACAAAGACACGCAGGGTTGGGGTCAGTGGGAGCTTTTGATTACATGTCCGGCCTTCCGTTTCCTCTCAGCCCAGTGTCGTCACGGAGGGAAAGTGTGGCGGAAGGATGAGGTTCATATGCCGTTGTGACTCTGGAAGGTGTAGCAGCGTTTAAACACTGTTGGAAGAAGCCACACACACACACACACACACACACAGTTTTTGGCTTTCTCTATCACGCAGTGTGGTAATTGACCACAAACAGCTTCAGTATGTACTGATGAGTCAGTGCAGAAGTGGGTGGGATTGCTTTAAGGTCACAGAGAGAATATTTTAATGATGTCCGTAATCTTTTTCGACAGTATGTTGATACTACCTCCACCGCACACACACACACACACACACAAAGTCTCTTGATCGCCCTCACACACAACACCACTCAGACATAGTCAATTACCCTTTAACATCAAATGGTTCACCAGTTCCCAAGCCCATTAGACAGTGAATTAACCTTATCTACCTGTAGATGAAGTATGGGTGTGACGGTAATAGCCATGTCCCAGTCAGAGCTAGTTACTAGAAAATATGCCGTGTACTTTCCACGCAGCACGATACCGGCTAATCAGGCCCAAAGAAATGCAATAAAAAACGGATTATGATGCAGTTATTTATTGTCAGAAGTGCTTATACCGTATTTTAATCATTCGCTCTATTAATATGTGGCTACGTGTCGTGGTTAAGGACTTGAAAGGGCTGCGAGATGTCTAAATGCGAAAACCCAGCATGGGACTGTTAAAGCCAAACTTTTAGTGAGTCTCAACAGATTTGTTCTCCGTGTTACATGAGTCAGTGGGTGATTCAGAGAGCGGTAAAATGAAATCGCTGTGTGTATGTGTGTGTATGTAATAAACATTGAAAGGTCCTGTAGTTTGGTTAAATGTAATGATCATTTTGTTTGGCTGTAAAGAGGCCCTGTGGAGGCTGTTAAGGCTCAAATGTGTTGCTTTCAACAGATTCAACAGAGCTGTGTCATTGCTGAGGACTAAATGAATGCTTTAAAAAAAAAAAAAAACAATGCTTGCAACCTAAATGTTTATAGAAATATGAGAGAGGCCATTAGTGTTTTGCAATGATGATAATGACTATGAAAACAATGATAATGATGGCAACAATCACCCCTGACGCTGCAAGCCCTCAATCCCTAAACTAACCCAATTCTTGCTGTGTGGTTACCACACCAAAATAATCACCGTTCCCTGGAGAAGCTGCGCCAGATTTGTGTCTGCTGTGACTGACCAAACATCAGGGCTGGCTGCTCTGCTGAGAGAGGCTGCTCCAGTCTGTCACTGATACATCTGATCCTGGTCAACCGCCAAGAGCCCAGGCTCAAACACAGAAGGATCACAGAGTAAATCCTCCGAGACGCCCCTCTCAATATTTAGCCTGTTAGCCTGAAGACAGACCTAAAGATATAAAGTTATCTCCCTGAAACACACTCAATCTGATAACCTTCTCAACCGGCTGCTTTAATTTGTAGCGCAATTGATCAGCTCTGTGCGTCCTGTATTAAGGGTGTGTGTGTGTGTGTGTGTTGTGGAGGGAGAGCAGTATCTGTCAGAAAGGCCCAAAAACATCACCACCCTCTGTGATTAGATATAGATTTTGTGTGTCCACAGGTGAAACTAAGAGGAAGATCATGTATTTTCTGCTCTCACACAGTGTCGATTGATTTGTCTATGTTCTCCTTGTTGCTCAATATCATAATCCAAAACAATATCTATTAAAACACCATGATAGAGAAAGACTCACCAGCGGAACGTGTGAGTTTTTGTCACCGATCTTGTCTACTAAAGAATATATAAATGTAGTTCTACTCTTCGTTGCTCGGGTAAAATAAATGGTGATGACTTTCTATCCTTTATTGATGTTTTATAGTTTTCCATTAAAATTAAAATCCTCATCTCTCCCTAAAAAGGATAAAAAGCTTAGTTTTACAACTTAAGGTCGTAATGGTGAGCAAGCTTTTAATGTCTTCTCTGTTCCTTCACTGTACCATCCACACTGTTTCTCCTCCTCCTCCTCCTCCTCTTCACCCTTGTCATCCAGCCCCTTTCCCACAATTATTATTGTCTCTTCTTATTTGTGGCCTACGTACAGTATTTGTAATAAGGAGTTTGTTGAATAGAACCACCCACTCAGAGCCAGTTAATTGATTACTAATTGCTAAGCTGTTGTGTGGACCTATTGTCTAAGATGCTGCGCCTCCCTTAATTGCTCTCTCCTCCTCACGCACCGTCTTCTTAGTTCGGTCTCTTTCCTCTCCGATTTGAGCGTCTTTTAAATTTATCCCCGAAAACCTAAAGCTCGATGAGGCTTATATATAGCGTGTGTGTGTGTGGCAGGTGTGCATGACAGAGAAGTGAGGAAACAAGCGAGGGCCCTGATCAGTACCAGTTTGTACCTGATGTGACAGACCGCAATTGGATGAGCCATTTTTATAATCTGAACGCTGCATTGGAGCAGACAGGCCATGACGGGATAGGGTGGAGAGAGGAGAGGAGAAGAAATGGATGGAGAGACAGAGAGTAGTGAAGAGCAAGGGGGGGGGAAATTGAGATTTGAAAATGAGACGAAGGATGGAAAGAAATTAAAGAGCGAAGTTCAAAAAGGAGCAGGAATTGTTACGGAGGGATTTCAGCGAGCAAAGAGAGACGTTATGTCATGCTCGTGTTTCCAGACAACAGAGAGGCATCTCAGGGTACTAAAATGATCAGCGGCTTGACAGGGGCCTCTCACTGTTGTCCCACAAGACCACTCCCCCCGCCCCCCCCTCTGTTGCTGTGGCATCCGAGTGATCTCTTCATTAATTCATGGCAGAGCGACGTACTAAATTAGCACTCGTTAGCCACCCGCTGTTTACTTTTCTTTATTTGCTGTCATTAACCCTCCTCCTTTCAAACTGTGTTCTTTGTGTGTGTGTGTGTGTGTGTGCGCGCGTGCGTGTATGGTTATGTGTGCTTGTGAGGAGGAGGAGAGGATTTGGGGTGGGCATCATAACTCCCTCACCTAGCAACCTGCCCCGGGGAGATGCTCAAAGGGTCTGGGTCACTGGGGGCGACACGCACACACACACACACACACACACACACACACTGAGCCTCCCACCCCGCAAGCCCCTCAGAGTAACTGTGACTCAGGTGGTTTTGCGTTGATGACGTTCTACCTGCCAGATGCTCGTCAGGTCTTTTCCTCACGCCCCCTCTTCACATCCTCTTCCTCTCACATCGGCTGAAGCACAAGGCCTTGCCAACGTGTCACAGGAAACGGAGCGAAGACAGGTCAGCCAATGAGAAAGAGCAGAGGAGACTGAAAAAACCCCTAACATCATCCTTATCACCTTGGACATTTATTTAATCTCCATGGCTGCCAGATCTTCTTCTTCAATCTAACTTTTCAGGCTCAGGCTTGTCATAACAAGCATTTAAACAAATTAGCAAACACCAATCAGAGAGCAGCTGAGAGCTTCTCATCATTATAATAATTGAGATGATCACAACTGGAGGAAGGTTGATCTGGTTGTGGTTTTGAGGTTGTAAGGAGATGATCGTGGAATATCTGGATCCTAGTCTTTGGCCCAGCGTGTCTCATGGACCTGTTTTAATAGAGACCGACAGAGTCACACACACACACACGCATGCACACACGCATGCACGCGTACAGAGGTTGCGTCATGCCCTGTCCTCCAACACGCCTCCACTAGCAGAGGGACGTCTTGCCCACCTGTGGCTTCTGACTCCTGGAGCCAGCCATCTTCTCTCAGCCACCGTTTCTCTCTTCTTCCTATCACCTGGTTTGTTTCCTCTTTCCTCATCTGGTTGTAAAATTACCCAGCTGTTCCATATTTCTGTTTAGACTTTCTTTCTTTTTTTTTTCTTCTTTTTTTGAAAGAAAGGAAAGAAAGAGCTTCACTCAGAAGAGGATTCAGAAGTTCAAGACTCTCGTAGAGGAAGGTGGAGAGGAAAACGATTCCCAAAGGAGCCTCGGAGACTTTCAGAGTGGTAAGACATCGGCCATTTTGAATCTGAACGCTCACTCGGAAATTAAGCTTAAGAAGTTGTTTTAAGGGCTAAATGTATTTTTTTTAAAAGAAATAATAAAAAAAACAAGTTAACACTTGGACAGAAAGTTCTGTGAAATCACAAAAAAGACAAAAAGTGTAACATTGGGTTCGCTTTTGTTTGAGACTGTGTTGAGCTTTTAGTAGCAGATGATTTAAAGTGCATCATGCAAGCCGTAGTAACAGATCAACACTGAGAAGTGGTCGGCTACTGGGGTGCTAAATAAATGATTGTCGTCTCCCTATTCCCTCTCTTTCTTGCTTTGCCCCTCCATCTGTTAGCTGTTGGACACTGAAACAACCATATGCTCCCTATGTATAAATCATCCTCCGTAGCCTGCTCCCTGTTAGTCTGATAAAACATGGATTTAGCACATTTCTCCAGAAAAAAAGCCTTTGAGGGATTCTCTATCCATTAACCAACGTGATTCTCTTTTCACTTATGTCTTTCCTTAAATATTAATGTTAGGTTTTGGGGGGGGATTGGGGGACTTTGAGAGCTTCTTTCTTCATTACACCTTTAAATCCTCATGCCCACAACTACAGCAAACACCACTGCTAGCCACATAGTTAGTTTCTAAATGTTAAGTCTTTCTTTTTTTCTTAAGTTTTATTTCTATGATGGAAAAATAGCTGAAAACAAAAGAAATCTGATCACAACCTGCAGTTCTTCTTCACTGGAGATGGAAGCAATTTTGTGCTTGTGTGTGTGTGAGTTTGAGCTTTAGTCTCTTCTCCATGATTCAGTGATTAGCGACTTGTCTCTGAGCTGGTTGTCGTTCAGACACAGATGAGCTGTCCCTCGTTAGTGTATGTATGGCTTGACCAGTGAGCCAGCGCAAGTGAATCATTCAAACAGACACACACACATGCATATACACACACACACACACACATTACAAATGCATAATTTTGTGAGCATATTGGGGATATCATCGGTTTGCTAGCTGTCATTCAGACTGTTGTCAAACAGCCCGTGAGATGTGTAGGAGTTTCAGCAGCAGTGTGGACACTTTTGGTGACACTTCTCCACAGGAGGCTGTGTTTGCTTTTGGCTCATCTGCTATTACAGGCTTGACAGCTTGTTGAGTCTTTCCCAGCTGAATCACTGTCAGCTGATGAGAGGAGAAAACAACAACAACAAAAAAATAGAATATACCTCCAATTATATCATGTGTCCTTTTTTTGATTTCTATTGATTTCTCTGGTTGCAGGAGGGTCTGCTGAGGGAAATGATAACTCGCACAGCTCCAATGTTTATTTTGTCGATGGAAGATCTCTTTTCTCTTTGCATTAGTAATACTCCACCAGAGTATTGTCTGTAAATATGTACCTGATGTACAAAGCACACATATATGAGAGAAAATTGACAAATTGTGGCAACGAGAAACACCCATATTGTCTGTGGTTACTGTGCGTGAATTATTGATGGCATCAGCCTGCTTAAAAATGCATCCCCAACCTTTCTGTCGCACAGAGAGAGAGGAAGCAGTAATTAGTGTTCGGATATGAGAGGAGACAGACACTAATCATCAGTGGGGTAAACATAAACAGCTTTTTGGAAGAATATCTATCACCAGACTCAGGTACACAAAACCCAAATTCTTTAAATTACTATAAAGTGAATCATAATCCCTCATTTTTGACACATGATCCAGCTGGTTTGGTTTCAGAGGGATGAGTAGAGCTATGTGTCTTTTCTTTTTGCACAAGTGAAGAAAAAAAAGCGAGCCACTTATTACAGACCATTTCATGTTCAAGGACAAAGCGATCCTGAATTCATTACACAAATTTACATTGATTCGAGTGAAGTGGTTCCACACCAGACTCTGGCGCTCAAAGATGAATAAATATAACAAACTGTGAAGGAATGGATGGATGGGGGAAGGGAAACTATTGAGAAAATGAAGAGCGGGCAGTGAAAAGTGATGGTCAAATCTTGTGATAGAAACAAGGGTGACAGGTGAGAGCTGAACTGTGCCGCAGTCTGTCACACCCGCTTCTTGCATTAAAACCTTTGATTATTTGGTATTAATGTGGAGCTCATGGATGAATCCTATTTAAGAATTTATTCTCTGAGCAGCGTCTGAAACCAAAGTAGTATTTTTCTTCTAGAAATGGAAAAAAAGCATCTTCAAAACAAAAATTAGTGCCATTTCTGTGCTATTTTCCCTCTACTTTTTTCCTTTAGTGACCACTGATATATTGATATATGCCGTCGTAAATCAAAATATTCCCCACTGTGCTGTCAGTATGTACTATACGAGTATGGTCTGTATAAGGATAGAAAAAAACAGACTTATGGCTGCAGTAATCTGATCATCAGCACCACAGAAGTAGATAAATATAACTATGAAATCATATTTGGATAAAAACTAATCTATTAAATCAAATAACGACTGGGCTTTTTATACCCAAGACCTGCATGTGCAGAGCCTTCTTCTCTTTTTCTTTAATTTTTTGGTCCCTTGACACCACAGCATTTGGTCCTGACTGTGGCGAGATTTCCAAAACCATTTAAATAACAACATTTTGTGTATAAAACTCATGTCTCTGTTGAGATGAAGCTCGTTTGATATTAAAAGCGCATTCTGCAGCTCACATCTGTGAATTTGTTTACTTCACTAGTTGGTGAAGCTTTTTCAATTAGCTGAGGTCGGAAACACTTTTATAACACCTGAACAAAAACCTCTCGAGAGCCGATCCTAATCGACTTTTACAGTTTTTTGCAGTTTGTATGAGGATGAGAAATATCTAAACTCTCCTGGCAACTAAAAGACTAGCAAATTAGACTTCATCCTTGAAAACATTGTTTGCAACAACCCTTGAGTTCATATCACATGTAATTTTCATGACTCCTTTTACAAAACCAATTGGTAAAGTTAATTAATGCGATGAATATAAAACGCCTGCATTCAGCTTGCAGTGAGAAAATAGAAGGCGTAGATAGAAATAGCAATAAAAGGATAGAGCGATGGAAGGAATGTGACAGTTTAGAGCAAGTAAACTACGGTGAAAAGACTTATGCAACCCATTTTTGTGTGCATGTTTTCAACAAATTGCATCATGCTTACAGTATGAAGGCGGTAGTATCAACAGATCCTTTGCAGAAGAAAGTATATGACAACATTAATCTGCCATTATGCCTGTAATAAACAGTGAAAACAGTATTCATGTAAACATTATTTAAATATTTTAATATGATCATTATGTTACAAGTATCACAGATGTTAGTGAATCTATATTATTATATATTTCATAGATTTGAAGACCACATAGGCGATCATAAAATAATGATGAAATTTTGTGTTGTGTTGATATCTTTATGTTGATTTTTTTTTCTTACTGTCTTCTCTGTTTGTCTCTGATTTTGTTGCCCAGAGGAAGATGACGAGGAAATCTCACAACAGAAGAGTACTGACCCCGCTGTGCACAGAGATAAAGGTAGGAGACACACTTCCTGTTTCTTCAACATGATAGACAGAGAATGTAGTAATGATTAATTGTGTAATGTTATGTACAAATATATATATCTATAAGTTATTCAGTATGCATGTATTGACTGTGTGTGTGTGTATATATATATATATATATATATATATATATATATATATATATATATATATATATTTATATATTTATATTTCTATGCGCAATATCAAGCCGATTAGAATTGTTTTAATAGGTCATCTGCAAAACTGCCTGAACAGATGCTTTGCTAATTGACATAAAAAGGATGCTGAGTCCTGGAATTAACAAACAAGTTTATAACATTGTACTCCATGTCCACTACCTTAAGGCTGCTCTTGAACAGCAAGCATAAGTTTCCTTAATTTGCCCTCATGCGTTGACATCAATGAAAAAAAAAACACTATAAAGAAACATTGAAACACGTTTTTTTTTTCTTCTTTTTTCTCTACATTTCAAAGAGTGGAAAGATGTTTAATTCTGATATTCATTTTGAGTAAAAGTGCACTTTCAAACTGTCAGAGAAATGGCTTTTTAAAGTGGGTGACGAATACTCCACAGAAGGTTTTAAAAGGCACAAATTTCTAATGCTCAGATTAAGAAAAGAGCCTTCGCTCTGGATGTATGAAAGTTGATTATAACTGCGTTTAGCAGCAGATGAATAATTTGTTCCACAAGCTTAATTTTTGTATTTACATACGGTTGAAATAATACAACCTCAGATTTTCCTGTGGTTCAACGTGGTTGTGTACTGGTGATAGTTATTACATCAGCAGCTCTACCACCATGATTCAGATATTGACTATAAGCCACTTTATATTCAAGCATTCTTATTTTTATTTTGGAAAACAGATAGATTTTCAGCAAACTGCAAGATCAGAAAGTAACGTCTTGTTAAGAAGGTCTGACAATTAGTATTTGCTTTGGAGATTAGAAGCAGACTGAGCAATTTTTCTCAAGTATTTTGTTATTCCTTCAACTAATGGCAACTTCTTTTGCAGGGGCATGCACTCTTTTCTCTCTTCTTTTGCAATAACTTGTTAGTGTGAGCTTGACACTCTACACAACCCCAAAAAACAAATATCCAGCTAATCAGACAGACAATTAGAAAGCCTCTGCAAAGAAAAAAGTTACTTGTGACCTGGAATTAATTGGTATATTTTTGATCACGCAAGCAACTTTGTAGGCGTTTTTTAAATGCATCTATTTATTTACTGTTTATATATCACATTTTAATTAGTTGAAACTGAACAAGTTGTCCTCTGGGAAAGTTTTTTTTTTTTTTTTTTGCTCAGTATTACTTTATGGTTTTTGTTATTCTTTATTAAAGCATTTTCATATTGTGAGTGACATGTTTTGGTCATCCAGTATCTGCAGGAAAAATGTCTGGCAATTCAAGACATCAGTAAGATGTAACATGGTTGCATGTGTTCATCTGTATGCGTGTATGTAAGTGAAACACAGACAGACAGAAACATGACTTTTTGTGGGTCATTGTATGCGTGTGTGCGTGTGCATGAGGGAACGTTTGTTTGAACGTAATGGGGTGAAATTTTACACAAGTGCACGCAGTGATACATGGGAGGATTATAATGAAGCACTGATGATGCAACATCTAATTTTTTGGGTTAGTAACCATGGCAACCACGTAACCCTGTGTAGGTGGGTCTTTGATGTGAAAGAAGGGGGAGGGAGAATGGTAACTCAGGGGCATGAGGGAGGCAGGTGTCAGCAAGTACAGACCGACATGTCCAAACTTTCAACACAATGTGTCAGATTTTTCTCGGAGCTCCTTGGATGAAATTGACAACTCTTACTTCCTTTCTTTCAGAGTTTATGGTTTTTCTCTCTATCACAGGATTCTTAACCCTTTTCAAGCTGTGTACAGCCAGTGTGGCATGTATTTGGCATATTTTTTAAATTGCATAACAAAATTGTCATCACACCTACTTTAATCAGTGTTTTTACATTAATCACCATTTTTACATTAATGACTAGATGTGATGTAAAAGGGATTTGCTATAATTATAAAAGCATTAGTGCTGCTTAGTAAATTAGTCTCACACCTCTAATGATTCTTAGCAGCACCACAGAGATGTTTGTTTTGTTTTTTTCTTTTCTTTTTTGCTGTGATAATTTCACTGTACACTGATTTTCTGAGTTGGTGGAGAACAAAACAGAGCTGAAAATGAATATAACACTTACCTATTGTGGATTTATACAGCTTGATTTTGGCCTGAGCTTCAGAGAAATATGTCTAGAATTGGGGAAAGATTGACTCCTAGTGGTAGTATCAAAGACAAACACCATGCTATAATCTCCCACAGCCAAGCAGGAGACAGAGCTTCATGTTGACTAGTCTCTTTTGGTCTCATTAGCTAAGATAATGTCACTAAAGCACTGTGTATTCATCGTAGTTAATTATCATTTGTCTTATGGCTAGCTAGCTGTGAAGATTTGTTAAAGGCTAAAAATGAATTTAATGACACCAACGTTATATTACTGCGAGCTGCCCAGCAAAAGATTTCCATTAACTAATTCTACCAACGTTCCTCCAAATTCCTCTCAGGTGTTAACATATAGTGCACAATTATACAATACAATATAATGTTGCTTATTAACTAGTTCAATTAATATCAATTTACATCAAGCTGCACATAAATTAAAGGGAAATTCCGGTATATTTCAACCTGGACCCTATTTTCCCATCATTTTGTGTCGAAGTGAGCACTTCAGCTAGAAGCTGTGAAAAGACTGACTTCCACCACGGTTAGACTGGAAGAAACAAGTAAGGAAACTAAAAAAACTAAAAGCAATGACTTATTATCCTGTGGATTATTATGAGGATGATTGTGAGTCATTACACTGGTATTTATTTGAGCTGAAGTATACAGAAAGGAGATAAAATAGCTGAAAGGAGGAAAAACTAAGAATGGAGGCAGAAAGGCAACAAGACTGTCAGTAAGTCAATGTACAGTAACGGTTACTTCAGAGAAACTGCTGGTGTTCCTGCAGTCACTGAAGAGTGAAGAGGAAAACTTTTTCTGCAGAGTCAGATCTGTTGCTGCCAGACTCGGAAAATCTAGAAGTATCCACGGATGACAGTAATCCCAGCTGTGTAACTACTACACATGGATTTACAGCTTTTATCAACATTGTCGTCCTGGAGACTGTTTTACCTCCACTGGATGAAACGAGCGAGGCTGGCTGCATCAAATGTTCAGCTCCACACAGTAAGAAAATTGTGATTATAACATGTAACTGTGTGAGTAATTACAGTACGTTAGTCATTTTGTTATTGAAAGTGGGGAAATACATGAATCGTATTTCATCTACTAAGTTACTACTTCTCTAGAATGAACAGACGCTGAGCTATCCACGGCCTCACACGGACAAAAAAAACTGACGTGCAGACTGCCCTGAAGTTCTGCAGTTAGTCATACTGCAGCTACAGGCAGCAAGTTCCTGTGTTTATTTTCATTGTCAGACACTTATCTGAGCCTATTGGTGGCAAAAACAAGTACTTTGACTAGGGTAATTGCCCCAAAGGATTACATTGCAGCCTGTTTCGTGGCTGCTGGCTGAATCGCTCTCGCTCAATACTGGACCGACTCCAAAAATTTTTGTCCCCATTAGTCATTTAGACCTAAAATGATGGGAAAATAGGGTCCAGGCTGAAAAATAACATCCGTCATTGCAGCTGCTTTGTGTATAGAAGCAGTCTGAGTTTAAAACATATTGCTCTTTAATGTTAAAGTAAGTTGAGCCATCATAATCTTATTAGGTGAAAATGAAGAGATGCATTTGTATTTAAATACAGGAAATAACCATAATGTAAACCTTGTGCAGAGGATAGACCAATTATTATAATAATATGTAATTATTATAGAGAGCACATGTCCTACAGATAGTGGGCAGCAGCCTTTATTGATTAATCTACTGATTGTTCTTTCAATTAAGCAATTAATTGTTTCACTTATAAAATGTCAGGAAATGGGAAATGCCATCTTAATTTCCCACAGCCTAAGCTGAAGTCTTCCACCCCAAGTCTCTTCAGCAGGCTCTTCAGCAGGGCATTGCTCTTCAGCAATCAATAAGATTAATGATAGCTGAATCCCATTTAGTTTTTTTTCCACTTCCTGACCCTGCTATAGTTCACCAGTATGGCTTCCTGGGACACTTGGGACACTTGGACAATTGGAATGGAGTCATCATTAATGATATCAGTTCCACCTGTGCTTCTCACTGCTATGACAAGTCAAAACATCTGCTGTGGAAAAAGGTGTATAGGGCTGACATTAATGTCCCTGTGATGTCACTCTGTGTGTGATCAAAACTTGTGATTGTGTGTTTTTACTCCCACTGTCTCACTCCTTCGCCCGCGCTTTCACTGTCACTTGTTCACTCTTACTCCTCTCATCCTTCAGGGAATTTCTGTCTTGCTTTTTCACTTTCTCTCTCTCTCATTGCTCAGTCACACACACACACATACACACACACACACACACACACACACACACACACACACACACACACACACACACACATAAACCCACACTGGTGTGTAGTCCCAGGTGGTGAGTGGTTGCTGCGAGCGACGACAACAATGTCCCCGATGTTCAGACACTGTCACCTCTTCTTACTTTGTCTCCTTGTCTCGATCCCGATATCTCACTTGTTCTCTGTCTGTCTGTCTCGCTCCATCTCTTTCAGTTTGTCCTCTTGTCCCAGAAT
This sequence comes from Euthynnus affinis, assembly GCA_029490765.1. Classification (NCBI taxonomy): domain Eukaryota; kingdom Metazoa; phylum Chordata; class Actinopteri; order Scombriformes; family Scombridae; genus Euthynnus; species Euthynnus affinis. The sequence goes on along the minus strand of CM055842.1, from coordinate 24,036,997 downwards.
CATTTTCACATCTTCCAAGGCCAAATAAAAGTTTGAAGCATTGCAGATCCATTACAGAACAAGCATTTTTTTCCTCACAACTGCACCTGAAATAATTATTCAAATTCTCACCTTCTGTAAACTCCACAACTCTGCAGCGTTTCCAGCCTTTTTTTTTTTTTTGCACATAGGAAGACTTTTAGTGAGAGGTGTGAGAGTGGAAGAAGAAGAAGACCAGAGTGCCAGTTTCATTTGGCATCGCCCTTTCTTTAGTCTTCAATCGTGCCAGAGAGACCAAGGCTCAGGTGGCTTAACTCATGAACTGTGAACCGTGCACATCAAAGAGGAAGAGGAGAAAGAAGGGGGTGGGTGTACCCCAGACAGAAAAGAGGGAAAGACTGAGACTGTGAATGAAAGCTAAGGGGAGCAAGAGGATCAGGAGAGGGAGGAGATGAAGGTTTAGTGGCTGTGGGTATTCAAAGCACAGTTTTTCACAGTGAGAGAGTGACTTACTGAACAGGGTGTCTGTCTCTGTGCCTCTCAGTCAGCTTAAAGCAACGCTGCGCTGTGCTTAACAGGAACCCCCCTCTTCGTTTTCCTTGCCTTTTCTTTTTTTTCTCCTCTCCAATTGTCTCGCTGTCTTTTAATCTTTTTTTTTCCTGTTCTTCCTCTGACCACTGTGCGAGCTTTTTGTTATTATTTTGTCTCTGTCTTGAAGCCCCTTTTCACCCAGATCTCAATACCGTACCCTCCAACCCCCTCCTCTCCCTCCCTCTCTCTCTCTTTCCCTTGCCTTGTTTCCCTGTTTCTCTCTCTCTCTGTCGCTCTCTCTCTCTGTCGCTCTCTCTCTCTCTGTGAGGAGGGAAAACAGCATCAACGGCCGAGCCACAGTAACAGCACATGCAACAGGGTGCAGACAGCACCTTCTGCTTCGCCACCTCTCCTCTCTGACTCTCATACCTCCCAGAGGAAGGCTTACAGAGAAGAAAAAGAAGAGCACAGGAGTGCAGCCGTGCAGGTGAAGATCTGCTGTCCCACATCTTTTGGTCAAGAGATCAGAAGAGAAGGGGGGGAAGTGAAAGAAACAGGTACAAAGGAGTCCGAAATTTCTCTTGCACCTTTTCCTGAACTGAGAAGAAGACTTAAAGAAAAAAGTAGAGACTCAAAGATTGAGAAAATCAGACTAGTTAAGCTGGCAGCAGAGTTTAGCATGAAGTGAAGATGCCACCTGTGGCACTAGTTTGATTTAAGAACAGCCTCCTAGACTCAGTGTGGCTGCCCTACTTCCCACATCTCCTTGACCAAATTTATAACACCAAATGGCTTCCAAGAAGAAGTGGGCTGAGCGGAGGGAGTTGCGCAGGGAGCGGCCGTTCTCCACCCGGGATGATTCATCTGTTGCGTCCGGGACATCTGGGCCGGGGCGTCCCACCACCAGGGGACGTTTCTCAGAGTCGTGGAAAAGGCTCAGTTCCAGAGGGGGGTCCACCAAGAGGGGGGTGCTCAACTCTCAGCAGCCACCGGTAAGATGTTTCGAGGATACACAGGCCCCCTCTACATGCTTCCCCAAAGATTAATCAATGACCTGAATGCTGGGAGGGAAATAGGACAGGAAAGGCTGCTGTCGAGATAGCACTTTTTCTGGGAGGTAGTTAAGTAGTGAAGGATTAGGAGGTAAATGGGCTGGAGGAATTTGGAAGACTTAACTCCTTGGTTAATTCAACAGTTTAGTTATGTGGATTTAAACATAAAAATCCATGTCTCAGTAGATTATTCACTCTACGTTGCCCCTTATGATCATTTTGAGTGATAGAAGGCATCTGGCTTTACTCAAAGTAAGTCTTTTTTTGCTGCTATGCAGTTGTTTTCAGCTTTACATTGTCTCCCATCACCTGTTACCCTGGAAACTAAGTACTGCAGTTTATTTATATATAGTTTTTTTTAGTTGATATACTCAATATTGCAAACATTATTACATAAACCCACAAGATAATTGACCTTTTAGATTTAAATGTGCTACATGTTTTCATTTTCTAACTTCTGAGACATTTCTAAATGATGGCAGTATGAGTGGTGCTAGTTTCCTACTGGACCACCACAACAGCTTTTCTACCAAGGACATGAGGGTGATTATGATGTCTGTGCTCCCTGTGCATAATGAGTATACTGACCAATTGGCCAAGTCCGTCAAAAAACCCACAGCATCCCGTAGATATTAAAAAAAAACAGAAGGCACAACTCCAGTGTGCAATAATGATTCAACCTATGAAATGACCTACCCTGGTGTCTGAGCCAAAACTGGACTGAAGAACAAAAACAAGATGACCTTGCACTGATTATACATTCATCTCATTTGCAAGTTAGATATCATTTGAAGGGCATCTGGTAGTTTTATTGCTTTATAATCCATGTGTAATTTATAGTATTAGATGTTAACATCAGTATAGAGTCTTAGGGATCTGCAGAAAGACTTCTGTGACAACATTTACAAAACTTATTCTTGTCTAAGTACTGGGGGGGGTAACTGTTTGTTGGTTTTGTTGTCTCAAGTGACAATGCTGTGGAACATCAAAGCAATTATGTTTAAATGGAATTGATGCCAATATCAAGCAATATAAGAATCTTGCTGATAATTATCCTCAAATAAACATAACCAGCTGCTAAGTGGTAATTAAGCAACATTAATTAAATATCAACAGAACAACTGACAGCTGGGAGGCTTACAATGACTTTGGCTAATTTCTCCAGTGAAACTGTTTTGCATGGTGCAAAATACCACTTGCAAACAATTTATAAAACAGAAGAGAAACATGGATCTTTCAAAACTTGTAAATGAAACACCTGAAGACACAATACAACTGATTGGATTAGTACATTTCCTGCAGATCTTTAAGATTAAAGATGAAGTTATTAAGAAATATGTGAAAAAGGAACCACTGGCTATTTTGGAAAGTGGTTGAACACATAAACTTAGACTTCTTCCCCCTCTATCAGTGACTTTTTTTTTGTTATATCACTCCATCCCTGTCTCTGTGTGCCTCCTGTTTCTGCTTCCAGGTGCTAGTAGGGTTCTTATAGAGCTTCAAACAGGATGTGTATGTCCTTGGGCGGCATCTGTCAGGCAAGTGGAGGAAAAAATTCTCCACAGTCATTTATGCCATGATGAAACTTCTCTGTGATATGGATCTGATGGATCTGGGGTCCCATCCACTCTATTTTTGAAATGTAGAACTTAACTGATGTTTACGGATCAAGGTCAGAGTAACTAAAGCTGGCTGCTAGCTGGTGCTCATGGACTATCACACTTCGCCAATCTGTGGGGTGATATTTGGCAGAGATATCTGAGCTGGGAGATGTGTGGGAGACAGAGATATGCACGGTTGGAGACACAAGAGCCATTTCTGTGTTGTTTTTGGTTTTTTGTTTTTTTTCAGTAGTTCTCCAGTAACCAGTGCTATTTTGTATTGCACGCATAACAGTCTCAGAGGAATTTTTTTTTTTTCTAAGTAATACTTACTATGAGGTAGTGGGCTGGTAGCCAGTGTTTTCACAGATGTAATTAGGGACTGTGTGAATACAAAGACATGTGTGTTTTTTTAAAACTGAATCAATATATGCTTTTACAGTAATGAGTGCTCATGCTCCAGTCTGTGTCTCTTAGCTGTATCTATGTTTTGTGTGTATGTGTGTGTGTGTGTGTGTGTCTGCCCTCTGGGATTTGCGTTGCTTGGATATGAACCACAGAGTGATACCACCATAACACCACTGTTAGTCTCAAATCATTAGACACTTTGAATCATTAGTCTATATAATGGCCATATGGATCTATTTATGTATGTTTGTTCGTGTGTGTTGGAGTAAAGGAGTCAGTAATCATCTGTGTATGACTGACTGACTGACTGAATGAGTAAGACAAAGAGTGAAGGATAGAAATGGGAAGAGAAAGTGAGTGAGCGATGTTGGATTACACAGACGCTTTGAGAATTCAGTTCTCAGTCAAAGTGCTGATTGAATGAGACGAGGCCAAGACAAATAGAGAGAGGAGCTTTAAGAGAAAAAACACTGTGGATTTAAAAGTTTATCTCCTTAAATGTATATTTTACTGTAGAGGTGTTCATCTATTTCTGTCAGACAAGTCGCGTAGAAACACCTACATGTACAGTATATGCAAAACCAACAAATACAAAAATTAACTGTGATTCTAAGTTAATTTTAAATAATTTTTAATTCATTTTTAATAAATAATTTAATTGTACATGAATTAAAGTCTATGGGTTTTGACTGCTAGCAGCTTAATAACAAGACAAGAGTCTACAGCTGTGCTAGTGGCTCTGTGAGGTTAACTTAAGTGTAACAGTCATATGAGCTTAATGCTAATGTCAGCATGCTACTGTAAAATGTTCGCAATGTCAATGCTAACAGGCTAATGTGTAACTTTTTAGCATGCTAACATTTGCTAATTAGCAATAAATACAAAGTGCAGCTGTGGCTGATAGGAATGTTACCTGATGGTGCACTAGATGAACAATTAAAAATCACCAATCAAGTTATTGGAATTCATTATGAGCGGGACAACATCAATGTCCGAACCAGATTTCATGGCAATACATCCAATAGCTGTTGAGACATTTCACGAAAAATAACAAATGCCAGCCTCGATGTGGTGCTGGAGGAACAATTAGGAGATCACAAAAGTCACAAGAATTTATTGTTGTGAAACCAGGAATGTCTGTATCAAATGTCATAGCATTCCATCCAATAGTTTGGGAGACATTTCATTCTGGACCAAAGTAGTAGCCTGACAAACCGACATTGCTCCCAAGAGCTATAACACAGATTCATTTTTGGTGGAGCTATTAGTCTTACTCTACAGGTGCAGCAGAACCAACAGAGGAGTCAGGAAAATGTCAAACAAGTGTGATATGTACAGATGTGTGTGGACCATGGGTGTGTTGGGAGTTAAAGAACCAATTGTTTAAAAAATGGTGTTTGCTGTCCCAGTAACAGTAGTCAACACAACCCTTTTCATGGCCGATATATTAACACGTCATAGCAAGCAAAGCACAGATGTAACCGATGACCCTAATGAATGAAATTGGGACACCGAAATGGAGTGCAGTCATTTAAATCGATGGCACCTGTGATTTTTTCCTGCTATTACATGTTTGAAATTGTCTGCTGTGAAAATGGGATATGGTAATAATAAGTAATACATGGAGCAACTTTTTGGGCAGTTGCCAGAGATGCATTTTCACTGAAATGCTGTTTTCATCAATGTTATTTTGGCACATGACCTTGCGATTGAAATAGTTTATTGTCCCAGTTCTTTCTTTTGCCGGAGGGGAGTAGGGGCCATGATGTAGTTGCTAACATTAATGTTGTTGTTTTTTTTCCCCTTTTTGTGCTGACTGCTCTTGCAGGTAACGTTAATGTCTTCTCTTACTTTCTGTGCCACTTTCTTAAATGACTGCCACCAGTATATATGTTATTTCATAGTATATATGCTGCATACTGCCACTCTTTTGTTGAGATTTTCTGTATTGTTTTTGTGTAATTCTAAATTCCTCTGAACCTCGGATGTAGAAGTCTTATTGGTATGTTCTACACAGTGGAGTCTGATGTTTCCCTCTCATGTAAATAACTCAGTAGATTTGTAATTGGAGAACATGATCGCTCTTTCTCTCTTTTGACAGCCGAATTGAGTTTTGACTCTTTCATCCATTTGGTAGTATTGGTTAAGCACATCTTGTTGAACCCTCTCTGACTCCCCCTTTCAAAAAAAACTTGAAGAACAATTGCGTGATAAAGCTTGTGTCTCAGTTTTAGTCATGTTTCTTTCCTTATTGCCATGTGGATGCCCTGCAGTTCATCAAGCCATCTGTGGATCATCGAGGCAGTCTGCTCCAAACAGTTATAGAAATCCCTCGTCCCTTTTACGGCAAGATGAAAATGTTACTGCGTGTGTGATGTCTTGTTTGTGTGCGTTTTTTTTTATGTGCGTGTGTGTGTGTGTTTTTTAATGTGTGAACCAGTATGGCACAGGGATTGTCCCTTGGAGAATATCTCAATTTGAGATAGGATGGTAGTGTCAAAGCCCTTGCAGCTCACACCATCACCCTGATACTGTTTGGCTGTAATGAGCTTCATCTCATGTCATAGTGGGGCCACAGTAGTCTTAAAATCAGACATTTTTACCCACTGTGATCACCCCTAGTACCAGAACACAACTTCAAAAGCTCCCACAGCCCATTTATCTCTTTGTCTCTTTCTTTAGTGGTCTTTAGTCGCTTTGATTGGGCTCACTGGTGTTCACTGTATGTTTCTTGGGATTTCCCTCATGTTAAGAGAAAGAAATAGCCAATTATCTCATGAAATTTAATCCAAATTATTGTGTCATATTAAGTCCATCTGTGCAACTGAAGAGTACACATATATAACAAATGAGAGGATAATGTTTTCACAAAGCAGGAATCAATCGTATACTATATTTACAGCATGAAATGTAATCATTTAGCTAAATTTTATTGATGCTAAATTGAAATGGGAAGTTACGCCAAACTGCATAGAGCCTTTTAAATGGAAACACAGCAACTGTGGGCCATCAATCAAATGTAAAACATCCATAAGCTGGCAAAAGGCTGAACTGTCAAAAACAGAGAGTTAAAAAGGCAAGAGTAAAGGAAAGATGTAGATGTGCTCCAGCATCACAAGAGAGTGCATATTGTGATATTGCTGTCAGTAGCAAAGACATCAAAAAAGACCATATTTGTTTATTTATTATGCTTTGATCTGAGCTATTGTATCCAATCATGTTGATCTTGGACTCTGCATTAGTACTAAGTACACTGTGATATATGTGGGCTGACTTAACAATATTCCTTCTTAATTGAATTTATATATCCGACTGACCACTTAAACATGTCCACTGGACATTAAAGCTGTCATCTTTGCATCAGTTACTGTTTGTCCTGCCTCATGTTTGTTAATGTTTTTAACACTGTTAGGGCACTTTGTTTCTGCTCCAATATTATCATTGTACAGTGCATCGCTTCTAAATGAAATCTTTACACATTTTCCAATATAACAGGCTCTCTACTGGACCTCTGATCTCTCTTTATGCACAATACACATTTGCATGCATGTGTAGTTTTGATTTTTCACGGCTTCAGTTTAAGAACAAGAGCTGGTTCGGTTTTGTTATTGAAAATTCAATTCAATTGTTCTTTTTGGATCTCTTGTTCCTCGGGGAGAAAAAACTGAAAATGTGTGAATGCTTGTGTTGGATTCTCATTACAATGAACCCAAGTGTGATATTACTTCATGAGGCAGAGGTCGGAAAGAAGAAAAGGGTTTTGTTGGTTCCTATGGAAACAATGTATGGTTCAGCGATTCATGTTGTTTTTTGAGGGACACTTTTAGAGAAGATCAGTGGTTCACACACTTAAAAATGTTATCTCTGAGTTACAGTAAGATCTGGCGTGTGCTTTTGCTGCTTGAAACCATAGCATGATCAACCAAATTATTACTTTCAACACATTTTAGTTCTGAGAAACACTAATATAGATTTGGATACCAGTTGGGTGCCAGCAAACAACTGTCTTTCCTCGAGCAAAGCTTGAATTTAAGCCATTAGATTTTAGCAGCAACACATTATTTTTATAATCGAAATCAACTTTACTCATATGCTCCCACAAACAATGAAGGTAAATCCAGTTGTCAGTGGTTACAGTACATGTATTTACATGCAGTACCAAGAAAAACATACAGAAAGATGAACAAACATACAGCTTTTATACAGTTGTACCACCTCTGGTGCAGCCAATCGTGTTTTCCTAAAAAAGATTCATGACAGGAGGTCGAGGTGGTGAGGGTGAAGAGTTCTTGGGGTTTGCCAGTTGAACAATTTCAGTCAGCCACCTCACGTGGAGTAGATTGTTATTTAAATGTAGAATACAGGGAAACACTGTTCTCACACAGCAGAGAGAGTGGAGCGATGATACTAACAACGCCCCCCCCCCCCCCTCCCCGGAGACAATAGACTAAGAGCCTACAGGTAGATGCTGGGGTGTAGGTGGGGCTTTTGAAATGCTATATGAATAGCAGCAGCAAACAAGCATATGAGCGGTGTAGTAGCAGACATGCAGAAAAGTGTGGGGGGAGCACTGACTGCTTAAATACGCTGCCATGATTTTAAAGTTGCGTTGGATATATGTAAGAGAGTATGGTGTGTGAGTGGAGCAGCAGCTCGAGTCGGGCTGCCTAAACTAGCTCACAGGCGTCGCTTCATAAATCTTTAAAATCTTAGCCTGTCTTAGTTGTAAGTAGCTCTCCAACATCTTTTACTGATAAGATACAATATTGGTTGATTGATTTTTTTAGGGGTATCAATTATATGGTGTAGCAAAGGGAAAACGGATCACAAGGATCAGACATAAAACCCAACCTTTGAGAACCCCACACGAGGATGATGAGAAAAAGTTCCATGAGCAAGATACTATATGAGCTGAACCATAAACTCTGATTGAGATAGGTATGCTCTATAATGTCAAAGATCACTCTCAAAACTTTGAGATCTTCTGACATTTACAGTAACATTTGTTATCATGAGAGCAGTCTGTATAAAACAGTGCTGTAAATCAGAGTAAAACATTTCAAATGTAAGAACACTGTACAAGACAGACCTGAGTCTACACAGGTTTTCATCTACATCAGAAATTTAAGACATTCCTGGAGCTGTCTGGACTGAAGGCTGGGTTTTTGTGTTGAGTTTCCCTGTCTGTCTTTCATTATTTCTGGAAGTGCACACAGTCAGAATAGTTGGAGGTATTCAGAGTGTTTTGTTCCCACTTACATGTGAAGTAATTTGTTACTATTGGTTTTTGTGGGTTCAGCTTGTATATTGGTACATAGAGCTAACAGTCGAATACTGTATCTTCAAGGAAACGAGACAAACCAGCAGGAAGAGCAATGAATGAGCAACAATTGAAGCTTGTGTGCTCACAGTGCACAGAAAAAAGACATTGTGTTACAAGTGGGAGGCTTTTAAAAATATTGGGCCTCTTGATTGAAAGAAGTTCTTTTTAGCTTGTGTGTTGACTGGGAAACGTTTTCTACACAGTCCATTGCTACTGGCAACTTGTTTGCTGTAGTTTTATGCCTCTGTGCTGTGAAAAGTGCACCGACTGGTGCATTCAGAAAACATACAAAGCAACAGATTTGGCATTTTGTGAAACTGTTTAAGTAAATATTTTGACTTAGAGACAAGGACACAGTCCTCAGAACTGAAAACTTAGAATCACACAACATTACAGGAAGACATGCTGCATACAGTAAATAATGACAGCATGATAAGGACTCCCTGTCTCACTCCCAGATGCATTTTTCATTCTGAGGGACGCAGCAGGTGCAGAACATCTGTCATCTCAAGATACAATAAAAATGTCTATGAGTCATGTCAAATGCTGAAACACTGTGTTGAAGAAATTATGAAACTTTCTCTCACAACTGGCTGGGACAACACCACTCATAGTGCAAAGTAAGGCAGAATTTATTATTCTTGCAAGAATTCAATTTTCATCTACTATTCAGTCTCCTCTGTATGAGTAAAGGCAGAATTGCAGGATTACTTTTTGTTTTGCGTCTTCTCTGTTCTTTTTCTCATAAAGGACATAAAATGTTATCTTCTTTTCCATGCTCAGTACAGACTGAGATTCTGTATTGAGTTCCACTCCATTGTCTCATGAGTTATGTCTTGTATGTGAGTGAAAAAGTGGAAGCAAAACAGAACTCCTTGAGTGCTTTCCCAACCAGTATCTTCTCCACACATCTCTCTCTCTCGACAAACCAAATATAATCACAACAAACAGACAGGAGTGAAGCATTGGTGGCAACTCTGCTTTCATCTAGTTTCATGCAAAATATAGTCTGTCTCTCACCTACTCCATAAAACAACTTTCACTTCAGCAGCATCATGCAGAGTTCCCCAGGTAGTGTCTTTTGGCAGCAGGCATAATAAGTCAGTGTGGTTCTTTTGTGAAGTTTGGCAGCATGATATGAGGATAAAAAGTTGAATTCAGTTGATTGACTCTTTGAGTAACGTTAGATCTCTACCCTATAGCTCTGCTTTTTCTCTACAGTAGTCTGGATTCATTCTTTTGAATCTTAGAGCTGCTTGAAAAGTGAATTTTTGGAGCTTAGCCATGGTCTTTTGTCTTTTTATTATTTGTTTCTTCAAACACTGTCTGCCTCACTGTAGATATAATTTCGTTCCATAGAAGACCAGGTATAAAACTGTCAAGCTTGTGAAAAATATATTTTAGAATTTTATTTAAAAACTTTTGCTGCCATGCTGACATGGAGCTTCCAGAGTCCCCTTGTGCTTCTACTGTGAAAGACTATAAATGAAGAAACCATTGAGCTCACCATGATTTACACCATCATGTAACAGAACATTACACTGTGTGAGAGCTCAGCTTTATTAGAGGGAGAGACTAACAATAGCTAGTTTGCTGATATATGTGGGTGATGTGGCTAGTCATTGCTAAACCAAGTGTGAGGAAAGATCAGTACAGATGGTCTGGTAATGGCATTCGCTTTTATTGCCTCAGTAAAACTTTGTGTTGTTTCTGTTTATCAGGTTTTCTGGTTTCCTAACACATGTTCCTTTTTTTTTGTTTTGGCGGAGCTCGTAACCTTTCCATTTTCATAGCAGCTTTCGTACTTTCACTGTGTCAGCCACAGTGCACACTGCTACACCACTAATTGGCTACTTTTTGCCTGTCTGTTGGCTGCGGCTCTCGCAGCATAAAAGCTGTTGTGCAACACTCAGTGCACATGATTGGAGAAGATGCACCAAGGTTACGGCTCACTCGCTATTACCAGATGACTGCAGACTACTGATTCTGCCTCTGGAAAAAAAAAGATAAATCAACTTGAAGAATTACCGTGTAAAAGGCAAAAACTTTACCCAGAAAATACTGAAGTCAGTGAATTGAGTTATCTCTGGACCAAATATTCCCTAAAGCGTAGGATAGGCTACCATTTGTACTTATTGTACGTTTTGATTTGTTACATCCTGTGGTAACAAGCCTGTGGCTGAGAGTTAGATGAGAAAACTGATTTCACTCACATCTGAGAGGGATTTCAGTCTTCCCATCTAACTCTCAGCAATACAGCAAATACAAACTGTTGAATATCAGTCTTGAACTCCCTCCTCCTGAATGTCACTGACACAGGAGAGCTACAGTATATTAGGTTTGATCTAGTAAAAGTAATAAATAAAAATGAAAATACATATTCACATTATTAGTCATCATGCTCTTTTCATCCTTTCCATAGTCAACAATGCGGGTGGATATTAGGACCTGCAGCCTATTTGTAAATCATTAACCTATAGTGAAACACCTCATGCTAATTAATGAGAATTTAAATAGTGAAGAGAAGGGAAGAGGAAAGATGAGAGAACCATCTGGAGGAAGGCTAGTGGGCGACAGATGGACAGAGACAGATGTGTGAAAATGTGAACACATCAATCGTCACGCTGCCCTGTAACCACAGTACCAAATAAATCAGGGACCACCAGCAGCAAAAAGGCAAAATGCCAGAATGTTCTTTTTCTTCCATTTGGGAGTTGCTCTGAGTCTCACTGAAAGTTTGGCACATCTCAGTAATTGGTCTCTCTCAGTAACTGTCATCCCACGCTTGAGACTTTCATCTGACTTTCTGTTAGCACGCCAGTGGGGCTGAGTCATAAGAAACCTGAGGCTGGACTGCTGGCATGCCGACACAGCTAAGTCCTTAACATTTAATCTGCTTAACACACGTTTCAGTTGCAGGCCGGTAGTACAAATAAGCTGGTTATGTGATGGCAGTGATGGTGTATGTGTGTGTGTTTGTGTGTGTGTATGCGGAGGGTGTTGACTGACATCCGTAGCAACAGTAACTTGGAAACAGCCCGAAGTATCATGTAGAGTTTGTTTAAGCAGTGAACGTGGTGGGAGGTGTTAGAAGGTGGGAGAACGTGCTGAGGAGACAAAGCATCTTTCGGGAGAACGAAAGCACTTTGTATGTGATTCTGTGTGTGTGTGTGTGTGTGTGTGAGAGAGAGAGGGGAGGAGAGTTAGTGTGTGATACAGATGGAGCTTTAAGTTTGAGAGGAATAAGTAGGCATGGTAATTTTGAGACAGGGTGTTACAAATGAAAGTGGAACATTTTATTGCTTTCTCTCCCCGTATATTTCACACTCGCACACTCACACACACACACACACACACACACACATAAGAGGGTGTGGCATGGACCTTTTTTTCTTGTCGTCACACCAGGGAGATCTTTCCTTTAGATTTCAGAGAGGTGATGTGGATGGTGAACTTTTCAAGCTGAGGGAATAAAAAGGGCAAAATGAACTCTGGCCATGAAAAGGAAAAGGGAGGGAAAGGGAAAGCAGGAAAAAAGGGCTTGATAAGGTCGTATGGCTAATTTTGTTGCTGTGGCAATGATTCCTCTACTCACCTTGCTGACGTAATGACCACAGTTGACCTGACAGACATTATCATTGCGAGTGTGTGTGTGAGATGGAGAGATTATGTGTGTGGAAACATGGATGGAAGGAGCATTTTGACCTTAAAAACCTCCACTTGATTCAAAGTTTGAGTGTGTGTGTGTGCGCCATAGCCTGCCTAGTTCCACTGAACTATTATAGTTTGCCTGCACTGTCTGCCTTTATCTGGTTACATAGCTAAAAATAGAAAATAAAGAAGCTGGTAGTTTTAGATAAAATACCACATCCTACGCCATCATGAGGTCCTCATTTTCCCTCTATCCTTAAAAATGCCATGCAGAGTGTCTGAAAATATATGATCTGTTTTCATCACATTTATAGAGTTAACCAGGCTTTTATTTATCACTTCCTCTTTCTCTCTGATTCATTTTACCAATCTGCAGATCCATTCATCCCCCTCTCTCTTCTCTCCATGTGACTTAAGAGAGAGGGAGAGGTATTATGACAGCTCTTATAATCCATTCTCTCTGCGAGGCGTTTGGATAATTTGTCGAAGTGAACTCTAAAAAATAACACTGCAAGGGGCTGAAGAATTGAATTAGGAAGCTCTTTTTCATTAAATTGCTGTGATTGAAATGTGCTATTGTCCTTAAGTTAGCTCTACCACTGTACACTTTGTGCTCATTTCCTTCCAGGCCGGTGCACTAATTCTGAATGGCAGGAATAAATAGAAGTGAAATCACTTGTATGTGCACATTTTCATGCCCAAGTGAAAGAAAACGGTGAAATCCCCTCGACCTGGAGAGCCGGATTAAAAACTAGTGTCGACTACACGGCTGTTTTGATGACACACACACAAACATGAATGGATAGAGGAAGCCAAAAGCTAAACCAGACGTATAGCCTGAAACGTTTTAGTACTGAATAAATGACCAGAAATTATTTCATGTTTAAAGATTCCAAAATGACTAAAATAATGATTCAGAGGCATTTGTGTTCATGAGCACCAGGGCGTCATAGAGTAAACACATATTCGTAAGGGGCATGGTGACTTGCCAAAGCAATATATAGCCTCTTACAAAGGAACATGATTTGAGTTGCTCCCCTTATGGATTTGTCAGATTACTGGCATGGGTCCTGATCAAAGCTTTTTTTTTTTTTTTTTTTAAACCCTCCTCTAAGCAGCTTCGTTCTGAATTCCTTCTGCTAATTTATCCTCTCTCAGACGGAGGAGGAGAGCAAAAAAAAAAGAAGAGAGACACTCAGGCAGAGACTCTTTTTTTTTTTTTTTTTTTTTTTTTTAGAGATGCTCAGTCATGCCTCAACCCAAACAGCTTCCATTAGACAGCTCACATTAGATTACAGATTTTTAATGCAGAAAGCAATGACAAGACTTAGTGTTTCATTTCCTGCACTGCTTTCAGAAAAATCTCTAGCTTCTGGTGCTACGTGAGAACAGTGCTTGAATGTGAGTATTCTATACTTAACTTTTTTAACCCCTTAAAATATTGACTATGCCTTTTGGGCATTTACATTTTAGTATTGAGCCTCAGTATTCAAGGTTTTCCCCAAGAAATCGTTCAGTGGAGCAAATACATTGATGCAAAACAGCATGAGTTACTAAAACAAGGCTAACTGGTCAGTACGAACTTGAAACTGACTTCAACTGGAAGCAAATTTGTTGGGTAAAATGCACGTCCAGCTGGTGATTAACTTCAACCTGATGTCTGAATGGCACCACAGCTGTCAGTCTTTCCAGTTAGAGTTGTTTCCCTCTCTTTTCCGCCAACTTTTAAAAACGCAGAAGCTTGTCTTTTCTCTGACATTTTGACATGCTGCTCTGCCTAATTACTGCTAAGCGAATGTACTGTACATAGTGATCAGTCAATCATTGTCACCTGCTGAGCTGAAGCAGGCAGATCCTGACACATCTTACTGTACAGTAGCTGACAGTTTAAACCACTCACTCATTTAATATGTGGGCTTCGCTGTGTGATGTGGCAGCTCCAGTGGTTCTCCATGAAGATACATATTATGTCTCAAAAAAGGGGAAATTTCTGCGGGAAACCTTTGCCAATCCATCATTGTTGATATTTCATTCAGCATTCAGTTCCTGTTTACTCCTGGCCCTCCTCAAACCTGCTGCCAAACCTGGAATTAGGAAACCCCATGATAGCGAACTCTGTCTTTTTTTATGTAAATGGAGATATTCTTATTTATGTAAATGAAGACATTTTTGAATAGTGATCTGTTGATCTGAAACCTGTGTTGCACCCTCTCTTTGAAATGCAGCTTTGAAGCTCTGGTGTCTGATGCCATGAGTTGTGGGCTTTGAGGCTAAGCGTATCCTCGTATGTATTTCCTGGTGTAGCGGTGTGGCAATAATAATTGCCATAAAAGCCATTATCATGGGGCCCCGCGGCCACTGGACTGTGGGTCTGGCTTTATTACACCAACTCGCAAGACGGTAATTACACTATGTCTACGTTGCTACGGCAACATGGAAGTTCTCAACGGCTAATGTAGAATTTATGTCAGGGGGAGTATGGCATTTTCCATACACTGTATTGCAGGTAAACATTCAGCTTGTGTGTGTGTGTGTTTTTGTAGCTGTACATTTTGTATGTTTGTGTTGCAGCTTCTCAAGACAGAGAGAGACAAAATGGAGGAAATTGACCCATTAGTTGTACTATCCACTATTTTTTCACCTCACTGGTTCCATCCACACAGCTGAGCACTGAGGCCTTTTTTTTTTTTTTTTTTTTTTTTTAGGACGACCTGAAACACAAGCTATGTCAAACACTCAGTATCCAGTAGCTTTCAGACACAACTAGCCTGAACTAGACTGATCCGAACTCTGCCTTCTAGCCAGAGGGAAATTATCTCATCAAAATTGCAGGAGCCTTATGGCTTGTGCTTGTCTTATATAAGCTAACATTGGCATGTTTTATATAGTAAAGTTGGCCTTTTCTAAAAGTAGAAATGTGATGAATAAAATGACAAATTATTCTTTCCCCTATCCTCTGAAAGTCATCTAGTTTTTCCATGATAGTTTCAGTGAAAGTTTTTCAAGTTGATCCTGGATTGAATTAATGAATCAGAAGTCTAAAGGCACACAGAGGGCTGGAGAAGGAGGCTTTAGGTTTAAAGACGGCAGTCTACTCTGCGGTATTGGAGTGAAATGAGAGACTGTTCATTATAGTGGCTTCTGACACTAAGCCATGTCTGCATTGCTCTGTTGACTCAGAAGATTAGATCGGCAAGCACTAAAGCTAATCTCGCATTTATAGATTTCTGTGTGTGTGTTTGTGTGTATGTGTGTGTGTGTTTGTGTGTATGTGTGTGTATGTATGTGTTGAGCTGACAGGGACTTCGGGGTTTCAGGTATTGCCAGATGGGCACTGCACTGATCTCCTGTCTCCAGAGAGAGAGATAGTGTTATTCTAAAGGACGGGTGGCACCACCATATTGTCTCTTTTATCAAATGACTGTGCTGATGCATCTCTGACTTAAACAAAGGTACTTGCATGAAGGTGATTTCCATTTCTTCTCCTGCCAACTGTTTGTTCTGTAGAAATTGTCCAAACTACTACAGAAGACTGAGGCAAACTGGATGAAACTGCTCTCACACACATGATATCACACTGATGCATCATAGACTGTACTGTGGCCAAAAGTGGAGATCTTTTTCAGTCACAGCACTGAAACTTCAGTTATTATAGTTTAAAATGAGCCCTTAATGAAGGCTGATCTGGAGGCTGCTCTCTGCCCATCGTACCAGCCATAAGGTATTTCGATAAGCAAACTCCAGCAGTGGGTTGACGTGTCCGCCACAGCTCGCAGTGGTTTTCTTTCTACCTGGCAAATTTTCATCTCCTTTAGGGACAATGTCTCCACCAGAGTCTATATAACTTCTGAAGTACCCGAGGTGTTAATTTTAGGGCTGATCTTATTGATGTTATATATGCCTCTCCTGAGGCATGTTATATGTAGACATTGCTTTATCTTCCATGGTAAAGCTGTTGCCTCTTGGGTATATCTTCCTGTCAAGCCCAGCAGCAGGATCCACCTGCCCTGTTCTGTTAACTGCCTAGTAGATGTGAAAGACCTGCAGCTTGTTTGTTTTATGGTTGATTTTAACATTTCATTAAATACTTTTAAGGAAGACCAAATAACGTTTCAGTTTTACTCTTCCTTTACCAACCTCTGCACAGCCTAACATCCTCAGACAGGAACTTGTTGACAAGATTTAGGGGGACTCTGCTTTTCTGGCTCTGAAAACTGCCCAAGTATCTCCCGCTGGCCAATTCTCTATTCCCTTATAAACTGCTTCTTATCGAGTGGCCTCTCAATTTGATCATTCTGCTATAGACAATAATAATCTTGTGAGATCAAGATGGCTCAGTTTTTCAGTGCCAGGTTCTTAACTGCCTGTCAAAGGTCAGTGTTCAATGGTGTTCCCTTAATTCTAGTGCCAACTGGCTCTGAGGTTTTAAAAAGCAGCAGACACCAGAGGAAGAACACTCATCAGCTTCTCCAAAAGACAGAAAACTGTTGCTTTCTGGCAGCCCCAAAATAGAAATATGGCACCCAAAATACAATTACGTGGCTGCTACCAAGGGCAGACAGTACGTCCTTTTTTATGTCTAATATAAATTTCAGGAGACATTCTCGCTTGTGTGTAATGATGCACATAAAAGTATTTTAGAAGACAATATTTCTGCACTGGCTGCAACTACAGTAACATGCAGGACAGCTAAATGTTTTGCATCACTGTATTTTGTCTCCTTGATTAAAGGGCTTGCAATCAGTCATATCTGGGAATATTTACATGCACACTGTACTTCCTCCACTACAAATACAGTGAGGAGAACAACAATGTGGCCACTTACACAATTACATAAACTGTTCAGTATAATCTGAAAATATTTATTTTGATTGTCTACAGAAAATGAGTTAAAATTTTTTGTATTTCAAGGTCTTTGAGCTCTGAATTCAGGCTGCATCCTGAGGCCTCTTGTACTTCTGTGTAGAATCACTCAGCAAAAGACCATGTACCTACTTAGTAAGATCCCAGTGCCTTATCAGAAGATTTGATTATTCAAAGCTTTTTGACTGTATATGCAGCCGATCCCTTAAAATTAGAGTCAAAAGATTTGATCTGCGGAAAGTTAAGTATAACTGTATTTGCAAGAAATGCCTGTTAATCTAACCCAGTAGAAACTCTGCCTGAATCTGATTGAACTTTGTATTTTGATATGGTTTCATTATTATGGTTTTATTATTGAATTGTGTCCTGAGTGCAGTTTCATGCCGCTGCATGATTACCGTGTTTTCATCATCATTAAAGCAGCCTGAACCTAAACTAAAGAGTATGTGTGATTCACACCATGTAATGACCCATTAGTGCTAGTGCTCTCTTCTCTTTACATTTGTGCTGCTAACTGGCTTAATGAGGCACCAGATATAAAACTTGATATTGTTTCAAAATATCCATTGTCTTCATATTCTATGATTTTCCCTACTTTACACTTAATCTTGTTAAATGCAAATAAAGCACAAACAGTCTCTTTTCTGGCCTCATTTCCATTCTGAGATTTAGATGGAAAACTTAATGTGAGAGCTTTAGCCGCTTCAAGTGTTTTAAATGCAGTCAACATTATGCAAAAGAGCAACTCGGGGCTAGCATCCGGCGATGATGAGATGCATGAAATGAGCCTACTTTGAGTTATTTTAAATGGTTGTGTCCCTTAATTTCACTCTCTGCCCTTTTCCATCTTCTCTCTTTCATTTCTCCCAAAGTCTGTTCCCCCATCTTCTTCATTTTTGCTTTGAGTCTCTTTTCTTTATAAATTTCTCTCTAAATCTGCCTCCTCTGTCAGTATCAGACTAGTGTGTCTCAGCGGGACTGCATGGATGTTCTCTTGTCATGGTTCTTTATCACACTTCTCTGCTTCATTGGACAGAAGATCGAAACCCTAAGAACTCTTCCCCAAGTGCAGTTCATGAGGAACTTGTAGCTTAACACCAGACATTTTAGGGCTGGACCCCACATTTTATTTATTTTTAATCATCTAATGATTTTAGACTCTTACTGGGGATTTACAGTAATATAGAGTATTTTAGTTAGGTTTAGTAGTAGGTAGTAGGTTACAGATCAAAACTCAACACAAACACTTTGCTGCACTGTCTCCAGGCTTTAGGTTACCAATACATCAGAGGCACAGTTTTAATTTAGGCAATGCTGGCGTGCTACAAGTATCACATACCAAAACAATACTGATGTCAGTGGTGTAAAGCAACTAATTTTACATTAAAATTTCATATTACATTTACAGAATACCAGCATAATAGGTATGTTACAGCACAGAACGGAGAATAAATTGCACTGAAATTTGCATTGAACGTCTTTTTCCTCATTACCAGACTTGTTAGCAGGGTAAGTTGCCATTGCTTATTCATAGTACATAATTTCATTTTTCTTTCACTTTTCTCAAGAAAAAAATGAACACTTTGCTTTTAATGACTGAACTATGGACATCATCAGTCAAAGTAAATTGTTAGCAGATGTTTTATTTTAATCTATGCATACAGTTCACAGGCTAGGTGGTATGTTACCACTAAAATGATTCCTTCTCTAAGGATTGCCAGTAGTCCTTGTACATTATTCATTGCCAATTACACGGACAGAGTTCCCATAATTGCACCATGCTGCGTGTTGTTTGTGCCTTTCTCAGTTCTGGGGCAGTTTGAAGATGCTTTTCAACAACAGCTGAACATGCACATGAGTGCACACACACACACACAATCACACAAAAACACTCCCATTGCATACATACAAATAAATGCGGGGATACAAATTGCAGGTAGCTACTATAAGTGCTTTATTTCTTGTAAACCCTGTTTTCATTCTCATACAGTTGAACTTGTGTTCTTGTTTGGTATATGACATGCTTTTAAATAGAGAGTTTACATACTAGTGTTCATACTAAGCATTAAATGAAAGCTGTATTAATATGTTACCTTGTCTGATTGTCCATCACCTGACAGTTGAGACTGAAGGCTAATCCACTGTAACTGGAACTTGTTTATCTTGCAACTCACAGTCATCATGATCAACTAAAAACATGCAACATTGTTTTTTTCCTCTCTAAAGAGACAAATGCCTTAGTCAGTGAGACTGTATGTAAATGAGCAGATGCATTTGATTTGGTTTCTACTTCTACTGCTACTGTTTCTACTACTACTGCGTTTTCTACTACAGTTATGTTGTCTTGAGATATTTGTGATTTTACTACTTTCTGATATGGAAAAAGCCGAATGCCACATAAATAATTCCTACTGCAGAGAAAAGAGGATTGACTCTTGCTGTTTCTTTGTCAGACTACCTCACAGCATGAAATAATATGTGCTCAACTTAAGGCTGAATTTTTCTGGAGAGAAGAATGTTGAAGTTCTCCCTCTTTTCACCTCTCCTCTACATCTGCTTGTTTTTTGTTTTAGTCTCATTTACTCTCATCTTTCATCCATTGTCTAACAAACCATTAAACTTTTGTATTCTGTCTTTTCTTCAGCTGACCATTCTTGTTGTTTACTTGTTCTGAATGATGTGTTTCACAGCTATACCTTCACATGTCTAGAATCTACCTGCCCTCAATCTTCCTCATCCACCTACCTGCAAAGGTTCTGATCTACCTTTCTGTCTGTCCTTTTACCTCCTTCCCTCCTCTTGTATCTCATCAACTCTATCTTCTCCCGAATATGTGTGTCTCTCACCAAACCTTAAACTCTTGGCCTCAACAGGAACGATAGACGGACATTAATATCAAGAGGCAGACAGAGATCTAACACAAAGCAGATGTAATAGAAAGAGAGAAATAAGAGTTGCTAGTTTGAGGGTGTTGAATTGAAGCTGATAATGCCATAGTGATTATTTCTTCCACTCAGTTGGTAACAGAATCTCATGTTAAGGCTTTTCATTAATGCCACATGAGATAGTTGCACTCCCGCTTTATTATAAATCTATAACAAGTTTTGCATGTAATCATCAGAAGTATTTCCTTATTTTTGAAAAGATATTGAACCTTTTGATCCCCTCAGATGAGACTTTTCATGAATATAATTTCTCAGGTAAATGTGTTTTTCCAAGATTGACGGATCTCAATAGCAAACTAAAACTTTACTGATCCAAAACAACAACATGTTCAGCTCTTATAAAGGAGATGGGTAGTTGAAGTGGCTGATAAATGGACAACCCCTTCGGGTCATTATTTTTAATTAGTGCCGGCCTCTCTCACCACTTACCTAACTACATCACACTGCTGTTTGTCAACGGCTGTTTGCACCTGCCAATATCATTTAGCAGTACTGTCAGAGGCCTGAATGTCAGAGATGAATAATGTGGGCCTGGTTTCAGGAAGATATGTGACATCTTGTGGAACACAACTAAAACATTCCAGTTTATAAGAGCAAAAGCTTGGTTACCGGTGTTTTAGAAAGCATTAAACAGTAACGGATCACAGGCATAGTAACACAGCTCTCACAACTCACAACATAGTGGATGATAGTGAATGATGGTGAGTAGCTGAGATTGAGTGGCAAAAAAAAAAAAAAAACGTTGAGAAAACAACACATTTGGAGAGCTATATAGTGTGTATATGTGTGCGCGTGTGGTTCCATCCCGCAGGCTAATAATCATTGCCTCTCTCCAGATGGAGGAGTGTACCCGACTCAGCAGAGGTCTTCCTGCTTCCTCAGGGCAGAAGTAGGGGGTAGTAATGTGTGAGTGTGTGTGCATATGCGTGTTTGAGTGCATATGGAGGGAAGTATTGAACTGTCACTTACTGAGAATCCTCCAGGGGATGAACATCACACAGAGAAGACAGAGAGGAAGCCAAATTAGATAGAAGCTTTTGGCACCATCCATCTACAACAGACAACTTTGTTATCATGTACCTTCACTCACTTGTTTTACTGAAAAAACTGACAGCATCCTTGTCCGTGTTCCATCGGCTACTTGGTGGACGCACAGTACCATAAGTGCTTACCTTTTTGGGGGAACTAAACTCCTAATCACAGAGAAAGTATTGCTACAAAACGACAATAAGGGACATCCTATTCTTAATAGTTTGTCCTAGATGGCTTCCCTGCAGCAAATGTCATTACAGTTAGTGTTTATTAACCGTTCTGAGTTACAACAAACAGGGATTACTCTCTAACAGTTCTCTAAGGGGTTGCTTTTTTTTTTTCTTTGTGCATACAAAACCTGCAGTTCAAACAAAACATGCTGAGGAACAGTAACGAGCATCTTGGCACATAAATAATTCAGCAAAGACTTTACAGGCAAAGTTGTCTCGATAGATCCTCATGTAGATGCCAAGTTTAAAGGCACCTGCGCTAGTGTGCTCACAAAATGACTGGAATTACTGTATATGTCTATACTGTTTAATGGTTTGTCACAGCATAGTTCATGTGCAGGAACTTGTAGATGCAGTGCACACTTATTTTATTTCTCTCTTCTCTTTATTGGCATTACTGCGAGGACTTTAAATATCACCTTGTATGTAAGAATAAGACAATAACATTCGGTGTGTCTCTCTCACTTTTTCCACACAAACACCAGTGGAGAGGATTCACGTTTTCAAAGAGCCAGCGGCTTCTCGGGAGCTCCTGGCCTCGCTTGAATGACAGGTGGAAATAGGCTTCTTTCTCACTGCTGTCACAGTGCAGATAGGCGATGTCACAAGGTCCACCTGTAACAAAGATGTCTCCGTGAAGAAATGGGCTGCAGAACACCCACTCAAGTGTTATTACACATAAATGTGCTCATACACACACAACGGACTTACAGCAGATGAGGAAATGTTTCCTCACGACTACTTGTGTGAGTAAATTATTCACTGAAGCACACACACACACACACATTTATACATTTTTACACTCACATGAAACCCATATATACAGCCACACTCATACATCATGGTACGAGTGCAGAACTAAGTGTGTAGCGATTGATTCAATTACATTTCTACCTAACAGTCCTTTCCCCGCTTTAGGGAGTCATCCAAAAATGTGAGCGACAAAACATTTTTGGTTATTTATAGCCTTCAGATATAAGCTCACAGTGATGAAGCACTTAAGTAATTCACAGTAAATTGCCTCCCTCATCTGCCAAGTTAAGCTCCCAATGGAAGAAATTGATCAATTAAATGTCATCTTGTCTAGTCTTGTTCTTTGCCAGTTCTTTAATACCTTTTAAGGTTGTGATAATTAGTGTAGCCTAGAAAAAAAACGAGGGGACAGACTCTCTCAATCTGCATCAGGTGTGTTGAACTGATGCCCCCTGGTGGTTGAAGTCTTACTTTTTAGGCAGGTACATCATTTTGACTTCACCTCCTCCTTAACCTAATGCATCTGGTAATCAGAAGGCGGTCACTCTAGTTTTAAAGTAATAAAGTAACCTGCAGTTTGATAATGATTTTGTTGTGTTAGGGGAGTGTCATATATGAGTCTGGTTTGAATGCTGGAGGCCAGGCTGAGATGGTAATTGTGCATTAGAAGGTTGCCATCTAGAGTCAGGAAGGAGACAGTGCAGAGTGATTGTGATGTGTTCGCCGAACCATTTCATGGGGTGCGATGGAGAAGTGTGAAGTGAGAGGGTTAGGAGGAAAAGGCACACTCCACCCACTCACACACACACACACACACACACACATACAGACACACCATCTCCACAATGACTGGCTGTATGGTTGACAGACAGATCTCACAGAGTTCTCCGAGGTCCTCAGGGGAGCCGGTGGTCAGTGAGGTGGATATTCTTAATGTCAGTCCCTGACCGTCAGGGCAAAACCCCCACTAACTGTGAGGTGGTGACTCGCTCAGAGAGTAATCAGGACATTTACTAATACAGCATGTTGCTCCACACTACAGTACAGTACAGTTTGAAGGCATTATGGCAGTATACAGGGCACAAAATTAGCACCAGCCACCGGTCAAATGTTGGTAAAATATACAAGTGGCTGGTAGATTTGCTTCACTCATCAGCTGAAAAAAAAACCAGTGGTAATCTATTGAGTGGTGGGTAAAATTTGAACATTCACTGCTCATTTGGGTGGTGGACAAAAAAAGTTGATTTTGCACTCTGGCAGAATCATTCATATTTTGTCATATTGTGTTGCATTGCAGCAACTCTTTCATTACAGTTCATTACATATTATTCTTTGCTCTTTATTTTTCTTCTAGGAGAACTCTGAAAGCCTGTCTTGCTTCACTGAATCAGGTACTTTAACTACAGCTGAGCTTAATTTTCCCTGAAGGTTCTCTTTTATGAAAGTGCAAATGTAAGACAAACTGTTCCCTTTATAGTCCATGTCCATATTATAATCTCACCTTTTATTTGCACAGATATATTGCCTCAACCGAGCTGGAGCATGTGTTGCACTGGTACTTACTCTTTGTACTTCAGATATTGTGATACTCAGTGCAGCTGCATTCATTGTGACATTAATCTGAACCTTTTTTTTTTTTTTTTTTTTTTTACACTGACATTGGACAGTACATCTAACAGAGGGTGTCATGAGTTATCATCAACACCTTGGAACCCTCAGTGCTTCTTATCTCTACACCAGAGCATCAGATCACACTGATTCCCTCTTTGACCAGTCCAAACATGCTGAATCTATCACACAGAGAGTTGTTGATTTATGTCTTCATATCTTTTGTTTTGACAAGAATTTGTGCTTTCAGTAAGTCGCTGGGGACAAAAAGTCTGAGTGACTATAATTGCAAATAAAGGCACACCAAATTTCTTGTAGGGAGTGAACCAGCAGCATCTAAAAAATGAAAGTTTCATATGGCCCTAAGACAATGAAAATATTAAATTCATCTCAGACTTCTGTAGACAGAGATGCCAAAAATGCTGCATATATCAAGGAGGTACAGCATGTAACTCAAAATTCTGCAATTGTAATAACCTAATTTAGATGTCATTAATTTGTTAGTTGTAGACAATGTAAAATATCATATATCAGTATCATATTGTAAGGTGTAGGACTAATACTGCAACAGTTAATTCATTAATGTTGCCTGATGCTGTTAAAGATTTGCTTTGTTTGATTGAGAAATACTGAGAAATATGTATTCCTGTCAAACTCTTCCACTGTATGTTAATACACCTGTAATGTTTTCATTACAGGTGTATGTTTTCATTTGGGTCTTTAAAGCTTGAAGTAAATAGAAAAAGGAGTTTATTGTCTTTTCTATTAACTCTTAATTACAGCTGAACATTCATGCCAATACAGTAAATTGAATTGCATTAAATGGGGCATTTAAAATGAGTTAGTAATAAAACAGTCATATCAACAGCATTTTAAATGTTCTTGTTTAACCCCTTTATAGCTTTTTATGTGTAAATGTGATGTCTAATCAGTAAGTAGGTCGTACTCCCCTCCGCTGCCACCGCACCAAATTGTTTCATCTGCTTCCATCTTCAAGGTCCATCAGAATTAACGCTATAAAACAGAGCTGTGACTCTGGTTCACCCATTTCCCTTTTTACCACCATACTGTGCCTCACCAACTCTCTTCTCTCTCTTCCCATTCTCACCATCTTGCCTCTCTCTCTCTCTCTCTCTCTCTCTCTCTCTCTCTCTCTCTCTCATGTGTGTCTCTTTCTCTATTGCTCCTTTTTTCTTCTCATGCACAGAGACAATCTTTTTTTGTTGCATCCTTTTCCCACAGTTTCAATTTCAGCTTGTTCATCAATTGTATGTGGATCTTATTTATGTCTCCCTCTCCCCCTCTCCTCTCTCTCTCTCTCTCTCTCTCTCTCTCTCTCTCTCTCTCTCTCTCTCTCTCTCTCTCTCTCTCTCTCTCTCTCTCATCTTGGAGACAGTGGTGTACATGTAGCCTCAAATCTAAGCCACTGCCTGTCAGGCTGCTCCGTTTATGCGCTCTGCGCTGCTCTCCTTTCCTCTCCTCTCCCCTCTGCGCTATACTGCACTGCACTGCTTGTCTCTCGTCTTCTCACATCTCCACCTTTCCTCCCTCTCTTTCTCTCTTCTTTCTCTATCTCTACCTGCATCCCTCTCACACTACGCACTGTTCTCTCTGTTGTGCATTTCTGCGTTCTGCTCCTCTGTTTGGGAAAATACTATACTCTCTTGGTTTTTTTGCGCCAGAGCTGAGAACACTCAGGCTACTGGTGGAAGAGGAATCTGATGCTCCTGGTGTTCCAGCTTTTGTTTGCCTCTGTGGACTCTGTGGATCTGTGTAGGCTGTTGAGGAGGAGAGGGCAGGGAGGGAGGGGAGAGGGCGCCAAGAGCTGCCCAGGTGAGAGCTTCATCTGCTTGGGGAAGTAAAGGCTTCAAGGTGGTGGTTGATGGTTGTCCGTCGAGGGTCATGCCCTGGGACTTGTGTGGTATTTGGCAGTTGGAGTTGGAGACCCTCTCCCATTTTTGCCCCCCTAGTGGGGCAACACTGATCCTGGTGCTGGAAAAAGCCGCCAGGCACCAGTGGCCGCACCGTGAAGAGTGGGCACCATGAACCAGCTGGACGCACCACGGCCAATCAACTGGACCATCAGAAAACTGTGCCATGCAGCTTTCCTGCCATCTGTACGCCTGCTAAAGGTAAAATAACACAGAGGAAAGGAGAGTGGGAATGAACTAAAAAATAGATGCCCTGGGGAATGTTAAGTAAAATATGTCAGGTAGCCCTTCTGCTGTCCTGCTACTTCCAAAGAAAGATAAGTAGGAAAAGATGTGAGGCAAGAAGCAATGCAAAATGAATGCTAGAAGAGGTGCTCTGCCACATCTCTGGCTTGTGTACTTAGTGCAGAACGGATGTACAGTGGGAAAAGGATAAGAAGGGATAGAGGGCATGATGCTGTTGGAAATGGAGAGAAGTGTGGCAGAACACACTCAGGATTGGGAAGTATGGGAATGCGCAAAGAGGGGGGAGGACAAAAATGGAGACAGAAAATCCATGAAGTTAGGAAATGGAAGAAGTGGTGAAAGAGGAAAAAAAATCATTTATGAATGATTGAGAGCAAGAAAGAAATAAAGATGGGAGTGGATAAGACATGGACAACAAGACAAATCAGAAGGTGAGAGTGGATTACTGGAGTCCAGTGTTAGATATAAGAAGAGTGATGCATAAAGGGTGAAGGTGAAAGCATGAAATGTGAACTGATAAAGAAACCAAAAGAAAGAAAAGAGACAGAGAGAGGAAGAAAAAGGTAGATGGGGAACGAAAGGGAAGAGAGGATTTGTACAGATGGGTGAGCAGAGATGTTAAATTGGAGCTTATGGATAGGAATGAGGAGATTTAAGAACAACGTGGATGTGCAACATCAAATCCCAATTGACAGGTTTTTAAAATAAATTCAACAGTGCACCTCAGTGTGAAATTCCCATGTTGGACTTGTGTATTTTGTTTGGTGAGTGACGTTAATGTAGTAGGCTAACCACACCTTTTCACCTCCCCATATGTATGTGTGTGTGTGTGCATAATGTGTGTGTGTGGACCAGGTATTCCTCATGTTATGGGGACTTACCTTCCTTATGAGGACAAAAAGCAAGTCCCCTTAACGTAAATCATTCATTTTGGGGTGAAGACTTGGTTTAAAGTTAAGGTTAGTTTAAGGTTATATTAAGGTTAGGGTTAGACATGTATTGGTTATGTTAAGGTTAGGATAAGTCTCCAGTCAATGTAATGTCCTCTGAAGTGATGGAAGCACGACTGTGTGTGTGTGTGTGTGCGTGTGTATGAATGAGTATATATCTGTATTCCTTAGCATGTGTGGGTGCATTTTTGCACTACATTCATGTTTTATAGCCCCTGTCAATATAAAGTACTTTTATATTGCTTGTTTACAGACATTTGTAACCTAAAACCCTCATCTTTATTTATTGATTTTCTTTTATAAGCCAGTTACAGGCACGCTGTAAGGAGGGCTATTGTTGGAGGTCTTGAATGCCTCTTCTTCACTCTCCTTTGATCTGGCTTTATCAAAGTGTTTCATAGAACAGTGTTGCTGTGATGTTGAACCACACAACTAGAGTGCCTTGGCTCACGTGTCATACATTTGCATTTGTATAGCTTGGTTAAATGAATATCATTGTAATCCTTGAGTGAATGTGCATATGGTCTATCTGTGTGTGTCTTTTTGAAGACGTACACAGTGGTGTTGCTAACACATGTTTTATTTTGGAACTTTACATGAAATGATGAAATTTTGTCCTATATTGCCAAAATGATGGCTAATTTTATTGATGATTTTATTGGTAAGACATAAAAAACCACTCTGAGCATGCCCAAAAAGCAAACTGACACAAATTAGATTAATTAGAAATTATTTTCTGCCTAAGCTGGATCCCTGAGCATTAAGACTTGAATAGATGATGTTATCAAATGAGACTTTTTGGATTTGGTACATTTATACTGAATAAGCGGCTCCTTTGGTGGATCCATAATTACACCAAATTAAAAATATTTGAATTTAAGGCTCGCAGCTGTGAATCAGAAAATGTTCCCATCCTGTATTCCTTCTGTATTCATTACCACAATGTTGTCTCTGTATTTTGGCTCAGGAGATGCTCAAATAGATAAAAAAAAAGAGTTGTACAGTAATGTCAAAGTTTTTGAATGGCTGATTTGTCACTTTGAAGTTAAAGACATGGTGGCGGCTCAATCTGTAACATTTACTATGTAAGCACCATGGATGAAGATAGAGAGGACTGTGGTTTGAAAACTGTGTTTACTGTATGCGAATCCTCTCCGACATCAGGCTGTCAGTGTGAAATTAAACTAACAGGCCTGTCATGAATGTTGGACATTTCTGCATGACAAGCACTTTCCTCCCATGTCCCTCTAACCTGCCCACTGCTGCCAATTGCATATGTGTGTGCATGTGAGTGTGACTACAATTTATAGGCTGTCAAGGATGTTTCTGTCTTTCTTTGGCAGGAAAATATGTCCAACAGATTGTGTGTGTGTGTGTGTGTGTGTGTGTATTTGTGTTTGCGCGTAGGTGTGTGATTGTGATATGCACATGCTTTTCTATTATTATGGTTATGTGCATTTGCAATGCAGCGCTACAGGCACAGTTCACGTTGCAGCATGTATGTAGTTCTGGTATGTGAGCATATGATCTGCTCAGAGCAATTAAATTGCCATTGAAGATGTGAAGAACTAAAAAATGGTCTTTGCACACCTGTAGACAGAAAAAAACAACTCCTGCACACTGTCAGTGCTTATGGTCAATGTATTAAATAACTGTTTTGGCCAAGCAACCTTCAGACATGTCATCTCCTTAAACTAACACCAATAAATGCTAAACTAATTGCATGTCTTATACAAACGTACAAACTTCAACCAGTGTTTCTATATGATTCAATGCAGTTAATCAATAAGAAAACATAGTTTCGGCATCCGTTTGCGAGGGTCTGCTAGGGTCCACATGACGTAAATCAGAGGGTGTGCACATAGGCTCCGTCCAGTACTTTGCAATGTTAGGATCTCTGTGAGACTGTACTTAGCCTATGTAGTGCTTTGAGCCAACACCTAACATCAGCAGCTAACATGCTACTCATAATGCTAAAAAGCAAATGCACATATTTTGGCGTGCTAAAATTTGCTAATGTAATGTTCAGTAAACACAAGGTACAGGTGAAGCTGATGGGAATGTCATTAGTTTTGTGAATGTTACAATCCATCCAATAGTTGTTGAGACATTTCACAAAAAATCAATATGGATATCATGGTGGTGCAAGAGAAAGTCAATGAGATTCCTCCTCTGGGGATCATGGATGTCTGTACAAAATTTCAGCACAATGGGAGTTAATAGTTTTTGAGATGTGGACCAACAGATTGAAACTGACATCTTTTAGCCATGCTGCTAGCATAGCTTAAAAACCTATTGCCATCTTCTTAACCCAACTCCAGTACCCTTAATCTGACCAGATAGCTAATGGAGTTAGTTAGTGTTTGCACCCGTGCGCATGAGACAGGCCTCAGTGCTCAGATATTGATCATTTGCAGGTATCATTTTCACAGTGGCAAGACCCTGAGGTTCATAGTATAGGTGTGGGATTGACTCAGTTTGACATCTTCCTATTGACCTTTAAAATGGCAAGCAATTGGTCAAGTGCCACTTTACGAAGAGCAATGTCCCTATCAGACAAGAGGGAGAAAGAGGTGTTTCCTGGGCTATGCTGTGTAAAAAAACAGGAGAGAAATCACACCAGCAGGCTAGTTTCACTCTGTTCTCACCTTGTGTATCTATACAGAAAGTCATCAGAAACAGAGTCATACAGCTTTTTAGTTATCGCTCTTTTATCCGGACCTTTTCTAAAGTGTTCTTTGCAGGATATGGTTGACTCTGTATATTTAGTCAAAGTTAATCTGTTACTTGAAATTTCTTCTCTGCCAGAGTCTGTGTCTAATTTCTCAAGTAATTATACTGTGTATTGCAACATTGACAGTAGAGACTTTTACAAGTTTAAGCCTGGGATTCTGCACGGACTCATCGGGATAAAGTGTGAAACAGAGAAAGCATATTGGACAGAGAATTAGAAATGAAAAATCTGTCTTCCATTATCCTCTCTTGGCTACTTTAATACTTATATTCACTTAAATTCAATCTGTTTCAATTATGACAGTCTCTCTTATCTTTCACATTTTGATTGTGTGCTCTGTTTTATCTTACTTCTGATGTCCATACTGCATCACTGCCTCTTGTCTTTCAGGTTATCTTTTCAGTGATTTTTTTTTTATTTATTTCATATCTCCTCACCCTCTTAGGAAATCAGACATTGTTAATACCTCTGCAGTGCTTTGCAGTAATTGTATAAAGAAAATGCTGCATACAGTGAATACAGTAATAATCCTGTCTTTGGTTCTCTTCACCTTTACACCATCTTTTTTCTGTCATGTCCTGTCTGTCTTCCTGTCCTCCTCTCTTTCATCTTCTCTCTTAGCCTCCTTCTCTTTTTGTTCTCATCTCCTTTTTCTCTCCTTTTGTCTCTCTCTCTCTTCCTTTTTATTCCAGTGCTCCCCATAATCATAAAGCATAGATAACACTATCTTATGCAAAATACATGGGGGACGGGATGCTAAAAAAATAAATATATCTCTCTAATGCTAAAAATAAATTTGTGCTACATAAAAAGATACTCTGTTGCAGTTCCTCGTATCATACTCGTTGGGCTGTGAGGATGGAATATGTGTGTTAGTGCAACATAACGATAATTATATCAATTCCCTATTTTAAATGTGAATTTTAACAGCTAGAGTATACTATAAAAGCAAGGAGCAAAGTACATGCTGTCACCCGTAGGTGGCACCACCCATTTTTGCATCTACAGTAGATACAGTAAGAGATATATTCATTACATGAAAAGAAACTGTTCATGGTACAATATTGATGTGTGTTTTCTATATGCATCTCATCTGTTTGGAGTGTTAAATATGATACAGATGTTGCTCTTGTGCAGTAGCAAACATCACTGCACCTCAGTTTATCTTTTTATCTGTTGTTGAGAGTGTAATATTTTTCTATATTGTACAGAAAACTCTGTTTAGTTTGATATGATGCTGTGAAAAACATCCCTTAACTTTTTGGAACTGGTAATCATATTTACTGTGATTATCACAGCAGTCAAAGTGTTGTAACAATTGGAAACAACTGATAATCAGATGAAATTTTCCATGTCGCATGATAATGACATACGCTACATTTGGATTTTTGTGTGTAGTTTTGTTCTTATTGCATTTAGTTAAACAGGGCCTGGGGACTTGACACAACTAAAAAATGACAGATTATCTGTTGTTCCAGATACATCTGTAGTGTCTGTGCAGGTGAACAAAAAACATAGATACATAGTAGTCACTTACACACAGTGTACGACTTTACAACAAACAAAAAGGCCAAAAATAAAACAGTGAATTACAAATCCCAGTTTAAAAAAACACAAACACAGCACAAAGAGAACTGGCTGCTCATGTGATATTTCTGCATGTTCACTACTGTATAGTTTTCTCTTTACACTTTTACGGTGCATTGGAGGTCACTCTTGGCTTTCCCAACATCCCCTCTTTCACTCTTACATCCACACTTACTGACAGATCCCAACGTGTTGATAACAAATGCTACTTGAGTGTTGAATGAAACTGGAGGAAACCGTGCGCTGTCACGCACACGCCTGAGGGAGGGTCCTTTCCCTTTTTTCTTACTTTTCCTTTTTTTCACATTCAGTGATGTGTATACAGGCCTCAAACTCGCAGGATGTCTCTAAGCTTGCTTGTTTGCGACTCAATTAACCGGCAAATACCGCATTTATGAGATTTCAATTAAAACATTATCTCACTAATGAGGCAAAACGAGAACATAAGCTGCCAATTAACACCTCATTCCTTTATTCAGGCTCACAAAGACTAGATTTCCTGTTTGGCTGGCTTCCAGTGAAACAATTTGGCTTTTATGCTTTCTAAAATATCTGGATCTTGAAACAAGAAACCAGGTTGAGGAAACAATGTGTTGCCATGCTGTTTGTACTCGTGGTACAAACTACTGTAAATGCGTTTGTCCTGAGTTAATGCAACAGAGAGTAAAGAATGAACCCACCTACCAGTCACCTGCTGAATCATTTATGAGAATCAACACTGAAAGGACCTGCATTTTCAGAATAAATGTATAATTTGGCAAACCACTTTTAGCTTTCACTGTGAAAATTTCCCCCATGCTAATATATAAACATCAGCGAAACACTCACACACACACACACACACACACACACATATATATATATATATATATATGTATATGTATATGTATATATATATGTGTATGTGTATATATATATATATATATATATATACATTTTCATTTCACATTTTCATATCCATCCACCCACAGTTTCCACTTTGTCAGAACAGCTACACACGTGGCAAAAGCACTAGAGTTATGAACTCTGAACCCTGACCTTCGACCTATAAACTGCCACAGGGAATTTCATACTGGTGATGCGGGGCTTTTTGATTATGTATAAGGACAGTAAGCTGTAAGTCATGAATCCTCCTGATACATTTTATGAACTCTGGACTGTACTGGTATAGGAAGTATGACACCAGTGTCCGGAGAATTTATAGTGTGAATTTATGTATGTATTGCGACTGTGTATGTGTTTGTAGCTTTTTTTTTTTTTTTTTAGCCTTCACTTTACATTTGGTTTGGATGCAGTAGTGCAGAACCTTACCTTCTGAAGTATTTCACTACCACCTTGCCTCAGCATGTAAGCAGGGTTGATAAGAATACCAGAGAGAATATGACTTGAACTCAAGACCACAACATTAAAAACACAGTCATGTTTTTGTTGGTGAGAATTTGTGTTTACTCCTACAAGTACATGACGAGGAAACTATTCATTTTAATGAATATCAATGGATATAATGGAATGTCAATGTGGAAGTGGATTAAAGGAATAGTTAAGTATTTTCAACATTCTGGGAAATACAGTCATTTGCTGTCTTGGATGAAAAGACTGATCCCACTCTCATATCTGTCCATAAAATATAAAGCTGCAACCAGTAGCAGGTTAGCTTAGCTTAGCATAAAGACTGGAAACAGGGGGAAACAACTAGATTGGCTCTTTCCAAATGTTTAAATAAATCTGCCTAACAGCACCTCTAAAACTCAATAATTAACATGTTTGTTAATTATGTCTGTACAAAAACCAAGGCGTAAAAACAACAAGTTGCGTTGTCAAGGGGGTTTATGTGCCAGACTATTTCTTGGCCTGGAGCAGAGTTGTGCTGATGTCTTGGCAAGCTCAGGCAACCAGCAGAGATTTGACAACATCCTTGCACCCGACCAAGAAATAATGATGTTAACCCCCCTTAACACTGCTGCGTATAATTTCTATACTTCTGTAAGGTTTTTTGGTATTTCCCAAAATGTGAAACTCTTTCTTTAAATCCTCAAAGCTCAAATGAATGTACTGAAGTGGTGTGCATGCAGACACAACTTATTAAATCACTTAAATCAGTTAAGGGGTTAATCTTTAGTGTGTGCTTAGAGTGGGGTATGAAGCCGTTTCATATTGGATGTTGCACTGTGTGTGTGTGTGTGTGTGTGTTTGTGTAGGGAGTGGATCTGGTTAATATTCATTTATGCATGGATCTTTGGGAAATAATTTACAATTAATCAATAGGTCAACAATAAATCAATAAATCCACTAATCAATACATTTCTATTTAATCACTCTCACATGTAATTGTCAAGGCTGTTAAGATAATGAAAAAGCACGCTAAGGTGTGAGGGAAGGATGGGAAAAGTATTGAAATTGTATCCCCTCAGGAGACTAAAATTAGAGGGCCTCTAATCATCAGAGAGAGCTGAAGCCATATTGTTACAGAGGCGTGTGTAATCCATCAAGCTGCTGTTCATGTTGAACTGAAGCCAGCCAATCAGTGCTACTTTGACAGTGTGTTGAAATGCAGCCAGATTAGTCCAAGTTTCAAAATCAGCACCATGGACAGTGACTGCACAGCATGTCAGGCTCAGCTCTAACAATGAACAATGAAATAATTCAAGTCCCCGCCTGAGATTTTATTTAGTTTTATTTTCCACTACATTCAGTGCTTTTCATAAATCTACTGCACCACTGAAGCTGAAATTAGCTTCAGTTAGTACAAAAATGATTTCTGGTGTAAATCATATTTTAAAGGATAAGAGTTGTAAAAAGTGGAATTCTATATTTTTCTTATGGTCGACAAATTCCATTAAATGAATAATGCATTGTCAAAATATATTTATTTATGGCAGTTGATACCTATATAAACTAAGAATTTAAATAGAATATCACATTTAGCCTAGAAGGAGCGTGGGACTTTGGCTCTCTCTAGCAGTGTGTGTGTATGTGTGTGTGTTTTGGTGCAAATGACATGAAATTACATACGTGCCCTTATTAGAATCTGCACTGATAGAGTTTCACCTGTTAAAACCTCAGACAGACTCAGGGGAACAGTATACCCATCTGTAGATGTCTGAACAGGTGGTAGTCTGTTAATAATTGATATGGCCTTGGTTATTGTGGTGTATGTGAGTGTGTGTATGAGTGTGTATAAAAGGCTGAATCATGATATAATTTCATATTCTAACCTAATATAAACTCTGTGTATAAAGCTTCTGGTGTGCCAGCCTGCACTACTTGTTGACCCACTTGATCGCTCAAAAACGTGGTAGAGAATTCTTATTTTTCACACCCAACCTTGCTAAAATATAGGTGTTATTTATCATGCAAAGAGGAAAGACTGAGAAGGTTGGATATTAATGTTTACACACTTTGCATATTGCTGATTTAATATTTTTCCTGCGTAAATAGTTAGCTATTTGGCCATTTTTAAAGGTGCAGTGTGTAGAATTTAGTGGCATCGAGCAGTGAGATTGCAGATTGCATCCAACTGAA
The DNA here is from genome assembly GCA_029490765.1 of Euthynnus affinis. Classification (NCBI taxonomy): domain Eukaryota; kingdom Metazoa; phylum Chordata; class Actinopteri; order Scombriformes; family Scombridae; genus Euthynnus; species Euthynnus affinis. The sequence goes on along the minus strand of CM055842.1, from coordinate 24,002,051 downwards.
TACTCCCCTCCTCCCCCTTCTAAGTGTGTAAGAGAACCTATGGTGGCTGCGAAACCTGCCAAAAACAGGAAAGGCCCTGTGTTTGGTTTGTCCGTTCTGGGCTACTGTAGAAACATGGTGGTGCAATGTGGAAGAGGACCTGCTCCCCTATGTAGATATAAAGGGCTCATTCTAAGGTAACAAAAACACAACAATTCTTATTTTCAGCTGATTAGAAACATACTTATAAATATTATATTACATTTCTGCTAAGTCCGTTTCACTAGATGCCACTAAATTCTACACACTGCATCATTAAGGCATCAAATAAAAACAAAAATGAATTTTATTAGCTTTTATCACTTCATTTTTGGGTCTTCTGTGCACATAGTGGGTTTTTTTATCGAATTTTAACAGTATACTGAAGAAAACAGATATGAAGTTTCTTTACACAGAGATACAGAATGAGCTTTGTGGCTTGTTGCTAATGATCTGTTCTCCATGAAAAGATAGCATATCTGGCACCATGTCTATTGTGTTGGGAGGGCTGATGCTGCAGTGTGACAGCCAAATGAAGGGGAGTGAATAAAATATTTTTTTAATATGAAGACTGTTGAAAGAGAATAAGATTCTTTATGACAGGAAGAGTCTTTTAACAAAATGCTTTGATCTGAGAGAGCATCGGAACAGAGAGCTCTCTCTCTGCCTGTCCTGCCTTATGTAATGTCTCATTTCATCACTCGCTCTCGATCTGTACTTCTCTATCTGTCCCTTCTCAATATGTCCTCTCTGCTTCACCATCCACCACTATCAGCTTCATTCAACTTGCATATTCTCTCTCTGGATCAAGAAAAAGAAAAACTGTTGCATCTAGTATATGTGGTAACTACATATTCGTACAAAACACTTTTTCCATTTTTCTCAATCTCATTGCCATTTTTACATCTGCTCTCAATCAAGATGATTCAAGATGATGGACAGACTTACACAGACACAGATTTATCCTCTGGTATGAGAGCAGTTGTCGTGTTTAAAGCAGCTATAATTACTTTAAATGTATAATGTATCAAATGCTAATGTGTAATATCAAAGGTGTCATTAGTAGTGATGAACTTACAGAGAATGATCATCCAACTCTGTAGCTTTATGGAGCTTTGCAGGGCGATTTCACTCTTTTGGTTCACTCCTTTTCTGCTGCAGCAGCACCAAACCGCAAACACACACAGTTAGCAATTAGCTGCTGAACACAGTGGAGCATTCAGCACCTAAAGAGCCAGATATTTCCCTCAGGAGTTGATAGAGACAAAAAATAATAATAAAGGAGAATGAATATTGGACTTACAGTCACCAGGTGGACAGAAACAGAACTCCAAATGAATGATTAAGTTGTTCTGTAACTACTGGATGTGTAGATAAGCAGCTGTTTGCTAACAAGTTCAACATATCAACTCAAAAGGTAACATGTTGGTTTCGTTTTCATAGCTTGTTTCTGCGGCCCCCAAGTGGCCAAAAAATGAATTAATGCAAGCTTCAAGAAATAATGTAAATAGAGATTTTAGAAAAGTAATTTATTAGCGTTCCAGCTCAGAGCTGGATGAGAGGATCAATACAACTCTCATGTCTGTCAGGTAAGTATAAACCCAGTGCTATGGGGCAATTAGTTTAGCTTAGCATGAAGATGGCGGTTCTGCCCCTCCAGGAAGTGTTACTTTTATTCCCACCTGCATTCTGTGAAGATCCGCCCCTACCCTGCCTCAGATTGGCTCTGACCCTGATATATGCTTTGCAGGTGCTAACAGGTGTATTTTTCATCTTTGGAAAGAGCCAGACTAGCTGTTTCCCCTCTGTTTTCAGTCTTTATGCTAAGCTAAGCTAATTGCCTCCTGGCCATAGCCTTAGACCAGTATTGGCTTCTTGTTGAATTTTCAGTAAGAAAGCAAATAAGCACGTTGAATTATTTTTAAACATTTTTATGGTTCAACATATTCAAGATGAAAAGAGCTTGGCTGATTGGCCAGCCCACAAAATTCTTGTTTTTCAGATGATTTATCTAATTCTGACTCTGGCACGTGGAAGTAATTACACTTCAGTGTTGTCATGTTGCCCAGCTGCTCAACACTCGGCTGCACTGCACAGTAAACTCAAAGTGGGACAGGTTATGGTCATTTTATGGTACACACACACACACACACACACACACACACACTTTTGTCAATACCTTAACGATCTCCTATGTCTCTTTATATGCTTCTTTACTTAGTGCCTTTAACACTTCTCCTATTGACATCCAATATGTCTGGAAGTGTTTTAACCACTCAAAAGTACACAGGACTTGGAGTATTTTTCTCCCTGCTCTGTTTTCTTTTAATGTCACTCCAGGATTTCACACCTGGGTGTTTCCTCTTCATAACATTTTCCAGTTTTTCTCTATAACTTCCCACTGTCTTTCTACACTATTTCATTTCTCTCCTCCCCACTGTTAGCTCTTTGTCAGCATCTGTATCTCACTCCATATCCATCTCCCTCCTACCGCTGTTTCCTGCAGCTCTTGCGGTGTACTGTTTCAGCAATAGTGATCTCACTCAGATCATTAGCTCTGAGTGGTGGCATCTTAAATCATGCTGGGTTCTCCCAAATGCCTCCTACAAAATGTTTCCCTGTGCTTGCACTTGTGAATTAACACAAATATATGCGCACACATACGCTTGCGCACAGCAGCTAATTTCTAGCACACCCCCTACACACAAGCACACGCATGCAAGCTTCAAAAACAAGTAAACCAACAACAATGTTGTTTTATTGAGTGTGTGTGATTAGCCTGCTTCCTCTCTGAGTTGTAATGATACTTTTAGTGGAAGTGAATTTCATCTCCAGTGGAATGGAGGAAATGGATAAGAAGCCAGTACCCACTTGAGGCATTAGGGTCTTTTCCTCGGCTGAAATGACGCACACATGCACTCATGTGCGTACTCACACACATGCATGTGATTCATGAAGAGCATGAAGGGTCTTTGAAGATCAGCTGTAACATTAAGCCTCAATTTTTTAAAGCAGATGAAAAATAGGCTGGATTCCTGCGTGTCACTACGGGCCTCACAGGAATTAAGACCACATGTATGCAAATGGTCTTCTCCGTTTCAGTTTCCCTCTCCATCTTTCCTTCCCTGCATGTTAGCCATTATCCCAATGTTTCTGCCTCTTTTACCCTCTATATCTCCTTCCAACTATCTATCACGCCAACTTTTGTCCCGTTTTAATGGGATGAGCAGCTTGCAATCTCATGGTACAGCTATAGGACAGCACCCTTGGGAGTGGTACCCGCTGCAGTCAGTATCCATGTGTGCCAGCGTATGTGTGTGTACATGTGTATGCATAAGTGTGCCTATGTTTCAGTATAGGTCTGTTCCCAATGTATGGACATGTACACTTTACCATCTGTTTGAAATATACTGGTTGGAGGAGGAAATAGGGCTGAGAAAACGAGCGAGTGTGGAGGTGTAAAAAAATGTGAGAATAAACCAATTTTATCACCAAGGTAAATAAGATTGTGTGTGTGTGTGTGTGTGTGTGTGTGTGTGTGTGTATGCCTTTATATGTGCCTTTGTGCATTCATGTGTGAGGGTGATTATGTGTAAAATTGTGTATGTGAGATACATTAGAGGGAGATGTGTGAGTAAGAATGTGTATGTGTGCTTTCATGTGTGTGTGTGGCTGTAAATTGGATATTGGGACATGGAAAATGAAAGTGAACAGCATGGCCACACAGGGCTATTTTTGTCCTTCCATCCATCTCTCAGTCCTTCACACACTCTCTCAGTTCAGAATCCCCCCCTCCCCTTTGATTCTCCCCAACTTTCCGTCACCTTTTTCCACTCTCCCTGTCATTTCTACCTCTCTCCTTCTGCCTGTTATATCTGGTACATCTGTGGCCATATCAGTCCAGTTAGACCAGTCCCCTCTCTCTCCAATCTCATAGACTAGTCACACTTCCATCTTAGACTGTGGTTACAGCCCCCTACCCTGAAGGGATGACTGTCATTTTACATCTAAGAGGTTATTATAGCAGTGCTCCACTTCAGCTTCCAAAGCGCAGTTTTTTACACCAGTCAGTCTAAAATTATCTCCGCTATCCTCTCATAAAACATTTCATATGCTGAGCCTTTTTAACGTCCTGCAAAATTCCACAACTTAAAGCCAGATTGTCAGTCTTTCTCAAATTCATTGCATAATATTTAGTTATGTAGTCAGGTTTTTTTATACTGTATATACAGTATGGTCGCACTGCACTAAACTAGCACTGTTGTTATGCCCCCGAGGAGAATTCTTTGGAAAATTCTGCAATAGTTATGCAGGATTTCCCCTTCAGTCCTTTTCATCTTTTTCTTAGCCGCTTCTACAGTAGACAGCTCAGCTACGGTACATTAATCTGTATCTATAAAAATTCAATTTCTGCCTCAGCTACAGTAAAAAGATGATTTTCATACAAGCGGAAATGAGGGTAACTCTGGTTGACCGGATGGGTAGCAGGTTGTAGATTAGTGGACAGGAAAGATAAAGAATGAGATCACAAAGGTCATTTGTATAAGCAGTTACTGTGTGAAGTGCTTTGACTAAAGAACGAATAAATGTTTGACAGAACAGCTCGTTGGCACTTCAGCATGAATTGTTGTGAATGGTTGTTCTCATGTGTGCACAGAGGGCACAGAAAATGCAAAAGAAAACACAGATTGTCATTTGTACGAACAATTCTCTGCTTCCTGAACTCGCTTTTATATACATACACGTACATTACTGTGTATTCTGCACAGTTATTGTTTTGATATTCACGCAAATACATCCACGTTAGCTTCTTTCTGTTCTTAAATTCTTTGTACAGCACATATGGTATGGATGTTCTAACGCTGTGCCTTCATATAGAGTGTGCAACAACAGTGGCAGAACATCAAGAGGATTATACACTGTGAGGACAACTAGAGACTTAGACAGCATTGCTCTCTCTGCTTGCCTTTCAGCCTGATCCCAAAAGGCAAGAGGAAACTAGGATGTATCACTTTTCCAGAGAGAAAGAGAGAGTGGGGGATGACAGGGTTGGCAGAAAAATAGGAAAGAAAAAAGAAAAGAAACAACAATAGAGGGAAAAGAAAGAAAACAGATAACTGAAGAGGAATGAATGAATGAACAGACAGAAAGAGGTACAGAAAATAGGATGCAGGGAGTCTGTGTAATGATGAATGTGTGCTTGCTGTCCTGTGAGCTTGTTGGCAGGTGCTGTGACTCTGAGCACCAGCTCCAGTCCTGCCAGCAACCTTATGTAATGAAGCTTTAGGCCTGTCACTCCTGAGATACCGCTGCACTTTGCCTTCCGTCTGTGTAAGTGGTGTAAAGCAATATCAAGCTGGAGATCATTAATGGGGAACATGAATGGGACTTCCTTGCTCAGCTTCTCATTTTTTGCTCCTTAACAGATCACATCTTGTGCTATGACTCAATTAATTGTGTTAAAATGGGTTCATTTTACAAGAAGATCATTCAGATGTGATTGAAGTGTGATTTTATGCGTTTGACATCAGGCAAGTGGAAATTTCCTTTGCATTTGGATCAGCTGCTGAATAATTAATATGCTAATCAGTGTTAAGTACTCACTGTACTGTACTTACAACAGATTGGACATAAAATTACAGATTTCATGTTTTTACAGGTACTTTGAATGGGTTTTCTTGGCTCTGCCCAGCAGTACAGTGCCAATTATTTCAGTGACACTGTTGAACAAAGTTGGCCCGATTTATAGGTGCAAAAGTTGACTGCTTAGGGCCTTTCAGCCACCAGGAGGCCCCCAAACCATGAAATTAAAAATGTGAAATCTTCTTCTTATGACTATTCATTCAAGATATTTACTTTCTGTTGAAAGATTTTAGCTGCAGTTAATCTAGTTCACATGATCTGAATTAATAAAGTGAGAATGCGCTTAGAACAAAATGTGCATAGCATCTGTTCTGTGAAGAGTGCGATGTTCTTTCTGACATGACATGCTCCGTTCATCTATGTGTAAAAAAAAAAGCAGAAATTATATGGATATAAGTTGCATGTGAGGTCAGGTATTTCAGGTTCTCTGCTTGTTGCTGCATTTGTTGCTTCATTCTACACGTTTCTCTGCAATTATCACCGCAGCTCTTACACAAATTCTGACAGTCCTTTCAGGTCCAAGGCACAGGGTCAGGAGGACAGACAAACATTGCATGGTCCAGTGATCTGGGTTGAAACAGAAAAAACAACCCCCGTTGTTACTTGTCGATCAAGAGAGGTCAAATTTGGGTCAGCAGTGTGTAACACATATGGAGACTTGTGGAAAGCCATTAATGCACACTGTTGATCCCTTTCCTACCATCCCTTATGGTCCCATTTATGCTTTTATCTAGGGCTACACGTTGCCCCATGAGACCACATCCATATTGTGTGTTTTTTTTTAGAATAAACCCCACATTGCAATGTTAACCATGACCTTGGCTGTTTTCATGAAATACTCAATTCTACAAGCTCTTCAGAACCAGGTTTCTTGTCCTGAACTGCATGTGTATTACATGTTTGTATGTACGCTCGTGTGAGTGTGCGTCTGGTTAAGAGGGTCAGGTGCTGAACAGTAGCTGCTGCCAGGGGAGGCAGACAAAGAAAGCCTAGACCACAGAGAGGCTGTAAATGAGAGTAGCTATTTGGGGAAACCTCATACTCCACAGCTCTGCTTCACAGGTGCAGAAAGAAGCACACATGAGTCATTTCATGGGCAGACACCAGCTCATGAGTACGTGTTAGGATGCAAAGTGCACATCCACTGGGACATGTGCATGTTAAAATTGTATGCATTCACTCTACTTGCTCAAACATGCATGGGCACACACACACACACACGCTATCTCTCTATCGCTCCCATATTTGCATGTTTGTAAGGAGGAATTTCGCCCCATGGAATTGAATAGATTGACAGAGCAGACCAGGCGAGTGAGGTGGGAATAGGGGGAAGAAAAGCAATTAAAATGGCAGTCAAATGGTTGCGGTGCAGCAGAGCATTGGATAGAGTCAGTCCCTGGCTTAATTACGCTTAGCCCTCACCACAAGATGTGTCATCACGACACACCAAGAGCGAAGAACATGTGGTCAGGCTTCATGTTAATGTGCAATCTGACTCTACTGTCATCTGTCTGATACTGGAAGAAAGGAAAGAAAAGGGGAAAAAAAGAAAGGGAGAAAACTGTCAAGACTATAAATATTTGGTGTGATTGGAACGTCTCTCAATGAGAGGAAACTAAAAACACATTCTGTTAGGTGCTGACTGACAGACATTGTGAAGAACAGCTGACTCAAAGATAATGTGGGATAATTTTAGCAGCTGTTTATTTTCAGATAGAGGAACACATTTATATCTAGTCTTCTTCATCTGCTTCAATGATGTAAAGCTAAAATCTTTCAGCAGCACAACTAACATGCAAAATTACATGTATGCATCTTGAGTATATATATTGTTGGAAAATAGGCTGATTTTATCATGCATGTACTGTATTCCCTACCATTGTTGTATCTTAGCAATCTAAATTGAATGGAAGTGTGAGATCCCTGGAGATTTCCAGCTGCAGATCATACCCTCCGTCCTTATTCGTTTCAATTGCCACCACCCCTCAAGTCCCCACTTCTCAGTGTTTGTCTTACAGGAACATGTCTGTGAGCTGACAGCCTGACAGCTAGAGAAGAGAGGAAAGAGAAAGCCAAAGAGGGGGAGAGGAAAGAGTTGAGAGCTGGAAGGTGATGAGGTGTTTCAACAGTGGAAAGAAGTGAAAAAAATCCCATTTGCTGAAAGTCGGAGACATAGAGAGCGGATGAGGACTGAATGCGGTAATGAGTTGTTGAGAGAATGAGACAGAAAGTCAGGAAAAGGAAAGGAGTGAAGAGGTCCAATGTAAAGCAGATACAACAGGAATAGAACAAGAAAACAGTGGGATTAGTGAGAAAGGTTGAGCACGGGAAAGGACAGCGAAAAAGAGAAGGAGAAGTGTCAAAAATGGAGAATGAAAACCTGGTAATGAATGAGGGCGTGAAAGAGCCAAGCAGCGAAAAAGAGAAGGACAGAGGTTGCACTAGCCCTGATCCTTAGCCAGCTCTTTTTGCCTTATCAGGCTAGTCCAGACATGGGAGAAAAACATGTACCCACAATGCACTGTGGCTCTTGCCCATCCGTCTGAAAAGAACCCCTAACCCTATCCTATCAGCTCAGAGGTCGGCTGCCAGTGCCAGCGGCTCTTCATTTCTGGGTTGAGGGAAAGATTTTTGTGCTTGGCAGACACACACACAAACATGCACAAACACATGTATGCTCCAGACATGGCCATCGGCACTCAAAAGTTAAGTCCAGGTCACATCATAGTCTGCATCTTTATCTAAGGAGACATGTATGAACATAACATGTGTTTGGAAACAAATGCGCATGTAAACCAACCGTAAAGATGCACCAGTCCGTCGGAACCAGTGCACAGTTGCACTGAGATGCAACGCCTGGTGATACTGAGGGAAGCTGATGAGTATGCTGTCTTCGTACACACATTACTTATTGCCACTACATTTATCCCAGGGCTTGTTTAGTGACACGTAATTTACAATGAAATGTCCACACTTACCTTGTGTGCATTTAGAGACCAGTCAGACGTGTATTTTCCATTGTAGGTCACTTCTGAAGGCCACCCAATGCGTGTGTGTGCATGTGTGTTTGCTCCCACGTGAGCACCACCCTTTGTGGGATCAGGGTAGGTGTTAGTAAGTGTGACTCTCACTGATAGACATTGATGAGGTGGTTGATGAGTTTGCCAAGCCATTTCCTCAGGCGAAGGGTAAAAGCCAGCGGACTATGTGATGTCATTTTAACTTGACATAGGCGTGAAAAATCACCATAGAAGCCTTTCGAATCATTCCTCTTCCATTTGAAATTAGATATTGTGCACGGTATGAAAAAGAGAAACGGAGAGAGAGAAGGAGGGAGGAAGAAAGAGACTTATGCAGTGTGTGTGTAGGGATATGAATGCAGTGTCTTAAAACTCCCCGTGGAAATTACATTGAGATGAGATGAGATTTCCCATCCACAGCATGCAGAAAAATTGTTATGCAAAAGTGAAAAATCGAATGCAAACACATTACAGGGGGATCAATGTGACTCTTTGCTTCTACAGTCTCACTATATATCATCTGCTTTACCTTTTATATGATTCAAATATGTATCTGTCAGGACACATAAGCGTTTAGTGCAGGGGGACGTTGTGTGTATTTTTGCTGTCTGTCCTGTTGTTTCTGTCCATCTATTGTAGATTAACCTGCGTCTCTCGTTCCTACCAACTACATGTTGCTGTTCTCAAGTTGCTGCATGAACCACACCAGTTTGATACATCACTACATGACAAATAGAGTTGATCAAACTAGAGTAAGGTTCTATGCTGACTGGGAGTGAGAGATGCTTTGCAGAAGCACAGTGCACAACAGTTTTACAGATCTTTTATGTTATTATGGGACCTGCAATAGTCTCATTCCGTGAGTGAGCAAGCATGCGAGCACACCAACAGGATGCTGACTGCAGCTCACTGAATGGCCGCTGGTGTCACTAATGAGAAGGAATTTCTGATTCCTACATATAGAACCAGAAAAGTTCACTGATATTCATTTGTTGGCTATATTATGGTCATTTTGCAGAAGCAAAGCTGAAAAAAGGAACAGCATTTCAGTTTTCTCCTTTTAAAAAGTACAGCTTCATTTCTTTGAGATGCTGCCTACATTGAAAAGATTGTGATGTTTATTTTTCTATGTAATCATTCATGACATTTTGAACTCTTGAAACCCTTGACTGATTGGGTTGAAATGCATTAATCTGAAAAGCAAACATAGCAAAACACCAAACACTTGGGAAAGAAGAAAATTGCTGTGATTTGATTTGAGAACAAATGATTACTATGTCATTATGCATGAAAATAGGATACTTTTGGGAGTAAATGTGTAAATACTTTTGGCCTGTTTTTTCTCAACATTTAAACGCCTGAACTCACTTTATGGCACTGCAGTTTTTAAACTTCAGAGCCTTTCAATCAGTAAGATTGTATCTGTATCTGTGTGTAAGACTGGACATAAGGGCTGCCTATTTACGTATTCATGAGTGTGTATGAGGTGTTGCTGCCTGTCCTCACAAGAAAAATGACAGTAAAGGTTGAAAATTCAGTCACTAAAACAACCTACAGTTATGTTTGAGTGACAGATGCCATCTAGCAGCCATAGTAACCATGACCCAGGGAGGTGACGCAGTTCAGATGACGTCGATATAAGGTGACAAATTTTCATATTAGGAGGAGGTGGGGGGTGGACGAGTGTCACATTTCCAATCACGAGTTGGGACAGTCTTTTAAAAACCATGATTACGATTGTCGTGATGATTACTGTTGTCATGACAATGAAAGAAGTGGAAACATTAACCCACACCATATTTCAAGTGATTATTTTAAACCAAAACATGATTTTTCCTAGTGGTTTTTATGCATAAACCAGACCATAACCACAGCGTTGACACACCATAAAACCAAATTATTTTATATGATTACTGCCAATAGAGGCGGCATATTATAAAACACACTCCGATGGCTCGATCTGGTGTGCATGTATAATCATCCTATGTGATTGTTTTGTTATGAGGATGTGTTGGTGTTTGTGTGTATGTGTGTTCAGGAGCCTATGGAAGTAGGTTAACTCTAGTGACATTTACAGTAGCTCCCGCTATGAACGTGAACACTTTAACAATTATGGATGCGTTGACCTAAAATGTAAAGCCAAGTCATTTAACATGGAATCAGGCAGCGACATGCACCTGCTTTTTGAGACAAACTAGGTGAGGTCAACTGGAAAGTAACCAAGAGAAAGCGTACAATAACACACCAGCTGCACTGTGAATTCTCTGCTGAAACTGTGTGTGTGTGTGTGTGTGTGTGTGTGTATGTGTATGTGGGGGCAGTGCTGATCGTCTTATTATGTAGGTAATGGTGCTGTCCTCTGAGACCCAGCTGGCCTGACAGTTCATTTCACCGGACATAGCGTTAACTTGACAGCATTAATCTCAACAATTCGACAGTTATGTGCCACACAAAACATAAAATGCTAACGAATGAATCCTGCTTTTTCAGCCTTAAATATTTTAAATTTGATATTTAAAACAAACAAAAGCATGACCTCGTCTGTCTACAGTTTAAAGCTCATCTGCCTGGTTTGACTAAAAATGTTTGGATATTCTCACTCAGGAGACTGAACTGTCAAAGATATTTTTATTGCTTTTATTTACAGTTATTGCTCACTCCTGAGATAAAGTGAACAAACTTTTATACTGCACTGACCTGCTAATCCCTTCATTACAACTTGAACTGAGCCTTGGTAATGAGAATGGCTCCATCTGGGCTACATAATCAACTCTGTTTCTTCACTCAGATCTGTTAAAAAGGTTTATGGTGGTCATTCTCGCTTTATTTAATCACAGGATGGCATTCATTTGTGTTAATGTTGCACCTCCAAACACCCGGAACTCTATTAAATAAACTTTGAAATGCAACTTTCTAATGCTCAATCATTACACTGCTAACTCTCCATTCAACACTTCTCCAATGCTCATATGAGTTCCCTGAGATCATTACATTGCAACTCCAGATCTTTGTATGTGTATGCAAATGAACGCACAAATTGTATTCAATATCTCTCCCTTAACTGCAGAGATATCTCAACTTATTTCTGTCTCTTTTGCTCTCACTTCCTCTCTTTCTCTTTGCCTATAATAGAGTAGAATGGAATATGTTTATCATACATGTACAAGTGCAACAAGATTAAGTTTGCCACTTCCATACCAATGTTATAAATAAAAATAAATAAAGTAAAAATAGAACAACAAACACAACAAAATAGCAATAAAGTGACAATAAGGTGACAGACAGTATGAACAGTGACCAGCAGTAATAAGTAGTACAACAACTCAGAGGTGCAACGCAGCAACAGAACCCATACAGTATGTAAAAGTAGCAAATAAGTAACAAACAGTCTGAACAGCATGTACAGTATAAGTAGTATATGACAGTATAAATAGTGTCTGGCAGGATTAAATAGAGCAAACTGCTCAGGTGTGCAATGCAGCACCAAAATCAGAAAGGAAAGAAAGGAAATGTAGATATAGTCTTCACAAAATGTGGGTGAATGTATTAGTCCCTGTACACTGAGGTTATTAATTACAGCAGCTGTCTTGCCTCACTAATTAATATCAGTTTGTATGTTTTCACTGCAGGAGACTTTTCTTGCTGAAGTAATGATGTGTAAATACAGGCCATTCGCTCTACCATCCACTTCCTCTTTGTCCAATTACAGGGCACGACACAAATCCCCGCTGAGTGAGGACAAATAGCACGCTAACTGGTAATTATCTGAGAAAGCAGGCAAGATGCTGTCGACCAAGTGATCATGATTGTTTGAAGAAGATGGAGATAAGCTTGGACAGCCGATGTCAGAATCACAGAACCCCCTCCGCCCCCCGTCTTAACCCAACCCGCTCTCCCACACACACACACAGTATTACACACAGTATTACTTATTTTGTGAATAGGATCATACCGTTCGCTTCTGCAAAAATTCACTTTAACTTACCTTGACAGAGTGATGTCATGCCTGAGTCAAATTGAGATGGATAGATAGACAGAGAGATAAAGAGAAAGAATAACAGATACAAGAGAAACAAGGCAGAAAAAAGATTTTGACATTTCACGTGTGTCAGAAATCAATATGGTCTGTCAAAACAAGTGGAGCTTCATCCACAAACTGAACTCAGCAAATGAGGTGTGTGTGTGTGTGTGTGTGTGTGTGTGTGTGTGTGTGTGTGTGTGTGTGTGTGTGTGTGTGTGTGTGAGAGAGAGAGAGAGAGAGATCTGTTTATGGATGGTAAATTTCCTGCAGTGCACAGTTGGTTGGTTGTAATTCAGAGGTAAACTGAAATATAATTAATGATGAGACTTAAAGAACAAAAAAAAAGTAGACACAGTGAGCAGAGATGTAGTTTACTTGTCTGTATGCATGATTGTCTCTGTGTGTTTGTACTTGTATATGTCATTATGTGTATGTATCACAGAAAAGATACAAGGTCATTTTATGCCAGGGTTTTTGTCCTCATTATCCTGTCATGTCTGTGGTTAAACAAACCATTGCCCCTGCCCATCCAATTAGACTTGGACTCCAACAGCACACTACCAATGACACATGAACAGACACTCCATTAACAGTGATAGAGATGGATTCAGGGGAGGAGGGGGGGCGGGGGCAGAGAAAGGAGATGGGATAGACATTTGTCCTTCCTCTAGCTTATTTTCAAAAAGCTGCCTTTCAAGGCCTCATTAGGAGACACAAAGTCAATCAAGTCTTGAATCTACGGAGAGCAGAGATCTGAATATTGCCACAAAGATTTGGCCAAAGCCTGCGGGCACTTTACATAATGTTTCATGTCTCACTTGAATGGTTTTCATGTTTGCTTATAATAGTAGCCTACAGGAGCTACAAAGCAATAATATCCAGCACATTCTCACTCCTGACTCGTCACATACGGAAACTTGGTCAGGACCCCTTGGCATCACTTTTTAACGCACTGGGTACCCATTTAGCATCATTTTTCAACATGTAGTATCAGGGCAGTTCATGAAATAGAGACAAAAATCATAGTTAAAATATAATTGTGTTTTATGGAGTGAGTTAGACACAAAAACCTTCTAGATTAGGGTTAGGGTTATGGCAGGATCACATTTTGGGTTAAAGTGATCACTTGAAATGTGATGTTAGGCACCTTTGTCTTGATGACAACAGTAAACACCACAGCAATCGTTGTTTTGATTTTTTTTTTAAAAACTGTCCTGACTCACTGTGTGTGCCGACTTGGGAGTTAGAACAGGCTGTCGTATCTACACCGTAATATGCACTGACTTTCACCGTCTCTCTTTCATGCACACACACACACACACACACACACACACACAGCCTGTAATGATTCATAATAGAGCTGATGAAGCTGTGCAGCGCAATTAAACCTCTGTCATTTGCTTAGATGCGACTGACACTGAAGCTGTCGTGACTAGTCTGGTTGCACGATTCAAAAGTCTAACTTCTAATTTTGGTGTCAATTTGGTGTGCTTCGAATATTCCACCTATTAAAATGAGTCCAGTTAACATAATGCGCTGGCATTCATGGGTAACCACACAGTAATGTAAAAGTGCTGCTCAAGTTGAGGTCCTGTGTGTGGGAGTTGTGGTGCATTCATTCTGTTTGAAACCTACTATATAAAGGTTAGAGGATTGTATTTTATTCTTCACTTTGCAGAGAAAATTGAGCAGAATGATTTGCTTAGACAGAGAGCTTCACTGCTTATTGTTATATCTTGAAAATAAAAATAGAAAATGTGTAAAAATATCTGTAACAAATGGAAAATGCACAGAAAACACTTATTTGCAACGCTGGGTTACGGTGTTCAGATGGGTTTGGACTGACAAGAGTTCCTGATGACTACAACCTCTAACTGAAAGTGATTTTGTGAATATGGGAAGGTCATGCTTCGCTTTAGGGACAGAATTTGGGTTGCAAGGCATGTGACTTGGACTCAAGTCTAATATCACAACTATTCTTGACATACTGTAGCTGAGGGGAGTAACTTGGTTTTCACACACACTGCTTTGACCTTCAACTTGTGAAAGGATAACTCGCAAAACATGAAAATAGTTATTTTCCTTTGCTGACAGTAAGAGATGAGACGAAATACATCAAAACCCTGTTTTACTACTTAATATTTTATTCATTCCATTTAAGTTTTCCTCCTTCATCTCATTTCCAACAATATTGTATCTCAGCATCCTTAAATGGCTTCGTGTTCAAAGTGTAGGAGGGACAAATCATTTTAATGAGCCTTGCTGTTCTTCCTCCTCCCACCTCTGAGCTTGTCTTTAAGGCCAAGGTTCGTCTTGATTTAGCTGACAGCTTCTTGTCGTGAGTGTGTGTGGGAAAAGCTGAACATAGAGCGATTGGTTCACTGATTCACACTGGAAGGAAATCCACCTACACTTCATACAATGTACACTGGACTGAGCTTGTGAACCTGCTAATGGAAGCTTTGACTGTTGATAATCTATAATGAAACATATGGTGCAGCAAAGCAGAGAAGAAAGACAGTAAAATAACACTGAAAGCTCTTCAATCTTGACACATGACAAATCCAGTGCAACACCACCATTAACTACAGCCTCAAAATAATCAGCTTGAATATTTATGTAGCACAAAATGGGCAGACATGATGATGAGGACATGCTCTTGTCCAGAAAAGGGTCTAATGTTTATAATTTAGGCACTGATTGCAGATGTAGCCGCTCAGAAGGAGACCTGATTATTTTGGCAATAACAACAAAATTTGGCAAAGTTTGACTTTAAGCCAGTCCAAAATAAATAACTGGGCAGCGCGTTTTCCTAATTCCAAAATAAGTTGATGAATTATGGTCGTAAATCATGTAGTCCAGGTTTTAACATAAGACAGAGATGGATAGTGTGGTCAGGTGTGCATAAATTGCTTATCTAATGCAACACACCAGGATATAAAAACCACCACTATGGGTAATTGAGTGTTTTACACCGGGATCAAACACCTGGTTCATTTTATGGTCTGTCTAGAATTCAAATCCTCTAGTCAAGAATGGTCTAAACACATCATCATTTTGATGTCAGATTCAGACATATGATCTGGGTCAACAGTGACAGACTTGCTTTGAATAAGACTTAGAGCAGGTGGGTGTAGACAGCTGTTTTTACTTGATGGATGAATAAGTGTCGGTGAGGTGGCCAGGTTAATGCCAGTAAAAATGATTGTGTCAGTGGAGCTGTATATTTTGGGAGATTTGAGTTTTCTCTTGCTGAAGACAGGTTGGTCACGACATACCAGGAGAGAAAAATGCAATCTTACTATATGTGTCAGCGAGAACTCATCAGCTTGTATGGCAGCCTGTAAAAAATGGTTGCAACTTTCTATTATTAAATCATTAAACTCCTCCTGAAGAAATACCTCATGCATCTGCTGAAAGTTTGACACCTTGCTGGTTTGTCACACCACTTGTCAAAACGCACACACTTTTTTAAAATTTTTTTTACACATACTGTGCTTTTCACAATTTCAAGGTTTTTTGCCAATAAACATCAAGAAATAACTCATAAGCCTCCAACACAGTGACCTTTACAGAATCTTAGTGAAATGGAGCGAGCAGCACCTATCTGTCACCCACAATGCATAATATTCATAAATTAGATGATACCATAAGTAATAGAAAAAGGTTTGTAAAGTGCATACACAGTAGATGAACCATATCAGCCATTTCAGCCTTGGAACAGGATTAGTGTAAACTCAATTTGTCACATTTTTTTTTTTTTTTTTTTATCCTGGATGTACTTAGTGCAATTGAACAGACAGAGTTCACAGACAAATAAAAAGACCTCTATAATACAGAAAGTCAACCTGACTTTCCGTATGACAGAGGGGGGGGGGGTGTGTGTGTTTGTGAATGTCACCTCACAAGTATTAGGGCCAACTAGAACTAGAACTAGTTGTATACTGCAGGGACAGATTTATAGATTGTTATCTAGCTCCTCAGATAAAAGCTGATGGTCCAGTCCACCTGCTTCTGGATTAGTGCCAGAAATCTGCCAGAGGTTTTACTTAACAGGCGCAAAACCACCGAGTCATTAATTATCAGCTCTCTTCCTCTGTATGACATCTGAGAGAGTGCACACTTCTACTCAGACAATCTTGCCCCAGTTGTTTAAGACACACGCTCCACATCCTAGAGACCCTCTCATCTCTCTGA
This sequence comes from Euthynnus affinis, assembly GCA_029490765.1. Classification (NCBI taxonomy): domain Eukaryota; kingdom Metazoa; phylum Chordata; class Actinopteri; order Scombriformes; family Scombridae; genus Euthynnus; species Euthynnus affinis. The sequence continues at coordinate 23,985,152 of CM055842.1, read as the reverse complement.
ACTCGGATATAAATCCATCAATCCAAGCCTCAGCTCAGCTGCACGTATCCCCTCCAATGTCCTCCTCATTAGAGACAGCAGTAGTGACACAGGTGTAACGTTGGCCTGAAACTGAATTGTCCCTAGTTCCCTGCAGTCATCCATCCCCATACATATTATGTTTCAATATGAGATGATATTATGCAACATGTAGATAAATTACATAAAAGTCAGTGCATAACAGATTTTCAGGTATTTTCCCAGCAATCACAACTATTACAAACCAGATCCTGGAAGGTCAGATTCAAATCTCACCACAACTATGTTTGGAGCTTATATTCATACATCCAACATTTAGATGCTTGCTTTTGTAAGAAGGACATTAGGAAGAAAGGAGGTCAGCCTCAGCAATAAAACTTTTCTGCCTTTTTTGTAACTTCTTTTTTTTCTTCTATTTTTTTTCTCCTGGCTCCAGAGACCAAAGGTGCAAGATCTTTATGTTGGAGGAAAAAAAACATTAGTACAAAAAGTCAGAGCCCCATTTCCAACTTTGTGCAATGAAACCTGCACAACTTCACATAGCACCAGCATTAAAAGAGTCTGGAGTCTGACAGGCATACATTAACGTTATTCTCCTGTGCACAGCTCATCTTCCTTTTCAACCCCTTTACCTCAAGTTCTATCATGTCTTCTTCCTCTTGCTGCCCTTTCCTTTACACTACACTTCCATCTGTACCCATCTTGCATACGGAAGAACTACCTATACTTTTTTCTCTCCAGTCTCGCTACTCCCAAACCTTCTTACAAATTCCTGCTTACTTGTTTTCTCATTACTCCCCTTCAGAAATGCTGTGTGCTCCCTCCTCAAACCCCTACATTTCCAAATCTGCAACCTGGCCTTGGTGTGGTCCAGCCTTTACAAACTAAACCCCTCTCATCATTAGCTCTCCTTATTATCCCTCAGTTTGACATCTTGCCATCTTTTTTCAGCCTCACCAGCCTCCTCTCATGTGCCTGTTGCTCTAGTCCATCTGCTTTACAATGATCACCCCTCAGGGTATCTTTTGTTCTCAGTCTGCTTCAAATTCTGACAAGAAAACTTATGTCCAGGATTTCCCCTCTCAGTGCAAGTAGTCTGTCCTGGCATGAACTGCATAGGGGCTGTTGTCAAATGTATTTTGACCAAGTTTGATCAGCTCTTGCCACGTGCATTGATACCTGTCTACCGACTGACAAACACAATTTTACTCTGAGTCTCTGCAGAGAGCTACCGTACAGTCAGAGCTTCATATTAAATGGATTGACACACACATGAAAGTCTGGTCACTAGTGCAGCTAAAGGTGAGACCAGCACTTATTCATTCAGCGTCAGGTCCCTCACGGACCAGACCCTGTTATTAGAAACATCATCACAGCTTTTATTCATCCTGAAAGCCTAGCCACAGATTTCACAACCTGTTGGCAAAAAACATCAAACCATCTTCCACTGTGGCACTACAGTTAGGCACACTCAGCAGCTCAGAGTGAAGTGACAACTTTTCAAAAGCTCCTGACTAACAGGTCATGCTGATCTGCCATATCAGACCCGGGAGAATGGACTTACTAATACACTTTAGATGTTAAAAGACAAAGAGAAAGAGAAACACTCTCCTATAGGTTTCCTTTTGGCAGATTCCCCCTCGCTGTGATTTTTAAAAAAGTTACATTTTATTAAGTTTTGAAGTAAAGTTCAAAGCCGTTTGGCTGCTAGAGACATAGTAGACTTCTTTTTTTTAAGACTTTCTGTGGTATTCTGCCAACTGTCTGGGAGTAGACAAAGAGAGATGCACATAGGGAGCTAGCTAAACTGGGAGGTAGGGAGAGTGGTTCTGTGGTGAAAAGTAGTCCTGACATATTTTGTTGGTGGACCCTGGTGTATCTTTTTAAGAATTCCCACATTATGCTTTACCATGGGCTACTGTTACCAAACCCTTCTGTACTAAACTAATTAATTCTGTACCATGTTGTTACACCGCCTCACTCTCTCTGTCTTAGTGTCTCAATCCCATCCTATCACTCTATGGAACATTTATGGATACCTCTGGACAAATTTTAGTTCCCTACATATCTTATAATTTATTTATATTATGTATGCCCTTCTAATGCACAAACAAACTCACATACACAAAATGCAGGGTTAGACAAGGGGTAATGTGCACTCAGAGAGACATAGAGAGATTGGGAGACTGCCAATAGGATTAAGGCTCAGGTCTCGGTAAAGAGCTTTGTGTCAGAGTAGCTTTGACCACAGATACATTACCGAGTCTCTGTGCAAACACAGACAAAGTAGATCTGATTCACACGGATGAGTTTCTGGCTACAGTCCCTCCACAAGGGAAATTGAGATATTTTACTGTCTTATTCTATACTCTTTAATCTCCTGACATGTATTTTTTGGGGGAAATACATGAAGTGAACAAGATGTCTATAAATCATATGTGGGATAAAGCTTCACTGGTTTTAGTTGGATCATTTATGGAAGTATGTGTGTGTGTGTGTGTGTTTTGGATTTTTCTGCTCCTCAGGCTTTATACACAAAACCAAAAAAAAAAGTATTTTATGAATGATGATAAAACAGTGCTGTAGAGGCAGAGCAGCAGGAGTACATGTGAAAGCCGTTGTAAAGATCATCCACCATGTTATCTAGGATACAGAACACATTTGTATTTGGCAGGCATTTGATAAAACAGTGATACAGCCATATTAACACTGATTTGCCCACACCTGTGACAGACAGCACCATTACTGGTCAGACAGCTAAATTGACAGGCTGATAACAAACCGCCATACTGTGCCTCTTCCCAGAAAAAAAGAGCATGTCTCCCAAATGTCAGCATACAATAACTTGTGCAGCTTATGCAAAACACCTCCATTCTCATAAAAACTGTATTACACAGCACTTTTTAGGTGATTTGGAAAAAAACTTGTACTATAAAGTTCACAAAGTCCAACAACTTCAGTAAGTTTAGCCTCAATGATTAATGTTACAAATAAACAGAACGAGCATCGCAATGAAATGAACTAGAAATATGAGACTCAAAAGAAACGTTTAACAAAAAAATGAAGGCCTTTTTTTGTACTAGAAAACAACTTTTAAAAATAATTTTCCACAAATGATTAAGACGCCCCCTGGGCCACTGAGTAACAAGAGTGAGCTGTTTGTCATTAGAATTAGTGGTTTCTGAGATATCACATGTGAGTTAAATGTTTTAACCTTTAATTTAAGCCCCTCGCTCCCTTGATGCCAATCAGTGTCATTTTATAAACACTGGTACACAGTGTGATGGGGCGCTGTCCCTCCCAGGCTTGTCATATATCACCTGACATTTAGAATCATGTTTGATAGACAGAAGAACAGATAAACACTAAAGACCTGATCCCGCAGTCGCAGCGCCTCATTTCCTTCCATTAGTATTCTCACAATTTATGATTCATCTATTTCCATAAGCCTGTCATGGAAATATTGTAATATGTAATTATTCTTTGTTACCTTATTCTCTCTCTCTCTCTCTCTCTGCATGTGTGTGTGTGAGTGCGTGTACACTGACGCACATGGGCATGCTCCAGAGATCACCACTCCAGTTCCCAGCTATGCCTGGGGGGCTACAGGAGGGGGCCACAGGAAGCAAGGAGAGAGGGGGGGCTCCTCCTAGTGTTTAGTATCCATGGTAACACCGTCCTGCCCTGCCAGCAGGATCTGTGTCAGTGGTGCTGAGATGGGCTGCCGAAAGGGAGAGCAAAGGATGGAGGGAAGGAGAGAAAAGAAAAGAAAGGGTTGGAAAATGTTGAGAAGAGAATGATGGTGGAAGGTGGAGCGGATGAGAGGGATTGAAAGGATGTAGGGAAAAAGGAGGGAAACCAAGAGTGGATCATGGAGTTCATAGGAGTGTGGTCAGTGCCAAATAAAAAAAGAGAGAGTGGGAGGGATATTGAAGAGGAAAAACTGATGAGGTTCAGTGACTTGAATACCTGCTAGTTCTTTGGACAATAATGTAATGCCTCATACCGACCCGCACAGCCAACACACGCCCCCTTCTCTCCCTCTCTGGCAGCACATCACTGGCACTATGCATTTTGGCCGGAGGGGATGAGCTGCGACTTCCTTCCTCTCCCCATCTCTCTTCCTGTCTACCTATCTATGGGTCCAGTCTCTCTGTCTGTCTCAATTGTTCGTGTCAGATTGAAAACGAACGGCCTATCGATTGGAAAAATGTTCCAGAGAGAGGCAGATGAAGGAGGAGGTCTATAATTCAATAGAGGCCTAATGATTTGATTCTAATATGGCAGAAGGTTGAATTTGTGTTGATGTAATTGGATGGCCTGAGTGCGCTATGGGTTTGGTAGAGGTTTTTTTTTATATATGTGTGTGTGAGTGTGTGTGTGTGTGTGTTTGCATGAAATAATACTGATGGGGTTGTGCCAGAAGAGGAAACTTGTCAGCTGTTCCCGCTGTGTTCGAAACAACAGGGAGACAGACAGAGAAAGAACAAGAGACAGATAATGTGTGTGTGTATGTGTGTGTGTGTGTGTGTGTGTCTGTGTGATGACCATACTGTGTATGCCTGTCTGTGATTGTGATAAATGGATTTTATGGACTGTTCATTTCTGCTTTAGGTCAGTAAGCATAAATATAAGGTCTCTTCTGTTGAAAAACACTGAGATCATGTTGCCAAAATGAGATGTTGAACGGAGGAAATAATGTGTTTTTTTTTCTTTCCTTTTTTTTAGCATGATTAGACACAGACAAACTCTGCTACGCTGAAAAATAACTCATTTCTCTTCCATTTAGTCTTTTCTTTTCCCCCCGATGCCTTCAATTATTCCAATTACATTAAAAATTTTCATCAGAGCTATTGATCAAACAACTATGCAGCATTCAATAGATCTCAGCTACAGTTGTCAACATAGAAAAAAAAAACAAGTGAAGTGAGTACTTCACAATACATCTGACTGAGATTTCAGAAAGCCATTTTAAAATATCTGACTGCTGCCTGAAGACCACTGGAACACAGCCAGAGTGTGAGTCGCATTAATGAAACCACATCTCACTGTATCACCACTGTGCAGGTTATGATATTAGAAATTCCATCATTGGTCATGTACACTTATCCTGAGATATACATCCATCATAAATTGATGAAAGAGACGAGAAAAAGTCAGAACTTGGACGACTAAAGTGAGGCGGAGTCAGAGATATAGTGGAGGAGAACAGACAGGGTCAAAGTCAGTCGATATGAGCCTTTATTTTATTGCTGCTTTTTTTCCAGAATCTGCAAAATATGGCCTCGTTTTTTCTCTCCCTCTTTCTCTCTGTCTGTCTACATACGTACCCTCAAAATCCCCATCGACCAGGGTGTAGTGGTTGCATGAGAGGCAATTTCACAGCCCTTGGCCTGAACCACCTCAGCATCTGCAACTTCATTACAGTACACCAGTGCTGATCTGCTGCACACACTCAGACACAAACACGGCTCAGCAGAGTAGAGTGCAACAGCTCTTGTTGTAGCCTTGAATGTGGCACTTCATGATAATGGCGGTAACATGCAGAGTGTTCAAGTCATGTTGCCAGTGGTCTGCTAAACAGCAAATCACTTTGTGGAACAGCAAACACCGAATAATGAGCAGTGTAACGGTGTCAGGCTGGTACAGATACAGTATGAAGCAACAGAAACATAAAAAAATAACTTTATATAAACAGCAAAGGCTGTAACAGTTCACTCAGTTATACAGCACAGCTTGCCCACATTCAAAGAGGTCTGGTGTTGTGACCATGGATGACTGTTCTCAGCAAGTCAAAAGGATCCAAAAGGGGACCCACCTCATAAAGGAAATATTAATAGTAATAGAAATTGTGACAGAAAAATGGCCACTAAGTGCAGGTGACATTGATAAAGCTTTACTGTATAGGTTGTTATAAGTCACCTTATGGAAATCCCTGCAATCAATTTCTTTGATCTTCATGAAAAATGTTTAGGTAACTCCGAGCAAACGCTAACACAGCTTACATGTCGACTAGAAATGATGTTGGTGGGACATTAAGAGAAGAGTGAGTAGCTACTCACTAATTAGAGCAAAAGAAAATAAAATACTCCCCTCAAGATATTGGCTAACATGAGCATAATGTCAGATTGAATGACTGAAGCAGAACAAAATGACAGTTCAGTCTGTTTATCAGTTTAACACACAAAGTGAATTCAACAAAACTTGACATAACATGACTCGACAAAACAGCCTGGCACAATACAATGTGACACAACAAAACAACTATAGATGACAATGTAAGAATGTCACATAAAACTGCAGAGCACAGCTTAATGCTGACACACATAACATCACAATACTGTACCTCTCTACAGTACATCTTCACTTCTCTCTACTTTTTTTCCAATTGCACCTGACTATTACAACGTCCTCTCACCTCTCACCGGCTACTCGACAGGTGTCAATCACAGTTCACTAAAACACCATGTGATCATTAGACTGCGGTTCGCTGGCCTGTTGCTCTCCCTGTCATTCAGTATGCCTCTTCCTTTCATTGCTCTTCTTCTTTGTGGGCTTCACATTTTTCCTGATCTCAGCTTTCTCACTTATCTGCCCTTCTCTCGACAGACTAAATGGATGTGGTTTCTCACCTCTCTCTTTTTCTCTCTCTGTAGTTCCTTTTGCTACACTGTTTCTATTACTGTCTGCTTTGCCTCTACCTTTTCCTCCTTTTTTTCCTTCTTTTTCATCTCTCTTTGGTCAAGTCTACTTCATCTGACTCAGAAAATGACTCTCTTCCCTGCTATTCTTTCCCTTTGCTCACCTCTAAGCTTTCTCTTTCTCTCGTGCCATTTTGACTTTCACATCTTTCACACAAACTCACTGATGCAACAATTCTTTGTCATATCTTCCCACTTTTCTCCCTTGTTCCTGCTTCTCAACACCACCTCACCCACTTCACCTCTCACTCACCTCTTATCTCTCCCTTCACCTACTTCTGCCTCTATCTTCTAACCCCGTCCTCCCCCCACATGCTGACACCAGCTTCAAATGCGCCCCCCATCACCACCACCGCCACCACCACCACCTACCCCCAGAGTGTGAACCTGTCTCCCCCCTTTCCCCCTGTGTCACAGACAGAATGGCCATGCCAGTGTTGATTAGGGTCTGCATGGCCAGATGCTCAGCCAGGCTTAGCGGAGGCCTGTGGGAAAGAGAGCTGCTTATTCTAGCCTCAGGAGATGGATTGGAAACGACGGGGGCTAAAACAAGCAAGCATTCTCTCATTACACTCACACATTCCCGCGCATGTGCATAAATGCACAAGTTAAGCACATATCCACACCAGTCGACTCAAGAAGAAAAAAAGACGCACATCATAAAAAAAAAAAACTAAAAAAAAACACACATTTAAAGATTTTTTTCTTCATGCAGTTTTGCATTTGATGTAGTGTGGTGAATTATAAGATGAATCAGCTGGTGGTATATTCATCCATTCTTGCTGAGGATCTGATCTGGTTTGAAGAATGGTGTGACGCATGCATGCACTAATGTATTCAGTGTAAAGTGATTAACTTCAATATCTTGCTTTTCCTTTCAGGAATTGAGAAAAAAACTTTTTCTATCAAAATTTTCTTTATTTCTTCTTTAGTTTCAAACACTCTACATGACAAAACAATGTCCTGCTACAAATGATCATAAGAGTAGTTAAAAGTAGAAATCAGCATCATAATACTACTGTAGAGCTATAATGCAACAATCTAGTTTGTTCGTTCGTTTCCCTGAGCGTTCTTCCCGATATTTAACCATGCTGTTCCTTTTCTCATCCTCTCGCTGTTGATCTCCCCTTCTCTCTTACATTTTATCCACCACTCTCACATTACTTCACCACAGGATCTCCGACAGTCTCTATTTATCCTTTGCGCTCTGATTTACAGTTACTTGCTTGGGACATGCCTCACAGTGGTGAAGTGCACTTTGGTCTATTTTATAGAAAGCCATTAATATATGAAATGTTGAGGGTGGATGATTTATTTTTTGAGGGGTATTGAAAATTCCAATTGAATTTAATATAAATCAACACATGTAGCAATGGATGAAATAGAAATGCTTCTTTAAGGGTTTTACTCTACCTACAGTCTTGTGTTTTATAGAACGTTATATAGCTGCAGTGAGCCCCATAAATTACATATAAGTCACTGCATAAACGTGAGTGCAACCTGCCGTAAAGTCTTCCATCAGGATAGCAGAAATCCCATTTCAGGTAATTTCAATGAAGGTCTTCTCAAGGCCATTGAGCTGAAGGGTCAGACGCAGATAACTAACTTAGCTCATTATATTACATAATGTAATATACGCGCAATATAAGAATAATGTAATCTCTAACACACTCAAGCTGGAAATCAGTGTATTCATTAATTGCTGTTTAAGTTTCATCTGTTAAAACGAAAGCTAAAGATGTGAAACTATTTAAATATTTATGTAAGCTGTGCCTCCTTAAATCTGATAAATGGATTTCTTTGAAAGTAAAACACAGAGGAAAACATAAGAGCCAATCTTACATGTACAAAGTGCTTTGTTTGCCATTTTTGGCAAGTGGATTTTACAAAGCGTTAAGCACTGAAGAAAAACACTGACAGGCTATTCTGTAGCTTGAATTCACACTGGGTGAATTTGTGCATTGTGTTTGATTAAAACAAAGAATCCCAGTGGCACTTAACAAATTATAGGATTTAAATAAATATTCTATGTTTATCTGAAGAGCTCATTAATGTTTGGGATTTAACTAAGCTTTTTTGTTATTATTTGGTTGTTACATGGTTCTAATTGGTCAACGTAGTGAGTATGATGAAATTGTGGGAAATTGCCTCAGAAGACACTTTTAACCTTCACTCGAAATCTTGTGTTCATGAGTCTTTCTGTCACTGGTAATATGAGAAATGTTCTGAAGTATCTGTTTCCTTGAATTTTACACTTCATTGTGAATAGAAAGGTGGGAAAGGTTGGTTTGGGCTACACACTGTTATCTAGTGTATTGACCAAACAGTGGCTCTACTCCAGTCTACCAGACTGAAGGAGAGCAGCTGAACAGAGGTGGAACGGGTTGGTTGGGATTGAGGCTTGATCCTCTATGTTGTAATACACAAGAGAGGAACTTCCAATCTGCACTGGTTGTCTTGTGTATTGGCCATTTTGCAGTTCAGCTGAATAGTGTGATGGAAAAGAGTTTTTTGGATTGAGGCCGTTTGCTCTTGCTTGCATTGTGTGTTTGGTCCACCAGACTGGGGAAGAGCTGCTGAATAGAGGTGGAAAATGTTGGTTTGGACTGAGGCAACTCAGCCTACGTCTGCACTTTGTTCTGGTAGACCAGCAAAAAGCATACAGTGCAGTCTGGAGTGGGTTGTCTTCTATGTTGCTCAACTGTTTGCTAACGGGGGGGGAAAAGCAAACTTGACACATTCACACGCGCATATAAAGTTGGTTCTGTAAATCAACTGTTACTGCATTGCCTTTTGGCTTATACTTTAAATCTCTCTTAAGCTGCAAAATGCTGAAACAAGTGGAAAACTCATGTTGTGTGTATGTGTGTGTGTTAGAGAGAAAGAGAGAGCATTAATGTGTGTGTGCTGGCCTATAGTCATGCATGCCGGCTACCTTCCAAGAAGATAAACCCAGTGTTTGTGTGTGTGTGTTCAGGTCAGTGAATGCTATTTCACTTGCATAAGTGGTTCCTCTCCTTGATAAGATTGCATTTAAAGGCAATGACCTCATCCTTAATGCAAACAGCAACTACATGGAGCTGGCACTGGTCTTTGTGGGTCTGGATCAAGCATTCAGTCACAATCTAGTGCTGTTTACCAATGCATTGACAGGGTATCATGTGAAGGTCATTGTATATAATATTGCCTTGGGTATGGTGTGTATGGTTGGCTCCTAGCTGCTCTTGTATAGGGTTGTCTTGATAGGAGACAAAGATGAAGAAGTAGAAGTAGAGCAGGAATAAACAGACAGAGGCAGAGAGAAGATGAGTGTGGTAGAGATGGAAGGTGAAATGGCTGTGCTGAATGTGTTTAAACTTTAGTGCAGTTCAAGTCTGCTATGGCCAGTTTATTTCTGAAATAAAGTGCAAAACAAACTAGATATCATAACAGTTAGTGTGATCAGTATTACAGATCTAATTATACTTTGGAAGTTGATATGTAGAATGGTTAGTTCAGTTAGTTCTGCCATCTTTAAGGCTTTAAAATAGCTTTGTTCTTAACGTAAACGTAACGTAACGTAAAGTAAGTGAAATATATTTTTCCCACTGTGATAAGCACGTGAACAGGACTAGAATGAGACACACTAGTAAGTGGTGGCAAATAATGTTTTTGACATCAGGGAGGCAGATACTGGTTATGCTTAGATTAAACTAAAACTGGTTTTATTGCCTAACCCTAGTTTGAATTCCTTTAATCCAGCTTAGCATATCATTAGCATGTTCATCTAAACTGTTACTGAGTTTTTAATTTGACAAAGTCGTGAAATTCTTAAGTTCATGTTATTTCACCGACTTTATGTCAAGGAACAAAATCTGCACAAAATGATTACGCTTAAGAGTTTATTTCATTATACAAAGTGCAGCAGTTCACTGCAATTAACCTGGTGGTGTCTACATAATCCTGTTGTAAAGGCAAGAACACAAGTATCCAACAACCTTTCTTTCGTGTAAAATCTTACACCAACAACTTGGCTCAACAGGAAATTGCATCTTTACACTGCAAAATTTACCTCAATAGCTTATTGTTTTCTGTCACTCTTACAATTGCTTTTGGTAAGATAAGTAGCTCCTATATATGTGAATATTTAACCTGAGCAGTAAAACATATTGCGTACATACCAATGACTTTGTATGTTGGTGCATGTTGTTGAACATGTGTCAAAGTATATGTTTTGCCATTCTGCGTTGTCTGCTGGATAATGCTGTATGTTGGCACACTAGCACAACACAAAAACAAAGTACAGCTAAGGCTCATGGGAAGGTCATTTGTTTTGCAGTTATTTACTCATAAACCAAAGTTTAAGAGTACCAAAATCCTTCAGAGGAGAACATGAATGTGTGTAAGTCAGGGGATTACCAAAATCCTTAGGATATATTGTCTTAGAACCTTTGATGTCTGTGTGAAATGATGTGCCAATCCATTCAGTAGATTTTGAGATATTTCAGTCTGAACTAAAGTGGTGGAGCGACCGACAGACATTGCCATCCCTAGAGCCGTGTCCCTAGTATGTCTAAAAACAGACTGCTGTCATGATCTGAATTTCCCTAGACTACTTTTTAACCTAATAGTTCACATTTATTTTTGTAGTCATAGAAGAAAGTACTTTTTTGTGTAAAATACAAAAAACCAAAGAAGTCTTTTTCATGTAACACTGCTTGTATGTATCCTCAATAATGCATATTTACTGTACCATACATTAAACTCTGTGTGTGAACACTTTTCATCACTGACTTTGTCAAGTTCATTATATAGTGGTCATTGACACTCATGGATATTTGTTGCTGTTAGTGCTGTAGTTGTTTAGGCAGACATGACTGGGTGTCTTGGAGGGCAAACAGAGTGTGTTTGTGTACAAATGTTGTTCATTGTTCTGTCTTTACGATGCAGGTGACATGTATGTGTGCACTGTAAGCTTGTGTGTGTGTGTGTGTCCCTCCTAGGCAAAATACAAATGACTAAGTAGACAATTTTGACCTTGCCATCCTTGCTGCATTGCTAATAGGTGTGTGTTTGTGTATCTGTCATAGGTGCATGCACACACACACACACACACCTGCCTCTAGTGCCTGGCAGCATCTGGACTGTCTGGACTCAGGTGCAGTCCTCTAAGCATTCTGAGTCTGTCATGATACTGAATACATTACAGTTTCATTTACACCCGATCAGGGGGAGAATTTTATGTTTCTGATGATTAAGCTCATATTCAAGCTGTGTGTGTGTGTGTGTGTGTGTGTGTGTGTGTGTGTGTGTGTGTGTGTGTGTGTGTGTGTAGGATTACAGTTTTTGGAAAGTACACTGTTTTTCCTCTCTGTATTTTCCTGCTTATGTATTGTTAGACTTCATTTAGTTCAGATTACAGTATTATGTGCCCAGTTTCCCCCACTGCTACTGCTAATTAAACCCAGTTTGTATTATCTACAGGTCTGTTAATCCCCTTTATGAAAACAGGTTGGAATTGATGGGGGGGTAAACCCATGAACTGTAAAAAAAAAAACCCCAAAAAACCCGACAACTGCAGATACAACAGCAAAAGCTCATATGTATGTGTGTGTGTGTGTGCGTGTGTGTGTGTGTGTCATTTAGGACAAAAAGGATGGTGAGCAGACTAGACGAATGTCATGTTACTCAACCTAATAGGCTCTCTCACCATTCAGACTTCCCCTCCCCCCCATGGTCTTGATCTCTGACAGAAATGTGTCTGAAGGAGATGACACACACACTCTCTCTCTCTTATACACACACACACACACACACACAGCCTGACAGTCCAATTTTAATTTGAATCTAAAACAGGTGCAGGTGAGAAGTGCAGGACAGCAGTTAATTCTATAAGCACACTGGTTTCATATCTTATTGATATTTTGGAGATTTTTGTGACGTTACAGATAGATAGTTAACTAGCTGTGTCATAATGTGGGATTTTTCATATTTCTTTATTTGGCTCATACACACACAAAGCCGGTTTGGCCAGAGCTCGGAGCAGGGAGGAGACTGTGAGAGATGGCTAAAGGCTAGTTTAGTGGTTTTTTAGGACTGCCTCAGTGTGTACCTTCAGCACCATGAACACACACACTCGCGCACACACACACACACACACACACTCACACACACATTCCATCAGTGCTAATAGTGCCAGAGTAGACCAGTTGCCGCCTGTGGACTGAGTGGTGGCCTGATCTGGTTTGCTCTTATCAGATTTGTTCAGTAATTTGTAGTTTTAGGTAGAATCATGCTTCTAACTCTACCTTCAACCTTCCTTATGAAAGAAAGGCCACAACAGTGCATCCCATCACAAAATACAGGTGAGTCATTAAGACCACACACACATGTGCTTCACAATTTTGTTCTGACCTTCTTGAGGAGATTTTTTTTTGACTCATTTTTGATGCGCTTGCTTTTTAACTGGGAAAACTAACTCAGCTTCTTCTCTAAATCTGAATCAGGATCTCTTTATTTATGGAAATATCAATCTCTTAGTTTCCTGCTTTGTATTTACTACTTCAGTCTTTTTTCATTATGAAATGTGGGGAAGCAAATTTGACATCAAGCAACGTTCTGTGTTTAATATAATGGGGTATCTTATTGTTTCAGTGGTAGTGTATTCAGTGTCGTATGTACAATATGTATGTGAATCCACCATCTGAGAAAATACTGTCTATCATATTTATTCTCTAAAATACATATATTATTTATATATTATTTCATTTATGTGTTTTATTTTGTTATATGATGCATAATTTAATATAAGGGAGAAAATGCAATCATTTCTCCTTGAACCACAAATCAAAAAAGATCACTAATTAGAATAAGAACTAAATATGCATTAAGATGTTGACTCTGTCTTTTAACTGTTAAGCTTCCATCTCTGCTCTTTTTCTGTGTGCCACAACAGGACTGTATCTCTTATGATATATTCATCCAATGAAATTGGTGTCATCTTGGACCAAACTGATTTATCACACAGTAAAAGTGAAAGTGGTCGCTGTATCCTGAGACTGGTTCTCTGAATTATGATATTAATCTTGATTAATATGAAAGTCAATGTAAAGTAACAGTGAAGATTTACTTTAAAATGAGAAGCGTCTATAGCTGAGCTGGCAGTAAAACCAAATTTTCCTGCAGCAGTTGAAAAGTTGTACAAAGAAAAGGAGACAAAGACTTTGCACTAAAAGAGGAAAAGCGATGATAAGGCTGTAATCACTTTTTGGAATAGATGTACCTGAAAACTCAAGGAAACTAGTATTTAATGTTAAATAAGGCTTAATAAAAGAGAGCTACATGTAAAAGAGGTGTCGGTTTACTGAATACCCATGATTCATGCCCACCTATATAAAAGTTGAGTCATTCATGTTTGTTAAAAGAAGGGGGAAAAAAGTGGAGAGGAAAAGTAAGAGAGCAGAGAGATGAGGCCGTTGATTGGATATGGTTCCCAATTCAGCTCCCTGCCAGTGCCAATAACAAAGCGGAGATACAATAGTAAAGGAGAGAGGAAGAGAGTGGAGGGAGAAGAGTGTGGCGGTGGTGGAGGTTGAGTGTAATGGAGTCAGGACCCCTAACAGGCTGTCAGATGCTGCTCACTTGCCGCACAGTCACTCCGCACACACACACAAACACACACACACACACACACAAATAAGCACAAGACTCAATCTAGTGTTTTGCTGGATGGCTGGTATATTTGTGTGCATTTGTGTGTGTGTGTGTGTGTGTGTGTGTGTGTATGTATGTGGGTGCATGTGAGTGTGTGCCCTGGTGATAAATCTTAATTACACCATGGAGTGCAGGCCATGTGCCATCTCATCATACCATGTCAAATCTCATAAGCAACACTAGAGAGCGTGAGAGGAAGAGCAAGAGAAAGGGATGCAACAGTATGACACAGACACAGGGAGGAAATATATATTCCGTATCTATACAAAAATAAATAAATAAAGAAGACAACTCAAAATTGAAAAAAGCAGAGTAAAAGTCGATGTGCAGAGACATAAAAGGGTTTTTGTGTTGCGTGACTGTTTGTGATTTTGCCATCAGTCCCGTCAGTACAAATCAAATCTAACAACCTCTGCTTCCGTTACCACTGGAAGGGATCTAGTTTGTACCAGGATGAGCCGGCGGATGAATACACAGTTTTAGCATGTCAGAGAAAGAATGGGGCTGGGGGTGTTGTTGTGGCCCGCTGAGTCATCGTGGCCAGGGTGATCTCTAAAAGCAGGCCCCCAGCCCCCCAGAGTAATGGTTAATCGTGGGAAGTCTGGTGTTAGGGTAAGTGTGCCTGTGTGCAGGCCGAGCCTGTTTGTGGCCGGTTGCGGTGGGTTTTGGCGTGCCGTGGTGTGACAGGGCCAGTCAGGCGGATGGGGCGTGTTGTTGTTGTAGCCGTGGTGGTGGGGAAAGCCCTGTACAAGCAGCTCTCAGCTCTGCTGGCTGGGAGACGAGCCGGGGCAGCTCTCCCAGAATGAAAAGAAGGAGAGAGAAAAAAAAAAGAAAGAAAGAAAGCAAAAAAAAAAAGCTCTGTCCTTTTGTTTTCATTGCTGTTGTGTTCCCTCTGCTGTGGGTTTGGGAGTCTGGTCTTTGTGTCCTCCTGGTTGTCTATGACCGTCCAGTTGGGACATTCGGTTGCTGGTGTTGTGCTCCGTCGCCACAAAACTTCACACAGACATAGTCCACACTTCCTGGAATGGCGGTGTCAATCCAGGAAGTGCTACCTTTGAACCACAAAGTGCTGAGTAGTTATACATTTAAATGGCACAGCGTAACATGCGCATTATCACAGAAACACAAGATTTTACATCACACAGCATGGTATAAACAGCTGTTTTGGATAAACTAGATTATTTCTTTAGCATAGAATAACACTCAATGAAAGTATTACAAACAGTAAAAGAAACAATCTTTCAGTCATTGTAAGGTGGGGATGCATGTTACAATGTAAATATAAATATGATGTTAGCAGGATGACTGGTTGTAACAAGTTGGATTTGTTTGTCTTTTGATCCAGTCGCTGCCTGTCATCTCATTACAGTTAATGTAAACATGTTGGATGCATACAATTTGAATCAGAACTGTTAACACTAGAAATAAGTATAAAAATGAAACAGAGCACATGTTGCCCATATCTCTCTTTTCCCAATTTAACTTTTCTTCCCTGTCAGTCAGTTTCTGTTTCTGTACAGGAATACATAAGAATGTGTGTTCTTATGAGATGGTTTCACTGGTTGCCCGTCATCGCTAATCTGTTCATAGTCTACCAATCCTCACTGTGTTTTCTCTGTATTTACTTAGTCAGGTATGCGCTCTGTTTCGGCTGCCAAGACGAAAGAATATGTAAGGCGGAAATATCATTTTGTGTGATGTTTCTAGTCTTTGTAGGTTTCAATAATCTTCAAATCTGTCCCCAGCTTTACTGCGCTGAACTACAGTCTAGCTTCTGTTATGTTTGCTCTCTTCAATTGTAAAATAGCCGTTTAAGCATCTCCGCCTTTGAAACCTGAAAGGACTGCTCTTAACAGACCCACGGGTGAAATTTCAAATCTCGTTTTCAAACACAGCACAAAAAAAAAAAATCCATTCTTATTCTTTCCCTTTTATGTGCTCCCATTTTTACTGCACAATAACAGAAAAGATGGTCTCTTCTGTAGCAGAAACCTGTGATTGAAATCAGACACACATACAAGCAGATGTCACCAAAACAACATAGTTTCCTGTTAGTGTTGTGGTTAGATATATAAAACATGTATATCATTTCAGATTGTGACATGTCATGGTACCTTTTAGTTATCTCACTCTTCTAAGTACAGGTACACTGTTCATTGCTGCTACAATTCTTTGGTCACTGATAAAGCTTCGTTATTATTCTTCATACTTCAGATAACATATAATGCCCATAAGAGTAAAACAAGCAGACTCGATATATTTCTCACTTTTATCAAAAAGCTCAGGATACAGTTCCCTTTCTTACTAGCCCTGAGAAAGATTCCCTTCATACAGCATATTGCCTTTTGTCCTGCTTGCATGTAACAAGGATTCATGCTTGCATTTGTGGAGACATCTATACAGATTTGTATCATTCTCTAATCCTGTACTGCTTGCGTATCTCAAGCTGGCTCTGTGGCTCTACAGTGTCTTTGTGGCTGTGTCTATAGCAGGATAATTGGCTCCAGTCAGTCGCTCTGTCACTCAGACCTGCAGCAGATGTGGCTGCACAGCATCCCAGTCTCACACATGCACCATCCCACTGGGTGCATTATGTTGAGGATGTCTTTCTATGCTGTATACAGTATATAAGATCACACATATCACACATATAGAGCGGCATACACATACATGCATGTACTGTATACATGCACACGCACTCAGCTGGCTGCACATAAGAGTGACGACATTTAATGCCTCAGTGCTTTTAACATTTATCTTTCCCAGTTCATCTTATCTGGTTTGGTTTGGAGTTGCTCAATAACATGAGACATTTTTGTCAGAGTGTCTTCAGCATGTGAATTTTGTGTGAGTGAGTACATCTACTCTGTGTGTGTGTGTGTGTGTGTGTGTGTGTGTGTGTGTGTGTGTGTGTGTGTATCCATGCCATTTCCCAAGTGCTGTGATTTTCCTTCCTAAACTAGCTTTGATGTGAAAGATTTTTCTTTCTTTTTTTTTTCTTGCACTTACTATATAACCGCAGCATCCTTGGTTCAAAATGTTTGTTCATAATGAGACATTAGGTCTAACATCTTCTAGTGTATGTTTGGTTTTGTATCCCCCAAAACTAGACTGCTGCTTGCAGGGAAATACTGTAATCAATGGCAGATAAATCTCTGTACAACAACTTAACACTGTGTCATTTTACACAGCAAACAGCTTCTAAACACAGCCCTTCTTGAAGGACAAGAAAACCTTTTCTTTTACAGGTGAACTGCTCCGTCAAACAGGAGGCTGCTCATGATGTCAGCCTGTTTCTTCTGTCTGTCTGCTGTCACTCCTTCACTCTCAGGTCACAACTCCATTATCTGACAAAAACTGACTGAGTTTTTATGTCTTTTCTTTCTACAGGCACAGAAATCGTGGATAGAAAGAGCGTTCAGCAAGAGAGAATGTGTTCATATCATAGTGAGCGCCAAAGACCACCATAGGTAAGTAAGAATGTACTGTTGTCTCACTATAGTCTCTGTCAGAGTTGGAGAATCTCTGAGTTTAAGGAAGCTATTTAGTTGCTTATTTATTTGCTATAAAAGCTACAGGAGCTAATGTGTGTGTTGTGAATGTGATAGCCTACCTCACATACAGCAGATTAAGAGCCTCGTTTCACTATTTGCCTTTTAAATCATGCCTCTGTGTAATATCACACTGGTCACTATTTGTATCACAGGTACATGTTCTACACTCATGAGCCAAAATACTGATATCATATATTTTCTGACTACAAATAGCAAGTTTAGCTTGTTTGGTGACATTTGCAACATTCAAGTCCAGGTCTGTGCATGAAAACCTCATCAATTTAAAAGGTTATTCATTTAAACAGTAGTTGAGATGTATTGCATATCCACTTTCAGTATAAGTACATTTGTAAAGTCCTTGTCTGTATAATACTAATACAATAACGCTATTGTAATGATAAGAGCACTTCAGGAAAAAACCTGCTTTTGAGAGGTACTTTGCCACTCGCTATCAACATTTCTCTCATTCTGCTCTTCAAAGTCACTGTTATAGCGACATCATCGAAACCTGTAGTACAGCTGATGTTGTTGCTTTGGGTGACAAATTGAAAAAGGCGAGTCTAATTCCCGCTGAAATGGCCTTCATATGCTCTTGTACAAGTAAACACAGGAAATGCCACAGTTTGTTTAGATAAATAGAATTATAACTGGAGGAAAGCGAGTGTAGGCCAGAAGCAGGAAGAGGGAAAAGCGATGTTACCGGAGATCAAATTCTCTTTTTAGTCAAAAACACTTGTGTTGATGCGTAAAGGCAGAGGAAAGCATAGTAGCTTTGGTAAGAGATGATGGAAACATGAAGTTATAATCAAAGCCTCATTGACTCCCTTTCCTACCAGGGTTGCCACTCCATCCTGCAAGGTTAAAACATAGAATATGAAAGATGCATTGACAATATATTACATCTAAATAAGTATGTATTCATGCAGGAATGCTACAATTCATGTAACTGTCATTCTGCTGTCTCCCATAGTTGCTGAAAGGGAGAAGAGAGCAAGGGAGGGAAATAGACAGAGGTTTGTTAAGAGAGGAAAACAAAAAGACAAAGAGACAGGGCCAATAAAAGATTGCAGGGGCTTTACAAATCCATCTCATCCTCTCCTCCTCATCAGGAGATGAAAGTCAGATGACAGGCTGTCACCTCACCTCTTACTGACATGCACATGACTATGTCAGCTCTCACGCTTCTTCTCTTCCTTTCTCAGTCACAAACACACACCTATATACAGCATCATCTCTGTCTCTCACCCTCTCCTTTCTCCTTCTCTTCACGCTCCGACATGTCAGGATTTCAATTGTTCTCTATTAAGAACTATGTAATAGAGCAATCTTACATTCACTCTTACTTCCTTCTCTCATCCAGGTGCTGTTGTGGTCGTCTGATAGGTCAGCATGTGGGCTTGCCCCCGGGCATCCCATCCAGTCAGAATGATAAGGCAGAGCGTCTGGCCAAGAATGACAGCCTGTCGGAGAAGTGGTCAATCAGCAAGCACACACAGCTCAGCCCCACTGATGCCTTCGGCACCATTGAGTTCCAGGGAGGAGGACACTCCAACAAAGCCATGGTGAATCCCATGAGAAATCTTTTATTTAGCATGTTGTCAGTATCCTGGAGAAGCCTTGCTCCTTGAGATAGTCAACGTCTCAAGGAAAACAAGCACAGATCATACACATACTGTATACTGTAAGAGGATTATAAACATTTTGGTGAAGACAGTAGCCAAAAGTTGAAAGTACGTAGTAATTGAATGTAATTTGTAGATGCGTTTTCTCAGCTGCAGTAAACTGGTGCAGTTTCACCAAAAAAAATCACTAAAGAGGAGGAACATGTTAGGTACTTGAGTGAAATATTTTAGCCTTTTGATCTGGATGGTACACCAGTGCTGTGAAAATGGTTGAATATATATATACTGTACCACTCATTGCCAGTTTTTTTGTCAGTTAATACATTTCACATGTAGTCCAAATACTAAATGGAGATTAAAGAGTCAAGAGTCCTTGTGCATTTTCCTCAATCGAGCTTCTATTCAAATTACACTGTAATTTAGCCCCACAGATGGCTAAATAATCCAATGTAAGGCATCACATCTATGCAAAATGAAAAAAAAATGCTTCATATCAGAATGACTCAAGGCAGCAAAAGCAATCAAATGTGTATAATTACAAAATAATTATATATAATTATTGATTAAAAAGAAGTTTGTCTCTGGTGACTGCGTCAGATCAAGCTTTGGCTGATGAAATGATCCATCCCAAAAGTCTCTGTTTGTGATAACCATGGTGATGAAATCACATCACACATACTGTAGCATTCAGGGAATTCAGATGATTATGGTTGAATTATGTCTGATTTATTCCCAGTGTTAAATTATTCATCCAGACACATGTCAGGTTGGGTGTCTGAGGCTATATTGGATAGATAAACAGATGTTCTATAATGCATGTGGTTCTCCAATCCTAGCAAACATCTGTTCAATACCTTTGTAGCTTGAATAATAAAAGCCTCAGGCAGGTCTGCAACACTGGTCCATATGATGTTTTTACATTTCATGATTTAGTTTTCATTTCACAGATTTGTTTTGCGTGTAATGCCTTTGTGTTTATTTGTGTATGCATTTGCGTTCTTGTCTGTATGTGTGTTTATGTGTGGTGAAGGTGATGCAGACTATGCTCTTTTACATCACTGACACATGTCCTACTGTTTGCAGTATGTGCGAGTGTCTTATGACACCAAGCCTGACCTGCTGCTTCACCTGATGACCAAGGAGTGGCAGCTGGATCTGCCCAAGCTGCTCATCTCAGTCCACGGGGGCCTGCAGAACTTTGAATTACAGCCCAAACTCAAGCAGGTCTTTGGCAAAGGGCTCATCAAGGCTGCCATGACAACCGGAGCCTGGATCTTCACTGGAGGGGTCAACACAGGTAAAGTACAGTTCATACTGTATATTGAGTCAGTTGTATTTATATAGCGTCAAATCACAACAGAAGTTATCTCAGGGGCTACACTGTACACTGTACCACATAATATGCAGCTTATTTTGAATACAAACATAAAAAATGTCTCAAAGTTGATACATTCCCTTGAGTGTTAGTATAACTTTTCATGTGTAATGTAGAAATGTTTAATGGGATATTTTATCAGCACTGTAAAGCCCAGCTTATTTTCTATACAAATTGAGTGGGCATGGACTTGTGCTAGGAGCATGATAAGTGTGCTAAAATTTTCTTCATGAGTTATCTACTAGTAAATTATAATTTAAATAAATAATTTAACAAGCCCCATCTGGTTGTAAACGTGTTGAACCACTCGATCACGGAGAAAAGGTTTATTTAAGTAAATTACAAGCACTTCACTATACTTATAGACACTTACACTTGTCAGACCAGACAGGTCTCAAATTCTCCTTAATGCATCTGGAATGAAAAGTGTCTGAAAGTCTGGATGGTGTCACATGTAGATGAAGACGAGTACTTATTGAAAGTAAAGTAAGGCAAGTTTATATTCTCCTATTAGCTGCATGGCAGGAACGACTGACGAGGCAATTAGGGCTTATCATGAAATTTTGCACCCATCCAACTTTTTCTTCTCAACACGGATTCCACAACCTCAGTTTAATTTAACATCTGTATACCTCTCTGCATAGAAGTGACTGGAATCATTTCTATGTAAATTAATATGTGGCCGCATTACTTTACATAGAAATTGCTGTAGCACTAAAAGCTATCTTGGCAGTCAGCCATCACCGACTGAATGTAACAGGTAGCAGAAACACTTTTTATGATGACAGTGACAAACAGTTTTTATGTGCATTGGTCACATCATGGCAATATTTCAAGTCAGCATTGGGGTACGTTCTGTTTTAGCATACCTTGAGGGCAATATGGGAATTTCCCTGGTACAGTTTGGACCCTGTGGGTGGAGAAGATCAGCGTCCTGGATTTAGATCTTCAGCTGAAAAGCTGGATGAATTTGACCTGGAGCGGGAGGGATTATGAGTAGCTCAGTGGACTGGATCTGCAGCTGTGGACTGCATATAAGAACCATAGGAGGTGAAGGGATGGAAGTGGGCTTTAAAAACAGCTCTGAATTTATGAGAACTAGCTATAAAGTCTGACAGAAGGGATAAATAATAAGAAGCGATAAAAAATGTTTAATAGGATAGATATGAACAGATGGAGTGAAGGATACAACACTGGACGCTGTGGAGTGCACACACTTGAATACAGAAAGGAATAGAAAGTAAGATTTAGTGACAGAATGGGTGCAGAGGCGAGAAAGAGGAGGAGAGGGGCCTGAATTATGGATGGAGGGATGGATTGGAGTTGAGGGTGGAGGTGGAGAAAGAATAATATAAGCAGGATAGATGGGATGAGATGGCCTCCAGGTCTGACTGCCACTCCCCCGAGGACAACAACCAGAGGCCATGAGATACGACATGTCTGTGTTTGAAGCTATGTGTATGTATATGTGTGTGCGTGTGTGTATGCGTTCACATTAGCTGCCACGCTGCCGTCTTCTGTGTCTAATAGAATCTGTTTATCTTTCACAGCAGAGTGTATCATTATCTAAGTTTAGGCTCCGCATTGATTGTGACAAACCTGTTTTGTTATCTGTTTCTCTGTCTTTCTCTCAAACACCCAAACACACATTCACACACAAACAGGGGTGATTCGCCATGTGGGTGATGCACTGAAAGACCACGCCTCTAAGTCAAGAGGGAAGATCTGCACCATTGGCATTGCTCCTTGGGGCATTGTAGAAAATCAAGAGGATCTTGTTGGCAAAGATGTAAGTAAAGAAGAGTAAGAAAAAAAAAAAGAGAGCCAGAACAATGTGAAACAGTAACAGAGTGGGTGCTTGCATGTTTAAGTGCTTGTTTGCTTGTATATGTGAAAAAATGCCATGTTCTGTCCACAGTTCACCAGAGCTTATGAATTGCTGATGACAGCGTATTAACTGAAATGCTGAGTAAGCCAATTTAATCTGTGATAAACACTCCTTTAAATTGAATTGGACAGCTGGAGGAACCACATGAGACCACGTAGCACATGCTGACTCATTCAAATCTCGGGAATCGACGTTATGTTATAGTTAAAATTTCATCAGAATGTGCTGCGCTCCGTCCTACTGAACGAGCCAAGCAGAGCCGATTAATGCTGGTGGCTGAAATGAGATGATTAAGTGCTGAAGTTCTTTTTTCATGCTTGATTGGTCTCAACTTTATGCCTCATGACCAGATGAGTTTACCCCAGCTTGTCAGGCGCAGCCCCAGAAGACCACATCAAAGCTTTTGAGACACAGTCTGAATGTAATATGAATATATATATATATATATATATATGTATATATTTGCCCAGTTTAGCGGGTGTGTCATTTTAATGAATAACTCAATATACATATGACTTAAAGTTAAGAATTGTGTTATTAATGCTTTTGAGTCTCTTCTTGCAGTCAACCCTTCAGTACAACAGACAGCAGTAGCCATTGAAAACATGTGTCATGTGTCACAGTATCGTCTATTTTTTTGTAATCAATTATCATGAGCCAAATGTTTCAAGAAACATTTCATCAATCTAATGCCTGTGCTTGGGTGTGCACACTTTTTGTTTCATATTAAAGGATAGGGTCATTCAAACAACATTCACGTGTCCAAATGATTACTAAAAGAGGTTTTCCTCACTGTAATCACTCTTCCTGTTCATACTCCCTGTGAAAGTCTTGTTTGTGTCCAGCTATTTTAGGAAATTAGTGAGCCTTTGCAAAAAAAATGAAACTACATATTTGTGACCCATTTTTAAAGATTTATGACTTCATTAGGAACAAATGGGACTGAGTGCTACAGATAGGTTAGGAAAGTCTGAAAGTATTGAGACACTAATGCATTACTGGTTTTAGTATTTTTATTGGATTTGCCAAGAATGAAAAATATAGAATAACAAAAGCTCCATTTTTCGTCGTCAAACTACCACATTTCCTGGTTCAGCACAGCACTGTCTAACTTATAAATGTTATCCTCTCTTGGTTAGGTGGTGCGTCCATACCAGACCATGTCCAACCCAATGAGCAAGTTGACGGTTTTAAACAGTCTTCACTCCCACTTCATCCTGGCAGACAATGGCACCACAGGAAAGTACGGCGCTGAGGTCAAACTGCGACGCCAGCTGGAGAAACACATCTCCTTGCAGAAGATCAACACACGTGAGTAGAGTACACCGTATATATGCCTGACCTACTTACCCTAAACCAGAGGAGGTGTTCTTAAATGACACAGAGAGTGATAACAGCATAATGAAACTGCAATCCTCGTTTTATCAACAGCACCACTGTGGGTTAATTGGGTTCAAACTCTATTTTATAGCTGTGACCAGACTAAAATTATTATTACCTGCTTTGTACTGAACACATGCTGTTAGACAGTGTATTTTTAGCAAGCTGTGGTACAACTTCCATGAGCCTTTGAACCTGTCCCTCCCTCAAGGATGGGTTTATTTTTTTCTTTCTAAGCTTCCTGACAGCTCAGATGAAACCTTTCCTCAAATGAACCTGCTGGATAATCTGTGTGCTCCTGTTCTGAGGTGCCACACAAAGCTAGCAAAGCAGCTAACAAACAGCGACGTAATGACAAGCACAGACAACCACTGTGCCACGCATAAAAGAATGAAATGTAGATCAGATGTGTTTGTATTTTTATAGTATTTTTACTTTCACTTGATGGTGATATTTTAGATCACTGGGGCAACATCACAGACAAGAAGACGCTCTGATATTTGGTCTGTTTTTATAAATTGTGACAGATATGAATAACAGAGTGTTGTAGCACACTGTAGTTGAAAGTAATGTGTATTAATGTGTATTTGTGTCTACACATGCACATATTTGCTCGCGTGTAGAGTGTTCATCCGCTGTTCAGCCCTTGTCACATTGCATTTCTCCAGTTTCAATTTCCACAATGTACCTTAGCTAGAAACCAAATGGAATTGCATGAATACAAAATGCATTTCTCTCTCGTCCTCGCTCTCTCCCACACACACAAAGTCACAAGCACACACGAATGTCCCTGATACCCTTTAAAAGCATTTCTCAATAGCCTCTCACAGCATTGTTTGGAACGTGTCAAACCTGAAAGTGCAACAAACCTGAGTCAGAGAAATGGTGTTTGCGGCCGTGTTTTATTTATTACCTTCTTTTGTCGCCAACATAAAGCCATTCTATAATAATTTCTCAAGGGTTTGGTTGACATTAATGCACTCATTTTAACATCAGTGCTTATTTAAAAACCAAGAGTGTCAGGAAATGGGTGTTACCAAACAGATACATGGTTACGGTGTTAAGAGCAATATCATGACTCAGAACTTACCTTTGTCAGCACCATTTTTGTTCCCTGTCAGACTGATCACTGATGCTCTCTGATAGGGACTTTTTAAGAGTATGATAAATGTCACTTTCACAATGAAACTGTTTTTTTAAAGGGGTATTACCTATATCACTGTCACACTTCTCTGAACTCCTTGGCTTCAGGGGTTTAATATATGGCCTTGAGGTTGACAGGTACAGAAATGTACTTCCTCTCTGCTCATCATCCAGTCATGTGACCTATGGACTTCCCTTTGTCATCCTATGCCTGGACTCATACAAAAGGGGCTGGGAAGGCAAAGGGACGCCCAGTCGTCATAAAGCATCTGACCATCCATACAATGGGAACATTGCTAATTTAAATTCATCATTTCACAGCTGTATCCACATCCAAGGTGAGGACTAATACTGCATGGGGACTACTGATGAAACAAGGAGAGAAGTGATTATGTGTACTGTATTTCTTCTGCTAGCCATCCATAACACAGAGCCATCACCCACAGGTGCTCTCACACTAACCTTAACCTCAGCACCCACAGACTCTCTCACACTAACCTTAACCTCAGCAGTGTTCGAGGTCACAATGATAAGCAGCTTCAGCTTTGTAACCTGACACTCAGGTTGGCAACAGTTACAATATGTCACAAGTGTTGTATCAGCCAAAATAGATCCATAGTCCTGATCTAAATCATACTTACACCTGTAGTATTTATATCTGTGAATATCCGTGAATCCGGGACATGTTACAAATTTAGCTGTCGTGGTCAGGAATTTAAACATTTTGTAGAATTTTTTAGGTTTGCAACACTATCATAAAGCTAATTTGAGATAGCCCTGTTAGTTTTAAGGCAAATTGTTTCTGAACTGCATCATCTACAGCAGTTATTTTCAAACGCCCAGACAAAACTGAGACAACTGCACCCCCACAACACTGCCAACGTACCAGCATCCCCAAGCCAGTTTTAAATAGCGATAATTAAGTTTTTTGTCTACTGGTTTTCAGCACAGGGTTTGTGTATGAAAGGATAGAAGAGAGTGTCAACATGAAAAGAGTTTATATTGATGGATTTTGTCACTTCTATTATTATTTTTTGCTCATTGTCTTACTTTGATTCAGGGGATTATCATGCTCTGAGTTTTGGAACTACAGTTCCCATAAAGCTTTGGGGGATGTAAACAACATTGCTGTGGATTCAGTAAGGTAGCTGTGGGCTACTTCTTGAGCCCCGTATTTTTTAGCCTATATTTTTTCACATTTTGACAAACTGCCGCCATTAAAAGTATGCCGAATTAGCTTTTAGCAGTTCCTGTTTGCAATCTAGTCATGTACTGTAAATGGCTGCACATACTGAATGTACAGATAACAATCACTGGATGACTTTGATACTGAAGAAAACTTGTGTGATGAAAATGTGATGATTGTCAGGCGAGTTCTAGAGTTATAGGGAGTGTCTTCCCTTTATGATTTCTGAGCAGATATATGGATGATGCACATCAGAGGTGTAAGTCACACTGAATCTAAAAATACATAAAAGTCATGACTCAACAAGTTCAACTTCAGTGCTATTTTTCAAATCCTATGGCTGTGAAGTTTGGCCCCTTTTTAATCTCAGGTACTAAACATGGGACAAAACTTCACTAGAAAAGCAGCCCTGAGCAATAACGTCATTGCAGAATAGGGTAACATAAACCAAAAGGAAATAAACACACTATTGACCAACCATCCACAAGCTCATTCTCTTGTAGTACGGATAGTACATAGTTTTTCAAGTAAACATGCTCTATATGTGCAATTGCTGTATGTGTATGTGCCAGTATGATGTATTGCACATAGTACATGTGTATTCCTTACTTCCTCATTTACTGCTGTAGGGTTGGAAGACAAGGACCATTTCTTGATTTGATTACCTGTCCACGGTCAATCGAGCAGTGCATCAATTTTCCTCACAGCAGGGCCCCCATGGGATCTAACTGTAGCCTGGGGTCCTGTCAAGGAAATGAGGATAAAGAAAGTAAAGAGGGAAAAGGCAGTTTAGTTTGAATGACCTGACATGTGGGTTGTAGACCACACGTAACCACAAGCTCTTTTTTTTTCTTTTTTCTCTTTAACACACCGTCACACACGCTGCACACAAACAGAAGATGAAAGAAGTGTGGTTGATAGATATGCGTAATCTCCCCCTGTGGTATTTTTGTGATGTCTAGGCAATACTGTAGCTAATCCTACTGTGCCAGTGTGCAATTTTCTATGCAACAGCTATAACCATCTAACTGGTGGAAATGCTGTAGCAATCAAATTGGCTCCGCAATAATATGAGTTCTTAAACATGTGAATCGAAATGTATGGGTGTTTTGTTATAGCTAGAAAAACACAAAATACATTAAACATGTAATATTGCAAAAAATATCTCAACAAATCTTCTAGGTCGTGATGAATTTACTGAGCCTTTGTTGCATATTGATTTCATTTTGCCACAAGATAGCTGTGGTCATTTTGCACATTTCCATCTCCAGTTATGGCAGCAACACTGGCACCTGTCAAAACTCATCATTTGAGCACAGTTGTGCAGCCCCTAAACCTCTTAACACCACCCATGGTGACAACGTGTGTTTTTTCCCTCTACATACTCCGGTCTCTACTCTATATTTGATGTACTGGAGGGTGTTGACTCCTGTGGTTTTATACTCTTTTCAGTGGAAAATGGACAAGAAATTCTAAAGCTGGGTGTAAAACAAAATAGATATCTCACGACAAGAAACTGGGGTTGCAGAAGCTGTAAATATGGTGGATGGAGTCAGCGCATTGACACGCTAGAGTAAATACTCAGCTCTGTGTGCTGCTGAACATGCGTGGCTCTCTTGTGATCTGTTCAACCAGGCATGGCTGAACATGGACGGAGATGCAGATGCAAATGTACCTGGATTACTGTGACACAACACAGGATACTTAACATGCAAAGAAAGGGGCAGACGTTATAACCAGTGATCATGAACATACATTTCATAATTATTTGCAAACTGTTGTTGATTAATCATAGATAGAACAAAAAAGTGTTTTATTTATAGCTCATAATGACGCACTTTCATTTATGGTCTTAAAAGACCCACACACTTGGACATTTTTTCCATCTCTTGAAGCTGGCAGTCAAACTCAAAGATGAAAAAAAAAAAATCACAAAAATGATTGGCACCATTCAGCACAGCTCACTCAAACACTGCACAGAGTTTTTGACATGTCTCTGGCAGTAGCTATAATGCTTTTTAATCACACACCTGCATCAGAGAGAGGAAAAATAAAAGAGGAAGAGAGAGAGAGAAAATAAAGACATAGAAAAGGCACTGAAGGTTTGCAGGGAGGGAAAAGAAATATATAAAACGAGAGGAGGATGCAGGCAGTGAGACAAAATATTACCTTGAGGTGTCTTCACTGAAAAAACATTGAGAGAATGGACATAATGATCTTCATCCATTCATGTTTTCTTATTTTCTCTCTAAAACTGAACAAGAGAAAAATATCTTATTCACATACGCTTTAGTTCTTGCAGTCTTAACTTGGATGCGTATTCCAGATCAAACAAGAAGTTAACAATTTATGCAAGAATGAATGAGGCACCTTGAGTGCTCCCTCTTCCAGTATACCTAAATTACTAGGAATATAAAGTACTTGTGTATATATACTCTATATATTGAGTACATGCATACAGTGGGAGTAAGCATGTGTGTGTGTTTTTAACTCTGTGTCAACTGCATTACCTTCACTGACCTTCCTATAGCAGCGGTTTCATTAATCACAGCATAGGTAAAAGATGAAGTAGCTTGGGTAATTGAATCCAGAAGCAGTAAGGCCTCGCGTTGTAGATTAGCCATGACATTATGACCTCCACCATGGAGCAGCTCATACAGAGGAGATTATAGTTAAGCTATGGTACTGTACATGAGAAGTCAAGAGGGTTGTAATGCTCTTCCTTCAAGCATCGTAAATGCTACTGTTGATTTTTCAGATACTAATATCACCCTTCCTTTATGCTGTCCAAGTGTGTGACCAACTGGATTATTTGGCAGCTTTTGTACTTTGACAGATATCACAGAGCTGCAATGTCACAGTCTGAATATTGCTTAGAAATGTCACCCTCTGATGAATGTAACTGTATTTAATAAAGCGGAAACACAAAGAAAATAAAATGGACCAAAAATGTGTAAATAATGTGGTGCTTACTGTATGTTGACATTTAAAAAGTTAATTCAGGTCAGTTTAAAGATAATCAGAACTATCAATCACCTACATTAATATCAGTTTTTCATGAGCCCCCTGTGCAATGGGTTTTGGTTCATGAAGAGGTGTAGTATTGATGACTGGTTAAATTAGTGGAACTGAAGCGGCACTGTGGGTGTGGATCAGTACATAAAATATTTGCAGGTGTGCGAGAATAAGTGCATAGAGAGTGTGTGGGGACATTTCAGTTTAAGTCGTCGGGGGGGTGAAGTGTGCTCATGCAAACGGCCGCAAAAACATGTCAAAATGATAAACATGACCTGCCAGAGTGTTCAACCCTGTGGTGGAGAGATAAAAGAGTCGGTAGTGGGTATAGTCAGATACAAGACTTGCTTCAGGTATAGTTCCAGTTTGAGGATGCGCATGACAACGTGTTATGTGGTGTGGAAAGAATTGTGTTGCATGATCGGTAGTGTGAACGGTGATAAATGTCTTCTGGAAAATTAAGAGCAACCATCTGACTAAGCACCCATCATGGCTGCTTAGTCAGATGTAGAACTTGTTGTCTTAAAGGAGGCACAACGGGTGAAAGTGAAGCTTTTTCACCTACTGCTTCCTAATGTGAGTGTTACAAACCCTCCAGGAATTTGATCACGATTAAAGGCTATACAATAAATTCAACTTGACTTACTGCATTCCGGCATTTCCAAAATTACACCGATTGTCTAGAGTGAAAGTCAAAACAAGGTGACATATTTATGGTTGCCCAGAGGGGGACTGCAGCACTTGTGGTGTGATGACATGTTTACTGTTGCTTTTATGGATCCTTTACAAGCAGTTCAGAGTAAAGATATATAAGGTATCTCATTAGTTTCTGATGCAGCGTGATGTGAGCTGAATCCACATAATGCCTGAGCAAAGACCAAACAAACTTCTTTTCTGTCTTTACATAAGAAACTGATTAAATAAAAGTTGTTAACTAATATTCTGAATTAACGGATACCAGTTCAACTCATTTAGTTGTATTATTTGACTCGGTGGGATAATACTGGGCTTTCAGTACATAAATACACTGGATAATCTTCACCACCTCCCAAATGAGGCATGCATGATTACAAGATGGAGAGATGCAATTATACAAACGTATATACACACATACACACTCACAACGCTCTGACATACAAAATCGATAGGATAAAATTCCTTTAAACCCAATTTCCCTGCAGCAGTGTCTTTTCCCAGCCAGTGACACCATTCATGATTGATTCTCTTAGGCTCACTTGGCCTTGATAACGCCACAACTTTACTCAAATTATCAGTGACTATGTAACACAGACCATCTGATTCAAACCAAATTCTTTTGAGTAGGTCAAAAACAACAGGATATCTTGATGTCACAACATGACAAAAAAAAAAAAAAAGTAGAGTTTGAGAGAAGCTTTGCCCTTTTAATGGACCGTCCCCCCTGCCCTTTTGTTCTGTAGCCTGTCGAGTCATGTTGCCCTCATGGATCTGATGTTTCCTATCTGCTTTAGTAGTTGCTAGGATAATGGTGTTTGTGTCTCTGTGTGGAGGGGGGGGGGGCAAAGACAATGACCCACATACTGTAGCACACCTCCTCCAGTCATGCTGATACTAATTTGACATATACAAGGACAAACTCGCACACACCCCCACACATACAGACACACACGCACAGGATGAGTCATTGCTAGATCCTTAATTAGGACCACTTAAGCATGTTATGTGTGTCTCGCTTACATGCAGCTCGTTCCCTCCCTAATTCCCTCTGTTCCTCGTTACTTCTGCATCCCCCAGGCTGGGTATATATAGAAAGTTGTGGCCACTGAGTCTCATCGACCCCCTCTGTCCTTTTTATATCTGCCCCTGCTTTTTCTCACTTTTTCAGGCAAGTTTCCCACCCAAAGAGATAAGGTGTGGGCACTGGCTTAAAACAATGGATGAGACACAGAGATGGGAAAGCCAGAGAGAGAGTAGGGGGTTCTGACGATTCTGTTATCTGATGCGTTCGAGTGTGTGAATGGTGTCTCGATACTTTCAATACTGGAATAGGGGATGGAGAGGCTGAAAGCATTGACAAGACAATAGAGACAGAAAGTAAAGATTATAGAGTATATGTGTAGAGGGTGCATTTTCTTAAAAAACGTGCATTCAATTGAAAGCTTTTAACCCTGAAATCTGAGATTTTATCTAACAGGCATCTGATTTTAAAAATCTATAGTTTAAGAATAAGAAGTTTTTGTATTATAATTGCTCAGAATCAGATAAGCCAATAAGCAAGTAAACCAGATGCTAATGTTATAGCAGCTAAACACACTTTCTATCCATTCCTGACACCTCTGATCTTTAGTTTTGGAAAGGCTAAAACTACAACCCCACACATACCGCTTTAACATGCAGAGAAAGCCACAGACATGCTGTGCCTAGTATAGTTGTTAAATTATAGTTTTAGGGAAAGATTTAGCAAACAGTCAATTAAGGGTTTCTCTTATTAGGGCATAATGTTCCTCTGCTATTAATAAAGAGCTGAGTCCCACCTAACCTCTCTTTTAGCAAACATAAAGAAGCACACTATAGTAAGTATATCGAGAAGTACATAAGTAAGGAGTATAGAAAGAAATAGGGAGAAAAAAAGACAAATGTATCCACTGCATAACAATTTTGCAGAGTAAACACTTTGTTAACTCTGTCAAGAAGGATTGCATCTTCACTAAATACTCTCAACAGATTAGCTCTCAAGCTACGAGTTTACATTTCCATCTAGAACAACAGATATTCTTTCAAAATTGCCAGCTCATGTTACCACAGTCCGTGTATTCAAATATGTAGTGTTTCATTTGATAGAAAGGGAATGTTCAGACCATAAAATTTGCCTCCACAGAGGAAATAATTCAAAGGACTCTCAGTTTTCTAACAATCACAGGATTATATTTAAAAAAAAAAGAGTATAAAATTGCAATTTCAGTAGAAGCGGCAGTTGGCAAAGCATTAATACTGTTAAGTTTAAGGCTTCAATTCCCACACAAGCCTCCAGGAATAGAGCCTGGCTGTGTGGCTGTTTTTGTAGTCGTGGCCACAATCGAACACACATACATTATGATACAAATGTCTGTAAAAGTTAAAAGAGCGCTTGTAAAACTAAAAAGCACAGTAAAAGATTGAGCACTTGGGTGAAATAAAACGTAAAAGCATCAAGGATTGTATCAAAAAATTATTTTGGTGCCATTCGTTTGCACTTTGGGCACCCACAGAATGAAGTGGGAAAAACTTGTTTTAATTTAGAATGAATTGGATTGGATTGGAATAGGATGAATGTTTGGCTTCCTCATGTTTGTCATCTATGTTACCATAGGAATAATACAGTAGTTGAAGCTAAAGCTAATTAGAAAATCTTATTGTGAAGGGGAGGTCAAATGTCACCCTAAAATGTACCTGTTGTTTTGGGTACTCAGGCAAAAAAGAAATGCATTTAATTTGTGGTTTGCTCATGTGTGTGAGTGCTTCTATCTGTATCTGGGTGAGTGTGTGTGCGTACAGGCAGAATTTCCTCCTCCCAATTAACCATGACACAGCTGTGCTTTCCCCTTCCTCATCTGCTCCTCGGTGGGTTTCAGTTGAACAATAATCTGTGTTAGATACTGTGGCGTTGCCTCCAAAGCTCACCAGTCATCAATATCAATGTTTGATCCGACACAACCGCAAGCGCGCACACGTGCGTGCACACACAGGCAGGTAACAACTAAAAATAGACATCCAAAAGAGAAGGGATAATCAGACACAAAACACAAATCATTAGTCTGCTTCTCTCTCACATTCCCGCTCTGTTGATGTATGGTCGTGTGATGCGTTGTAGCACAGTGACGTTTTACCTCTTTGAAGTGCTGTAGGCGAGGCCCCTAAAATATTCTCCTTATGTAACTGTCCCTCTTGCAAGGCTGTGCAAGGCTGTGTGGTGGGTATGCTTCTGAATGTGTGCACGTGCTTGTGTGTGTGTGTGTGTGTGTGTGTGTGTGTGTGTGTGTGTGTATGTGCATGTGAGCAAACAGCATGCGTGTTTAAGAGACAGACTATGCTTTCTCCTCTGTGAATTATGCAGACCAAGATGAAGGTGCTGGGCGGGGAAGATACACAGCTTTTGAATTAGAAGAGTCAAAACACCCGGCAGAAAACACAACCACATGAAACAGGATGGGAGGAAGAGGAAAAGAGTGGAGTAGCTATGGAAAAAAGAACAGAGAGAGAAAGAGGGGTTTAGGAAATGGATTGGACTGAGACTACTAAAAGGGAAAAGAACACAGGGGGGTAAGGGAGGATGGGACTCGGAGGTTTACAGGGTTTATTTCTTAAAGGGGATTTTCAGAGATATAATGAGAAATAGAGTACTGAGAGGACACCAGACGCTAGAGAGAGAGAGAGGAGCAGCCAGAATAAGGCAGGAAAATCCTTTGAATTTGGCAACAACTTTCATATCTACAGTACCTTCTCCTGTATGTAGTCTCACTGTGTGCAGAAAAACCCACTTGCTAATTATGAGTAAATAGCCTGTGATTAGCAGGCATGGAGCCATTTTTGTATGAAGCAGTTGGGGAATTTATCTCTGAAACTTATCAAACACACACACACAGACACATTCACACATATCTCTATGTCACAGGAACAGAGTGCAAAGTGGGCTGGTTATTTTTGGTGCAGGTGCTCTTTAGAAAAATCTCTACCATAATTAGGAAGCGTACAGTGTCCTGACAACAGAGTCAGGAGACATCACAGGTGTCACATTTGCACCTTGAGTAAATTTGTATTGAGTTTTTCTATTCATGGATTAAGTGTTGCTGATGTAACAAACCCTCTTTATTGATTACTCTTCCTCTGCTTTTTCTTTTCCTAACTTCTTTCTTCTTCTCTCACATTTCTATCCTTTTTTCTGTATGGTTCCTCCCTCTTCTCTTTTCTCCAATCACCCACTCACCTCCTGTTTTTCCTGCTCCCAATCTGTATTTGTGCACAGGTATTGGTCAGGGTGTGCCTGTGGTGGCTCTGATTGTAGAAGGAGGCCCTAACGTGATCTCCATTGTGCTGGAGTACCTCAGGGACACACCTCCAGTCCCTGTGGTGGTGTGCGATGGCAGCGGCAGAGCCTCAGACATCTTGGCCTTCGGACACAAATACTCTGAGGAGGGAGGGTACGCACTCACATGTGAACATTAAATCCAAGGACAAACACTACAGCATAGATAAATGCACTTTACATTGTGGGAGTCTTCTGTTTTCTTCGATAGATTGTAATCCCAATGATTGATCGTGTTAACATTTGAATTATTACATGATTGAAGTGGCCATTGATCAAACTCAGCAAGCGCACAGTTTTATGTATATAGCTCTACAGCAACTGTATAATTCAATGCATTTTAAAGGAAAAGATATAATATTGGTATGAAAACTGAGTGATGCTAGTACTCTTAAAAAATGTGCTGATGCATTACTTTAATAACACATAAGTAAACTTTTATTCTTCCTCTTGAGACAAACAATGAATTCTCAATTGTTTTTACCGCTTCATATATCCAGTTAAAGATGACAGTAAACTTTCAGAAGAGATAATAGCACTGAGAGTCCCAGTCAACCTTGATTCCACTTACTGACAAACAAATCTAATTTGACTGCTTCCCCCCGTCACTGTCTTCCTCTCCTTCTCTGTGCCTGACCCCCTTCCTGACGCTCTCCTTTCTTTTTTCTTTCTCACCTCCAGCATAATTAATGAGTCTCTAAGAGACCAGTTGCTGGTGACCATCCAGAAGACTTTCACTTACAGCCGCACACAGGCCCAACATCTGTTCATCATTCTCATGGAGTGCATGAAGAAGAAGGAGCTGGTGAGTGTCTTTTTACAGACACACATACACATCCCTGCAAACATCTATGCACATATGCACATTTTGTATGCGTATATTTGCAGCTGCATAAAAAACAATATATGCATGACACACTGAAGCACGGGCAGACTCACATAGAGAGATGCACACACACACACACACACACACACACACACACACACACACACACACACACATTAAACCACTAATAACACCAATAACATCGTTAACTTAAGCTTTGATGTCACTGCTGTATAAAGAAGTCCAAAAATGAAAAATCTGTGAAGGAGGAGCAAAATGGATTTGTCAAATGAAGCTTTCTCATCATGAAACTTTTATTGAGGCAATTATTACTCCATCTTTTATGTATGACATGTAATGTTAAGTGCATGTAAATGTATTCAGATGACGTTTGGGACCAAATGGCCTCCACCTTGAGAGTCTGTACCCCTTTGGCAGTGTTTAAGTCAAGACACACATCAAGCATAGCTGTCACACACATCCTTTTCCCCTGGAGCAAAGTCTCAGTCCCTTTAGAGCACTGTCAGTCACATGAAACCAACCTCCTATTGATGCTATTTAATGCTAAGTGTGGAAAGGTGACCTGTGTGTGTGTGTGTGTGTGTACATTCGTATGTATATATGTTTTCGCGGATGTGTTAATCATGACAATCAGTAGCAGGGGGCATAACTGCCATTGTAGCCAACACAGTCATTAATGGTGTATGGCACACACATTGTGATTGAAAGTGTGTACCACAGTATCGCATGAAGCTCTCGTACAAACACACAAACACACCCTCAAACACAAGATTATGAGCAACAAATCCTTAATAAAGCAGTGTGTACCAAACACAAAGCTAGCAGCTTTTACTGTATCTTAGCTCTGCAGCAATACTTACTTATTTACCACTTGGTTGTTTTCGCCTCAGCTCGCTTTGAACATTGTATACTACGTCTTTTGTAAGGGAGGGGAGTGTTTGTCAGATCAGTGACTGTTGGTACTGCTGGCTGCCAGTGGTAATTTGCGAAAAAAAAAAATAGAATTGGTAGCATACATACATACCTAAGTCTCATTTTATGACAACTTTTAAAAATAAAATAGAACAACTAGAATTCAGTTAAGCCTCTCAAAACTTGAGGGCTGAAAGGTTTAAGATGACTCAACCAGGTATTTGTCATGTGCTTGTCTCACCTGTTTGTCATACTGTAGATAATCATTGTAATATGTGTTTTAGTTATTACAATAATTGTAAATCACTGAATCATACAAATGAAATATCTGAAATTATACGCACATGCAAGCCACGCACAGACACACAGAAACATGCACACCAACAGCACACATAACATGATTCAGTGTAGTATTTTGCAGGCAGCCCAGCAGTGGTCATGGTTGTGCAGCATATAAGTGGATTGATTGCGTCCCCAGTGGGGTTCCAGTAGCTGACTGATGCTCACACTGATGGATCTTCTGAACACAATAGACCAGAGCAGAACAATACAGTGTGAATCATTCAGCTAGAGCAGCTGTAGAGCCCAGATAATCTGATGCTGCTTCTGTCTGAATTTACACAACTGTTAACACTGACATACTGAAATCGAGCAAGAATAAAATTCAAGTGTATGGATATACAGGAAACATTACAGTCCACCAACCCTGCCTCACATTTGCATTAATGTAGTATCTGCTTTCTACATACTAATTAGTTTTCTCAAATTACATCTGCTGCCAAAGGGAAAAATAACTTTTTTAGCTTCTTTATCCAGTGAACAATACAGCTAGTGTGTAAACTTGTGTAACTGATACATTTTTATGATCAGAAAGAGCACAGTGTAAGCACAATGAAAGCCAAGAGTGGATAGATGTTCATATCCAGGAGTCTGTACTTCATATTTTTTGTATGAATGTAAAAATAAGCAGTCATCTATGGCTCATAGTCTTAACAATGCCTTTAAACATTTACCAATGACATGAAATGTTGATAGCATACTCCCTGATAATGCATTCAGCAGAGGCAACCCTCTTCTATAAAAAGTCAGGCTTTTCTCAGCGGACGCATACTGCAATCATTACATTGCCCGTGCACCATGCAGAGAGTCTCAAAAAGCCAAAGTTGATTGTAGTTATTGTAGAAAGAGAGCAGGACAGATGTGTCATCTCACTCTCTGCTGTCTAGCACCTTCATGTCTCCCTCACTGAGTTGGTTTCACCAGTCTTCTATTTATCAGGCTGATAGGCATCACAGGGGTTCCCCCCTCAGAAAGCCACAGATCTGAGTGTGTCTGTGTGTGTGAGATTGGAGGGGAGTAACTGTAACAGAGCAAGAGAAAAAAGAAATGTGAGAATGAGTAGAAGAGACAGCTCCTTATGTCCCAAAGACTGGCTCAAGACTTTAAGAACACAGTGGACCAAACACAGAGACTGGTTAACACTAACACAGATAAGGTAAACGTCATCATGAATGATGGGACAAACCAGCAACACTATGTTACTCCTGAGACAACTGCAACATAGATAACACACCAACAGACAAAAAAATAACAAACTGAGAAGTCCCACAAGTGGATGGAACTGAAGATTATCACAAAATATTAATCAACTGAAACTTGAACAGGGTTTGCGAGTGTCAGATTATTATAAGCTGGATATTATAGTAATAGAGTCACATAGAAATGCTGTTTTATCCTAAAGCCAACCTGTGAGATAACCCAGGTCAGGGTCACAAAACCTGGTTGGATAAGACTCATTGACACTGGCAGCAAATGCAGGTTTATCCTGGGTCAGTGCATTGTGCAAAGAAGGGTAAGTGTGTGTGACAGAGACATTGACAGTGCATGGTTGTCAGCATACCAGGGTGCCCGTGCTTACATTTATTTCTTTATCTTTTGGCTCTGCAGCAGGAAAACTATAGAGTAGGAGGAAAATAGAAAGACTAAAGGTGACTGGCTGGGATAGAGGGAGAGTGTGTGTATGTGTGTGTTTCTGCTTGAGAGGATAAGTCAGAGGCGGAGGAAGACTATAGTGAGGCTCTGTCTTGCTTGTTCCTTAGTTTCAACATGTTGGTTGATCCATGAAGACATTTTGTGCTTCAGTTATTTCCCTAATTCCTCTGCCTTGTTTATCATACTGTTTACGCTTCATATCAAGGGTCAATAGACTTGCAATGCTAAATACATGCACACTGAAATGTATAAGCATGTATCTCCAGGCGTTTTTCTTCTATAAATGTGAAATAGTTAGCTGTATAAAACCCTCATAGACACTACTGCTTTAACATCCCTATTTCAAGACGCAGTATGATGAATTCTGTCATTAATATATCGCTCTGAGGATAGTTAGGCAGTGAATTATAGAACGGATAAGTGCTCTTTGCTGTTACAAACAATAGTTCCTGTTATCTGCTTTATGCTTTCATTTGGTCTAATTTAGGAGCGTGCTGGCTCATCTCCCGGTAAAAAAATCTGTTCTGATAGATGATAGATTATTAGGTTCCAAGTCAAGAAAGGGAGGGAGGGGAGATAATTGCGAAGCTAATCAACGAGTAATGTGCACACCCTTGAGTTTCTCAGAAGGGTAACAGATGTAAAGCATATATATATGGTGTGTTATGAAAGGGAATATATAGACCACATTTGTATCAATCTGCCTGGATCATAAGGGCAATTGTCTTCCTCATGTATGCACATCAAGTAGCTTGTTTCTTTTATTCATACAATCTCATATGAATGTCAAACAAGCACGCTGAAAAGACTACCAGCTTTGTAAGAATCAATGCCTTTACATAAAATTAGGGCTTGTTATAGCTCTTTTTTTGCTAAAAATGAGTGAATCCAATTCTAGGTCTAATTAAATTAGAAATGAGAAGAACCCCTCGCTCTCTCTCTCTCTCTCTCTCTCTGTCTCTCTCTCTCCTTCCCTCTCCCTCCATTTCAATCCCTTACTCTTCCTCTGCGAGAGGTAGTGCAAGATGACTGTCCTGGTATCTCCCAGCTTGGTATGAATAATTGAGTGTAGAATAGTCCTTATATGTTTAATTCGGATTAAATATTGAGGAGGAACCACCAGCCCACAATGTTCCTTCGCCTCCTTGACAAGAGAGACTAAGAATGAGTAGGAGGAAGACGAGGAGAACGACAGAGTGACTTAAGTGGACCATGAGAGAGAGAGAGAAAGAGGGTGGGAGGGACAGATGGAGGGAGAAAGAAGGAGGGTGGGAACTGAAGAAATGAGGAGAGGAAAAAGGGAGGGAAAATGAATGGTTTGGATGGAGGGTAAATTTGAAAAGGAGGTATAGTAGAGAGTTTAAGCCATAAACAGAGATAAATAGTAGAAGAAGAGAGAAAATTCATTGCTTGATTAACAGCAGAGCAGTTTTTGAGTTAAAAATTTCATAAATAAACTAATTTATTTCCCTCTTTTCTGTATTTTGGCTGCCATAAACTGTGGTTAATTATTTATAAGATAAAGTAATGAAACACATCATAATATTTTATGCTGAAATTCACATAGATGAAAAAATTAGCATAGTTTCATCATATCTGAACTGCTAACATAGTTGATGTTTGGACTGTAAAAGATGTGGACGTGTGTGTGTGTGTGTGTGTGTGTGTGTGTGTGTGTGTGTGTGTGTGTGTGTGTGTGTGTGTGTGTGTGTGTGTGTGTGGTGTCTGCCATGTGTCTTGTATGTACAGTACTTTGGACTGCCTACTGTATATGGAGCAGTATCAGCAGGGTCTTTGCCTGTTAAATGAAGATGAATGTTTTCCAATCAGCTTGGCTCACTGCAGCGTGAAGAGCAGTTTTCTGATCCTCTAAGCATATAGCTTAGCGTCTGGGAAGATGCGGGACTCGTCCGACA
Source organism: Euthynnus affinis (assembly GCA_029490765.1). Lineage (NCBI taxonomy): Eukaryota > Metazoa > Chordata > Actinopteri > Scombriformes > Scombridae > Euthynnus > Euthynnus affinis. Next base: position 23,944,870 of record CM055842.1, on the reverse strand, counting down.
GAACCCAGTCACACTGAGAATGATTGCACTGACTCTTACTTTTTCACGTCTTATATCCGTCTTCAATATGTCAACACTAAATCTCTCTCCTTCTGGCTTACTTTGCCTTTCTCGCGTTTCCTCTTTCCTGCTGTCTCATGTCTATCCTGTCGATCCCTACCTCCACTCGTCAACCTCTCCTTATCGTTACGCTTGCACTCCTGCTCTTTTCGTCTTCTCCTCCTTTCTTGTCAACAGAGAGAGAGAGTGTAACAGACACAAGTCAGTGCCCTGTCTCATGCATGTCGACCCCTGAGTTGATGAGTGTCAGTGTGGAGGCAGAGAAATGTCAAAAATTTACATTCAGCTGAAGTAATCTATAGTAATAATCTGCGCATTGAAAATGGAATGTACCCGATGAGTTTATGTCATGAGTAAAAAAAACAATGAAGCCTTTTGTTGTCTCGCAGTAAGCACTGAAGATCACCTTTGCTTGTACAAGAAGAAACAGAAGAAGGGGAAGCTGTCTGTTTACCTTTGCACACACTTATTGATGACCCTCTGCAGGGTCGTGGAGATTAAATTAGCAACCTCCTCATTGTCATAGAGGTTGTGTTGCTTAGCCTCCGTGTCGTAGAGGCTCTATGATAACAGGTAGTGCACATCCACAGGGTCACCTTGGGGATATGATTGGAGGAAGGGAAGAAGGAGGAAGAAACGGAGAGGAAGCAGGCGAAGACGGGAGGGTGGGGGTAAAGTAGCGTGACAGTGGGAGGTTGCTGTTAGATTAACGGTTGGAAGCAGGGGAGCTGGAGGATGATGGGTGGAAGAGAAGGAGTGGAGGTAAAGGTGGAGAGGCCTGGAGGGGCAAAACAAAGGCGAACATCTCTCATTATCATCATCTTTCCTCTATCACACCGTCATCCATCTTTAGTCCTGAAGGCAGCCAAGAACCTTCTCTCTGTGTGTGTGTATGTGTGTATGTGTGTAAGGGAATGCGTATAACTTTTCAGTGTGCTGTAATGATAACTACAGGATAATGAACAAGTGGCCAGGATAGGAATCTGTACTGATTGGGTAAAATTAAACTCACACATGAGCACACCCTTGAAAATTAGGTGACTGCCCTCCTCCTCCTTGTCTCTCTTTCTCTCTCTCCCTCTCTCTCTCTCTCTCTCTCTCTCTATCTCTCTCTCTCTCTCTCTCACTCTCATTCTTTCTTTATCCCTCTGATTGGGTGTTTCTAAAACTGATCCAGTTAGAAAATCACAGCTCTGCATACATATAGTTTGACCTTTTAGAGTCACTATGTAAGCACACACACACACACACACACAGACTTGATTATATCATAGAATTGCATGCGTGTTCAACAGATGGCTCTATAAATGTGTTGTTAATATCAATTAGAGTGAAGACAGAGATGCATTCTAGCAAATAATAATTTAGCCATTGGCCACACACAAAGCCAACTAACCAAGTTAAGCTCATAAAATTACACACTGCATCAACAATTCATTGGCGTCTCCGCTCATGAAAAACTCAATCGATACCTTCACATCCCATCGCACTCTCATTTCACCTGGAGAAAGACCTCTTGATTACACAGGCACATGACCACCACAAACACATACACATAAGCACACACACACACTTAGATGCTTCCCTTATTAGTGATTGCCTGACACAGGTTAAAGGCGTTAGATGAGTCCTAGTCCTCATTTCTCTCTCTGTAAAGAGTCAACATTTCGTCAGCATCTGCTGTACAAATGATGAATAAGCCAACATAACAGATACTGTAAATCATCAATGTGAATTTACCACTACAAAATAGATTGTGTAAAAAGAGAGAGGGAGAGAGAAGATGGTTAGCCTACAACACTGCAGCATTGCCCAAGGGAAAGCAGCAGCAGCAGCAGCAGCAGCAACAACAGCAGCAGCAGCAGAGCCTGCAGATTCCCGGAGCTCTATGAAATGAAGCCATTTAGAGGGGGGGAGATGGGAAGGGAGATGGGCTGCAGGGAAGAGAGGGAGGTGGGAGGAGATGGATGGGTGAATGGAAGGATTAGAAGAATAGCTCGTCAGGCATTCAGAACACGCATTCTCCCGTACACGGCTCCCACAAGGTGCCCTTCACGCATGTACACATGTGAGCATGTGCACACACACACACACACGTTAGCACTGGCATGCGCACACGTGCTTCCTATATGTGATAGAGAAAAAAATACAGAAAATCTGCCCCATTTCTCAGATTTCCCTCTCACTTTGGACTTTGGCTTTCATCCATTGCACCATTAGTTCATTGCACGCAGGATATAAAAAATGCAGCTAAAAGGCATGTCAGACTGCACAGATGAAGATATAAACTGGCCTCAGAGTAAAATATTTCCCTTAAAGCCTAATCCAAAAAATCACAGAAAAAGAAAGAGAATAGAATAATCTTCAGTAATGGAGAGCACTATTAGTTAGTTATTAGTATATATTCATTTGATCTCCCCCCTTTTGTAATGTTTTTACTTTCGTTCTCCTCAGTTGCCTTCTCAGTGAATCCCTTCATTCCCTCCCTACAGTAAACAAGCTGTATATGTGAGTTTTATGGTGTGTAGTCTGGAGAGGAGAACACAGTCTGTTACATCAGAGAAATACCTCCTCTTCTCTTCTCTTCTCTTCTCTTCTCTTCTCTTCTCTTCTCTTCTCTTCTCTTCTCTTCTCTTCTCTTCTCTTCTCTTCTCTTCTCTTCTCTTCTCTGTGTACACCTCAGCAGCAGTGTTTTTGCAGCAGTTTAATTCAAATCCTGAGTGAGAGCGCTCTCACCCATGATGTGACTAAATTTCTTTATGCCATAAGCCTTGATACATTCAATCAAACAACAAAAGAATGACTCAGAAGTAAAGTAAAGTCACTTTCAAACAGTTTGACTTGTATAGAATTAATGCACCTCTCCCTCACACTCTTTCTCTCTTCCTGTCTGTCTCTCTCATTTTCTCTCAGATAACGGTTTTCCGGATGGGATCGGAGGGTCATCAGGACATTGACCTTGCCATCCTCACTGCATTACTCAAAGGTGGGTGTTTTAGTACAGAAATGTGTGTGTGCTGGAGCATGAATGTACAGTGAGTGGCTTCCATTTCACTGTCACCCTCCAGGGATGTTGTTATTTGGAAACTTCTGTACATAAAAGGGGGACGATATCATTTCAGAAAGCATTCCTCTCACTGTCCCAGTTTAGGTGTATGTTCAAAGCACACCATGTTGTTACTTTTACAGTTCATAGCTCAGGAATAAATCAGAGATATCTGTGCCTATTTTATCTCTCTTAAAGCTCCATTTAGCAATTTTTGATCACTGTAGGGCAGGAAGGCAAAACAGCATTAAGCCATGATAATCAGTTTATAACAGTTGCCTACTTCCAGATCTGGTCCTCTGTTTCTCCAATCTTCCAGTTAAAGTCGAGTAAATTGCTCGTTTTGCCCACCAGCTAGTTGGTTAAATGTTTAACTTCCTCCAATCAGGTAATCATTTATTTTGTTTTGGTTTGGTTTGTTTTCCGACTGAGAAAGTAGTGTACATTAGGCCTGTGTGAGCTTACGTGTTCAGGACAGCTACCTCCAGTGTTGTATAGGGGGCAGTGAGCTGTAATTGCCAGAAAGATGTATAAAACAGCAGAGTGGGGTTGATTCTCAGTGAGATCAGCAGTACTCACCGCCCCAAATCACACAAGTCATTTCATTTTCTGCTTATATCACAAACATTTCTGTAAAAGGGTATTCTTGTGAATTTGTATTGTACTTTCATGAAGTACATAGGACAGTACTACATTTACAACTCAGTTGCGTCCACATGACCAGTTAACTAACTTTGATGTGTAAAATCCACTCACAGCCTCTTTAAAAGAGCTGTGTGAAATGTGAGGAGACTGTGGCTCTAGTACCAACTGTTTGTTTCAGACAAGCTTGCCGTTGTTCAGGTTTCCTACTTAATATGCTAATAAAACCCTGATATCGCAACAACACCTGCAGAATAATCAATTAGCGCCAACACAGCTGCTCATTAACTCTGTGGCCAGATAGAAATAATTGTAGGAAGACACTTACAGTCACCAGAAAATTGTGAAAAGTATTGTCTTTTATTCATCTCTTTTGATGTGTATATGATGTATATTGTAATTTGTATTTATCTAATTAATTCCCCATGAGGTAAATTATTACTTTGAAAATTGATGCATGGCCTAAGCAAACACTATTATTCTTGGAACTACGCAAGAACATATAGTGCATCCAGCATCCCACAGTCAGAGCATCTTTACACATATACAGCTGTATGCAAATAATGGTACTCAGCCATTCAGTGTCATTGTCTGCAGTTGCAGACAAAGTGCAAGGCTTCTATCTATGCTTTTCCCTCTGCACATATCACACTGCAACACGTGTCAAATAATCAATCAACATAGCAACAGTAGCACAGATTTTAGGCATGACACAGTAAGATATACTAGAAGATATACAGTTGGCAGAAGCAGTGATCCTTATACTTCAACAAATTGTTATGCAATTTCCAATACAAGCAATGAACTGGACACAATTGGGTTACAAAATTGAAAATTTGTCAAGTGTAGACAGTGCAATTAAACTCAACCACCATTATTCCTCCACCTTATTTCCCACTTCACTTCGCTGTTTCCCATGCTCCCACCCTTTTATACTCTCCCTTCTACACACATGCACACACACACACACACGCACGCACACAGAGGATTCATGGATCCATACTTTCGATTGGTTGTTCAGTAGCTTGTATTGATCATGCCTGCTCTTGCCTCTTCAAAGAATATAACACTAGCCAGGCTGGAGCATGTATGCTCTCTCCCACATACACACCTGTGTACACAAGTGTACGAAGAAACAGTGAGTCCTGTGGGACTGCTTAGCGATTCAGAGCATATGATTGACTATCTCAGGAATTGTTCCTTGGAGAAACATTTCATTCCACAGAGACTGAGAGGGAGACTAAACTACAGAGTTTGGCATGGAAGAGAGTGAAAGAAAAATGTGTTTTACATAATTTATGTGTAGCAGTCAAAATTCATGAATCACTCCCTGATCTCTGACTTCATTGGTCTACTACTAGTTACTTTCCCTGTGTACATGTCTCACTCATGTATGCTGTTGATTCCATCTGTTGATCTCTCCTTCATTTATGTTGTGTTATGTTACTGTTTTAGCCATTTTATTCATTTCTTTTCACATTGTGATAGGAATGACATTTAGAAGAATGAGTGAAAGAGGGAATTGAAATCAAAGAAAGAGAGGAAACAAAATAAGAACATGGAAATGAAAAAGAAGAGATCAGAGAAGTGAAAGGATGAAAGATGAACACCAGGAAAAGGGGCAAAGAATCCTTTATGGTAAACAGCATGAGGGTCATTTTACATGCAAGTCTTATTCTGCGGCTGAGTGAATGGGACGCGTTAAGGCTTTTAGTGTAAAATGAAATCAGTCACATCCTGCCTGAGAGCTTTTTAAAACACTGGATTAGACTCCTTCGCTGGAGAACTAAGCTACTGCCTGAAGCTCAACAAAACACAACAGAGTCAGGAATACACAGTGAGGAGAGAACAGAGCAAGAGTGAGAAAAAAGAATAAAAGGAGCGAGAGAGAGAGAAAGTGGTAACAGACAGAGCGAGAAGGAAACAGCAGCTAAGACACTTGGAGTAACATGGGGGAGTTTAGAGTAATTGATGGTCTGCCATCAGAGGTAGTCAATATCCTGAGGACTGCGTCCATAAAGTCAGTTAGCTGCAGTTCAGCCTCCCTGAAAGCAGAATGAAGCCACAGGCCTTTGATGAAGCAAGGCCACCCTGCCTTTTAATATACATATATCTCCACTAAAGCTGTTATTAGGGAGCTCTGCATCTTATTACAGTAACAGGGCTCTGTCTGAAATCACATCATTAAGCTCCAGTAATGCTGTACAGGCCTTTAAGTCGGAGAGAGAGCACTGTGTAAAGTGATGATACTGGTGTGCTTATTAAAAATTGCAGTCTTTCCTACACCCAAGGGATTATTATACCTAATAATACACTGGATTTCTCTAAAGGCTGAGATGAATTGTTACCTTGTCTTTCTTATTTTGGGTGCCTCCTCCCAGTATTCAGGTAAATTATTAATGTGAACAGCAGGCTGTTGTTTTCTGTTATAACTCACTGGTCAACACCAAAGTCTGCCACTACAAAGTTAACAGCTACTTTTAGAAGCTTGAGTGAGTGCTTTTTTTAGCACATTTAATCAGGGCCACCATGTGCACTTCAGTAGTATTTATTTTTGTTCATAATAAAATGAACATCATTTGTGGTCAACTGACCTCTCTGGCCTTATGAACCAATACCTTTTTCATAAGACTTTTTGCTAATTTGTGTTTTTTGGGTAGCATTTTTGATATACACCTGAGATATTACATATGTTTTTCTTCAAAACATAGAATAAGAAAGATCTATGCTCCTCACCTTGGGTGCCTGGTTATGTTTTGGAAAGATACATACTTGTTAAGGAGGTCTGGTGGTCCTTCAGAAATTTAAAACAAATTTCCTGCATTTCTACACCACCTTCCCTCTTGGATTAAGCCACCTGCACTAGTCAAGATTAGTTAGGTTGTGGGTGCTACGAACACCAAGAATGCAGAGCATGAACAGTAAATAATTGGGTGGATCAGGACTGGAAATGATTATTAGAAGAATGGCATATTTGAAATTATATTTATAAAAACATTATGTAGCCTTAAATGGTAGTACGTGCTACTAAGCCATCTTCAAGGTCAAACAAGGACAAACAATTTATAGAAATGAAGTAGCCTCACTATCACTATATGATTTAGATAATTAAACCTGGTTAAATCTGAGGGTTGCTATACTCAATACTCACAAAGCCACAAGTCTTCAAAGTCTAACAATTAAATACTCAGAGCAGCATGCACAGGAATAAATTATAATATGATAGATTTTTGTATATTTTGTGCTGAATAACTCACTACTGCATGGTGCTGCTGTTGCACTGTGCTGCTCTGTCTTCTCTGTCTGTGCGCTGTCAGTGTAATCTTTTCACGCCGTGAGGTTCTCCGTAATGAATTTGTTTTTGACTGTATGAGAAAACTGATGTGTGGTGTGAGAATGTTTGAAAAGTATCAATTGTGTGAGTCTCACGGCCAGTGCATGAGACTTGACAGCCCTGCTTTATAGTGTTTTTACACTCAAGATGTTTTATATTGGAGTTTATCAGTCAATTATGAATAGTAAAGTTAAAGTAAAGTTTTATATTTACGGTCCCTCTCTGTCTCACATACTGTATTTTCACCATCACGTTTTCTTTTGCGTCTGAGTTTTCTCCATTGGATAAAGTGTTGAGGACTTATTTACACAACTAGAACAAATTACTTTATCAATGTTGTCTAATCTCCTGCAAGAAATACCTACAGAAGCAATTACTGAACACCCACTGCCTGAAACTTACTACTGCATAATCTTCTTAAATTTGCGATGTATTTTTTTGAAACTATTTTTGGACAGATTTACATCCACCACTTGGCCCTTACCCAAACAGCAAGGACATGCAGCAAAAGCTGTCACAGTGATGAAAGAAGGGTTGTTTTTCAGCAATGCCATCCAATGCCATTTTATTTTTTATTTATCCTTATTTGTCAGTGTGCCCTTGAATCTACTGAACAATATGTTTTTTTCATGCCTGTCCTTCTTTCTAGTATAACATTAAGCAGATCTGGTGTGTGCAGAATGCATCTTTTTTGATCATTTGTTCTCAGTTTCAGCTTCCTTTTTACTGTTGTGTATGTATGTATAGTTTGTTTTCTTCTTATATTGATTGTGTTATAGATATGTTGATGTTACCTGAGTAACAGAATACTGTAAACGATGAAGTTCACTGACACAGAAAACCAAAGGAACACAGTTGTATTCCACATTATATGCAGGGATGAGATGGGGAGTTAAATTAGGTGATACATCAAAGAAGGACCGCCTGTCAGCCTCCAATAGGAAGACATCTCTTGTCTACAAACTTGCATAACAGTTACAGGCAAAGGCAGGAACAGAGGAGGAAAGTTGTCAGCAGACAGGCAGTCTACTAAGCCTGCAGTCATAGTAGATGAAGCTGCTGCAGCCTAAAGATGATGCCCCAATACTTCAACAGGAGAGGTAGTAGCAATTGCAGATCAGAGCAGTACCACTACAGTGCAATACAAATGAGATTAACACTAGAAAAGCTAAAAAAAGCAAAATTTTGATTTAAAGTAATACTACACATGTGGATAAGATGCAAACAAAAAAAAACCTGACTTCAATGAAGACACAGTAGTGTTGAAACGTTAATCTGTTTGCACTGTTAACCAGTGAGAGCTTTGTTTCCACCGTCATATATCTCACACCCAGAAGTGTGTTGATTCTGTCTTTACAAGAACACTAAAATAATATAAAATAGCACAAAATAGGTCCTTTCACAACTGTCTTTGACTTAAAAATATATCAATACCTTTTTAGCAGCAGCAAAAGGAATAGCAGTCAACAATGGTAAATGATTGATTTGAAATCAAATCAAAGATCAAAGTTGCAGAAATGAAAGTATTAAACCAACAGATGATGAACAACTGCATGATTATACTATAATCCATACTATCATGGACTATGTATCACTATCTGTGTCTAAGAAACCCTGATAGCCAAACATACAACATTTTCTCTCAACTCATTAATTTCCTCCATCAGGTGCCAATGCTTCAGCTCCTGACCAGCTGAGTTTGGCTCTGGCATGGAACAGAGTCGACATTGCCCGCAGTCAGATCTTCATCTACGGACAGCAGTGGCCTGTAAGAAACATACACAGTACAACACACATAACAACTGAAAGATTGATTTTTTTACACAGGTTCTTGTTTGTATGTTTGCCCTTGCTTCATCCTCAACAAAACTGATAATATAGTGTTGAAGCTATGCAGCTCAAGGTACTTTAAATTAAGATAAGGTGCTTAAAAACAATTAGAAAGACAAAGTCAATATTATCAGATAAAAGGATACTTAAAACATTTAATGATAGATTTATTGGATGCAGAAAGCGGATCAAAATCAGCCATGGAAAGGGTTTCGTAACTGATAAATGGTGGCAAATGATGGATTTATGAGGTTATTTGTGAATATAATTGAAACATATGCATTTCTTGCAGTTTTCAGTCTTGTAATGACAAGATGTCTTTAAAAATGTTTAACTGCGTAAATTAAATTCACTTTATTTTGGACATGTGGTCCATGAAAGGGAAAAACCTAAAGGTTGACATGAGGTTATAATAAGAAAATAGATATTTCTATATTGCTATTCACGTCATGTGGAAATGCACATAAAGCACTAAAACATTGATCTTGACTGTGAGTACTCATCTAAAAATAGCACATAACACTTGATCTGTGTTTACTTGTCCACACTGTACTGTGTATATGTAGTGTGTGTAGTATCATAAGTATCTACTATATATGCTCAATCTCATGTGCCTTAGGTTGGTTCCCTGGAGCAGGCAATGCTGGATGCCTTAGTTCTGGACAGAGTGGACTTTGTCAAGCTGCTGATTGAAAATGGAGTCAGTATGCACCGTTTCCTCACACTCTCCAGACTGGAGGAGCTTTACAACACGGTATAACAAATGCACATAACAGCGGTGACATTGCTCAGTAAACACATGCTGCATCATCTTTTTATAACAAAATCTCCACTGGCAGATCAGTTGTAGGTGATGATCGTGTACAGCATATCCTGACATATTCTATGTGATTTTTATTCAACAGAGACACGGACCGTCCAACACGCTGTACCACCTTGTCAGAGATGTCAAAAAGGTAAGACGATCACTTTTAGCTGTGTGGCTGTTCGGGCACACCGTATGGGAATGTTGGCTTGAATGTGTATATTAAAGAAGACATGTTTGAGTTCATAGAGTTTCAGTCGCTTTTTTTCTTTCTTTTTTTTTTTCTTTTTTTTTTAGCGGTGCGTTCTGTTACTCTGTTTGCATCTATTTGTTTGTTTTCATCTCGGTAGCCCTAGTTGCTGTTAACTGCAAATAGAGGCCGGCTTTTCTCTTTCAGCTGGAGTTAAAGGCTGCAGTGGCTGTGTAGAGCTATGCACGACTCTCATCCCCCTCAGGACTCTTAAGCAATGTACTCTGTTCCTTCTCTAAGGCACACAGTGCCACGGCAAACAAACACTACATCTATTAAACATTGTTTTATCCACAGAACTTGAATTTAAGCAAACTGAAGCCGCATTGGAACTGCTGTGAGGCTGAGAAGGAACAACTCAGTAAACACTCAATTAATTAATTTGTTTTTATTTGTATTCTCAATATCATTATTACGTGTGGTCTTTTTATATACAGTTCCAACTAGAGTATTCAAATTGTGCATCCCCATACATGAAAAACATTTATTTTTTCATTACCACTGTGTTATTTTCATGGTGAAGATAATGAAACGACTCAATCATTTAGCTCAGGTTTACACTATGCAGTTTGCATTATTTTTGCTACATTTCTCCTATAACATCTTGATTATTATTGGTGGTAAAAGACAGCAACCTAGACTTTTGCATTCAGCCCATGTCCAATTAGGAGTGATCTCACTGTTGAGAGATGATGGAGGGGTCAGAAACACCAGCATTAGCACTGAGAGGTGTTCATTAATTAAAGTGTTACTGATTACAGTAATGCTGCATGCTCCCCTGGGAGTCACTGATGGCTGGATGCTGTAATCACTCCTTTAACTCCACTCTGTCTTTAAGCACAACTCTGATCTGAAGTTGGCGCAGAGAGTGTATGTAGTTTATATGATACAACACCTCACAACACTTCAAACATGTGCAAAACATACTCTGTAGTGCATGGCGTAACATCACCATCTACTTTTTGCAGAGCTGCTTGTTATAGTATAGCTGGGTGTTTGTGTGTTGTTGTTGTATCATAGTATGACGCTAATTAGATTTTACTGCTATCCATCAGGTCGAGTCACCATGTCATCACCGTTTCCTTTCTTTCTCATTAATATTTGGCCATACCGTCAGCGATTTTCACTTGTTCTAATAACTGCTGTACGGGCCACTCTGAGATTTAATCTGGTCCGTTCATTAGACTGAGTCAGAAAACAGGAAGAATCGCAGAGATTGGCTTGTGGACTAGAGCTGCCAAGGCAGAAATTGGTTTTCCTGCAGAGCAAATGAACAACACAGTTTTGCAGCCAAAGGTTGGTAGCAATACACCTTGTGCCTTGAGTCTCACATATCAAGAAATGTTGGAAGAAAATCTAAATGTAACCCGACAGTTTTACTTCTCAGTTTTCTTTGCTAAATGACTGTAAGAATGAGCCAGAATATTTGGGTAGCAGATTAGTAATGTAGGTCATCAGCTGACATGAGGACTGGGCTTTGAAACACTGACCAAGTGTACATTGCATTGCATATGTTATCTGTATTGTGATTATCTGATGACCCTCTGTAAGTTCAGCAAGAAATTACACCTTAAAAAGGGTTTAGGTGTAGGTGTTTAGGTTTTAAAGGTTTTTCAACTGGTAAAGTACTTGCTGTTAATGCCAGGGTCATGCAAAAGGACTCAAAGTTCACCAACTACGCTGGATGATTTAAGAACTAAGAGAGAGAGAGAGTGTGTGTATATTCACACAAGGCGTAAACAAACTATTATTAGCTTCAGCTTCACCACCTGAGGGAATTAAAAGAGGGCTTTGCTGACCGCTGACTGGTGCATTTGAACTATATCAGTAGGACGAGGAGGTGATTCTTTGTGCGCTCACTTTGAACTCCAGTATGTATTAAAAGACAAGCAGTATCTGTGGCTGTCTTTACTTCAAAGTGTTATCAGTTGGCCTACAGGGCTTTAGTAGCAGTGCTTCCTGGCTTTACTGTGCTGCAGCCAATAAAATTGAATCATGGGATATGAGGGCATGCTGGGGATGAGGAGGACAGAGATCTAGGATCTCACATCTGATTGCTGATTAAGTGGAGATGGTATCAGCGTAGGTCTAAAGATGTGTAAGGTAATTGGTGCAGCTCAAAGAAACAGTGGGGGTCAGGATAATGACTGCAGGACCGAGGGGTGATTTTGAGGCCACGAGTGTTGACATGGTTATAGTGCTCATGTGAAAAGACTTGTATTTCAATAATGATTCTCCCATCCAGCATTAATAGTTATCCGTCTGTCTCTCCATGCTATTACCCCTCTCTTCCAGGCTAATGAGTCATTACCACTTTCTCTTTCTTTTCTACTTTTCAAGACTGTGTTGAACCTCTCTGAGGAGATCTTATTATTTCCCTAAATGCAAATTATGACAGATCATTCAGTTTTTTTTTACATCCTTTTTAACTGTCCTCAGCAATTATATTCTCTCTATAAATCATTCTGCACCTAACTTTTCATTCTCCCCTCATTTTCTCCTCTTGTATTGGATCTGAGAGAACAAAGCACAGCAAATATCATACCTGAAACAATCACAATATTGAAGGAATAGCTCCAAGTATCTACATTGAAACAATGATACACATAGTTAAAAAGAATCTAAAAACCTAAACTAAACCACATGGACGAAACAGCAATTTATTTAAAAGGCTGGAAGAGAGATCTCGCCTGAGAGTTTTTGTGTTTCTCATTTCCCCTGCTCATGCTTATCGTGCGGTATACTCACTGACATTATGTGTTCTTTCCAAGCGAGAATATCCAGGGTTCAGTTGGATCTACTTCAAGGTGAATCCGATAATCACGTTTTTGTTTTTTTTTCATAGCCAAAAAGAGTTTGATATGGATTTTGTGAAGTGAGTGTGTTTGACTGCGAGATTTGTTTTGTACTATTGTTTTCCTCTTGCTTACTTTTCTTTTATTAATCATTTGGAATGAGTTGTTTGTTGTTAACACTGGTTGGTTTTCTAGGGAAACCTGCCCCCGGACTACCGCATCAGCCTCATTGACATTGGACTGGTCATTGAATACCTTATGGGCGGGGCATACCGTTGTAACTACACCAGGAAGAGATTCAGGACTCTATACCACAACCTCTTTGGACCAAAGAGGGTGAGTGACTTATTCTCACCTGCAACAGCATCTCACCATTTAATGCAGTTCAATGCTAATACTTGCGCGTGAAAGTAAATGTCATCAATCAAAGTAAGAATATCAGTGAAATTAGCCTCATGATCAAATTAGACCTGATAAGGACACGTTGGATAATGTAGGCAAATTATGTTTTAATAATAAAATGTTAATCAGGGATTGTGCACTCAGGGGTAAATTTCACCTTGCTACAAGTAGTAAATTAGAATGTACATTTAAATGTAGTTCATTGTGACATGAAGCACAGAAGACTTTAGCCTGCAGTTTGCTTTATGTACTTGATGTTTGGAGCAAGGATGACAGAAATTACATGAGCAATATACTGGATTTTATCTGTTGTTTTTAGACAACACGTGTATTATGATCTGTTCTTTGCACAGATGATAATATCTCCATATATATTGAGGAAATGATTGACTTGTAATCTAAATTTGAGCTGCTTTACTTCAAGATGCAATTTATAGCTTGTTTAGCCCTGGATTGGAATATGGACATTTTGTTGTCTGATATTAAAAGAACATACAGTATTTAGAAAATCTCAACTTGATGTGTTTCAAATCGTTAACCCAAGTAATCAAAGTGTTGTTCATCAGCAGAGGTAAAACATAAGAGTGGTCCTCTCCTTATTCTTCATTTCCACCTCTAGTAGAGTGGCATCACAGCACCTATTATTAGCTCGATGCGACAAATCATCCATCTATAGCAGTGGCCCTCCATCATGTGCCATCATAACCCCGAGAAAATACACACTTCATACCAACCACTACAGAAACTCATCTCACTGATTAGAACACCTTTAACCAACTGATCATTGAGATCATGTGCTATACCATTTTAACACATTTTACATGAAATGGTATATGCTCATGTTCCGTTCTGATGTATAATTCCCTCATTCAGCCTCAATACCTAACACACTGCCGCAGGTGTGATGCAAATGGAAATGCACAGTACACAGCTGTGTCTGAAACACCTTGTTTCTGCTTGATGGTGCACCTTCGTGTTTGTATATTTGAGTGTTTGTGAGTGTGTGTGTGTGAGTGTGTGTGTGTGTGTGTGTGTGTGTGTACATGCGTTGTCATGTGCCTGTTTATCATATTGTATGTCTGCCATGGCAGCAACAAAGCAGCTGGAAAGACGCAGATAAAGTGAAAGCAAAGAAACGAGACAGAGACTGAGCAAAGAGGCAAAATGAGAGAGAGAGAGAGAGAATGGATTCCAATGTGACTGTGATTTTCAAGATGAAATGAATGTGCGATTACATAGTCACGTGCACGCACGCTCACAAGCATACACACACACAAACACATGTTAACAAAGAACAAAGCCTTGAAATAGATGCAGATATCAAAATCCCCACAGGAGACCTGGTCTATTTTTACCAACTCAGATGATGGCTCATGAATGCATAATTCATACATGCCCTGTTTTAATACAGATACACAGTACTGTACCAAATGCATAAATACATTCAGCTTTAATACATGCAAACATACAGCCTGAGGTTGTTACTGTATGTGCAGTATACTGTCAGTCACACCAGCACAAAATTCTGTCCCTCATTGTTCAAGAAAACTGCTAAACTGAAAATGAGTGACTTACCATATTAAGCAATATATCTAGTCTCATGTGAGTGAGTCTGTCATTCTGCGCTATGTTGTGCTTATAGAGTAAATTGCTCTATAAAATACATTCGACAAGGTGTTGTTCTGTTTGTTTATGTTCTTGTTGCTTTTCTAGCCCAAAGCCCTGAAACTGCTGGGGATGGAGGTGAGTGTTGATCTCATCAAGGTTGTTATTCAGTCATTCCTTCACTGTTCTTCTCCTTCGTCTGAAACAGTCTTCTCCCTCAAAAATGTCGGGTGTATAGTCGGTCTATAGAAAAAAATAATAATAATAATAAAGTGTGTTGCTTGCCTCATAGTCTTTTAAAGGAAGAACTTGAGGCATATTTAATTTATTTCGCTGGCTATCTGTATTCACTTTTAAGCCAGTTGAAAGTTTGTTTTCAAAAAAAAATCAGACATTTTACACTGTCTTGATCAAAGTTATTTTCAAATTACATTTTTGTAAGATTTATGAAGGAAAAAAGCTTATGACCACATACATATTTAACGGCTCCAGACAGTGTAAATGTACGTATATAACTCACATTACGATACATGTCAGAGCCCAGTTACATTGAACTGAATAGGTAATGGCTGACCAAACGGGATTACGTAACACAAGGCTTGTGTACTCACATGCATCCATGGTGTACACACCATGAGATATCCACATTATGAAACTTTTATCACAGCATGTGTCTACAGTTTTCTCAGAGGTATTTATATCTATCGTGCATGGCTGTCCGTTCCTTTGTAAGTCTGCCTGTTTGAAATCTGTCTCCCTGTCAGTGTGTTTTCTGTCTTTGTTTGTGTCTGTTTCAATCTACTTTGTCTAGTTCTTTTTTTCATAAGCCAATTTATCATTCAATCAGTGTGGCAACCTGGCCATGAATATGTCAAATTTACTGCTGTTAACACTTGACACTCGTTATTGTTGAAATTTTAAATTTATGATGCTGCAATCATTTCTAAATGTCCATAAAATTACAAGCTTATTCTTACTCTTTTAAAAATGGAAGCACACCTGTCTCAGATTACTAAATAATTTACTGAAATAGTGTTATTATATATTTCTTTGTCCAGATAATCTGTCTCAAAGCAAGCAGCTATTCTAGAGGCACTGAAAGTCATTTCTCAGATGTCTATAATTGACCAACCATCAGTGGCCCTCAACTGTGAAATTATTTGAGATCAATACCTCCCTGTTGGCATGCTATTTTAGGCAATAACTGGCAGTGTCAGTCTCTCCAGAGACAGTGAGTGAATGGTTATGTCTGGTGGAGTTATTGTTTTTTTTTAACTCAAAAGGAAAAGAAAAGTAAAAAAAAGAGAAAAATATCAAAGCGTATGAGATCATGCCTGCTGTGTGTATTTTGTGTGCAGCACATTGTCCTTCCACCTGTCTTCTCAAAACTCTGACTTTCTCTCTGCATTCAACTAACTCTCATCACATGGAGGGTGAACAGCTTTGAAAAAATCTACATTGGATGATGTGACCACTCTAGACATATTGTATGTCTAACGTGGATAAACCCAGAAAAAGTCTGTCATAGCTTAAATTTTTCTTAGCTTTCAAACTTCTTGAGTTGCAGTTGCCATTTAGACCTTAAACTTTGAGATAGTTTAAAGAGTTCAGAATCAACACTTAAATGTTGTCCTGTTGTACTGGATTTGAATATCCAAAACAATTCATCCCCAGAATATATCTACGTAGCTGTCTCTCTTTTTCTTCCCCTCTCACTTATCATGGAACTCCACCAGGATGACATGCCAATCCGCAGAGGCCGTCAAAAAACGACACGTAAACGGGAGGAGGAGGTGGACATCGATTTGGACGACCCAGAAATCAACCACTTCCCCTTCCCCTTCCATGAGCTGATGGTGTGGGCTGTACTTATGAAACGTCAGAAGATGGCTCTGTTCTTTTGGCAGCACGGCGAAGAGGCCATGGCCAAGGCCTTGGTAGCCTGCAAGCTCTGTAAGGCCATGGCACACGAAGCATCTGAGAATGACATGGTGGACGACATCTCGCAGGAACTAAACCACAACTCCAGGTCAGTGACACGAACGATGCACACACACACGTAAGGCCGTCTCTGCTTGCGTGGTCCACCGTATCATCTTGACATTGCTACAGTAATCTAACATTTTGTGGGCTTGACCAGGTCCGCTCCAAACGATGAATGCAAAACTGAGTAGGGAGTCTAGACGAGAACACTTACCCCCCCAACACTCTAGCACATATATGGGCAGATGCACACGTGCAAACACACTAACTAACACGCCTTCTTTCCTGGAAAATGACCTGTTTCAGACTACCGCAGGCTCTTGTGGGATGTAAGTGACATACATACAGAAATCTAATGACATGCATCATCGTTAGTTAAGCGTATGCATTTGAGATGAAGGTAATCACCTAGAGATGAGAATGCTGGCTACGGAAATAACTGTTAATTAGGGGGAATTTTTCAGATACTACAAATGAAGCACAGTCACACCAATCCCCAGCTCCCCCAGCACACACACACACAAACACACACTTACAGTTTCAAAGAACAGCCTTAGAGCTGGCATATTTTCAGTGTACTTTCCGCTGAGAATTTGGCTCCTTCCTTCGAAGAGCTCTTTTCACTGCATACATTTTTATATCTTCGTCTGTCTTCTATCTTTATCTCTAATTTTTCCATAATTTGTGCTTGTGTGAAAATCTTTGTGTGTGTGCTTGTGTGGGAGCGGATGGGATGTTTGTGGGAACTTGTGGGATATTTAAAAATGTATGGAAGTACATACAGTGATGCCTACATTATGTAGGGAGTTCCTGCTTCTCAAAGTACTTGCCAACAAACTGTGTGAATGCTGTTAGTATATTCACATGTTATATGTCATAGTATATCTTTAAAGTCATTTAAAAAGCACTTCATAGAACCAGAAAGTCATTCTCCTGTTGATGTAACACTGCTGAACTGTGCCATGTGCTGTGCATCCATGACATTGTGAGTCCTTGCTTCATAAATCCTCCAAAGCTCAGCAGTGTTAGTGCTTTATTACACACATTAAACTAACAGGAGTGATTGCCTCCTAGTATGGTCTACAATATTGTGTTGTGTATTTGTGAGTTTGTTTGCATGCATGTCTGTGTAGCAAACTGTTCCAGAGTCCGAAATTAGGGTGAAACTGTATCTGATTTATGTCTTTATTGTCTGGAATGGGACATATTAAAAAGCTGGTGCAAGGGACGGTGCTTTATGTTTGCCTGCAGTTTTGTATATTTGATAGTGCAAGGTTATGTTTCTGTGCATGTGTTTGCTTGTATGTGAGTGTATTTGCCATACTACTATTCACATTTTTCCATATTTTTTTGTATTTCTGCCTCATTTATGGAAGGAATATTTCCTATGGGCTCTGTTATCCTCTAATCCCAACTTTCTTGCTCATGCAGAATACATACAGTATGTTATAAACTGGAAAAACAAGCATTACAAACCTCTTCACCTTAGACAAATACAGACATAATTACCAGTGAGAATTTGGGCACTCTTTGCTGTATCCATGTGTGTGTATCTACTAAAGACATTAGATATGCTTGTCATGTAATGCCTCAGTCATGCCTGTGTGCTGTGTTGATATGCAGAATGTTTTTGGCCAGATGGTTAGCGATGTCTGGACCAGTTTAATTTCATTTTTACATGTTAGGGAGTATATCACTGTCTCTCTTCATGTCTCTGTGTGCCTGTATATGTCCTGTATATAATTCCCTAGAGAGTTTGGCCAGCTGGCGGTGGAGCTCCTAGACCAGTCCTATAAACAGGACGAGCAGATGGCCATGAAGCTGCTAACTTACGAACTGAAGAACTGGAGCAACGCCACCTGCCTGCAGCTGGCGGTAGCAGCCAAACATAGAGATTTCATCGCTCACACCTGCAGTCAGATGCTCTTGACCGACATGTGGATGGGACGCCTACGCATGCGCAAGAATTCAGGCCTGAAGGTAGTGGAAGTAGGGCAGATGTTTGGGATAACCTGTGGGTGAAGAAGACAAATTGTGCACTTCACAATGATTTTAGGCTTTCGGTGTTGGGGTTGTATTGGAATGCTTGCATCCCGTCAGACTGCCCGGAAAGTTGTGTAACAAGTAATCCCTTCACGTCTAGGTGGCCAAATTGTGCCTGTCCTCCCACTGAATGACTAACCCTAAAATGAGAATTACCAAATGTGATGCATGAAAACATCTGTAGATGACTTCTGAATATAGCAAGATGCTTCCGACACAATAAACCATTATTTGACGTAAAGCTTGCCTGATATTAGCATATGATACATATACAGTAACAGCGTCGATGTAACAAGAAATTGCCAAATACAAGTTTAGGTTAATTTAGTTTTTAGTTTGTCCACCAAAGAGCCCTAACAAGTTCATTTTCTAGCTGTAAAATGTAAAATCAGTACATGTTTCAGTACCCACCAATTAAATTATTTTTCCATTTTTTAGATATTATATATATATATATATATATATTAGATATTTTATACTCTTGATTATCCAAATAAGTGTCAGTTTCAAAAATCCAGTTTTAGTCTGATTCTTATTAGAAGTAATGCAGAATGGCGTGAAGAGAACAACAGGTAGTATATAGAGTACAATAGTTATGTCCTTGATGAATCTCAGACACCATCAGTCTAGTACTGAAAAAATATACTTCCATTCAAATCATCCATCTACACTGTGTGTCTGTTCATCTTCACTGAATACATATGACCTAAACTATTCACAGGTGAAAAATTAGTTCTTAACCATACAAAGTTTTTGTAATACAGAATTTATAACCTACAGCTAGAAGTGCATGTGTGTGTCTGGTTATAACTGTGGTTTGACCATGATGACTCATTGCCAAGAATGTGGAGAGAGTGCACTGGACTGTGAAAAGTACTGTAGACGGGTCACCACTGACAGTTAAAGCACTTTATCTTGAGGATTTTGTGAGGGCAGGACTCAACACACTTGCCTCAAATCAGTCGGGCTTTGATTTTTACACTAGTCACGTCTATTCATAATCCTGTAGTTTGTTTAACAACAGAAATCAGAAGTGGGATGACTGTAATTTGTTAAAGTCAGTCCTTCAATGGATGATGAGTGTTTTGTTCTGATATTATTTCAAAAGTACATGTATACATAGTTCAACCAGGAGAAACCAACAAGTGAAGATTAATGAGAGTTATTTAGTGAGAGTAATTTATATATTTTTTTTATTTAACTCAGAATAAACTAGTTCAAGCGTTTCAAAAGGAATGAGGGATTGATGATGCAGATGAATTCTTTGAGGTAAAACGGAGGTGGACAACAGACTATGAACCCTAAAGCTCATCCAGTCAGGGTTACTTGTGATGGTGGGGAGGAGAATGATCAGCCAGGACAGAGATTTTTTTTAGGAGCATTGAGCTATGAAGAAACATTCCGAGTGTGATGAGTGTCTGGGCAAGGTGCCCCCCCTGGTTGAACTTCCGCCATAACTTCATTAGTATAAGCCTACAAAGCCTTTTCTTAACCCAGAGGGAACAGAAGAACTGACCTTAATTACTAAAAAAAACCTTGAAATTGTGTCCCATATATTTTATATCAAAGCCTATGTAGGCGAGCATCCGTTTTAGTGGAGGGGAGAGCTTTCAGTTAAGACTGATTGTTGAGTTTTAGGCAATTTTTGCTCATGTGGGTTTTCCCACACGTCTTGGGGTGAGGTGATAGCAGGCAGCTGCGCAGATCAGGGAGGTTAGAGTTATTTATAATGAAGAGTTGCCCTGAGAGTTGCTGAAGGCACAGCTGGGTTCACACTCATCATACACAGAGTGAGACAGGATGACGGGTCTGGCTAGCTTCTTGGAGCACGGCAGACTACAAGTACTTTAAGTATGGTTTGGCCTTTGCAGGAAGGATGGAGTGGGAGGTGGAGAGGAGAGAAAGTGCTCTGCTAAGGCAAGCTCACTGGAGCAGAAAGACAGAAGGGAAACCACAAGTGGAACAAACAAGATTCTATGCCCCCCGGAGTTTATGATATTCAGTAAATAATGTTGTCAAAAAGTTGTCAGAATAATATGTATGCACATCTGTGAGTTGCTATAGTTGTGAGGGCCAACACTCTAACTCATATAAGAATATGATTACTGGAGGCTGTGAAGGGACTATGACTTACTATTATGTACTACTATTGACATCTTTGCCTTCAACCCCTTGAAATGACTGATGACAAGAGAAGCTGAGACATCACTTTCCATGTAATGGTTATAATTGTATTTTTTAGTGGTCACTGCCTCCATTATTTCATCCTGAAACTGTCTTTTTCATACATTTAATCAGTTTGTCTTGACTGACACCTTTGTCATTGAGTTATCATGTTTTTTTCCGTTTTTCATACCTCATCTGATCAGAATTTAATATAAGTAAACTTTAATTAATTGAAGCTTAGTTGAATTTTGAGCTTGTGTGTTGAACACAGTTAAAATTCTCTCTGAAAATAATTAACAGGGAGCTGCTTCCAGAGATAAGGAGACACTCGATTATACTGCTCTCCATCTTCTTCTCTTCCCCTTGTTCTTCACCTTCCCACTGCGGTTACAGCCTCGCACTTGCTTTTCTTGTTTGACTATTATGTATCTGAAGTGTTTACAGCACATCTGCCTCCTTTATCTGCTGCTGGTGGGTGTCCATCATGGCAGCACCCTCGTTGCCTGTGTGGACTAATTCCTTTGTAATTGACTTCTTCGATGACAACCCTCACCTGACCTGTTGTAAATAACAAAGCTTTTGTTGTTGATCCGTGTGAAAGCCGGGGTATTATGGAGTGGTGTTTATGAGGTTAAATTATGTTATGTGAGTTCCACATGTGCGTGAAGGTTATGAGGGTTAGTTTGTTCCAGACTCTCTGTGTCCTAATTTCTGCAGCACTGCTCATGAAACTGTACATCTTTATCACATCTGTCATTTGTCGCTTACAGCTCTTCTCCCTAACTTTCCTCCTGCTCCTCCTGCACCTTCTCTCTCCCACACCACGCAGGTAATCTTAGGGCTTCTTCTGCCGCCATCCATCCTGAGCCTGGAGTTCAAGAACAAGGATGAGATGTCTTACATGCCCCAGGATCAGGAGGCCTACCTGCAGGAGAGGGAGGAGGAGGAGCCTGAGAAACCAGTCAAGGAGAAGGAGGAGGAAGACATGGAGTTCACAGTAAGATCTTACTGTGAGACGCAGTACAACTCCGTGGTGAGAGAACCCACCTCAGCCCCGCATCTCAGAATCTATATTCATATTCAAACTTTAGGCAATACACACATGCTTTGTTCAGATTGTTAAACACATCATTGAACACATAGCCCGGATTCTTTGTTCTTCTGTAAATATTTCTTGTGGATCTAACGCAGTGTTAAACAATCCACAGCAAGATGACGATATGCACACACATACTCGCACATACAGACATACTTGTTTCTCTATTCTGGCCAACTGGATCCTTCCAGCCAAATCGGCCTTTCCTGTTTCTCGTCGTCCCAGAAAAGACATGGTCGTGGAGTTGTAGCGTCTCAGTCTGTCGCCGCTTGTGGGTTCCCTCGTGTATGTTTCTCCTTCCATCTATCTCCTTCTCTATTTCTCTCTCCGCCTTCCTTTTGGTCCCTCTTGTTCTCTGCCCAGCTCTTCCTTCGCTTCTTTTTGTTTCTCTATTTCTTTTGCTTTCAATCTCTTTTTCTTCAACACTCGCTCCCCCCTCTTTCCAGCTCTTTCTCTCTCTCTCTCCCTCTCTCCAAGCTCAGTTCTGATTGAGGTACAGTACTGTATGTCAGCCGATTGCTGCCCCTCACTCTCTCCCATCAGTGACGGCTTGCTGCAGCATACCACTCAGCATGTCAGCTGCTGAGCATGGGAGGCCCAGGCTTTTGCATTATATAACCATGTCCGCCTGCTGCTGCAGAGCTTAAATCATGCAGAGTCTGAGCACCTTCTCCCGGCTCACAGTGGAAGAGTTGGTCCATCTGCATAGACGTGGATGTACAGCAGGATTCAGACTCGTTCAATTTCAATCCAATCAATTCTGGAGATGATACCAGCGTCCAGTTTGTGTACTGAAATCAAGACTGGAATTCAAAAAGGCAATTTTAATACACAAACTGGATCGAAGGTTGTCCCGTTGACTGATTGTACTGGAGTTGAACGTCTTTCAGCACCACTCCACATACTTTCCATTTGCATTGAGCACAGCCAGCAAGCCAGCACAAAGGAACGGGCCATTTTACACATGTAGTCCTCGAGGCACTGCGGTGTTAAACAAAGAACCCTGCTGCCAGCGGATGCATCTGCAATGAGCTCTTTCTATTGCCCTGGCTTCTGACTGTACAAATGCACCTTCAGACACTTATGAATCGCACCGAGATTCATACAGATACACACAGACTGCTACACCACAGAGGGAGATTGTATTGTCCCATCCTCAGATGCTTTAGATAAACCACACTGTGATGAATGTTATAGCCCGTGTTATAGCTTGTGTCCACTTGCTGATCGGAAAAATGTGCATGTTCAGTACAGTAAAGGCATGGTGTGATTTACACACTGGCATCTGAATCTACTCACCTGAAGGCCCTGTCTGTGTGTGCCTTGAACCCAGAAAATAGACAAAACTTTAGTGAAATGTGTTTCACTCATGTGGAAAAATGGAAATTGCTTTATTTGTTAGTGATAGCTCTTTCTTCATTGATTTCTTGTTGATTTTATAGTGGCGGTGTGATCACCATTACATCGTTTGAGCACCTGGGAACTTTTCATCAACAAACAACTTTCAAACATTTTATTTTTACCCAGGTCTGCGAGATATATCTTGACATACAATACAATTAAATGAATTAACTCCCTCAGAGGTCTGGTGTTGCTCTGACATTAAGACCATGACCCATAAAAACAGTGGGCTCTGAACCCTCTCTCATGGATAAGGAAATGTGTCCCAGATGGAAATGAGATATCTATGTCTTCTCTTTTTTTCTTTTTCTGTCTTCTTTCTGTCATTTTCTTGTCTCTCTTCCGTCTCTTCCTGTTGTCTGAGACACACATCCATGAGTGTCTGTGTCTGCGTCATACTGTGTTACCAGCCTTCACCCAACACTCCACCTCAAACACGTATTTCACATTTTGGAATGATGACATTGCCTGTGCTTGCTTCTTTGATGATGATGCTGAAATTGTACAGTAGCCCATAAGGTAACCCTTTATCCTTTCTCCGTTTTTCTTCTTTTTTTTCCTCTGTTTATCGACTCGCCCCGTCCCTCCTCTTCCCTTCCACATTTGTCCTCATCTCCATTTTCTTTCTGCATCTCCCCCACTGTTTTTCCAATTCGTCACATTTACCTCTTCCCACTCTCTTCATCCCTTTATCCCCTCACACCTCACTATCCTTCCTCCCTCGTTCCTTGTGGGGTTTGCATTCCCCCAGGCAATGCTGGGTAAAGTAACTACAGAGACATCCAGGAAGAAGGATGTCGAAGAGGTTCAGAAACGACACCGCCTCATCCCCATGGGTCGCAAGATCTACGAGTTTTACAATGCTCCTATTGTCAAGTTCTGGTTCCATACGGTCAGTTCATGCTTCAACAACACATCCTATATACTCAGCTTCCTGCTGGCGCAGTCAGTTTACTATATTTGTGCAACAGCGCCAATTGCTGCTTTCCTGCAGTTTGCTTCTACTTCCACAGTGCCTACATTATCATTAACCTCCTGTTCGACCCTGTCATTACCCAGCTTTACTGGGGCGGGGAAGTTTAAGAGCTGGGGAGACTGATGGAAGCAATATGCTGAGAAAAGTACAGGGTAGCAAGGGAGAGAGAGAGATCGAAGATCAAATAAGGGGAATTTGCACTAACAGTGTGAACTCACACTGAATCCTCTGAGTCATGCCATATTTCCACTGGATTAAATATTAGAATAAGTCAATATTATTTGATTTTAAGCTTAGTTTTACAGTGTATACATGTGTGTGAGAGAGAGAGTGTGTCTTTACAGGCTTTTGGCACTGTTCATCTTGATTTTATGACTCTAAGGTGTCCTTGAATTCTGTCGCTTGTGCTTGTGAATGTGTGTACAGTATATGCCTGTGAGCGTGTGTGTAATGTTTGATAAAAGCTCATCTTATGTTTCCCACAACCAATCTTGGGCTCCTTCAATTTGCTTGCCCAGTGAGAACATCTCTTTATATCACTGGCAGGGATTTCACAGTTTATTTGTGCTGAGAAAATATTTTGACTGCCTTTCGTTTTATCCCATTTTCTCTTGTCTGGCTATTTAGCCCCCCCCCCCCCCCCCCCCCCAACCCCCTCCTCTCCCTGTTTCTTCTCCTTCCTGCCCTATAGGTTAAAGAAAAAGACTCTACTGTGAATTTCATTATTGCACTTGTAGAACAGATGCAAGGTTTTCTTAGGGTCAAATGTGGTCTTTAACTCATTACCAGATTTGTATTCATGCTCTGTATCCGCTATAGAGCACTATCCCTGTTATAGTAATAGTAGGCAAACCTATCACACAAACCAACTGTGTGTATGTGGGACTAAATGAAGACAGCCCCGGTCACACATTATTAAAATCACTTTACCTGCCTACTTCAGTGGAATGCTTGATTTACTACCCCCATTTTTTGGTTAATCTGCAATTTAAATATGTTAAAGCCTCCTTTCAAATCACTGAAAACCTCTTAAGGTTATCAAAAATATGAAATATGTCAGAGCCTGTGAATGTATTGATGTAAAAATGGATTTTCTGTGCATGTTTGTCATGTCCTCCAAGCCAATTTTTGGTGGTAAGGTTTTACATTGTGATCTTTTTTTTTTTTTATCTGGATAGTGATGCGTGTAAGAAAAATGAAAGTGGACATCTGACATGGATTTAAATAGATGCAGCCACAGGAGACACATAATGGCCATTTTCAGGCCGAGTGTGGAGGTATAGCAATCAGGTGTCTTGACATCAAATCTCTATTATCAGATCTGAAAAACTGTATTAAGGGAAAGTGTAATTAGGGTCAACTGGTCACACAAAATCCCTTTATACAGGCGCCCTTCCAGCCAATGTTTGCAGAGAATGAATTGAACATTATTGATATACAGTATGCTAATGTGGGCGCAGTGCCAGATACCTACACAAGCACACACATAAATACACAGTAGCATGTAACCATACATTTGGCTTTTAGCTGATTTCCCTCTTCAACTGTTGTGTTTTTATGCAGATGGCATACGTAGGCTACCTGATGTTGTTCAACTACATCGTTCTGGTCAAGATGGACCTGTGGCCCTCTCCTCAAGAGTGGATTGTCATCGCATACATCTTCACCAACGGCATTGAGAAGATGAGAGAGGTACAAATAGATCCCAGCAGTGGTTACATGCATGCAGCTTGTTGCCATAATGTCACCCACAGATTAATTCAGTAAGCTCTGTGGTTGACAGCAGAGGAAATATCATCCAACAGCTCATAATAAATAGGAAAAACAATGCTGGGGTCAATGAAAATGAGGCATAGGGGAAAAAAGAAAGGAAAAGGGAGAGGGTGGTGGAAACAATGGCAGGACCCAGAGAAGGCAAAACAAAGAAAGACACAACCGAAAATGCAGGTATGTGGTCATATGAGATTATCTAGTTCGGCCTCACTCTGTGGCTGTGTTGTACTGTAAACGTATGAAATGCATTAATCATTGTGTCACATCATTCTCAGCTGCACAACAATGCCTCCGCAGACATCTGCTGGATGCTGATTGGTGAACTCATACTGCCCTCTGATGGTGGTCATGATAAAATGCATTGCTATTATTCTTTTCCTCTATTTCAATCCCATTTTAGTCTCGCTTCAATTTTTTCCCCTTCAGTTTTTGTGTTTATGAACACCTCTTTTCGACATTCCTGCATTTGAGCATCCTCCTCTTCTTTCCTCTTTTTCCTTTCTTTACCAATCTCCCTCCTTTCAGATCCTCATGTCAGAGCCTGGGAAGTTGTTACAGAAGGTGAAAGTGTGGCTTCAGGAGTACTGGAACATCACAGACCTCATGGCCATCCTCATATTCTCAGTCGGCATGGTTCTGCGTCTCCAGGAGCCACCACTCATGAGCTACGGGCGGGTTATCTATTGCGTCAACATCATCTATTGGTACATCCGGCTGCTGGACATCTTTGGGGTCAACAAGTACCTGGGTCCCTATGTGATGATGATTGGCAAGATGGTGAGAGGTGGCAGGGGGTTTAGAGATTTACATGTGTGTGTGTCTTTATTTCATTTCTATCCACATTATCTTATCTATCTCTTCTTTTATGTCCGACAATTTCTACCATCTGATTTCACTCAGCATGATCTATACTGATTATGAAGGTCGACTGAGTCCCATGATTACAAAGGTTTTACTTGTATGTGGTATGCAGGTGTAATCAAGCTTCTGTGCCTCTAAACCTTACTGTTTGATCTCAAAGAGCACAAGATCAGAGCCTCTGATTCGTATGTTTCAACATGAGACACAACTAGAGAACAGATCAAAGGCCCAAATCTGTATCTGTCTGATGTTTGACTGTCTTTGACATGGGCTGTGTACCACTGGACACAAACTCTCTTTGAAATGAAAATCAGCAATTAGTGAGAGCAAGAGAGAAGGAGAGATTTAGATTAGCATTTGGTGACTTAGTCAGGTAATTGGCGTATATGTCGTGCAGCAAGGTAAAATGATTTGAAGTCAAAGCAGTTCAGAGAAATGAGGAGGGAAAAAAGAAATGACACATTTGAAATACAATAGAAAACTGAAGTAACGCCATACTTGCAGGCTGCCCTCTGTTCCACTAACATCTGTTATACAATATAATTAAGAGGATGCTTTTCACCTGTCTTTCTGAAAAACTGAAAGGGATAATACTGGCAAATTGGTACGTACTTGATTTTAACAAAGTGATTAGAATGATAGACTGTAGCTCCATTTGCTTTTAAAAGTGTGACTAAATCTAAATCGTGTTTCAGGTTTTCATGAAAGCAGATGGATGACTTCCTTAATGCACAAATACATTTTGTAACGTGGGCTAGTAGAATATAAATTGGCCTGAGAGAAGGGTGTCCCCTGTTTCAGTGCTGTAACTTCCTTAATCAGTTTGGCATTAACCTAAATTAAGTGCACTTTAAATAGTGAGTTTTGTTTTCATTCCAGATCAAATTAAACTGAAGTTTAATTGACCAGCGAAGACTCTGAGAGGGATAGTAATCACAAAATGCAAATGCACACTGCTTCTCCAACTGTAACATTGTTAGGCCAACATCCTCTCCTCCTGTTCTCCAGTTTTATTTCATTACTGCTTTCTTCACGTTCATTTCTGTAAACATTGTATCCTTACTGTTTTCTTTTTGTCTCTTTTCACACCACTTACCCCTTTCCTTCCCTTTCCTTGGCAATCCTCCTCTACCCCCTTCTGTTTGTCAGATGATCGACATGATGTATTTTGTGATCATCATGTTGGTGGTGCTTATGAGTTTTGGGGTAGCGCGGCAGGCCATCCTCAACCCTAATGAAGACCCATCCTGGATGCTAGCGAGGAACATTTTCTTCATGCCTTACTGGATGATCTACGGAGAGGTGTTTGCCGACCAGATTGACCGTAAGTTCAGGGCCAGTGTGTCAGAGCTTTTGAATAAAGTTTGTTTATGTTAATTAAGGGGAGAATAGTTCATGATTCTGAAGAGATATGCAAGTAGTATGACCAAACACAGACTTATCTAGTTATATTTAGTTTTCAGTTATTCCTCCACAGGTTGTATTATTGCTGGAAGATGCCTATTTATAACATATTAAAACACAACAAATACTTCAAGTCAAATTGCATCTGCATTCTTATTGATTGAATTATGGAAATGTTCTTTCTAAGCTACAACATCTGCATTATTTCTATCAAGGCACTTAGCTTCCTACATCAGGACATTACTTTCACTGTTAGTTTGTCTTGATCTTTGGTTTTTAGTGTCTACGTTATTTTATTGGATGTAGAGTAAGTGACCTTTTGACTCAATAAATCAAACATAGACTGTGAGTAGTGTCCATGAAAAAAATGTCCTGAGAAAGAGAGAGTGAGAGAGAGAAAGAGAGAGAGAGAGAGTGTATTTGCGTACTGTTCTGTTGTCCATATGTATGGTAATATATATGATGCTGTGTACAGAATGTGAGGAGTGGCCCAAAGAGAAGAGATCTGAAATAATGTTTTCATTCTTTGTTTCAGATATGCATAGTAGGAAGTTACAGCAAAGGCTGAATGAAAAACTCTGGCTGGTCGAAAATTACTTACGAACTCACGGAACCTGGCGTAGTAATGGTCTATTCCACATGTCCCAGAGCAGTCAAAATCCGAGTAAATCTATAGCTATAGACCTCAATTTAACCACATTTACCTACCCTACCTCTCTCCTTCATCATCCTCACATTACCACCATGTCATTCCCACTCTTACCACTAGAGGCCACTTGAGACACAAGTGTGCATGCGGCTCCACACGCTCTAAGGTTAAAGTTGCCCTCATGTGTTTCGCTGTCTTGGGTCAGCTACTGTATATCATTTTCTGTAAATACCAGAAGCTAGTTTAAGAGAATTTGTTAAACGTATGAGGGCCTGATTCGATGAGGCTGTAAACATTCTCTAAATATTTAACTAAACTGTAGCTTGACCCAAGAACACATCCTGTAAGCAACTTTACCCTGACTAATTTTGGCACTGGCTGGCAAATGGCTGTTTCATGGCAGTTGCACTCTTCAAATGTGTTAAATAGGTCTAATATTTTTATGGTCTTTGTTTTGGTCAGTTATGTTAAGTTGAAAACATCAAGAGGATCTATTAAAGTTTTAAACTTTGATATCCTTTGGATGTTTCTTTCCACCATTTTGTTTTTTTTAACTTTTAATTAGAGCCATTTGAAGGAGTGACCCTGCCATGTCAACACCATCTGTCACATAAACCATATCACCCTCCCTGTACGCCAGCTCAGCTTCTCACTGAAGCTATTGCAACATTGCCAAAATATTTCTACCAAATATATAGCCAACATTACGCATTAAAAGTTACATATGAATAACAGACCATACAGGAATAAAATATGAACATACACACATCTGGACCAGAACATATTTGTCAGCCACCTTTCATCATCTGTAATCTGTTTTTTCACGTGGTTCAGTTGTCAGAGTTTTTAATCCAAATTTTCTGAAGGTAAAACATTGAAAATAGAAAAAATTACTTCAGTTCTCTGTCTTTGGGCTGCATTGTGTGAAACAATTGAACATCAAGCAACGATGAGCATGACTAGAATGAATCTCAAAGGCAAACAAACTAAGAACAAATGGTGAATGTTCCCCAGATAAGCCACAGCAACTGAACCATCACAGATGGAAAAAACATACTATGTATCCTAAATGCATTTCAAATGATTCAAAGCAATCAACCATTGCTGAATGAAGCTATGGCACACATATGTGACAATATATTTTAAACATTGAATACATGTTTAAATATATTGAGAGCACAGTTTGTGTTGATACATGATGAACGTATTTTTTTCTGTATTTTGTTTTCAGATGCACATTTCTGAACATGAGCCCCTATCATTATAGTATCCACTCTTCCCAGTCCCTCTATAAGAGAAGATGCATAAAACTAACTTATGCTTCTTGTTTGTTTGCAAAATATGTCATTATGCACTTTGTTTGGTATTTTCATGTCTGCTTGTCTCTTTGTTTGTTGTTGTCATTTTGTAACTGTATGTGCAACACATGCTTAATTTTTTTTTCTTATAATTTGATGGTTTATTTTCATTTTTATAATTTTTCTTGATCATATATGTTATGTCTATGTTAAGTGTGTCTGCATGTCCTTCTAATTTGTTGTGCATCTATAAATATTATACATGATGGTTTCAAGTCTTTATCTGTGGGCACATTTGCCTCAGATTAACTATTGTGTGTGTGTGTATTTGTTTTGCGGCGTTGTGTAGCACCCTGCGGGCAGAACATCACTACAGAGGATGGGGTAGTGGTTGCCCTGCCTCCATGTAAGACAGGTGCCTGGATTGTCCCGGCCATCATGGCCTGCTATCTGCTGGTGGCCAACATACTGCTGGTCAATCTACTCATAGCTGTGTTCAAGTACGTAACCTCTCTAACCATTTCTCACTACTTTTTCAGACACTTCAGGGCCTGAAACACACATATTTAGGCAAACATAACAACAGATCACGTCCCTCTGTCCTTGTACACCAATACAAAAACAGCAGGGCTATGCAAGTTAAGATATGCATGTTACTTGCAGCAGCATCTCATTTTTACTGTTTTACACAACGTAATTGTCTTGCAGACTTTTCTTAAGATTTGTGAGAGAAAGAGAGATGACCATAGTTGCTGTTTGGGCTGCTGTTAAGCCAACCATTAGAGGCTGGTAGCAAATTATATTAACAGAACAGGATGATGTTTTTTTTCCACAGAGATGAATGAATTGTTTTTGTGCCTCTGAATAATCCATGTAGCAAAGACGATTATCCTATTCCTCACGTGGAGTAATTACCAAAAAGTAAACACTGGAATAAAACAATAGTTAAACTGAAGGTTTAATCACATTAAATATCACAGCATCCATTTATTGTGCTGGCTATTGTATTTATTTGTCTCCACATGCTCACAGTATCTTAACTCGACTCTGCCATGTCGCAGTATGCTATAAGTGAACAAATCAGTCCATTAACCAGTCAATCAGCGCAACATATGGTTCACCACTGATGAGTTTATGTAGCTAATTTAAGCTATAAACAGGTGTAATCTTTTTTTGGTTGCTGTGGCATCTCTGTCTGTAATTGTCTGTCATCGTAGCAATACATTCTTCGAGGTGAAGTCCATCTCCAACCAGGTTTGGAAGTTCCAGCGTTACCAGCTCATTATGACCTTCCATGAGCGTCCAGTCCTTCCTCCACCCCTCATCATCTTCAGTCACATAACTATGGTCCTCAAGCACCTGTGTTGTCGCTGGCGCAAGCACGACGATGACGAGAGGGACTATGGACTGAGTGAGTGGTGTGAACAAGCAAAACAAAAGTGATGAGTTGTAGTGTTGTGGTTGTAAAATGTTGTAAAACATCAAGTTAATGACAGTATTTACAAAATTCAGCTTTTATTCTTTTCTGAATAGTCAGCATTCATTTTGTAATCTGGAACATCTGCTATTACAGCATAATGCTATCAATCAAACAGTTTAGTATGATACTGTAGCATTATCACCCTCAAACTCTTATCACCCACAGAGCTTTTCATCACAGATGATGAGCTGAAGAAAGTCCATGACTTTGAGGAGCAATGCATTGAAGAGTACTTCAGAGAGAAAGATGACCGATTCCACTCCTCTAATGATGAGAGGATCAGAGTCACATCTGAAAGGTCAGACTTGGCTACACAGAAAAAACTGGTATATAACTGAGTCCAATGCTCTGTCCATCAAATACATAAGACAGAGGAAGCAACAGAACAGAAATACAACCTTCATACAATACTGACGTAGTACATATTTCATATAATATCATTTTCCTGTTTTCCTTTTCTCCATGATGAACGGGAGAACAACTCTAAACAAAAGCATACTGAGATAACAAATGAACTGGTCTGGCAACACATAAGCTGCATGTTTGTTTTCCTTACAAATACCAAAACAGAAATGCTTAAATATGCGTGCAGCAGAAGTGGACTGTAACTGTCTATATTGGCCCCACGCGGTGCAAAAAAGTGAGCGATCAACTATTGGCATCCTAGACCACAAGCTTTAATACGTACATAGATCAATGGTGTCAGTGAACTAAGTGGAAAGTTGACTCCAGTTTTAACATTCAGATAGCATGATTAACTGTACAGTTGTTTTTCTAATGAAATACTGTTGTCATTTGTGTCTGTGGAAATATGTATTTTGTTTTGCTTGTGTAATGGAGCATTTCTGCTTATTTTCAGTATTCTTTTGTATAATTGCTGCGTATTTTTAAATGCAGTTTATATGCTGTGAATTTGTTGAAATTGTGTTTCTCTGTTTGTTCTTATAACGCTTTATGCTTTTTTGATTGATGGGTTACACTCTCAGCCATCCTTCTCCCCTGCTATTCTTTCCTCTCCGGTGCTTTTAATGTCTTTTCTGTCCTTTCTTGTCCTTGCTGTGTCAGGGTGGAGAACATGGCAATGCGTCTGGAGGAAGTCAATGAGCGGGAACACTTCATGAAGGCCTCACTGCAGACTGTTGACATTCGTCTGGCCCAGATGGAGGAGCTGATTGGACGAATTGCCGTAGCATTGGAGCGTGTGACAGGTGTTGAGCGTGGGGAGGTCAACAAAGTACGTTCTCGGACGTCATCTGACTGCACAGACTCAGCATACATCCTCCGCCAGGGTGAGTGTCCTGAAGCTGCATACATCCTTCGTCAAAGCAGCTTCAACAGCACAGAAGGGAATTCCTACCGCCTGCAGGAGGCGCTGGAGGGAACAGCTGAGGGCTCCATGTCCCCTCCTTCCCCTACTAGCATGGCTACACGGACGAGGAGTCACTCATTTTATGTTGGAGGAGGTCGTGGTGGTGAACGCGCAAGTGGAGCTGAACGAGCTGAGAGCTTCTTCAAAGAACGCTCACTTAGTCTCCACCGAGCCAACAGCTCACAATCAGTGTCCTCAGCTGCCGCCCCCAAGGAGTCTAAGCCCCTCCCCCTGGCGACGCTGTCGGTCTCCCAGCAGCACCGTCCATCATCATGCATTGATATCTATGTCTCAACTTCTGAGGAGGTGGGGCCCGCGGAGGTCTTTCTGGATCCTCTCCGTATGGTCCCACCGCTCCAGAGAGACTCCTCGCTGCAATCAGATATCATGGAGACGGTGCTGCCGGGAGGCCGGGACTACGGTAGCGCTGCCACCAGCGGTTTGGGCGACAGGCACTCGGAGGGCGGTGCAGGCAGCAGCGGAACAGCCGGAGCCATGTTTGACGATAGTGCAGCTGCTGACTTGTCATTGTGCTCAGCCCACCTCTTACCAGACACCACCTTACCTCCTTGGGACATGGAACCATCCCCGCCTCCCTCAGCAGGGCTGCTCGAGCGCTCCAAGAGCAGCCGCTACCTCTCTACGGCAGGCACAGCTTTCCTGGATGAGCCTCCTTTGGTCAAGTCCCACAGCCTCATGTTCACACCAAGAGGCTGCTATGGAGGGCTAGGGGCAGCAGGAGTCCAGGTAAAAGCTGCAGAGTACACCAGCATCACTGACTGCATCGATACACGCTGCGTCTCAGCTCCGTACACCCCTGCAGAACGCTCACACTCCCCTGGAGGATCCACCTCATTCCCCTTTGATAAGCCGTCAGACATTGGCTCCTCTCACCCAGAGAGAGAGGCAGAGCTTAGTCACACAGAGTCCGATCCAGAGGACCCTGAGGACCTGATTCCAGCCCCTGATACCCCTCGCCTAGGGGGCCTTGGCGGGCCCGGCGGGGCCCCTCTCTGCTCCCCCTTCTCCAGGCTGGAGCGAGCAAACAGCTGCTCCTCAGACGACTCCCATCCTTCCCTCACGCTGGCCCCTCCGCACCGGAAGAGCCTGTCGGTGAGTGAGAGGATGGAGAGGGGACCGGGTCTGGGGGCAGATAGGGGGCCTGGGCCGGGGGGGCGGGGTCTGGCAGGAACCAGAAACCCCTTCCTCAGGAGCAAGTCTGGTGCACGGCCTGAAACAGCCAAGACTGACAGCCTCTCCATGAGGAAGCTGGCCACTCCATCAGCTTTCCGCAGCTTTGATAGACAAAACTACACGTGACAAGGACACTGGTCGGCACACTCACACACTGACAGGACCAGGGAAGAAAAGTGAAAAAGCAATGGGCAAAAAGTGAAAACAGGGTGAAGTTGCCCATAGATCTTGATCTGGACCAGATCTACAGTTTTTTTCACTTACGTTTTAGGTTAGTAAAGGTGATAAAAGTTGATTCATAGTCAGTGCTGGAGGGCAACTTTACCCTGGATGAGGAGCTGGGGGATGGGGATGGGAGAGGTTGGGGTCCTACTGTACACCTGTCAAAAACAAAGAGCTATGACTCTAGACTAGTTTTTACCTCCTCTTGTAGCTAAGTAACTCTCAATGGGGTGTTCTGGCAATGGAAGGTGTATTTGTACTGTATGTCTTCCACCCACCACCTTTTACGTAGACATCTGTCACTGTGTTACATCACATATCAATCACGCTAGTTAAAGAAAGTTATCTTGTTACTCCTAGCTGCATTATATGGTAGAAATTGTCAGATGTGAGAGACAAAGAGAGAGAAGAAAGAAAACATCCATCTCATTTTGTCTTAACACAGAGATCATTAATGTCACTCAACCTTTGCTTTATATACAATTTCCTCTCTTCATATAATTCACCCTGTAAGACCCCAGCACTAGCAAACAGAAAGTTTATATTTCTGGCTGCTTCATAAAAGAATCAGTCAAGTGTTTGGAACCATCGGGAACTATTTCCCCTCTTGGTTGCACTGGAAATGATTGCTGTAACATGGCAACAACTTACCTCTGGATACACAAATACACCTTTTGGTCTTTTTTTTTCATTTTTCAAAGGAACTCTGTCTGATTTCATCTACAACATCTACAACACTTTTTTCAGTTTAGCTAGAAACAGAAAGCAGTGTTTAAACAAACAGTGAAAAGGTCATTTCTTTATCATGTGTCTCCAGTCACAACTGTCAACTGTCAGCAACCTGTACCTGCAGTAACAGGAGCAGTAAACACTTGGGTTAATTAGCCACGTGATAAGAGTGAGAGGCAGTTATCAGGAAAAAGTGAGAGAGAAAATGTGACATGACAGTATCCGGTGTTTCGCAGCTCATGCTCAGGTCATAGCACTGCGTCGACGCATGGCTCTTTAACAGGAAACGGTGCTTTGAAAGCCGATGCATAAGGAAGGAAAGGAGATAGAGGAGTTATATGAAGTGCATGTGGACATTCACATCCATATATGTCTAAACACACACACACACACACACAGTCGAGGAATCTTACATATCACCAGGTAATAAACTGAAGTTCAGACCTGATCCCAGAGAGGTTTATCAAGTGCAATTGCAAAAAATGGGGGCAAGAGGGCGCTGTGAGCCTATTTCAGTGGCAATGCTTGCTGGGTGAACCTGATGTGAACCTTCTTTGCCTGCACCTGACACCAAAAATCATTCCACTCAACAAATTGTTGCTCTCTTGCAACCCAGCTCTCCTTCTTCAGGTTTTGGCAGTGGCATGATGTTGAAATGGTTTTACATCCACCCACCTACAACTAATGGATCCGTCCTTCATCTATTCCTTAACTGTCATTCATTTGCTTTTCTCTTTTATTTTTTTTTTAAATTTTTTTTATTGTTTTCAAAGCCAGCCACTGCAAAAGGAGATTTTAAAAAAAAGCAATTGCCTGATGACTAAGCCAATTCTAAATCATACACAGGTCAATAAGAGGATGCTGAACATTTTCAGTTAAGAGCTAATTTACATTTTTAAAAAGCTTGAAAATAAGCTGTCAAGTATATGCATTCTAGCTGAGATATAAGAAAGGCATGACATACAGAAGGAAACATGAGGTCATTATTAGTATAAAATGAAAGCCAGATCAGTGTTTTTAAAAAAAATCTCTTTTTTCAATTTTTATTTTAATGAAAGACGTCTGAGGGGGAAGAAAACGCTCTTCTCTGATAGCTTTTTAAAGATAAGATAGTTGAAATTAATAGAATTCTTACTGATTTTTTTTTTATGTTTGTTTTATATTTCATCACTATTACAATTCAGTTTAATCATGTTGCAATTATTTTGAGATTGATTCTATTTATTGACATTTTCTCGCTCATTACTGATAATTACAGTAAATGCCTGTTTGAATTACAAGATTAATATTTATATCTTCTCAGTGATATTTTTGTCGAATTTTAAGTATTTTCTAATTAAGCTTTTAAATTGAATAAAAGATGACCATCTACATGCACTAAATGCTGATGTATTATATTATTTATTAAATATAGAACTGTCTGATATACTGTACATTTCAATCATATTTAAAGTATTTACAGTCGTTTTTATTGTATGTTTTATCAAGCAGCTTATGAGAATTTTCTAATGTAAAGTTGACACGGCAATACACAGTTGCCAGTATACCAAACTTAGGGTGCCTTCTGGGCATGGATGGAGTATGTGAGGACTGAAGTGATTCAGATATCTGTAAAATTTCTCATTTTTTGTTTTTTTTTCACTAATCATAGAGCCCATATATCAGTGATTATTTTCAACATGTTGCATAAACATTTGTTTTTCTCTTAAACACATCTGATGTACAGAGTGGGGGGTTGTTGTTGTTGTAATAAGCAAACTGTATCGTTGCTTTCATGGACATTCGAATTCACCAAAACACATAAATGATTTGAATGACAAAAATAGTTTCATAGATGAAGAAAATAACTATTTGCACATGAAACTGAGAGATAACCATGAAGATATAGCATCACCATAAGGTTGATATTGTTGCAGTAAATGAACGATTTAACTTATTTCTGTGTCACAACCCAATCTGTCCGACAATCCAGTCTCTGCATATGTTTGCTATCTCTGACCCAAACTTGAACCTGAGCCTACTAATCACATCTCCAACATAAACTGCATATTGGTAATGTGAACCATAGATTGGGAAATAATTTAAGGTACAAGTAAGATGACAAGTTGGGTGTTGAAGCCCGCTGAAAATGATGAGATTTTCAGTTTTCCTCAACAAATATGTAGGTTATGGTATGTTTTGGTGAGAAAAGGTTGACCCCAAGTCAATGCTCAGGGACAACACCAGTGATGCAAGGCAGTAAGTATATAGTGGAATCATTGTGGAAGGAAAGAAAGATGCAAAGAGAAAGAGAGATCTGAATTTGCCTTCAGAAGAAGGTTTCTAATATAATCACTGTGCTTTACAAGTCTAACCTAGAATCTTTGGGGATCTGTTTGTTGCTTTATGGCTTCAGAAATTGCAATAGAATATGAATGAATGTCTTCATACCTGATTGTCAGGCTCCTTATTCAGTCACGGGAGTTTAAGCTCCAAACAACAAGGAGGGATTTTTTTTTTTTTTTAAAGAGAGAGAGTTGTGTATTGAAAGAGAGGGCTGTGGTCATTCACACTTGAACCAAACCAAACTTTACCAAACCAAATGGAAAGAAGCTTAGTTGTGCTCTACTGACCTGTTGTCTACACAGCTGTGGCAGACAGGGTTAACCAAGCAAGGGTCGTATAGCTCGACTCAGTTTTGCACAGCTAAGTATGAAAGCAGATGACTGTGTAGGAGTTGTAGGTTTAGGCCCTCCTATTGGCTCTATTGAGGTAGGAAAATTAAAGTTCATTTAATCCTTATAGTGAGGTATATGACATTGCATACATGTCTGTAGCACTTCTAAATTCATGTGTACATGATTCTATAAATGGTTTTGTGATATGTTGACATGGCTGTTGTGCAAGGTATTGATAGCTCAGATCTAAAGACAGAGGTGTGTGTGCGTGTGTGTGTGTGTGTGTGTGTGTGTGTGTGTGTATGTATGTGTATGTGCATGTGCATTAACTGCGCGTGAACCCCAACATGTGGATGATACTAACAACAGGGAGGCATGCCAACACAACACAATCCAACAGAATCTCAGTGTACAGTATTTTTACAATATTTTCGTATACTGTAGCTTACAGTTTTGTGGAACCATGAGCATATGATGATAATCAATAATAAATAAATAATAATAACAGATCTGCTTCCCTACTATGACAACCTGTGACTCATAAGTTAGAAAAGTTCACGCACATATTTTGTTTTTTGTTTTTTTTCTGCAATAATTGCTAATGTTGTGCTTTTACAACTGAAAGGGACTTACCCCCCTGCTGGTCACACTTTATTTAATGTTGTTTAAATGCATGCAGTTCTTCCACTCAGAGTGTACAGAGACGACCTGTAAAGATGACAGAGAGAAAGATAGACAGAGATTATAATATGAAATCAAAGTAGTGAGTATTTGGATGCAAATACAAATCTGTATTCTTCAATGTGAATAGGATCATGTCTGGCATGCATTGTTAAATAATAAAACAATTAAATAGATTGGTATACCGTGTCTTGACTGTTCTTACTTGACAAAAAGACAGTTTTTCATCACGTGTGTGACAGATGTAAGAAATATTTCATGTCAGCTTTAACAGGCTGATTTAAAAAAAGAAGAGAAGTAGAGAATAATAATCCTGTATTTCTGAAACAGACACACAACCAAAACAAGAAAAAGACTCATTGTGGTGCTTAAATTGTTTACTGGCTCGCTGTAGAACTAAACATTGACATTTGCATTTATTTGACTCCTTTTATGATGTGTGCTACAAACTAGGACTGAGACCTGTTAACCTCATCATTGTAAAGTCATGCTGCGTGTAAACCATGAAAATGAGGCACATCACACATGCTGTTGTGCTGTTATGGCAGGATGTCAGGCACCTCCTGCCTCCCTGTGGCTGCTGCTGAGATCCGTGGGACAGGTGCTGCTTGGTGGACTGACAGTTTTAAATCCTGTCCTGCTGCCATGTGACACTATCACACTCAGCCTTAAATTGATGCCATATGAGGAAAAAGTCTATCAGGATCACATATAAACATTCTCTGACCACTTTTTCAGTTATATCTTTTGCACATTTTACAACACATCATTCTTAAAGTTTTTTTCTCCTTCAAGGTGTAGTTCTGAATGGCTGAGTGGCTTTTAAAGTCTGTGTAAAACGCACACATTTTTGCCTGACTAAAATTCAAATTCACAAACTGAAAGTCACCATTTGTCAACAGCACCTACCACCTGTATCGCAATATAGTCCAAGCAATAGCCACGTTTTTAAAGATCTCCAGACATGTTTTATGACACATGCAAATAATCTACTTTGAATAATAAATTGTGTCTGGCATGTTTTTTTTTCCAAACTAGTTGTGACTGTCACAAATCATGCTGATAGGTGCAAGTCTTGAAATAAGATTCAAGGTGAAAACAAAAATGTTCCCCCTTCAGTAGATGAATGTGAAAACAGACTAGTGCCAAACTTTGCACATATATCATTCTGCACGGTGAAGTGAAGGAGCAAGAAGAAAAACACATTTTTGACTAGGGGGGGGGGGGGGGGGTTTAATATTTCCTTTGTACAGCTGACAATGTACCATTTGTGTTGATACAGTGCCAAAAAGGATGTTTATTCACTTTGAATGTAATTTTAAGGTCATATAATATATATATATATGTCCCAAAAATGCCATTATGAGTTGAATCCACACCTCTTTGACATCTTTGACAGAGTGTTTAACCCTGTGCAGGCTGTAACTGTCGTGTCGTCACTGTGCAGCACTAACTGCTTTCAACAGCTCTCTGCATGAATAAACGCACAGCGAGGAGGCCACTGGACTAGTCTATCCGCCCGTGTGTGTGTATGTGTGTGTATGAGAGAGAGAGTACAGCGGGACAGCAGTGGTGCGTCAGCTCTCCACTCGTTCACGAGGAAGGGAACATTCTGTTCTGAGGTTGCGCACGTGCCCCCTCCTTTTCAGTTACAACACACGCGCGCACACACGCACGAGCACCAAAAAACAACTTCATCTTTGACACAATCACCATATCATGTCATCTCAACAACATGACCCAGATGCGCCGTGCACTCTTGAACTCATGCACTCTTGTGAGAGGGGAAGCGGGGAGCAGCTAGAAGCGCCTCCCCTTCCAGGGAAATGTTTACAGCCCTGCCGAAGGAGGAGCAGGAGGGCGGCTGCAGGCTATACACGTCCATAGACGCTGGTTCCAACAAGATTTTTTTTTCCTGGAAATTTGGGGGTCCTGCCACCGAATCGAGCAAACTGGAGGCGGAGTTAAAGTACGAGACGATCCGAGAGAAGGGTGAAAAGTGCCCGCAGTGTTTCCAACTGTGGTGCTCAAGTACTAACTTTATAATCAGTGCTCTCGAACTTTCTTCCAGTACATTTCCTCGGTTTTTGCATATCGTGCAAGCACTGGACATATAAATGAAGGGTTCACGATAAATCAGCGTTTAAACAAATGAGTCACTGCTGCAGTGCAAACAGGCTGAAGTGAAGAGGTTATTCAGTTTTTAGGAGAGGCGTGGCACTCTTCCCTGCCTGTTGTGAAATCCTTTAAGGTTGAGACATTTCTACTGTTTAAAATGCCACCCAGTATAATCCTGAACATATGTCATTATGTATCTTTGAGGGCAGCTCAGTGGCGCATGTAAGTACACTTTACTTCAGCATTACTCGGGTAATGTGCTTTTAATGCAGGAAAACACTTCAGTGTATGGGCGTCATTAATTGGTCTGAGTCACTTTATTCTCTCATAAACAGCCGGAGGGGAGAAATTGTATCCAAAATGTCTGCACAGCTCACGCCAGAGACAACATTGCTCAATCCCAACACCCCCAAATGTAGGAGTAGGATTTTCTAGGAACTTTGCTCATGAATGAACCTCCCACTGCACTAGGAGCACTCCTTTTTTCTTTTTCTTTTTTTTTAATGGAGGAGGGTCCTGTTACACTTTCAAATGTACTGACTGCATTACAGTCTGTCTTGCTCAGTGTGACCTATATATAGCTTCCTCAATGTACATGTATTGTCTGTCAAGCA
This sequence comes from Euthynnus affinis, assembly GCA_029490765.1. Lineage (NCBI taxonomy): Eukaryota > Metazoa > Chordata > Actinopteri > Scombriformes > Scombridae > Euthynnus > Euthynnus affinis. The sequence goes on along the minus strand of CM055842.1, from coordinate 23,903,387 downwards.
CAAAATTAAATGATCCACTTAACACTTGTCACTAATCTGCAGTTATGAGTTTTGAACAGCTGGGATTAATGAACAAGTAAAAAAAAAAAAAAAAGATTGGTCTAAATGTTTTGTTGTTGTTGTTGTTGTCTTTTGTTAATGGTCATGTTGAATTCAATATCTGACTGGCTTCATATGCCATATGCCTTAGTCACCACAATAACTTAAGCATAATGTACATAACAGTACACATGTATTTCAAAAACTCATGTGAATAAAACTATAGTAACACTTTCTCACATCTATAATGTTTAATATGTTATATATGTATAAGGCTTAATATCTCGGGCATAAAACTTCATACATTATTGTAATTGAAGTGTTATCACTAGACTGATAAGGTCTTATGAATCCAATCTTAAAACTAACTCTACAATCCAGTAGACTATCATAATTACTCAGTCACTTGACCCATTTTCCATAAAAGGTTATAAGGCGTTGTGAATTTTTTGCTCTTTTTATATTCAACAAAGAGTGTGGTAACAGCTTAACACAGCTGTCTGCTTCAAGTAAAATGATATTTTACATATACTGAATGAACACATTACATCGTTCAGACAAAGGAAGGATATGACCAACATACTGTCTGTTGATTGTGACACAAAACTCTTTAACACATTGAAAGAGCCCTGCAGGCATTCAGGATGCAGGTATGCAGGCACAGATGAAACACTGTGACATGGAACTTTGTTGAAAGTATATCTCTTGATAAACTTATTAAACAAAAAGTAAATGAGCGGGAATAGGGGCATGACAGCACTAAGAAACACATGCTGGGACAACTCATAGTATGATTAGTTTGAGAACTCGTCGTACCTGTCTCGCTTTCTGCACCTCTGCATATGTTATAGATAATAATAGACCACACTCTCCAAAACCACACTCTCCTATCTGTTTACATAAAGAAAAACCTCACAATGTTTAATACATATTGGGTAGATTGTGATACATATCATTATACAGTAGACTGTTTAATGCTTCATGACTTAGCAGATACCATAATGCATTATGAAGGTCTACATCACCTCTTACAATGAAATGGGTTATAATGTGTAATCAAGTATTGCATGGATATGAGTCTGTAGAAACTGGTAATAAAATATCTTAAATCTATTATTATTTTAGACAATACATTGAAAGTGCGACTGCATAATCTGGTAACATACTCAATAACAAGTTGAGACTGTACTCACCAGTGAGGGAAATAGAAAAAAAGTTGCATTTATTCCAGGACCAGCTAACTGTTAGAGCCCACATGTTGACATACTGCATCTAATCATTTCTTGTCCACATTTTATAACTGTTTGTCTTTCTGACAACATAAAACCAACCTCATGGCTAATGTCAACTGAGTTTACGTTGGCGTTGAGAAGGTTAAGTGTAGCTTTGGGGACAGTTGAGGACGGCGCTAATTTAAGATGAGGCCGTGGTTGTGAAACTGGGACACAAAAGTGAGACCTGTCCACAGCTAAAGCATTATGGGCCACAGCGGCTGGGTTGGTTTACACGTAAGAAAACAAGACACATATGTCTTTTTTTTTCAGGTCACAGATTGACTTGTCGTCCCCTGAATAATGATTTTCCAATTCTGGTTGGATGCCACCACAGCTGCTAATATGAGGATGTTGCTCAAGCAAATCAGTATTTCCTAACAGGAAGGTAACATCAACTTCCACTAAGTTGTTTTGTGATAGTAGTCTAACAATAAAGCTGGGAGTGCAATGATTCCAAAACTTTTAAGATCTTCCTCTTAGAATAAAATGAACAACTGCTGCTTAGAATAAAATGAACAACATAAAGAAGGACTGGTGTGAATAATTGCAGCCTTATGCCTGCATGCTTTCTGCACTGAACATGAACTGCTTGCCCTGTATGTATGACCTTCATTGATTGATAACGGCAGAGCAAATAGTTTGCAGCTGTAGGCGGGACTTCTACCAACGCCAGCTGCCACTGGCTACTTAATAAAGATATATATCAGACATCAACATGTGCGCACGAAGTAGCAACATATCGCATGGTAATTGTGGCCATTATGATATGATGTTGCAATGCGTCTAATTTCTAGTCGTGAAAGAATGTAAATTAGTTTGTGGCAGACGGTTTCTCAGGTTGCTGCTTGTGCAGTTCACGTTTTTTTTATTTATTTATTTATTTTTAGCTTTTTCTCTTTTTTTCTCACACAAAAAGAAATGTCCATCTCGTGTACAACGTGCTTTTACAGTTGCTTTACAAATACGACAGTAAAGCATATTCATTTAGCAAATACTAAATGAACAGCCCCCACCCTACCCCCGCATGGGGCGTTTGAGGCAATAGAGTAGGTGGGGCGGATATGATGAGAATATGTACCCGGCCCCCCTGCTGAGATGTTGCATTCAAGTGCCACTGCATAGCATGTTGTAAATATGAAATGTGATTGGGACAAAACGGCAAAATGCGCCAGATAAGAGGAATTTTAAGTAGCTTAAAAGCATGCATGCTGAGTGTTACAGATGAAGCATTAACAACATAACGTGAACAGTCGTTTTATGTCTTTATGGCTCTCTTGCTGTCTCTTCTCATCACACAATCATCACAAGGTCACATTTCAGCAGTGTGGCTGTCATTATTTTTGCCTTTTCCCAGTGGGATTAAGAAATTATGATAACAAAAGTTTTGATGTTATGTATATTCTGTACACACAACATCTAGCCTATTGTATGTCTGTCCGTCCTGGTTACTCTTCCTGATGTTTCTTCCACTTTATCCCTAGTTAAAGGGTTTTTTGTGGGTGTTTTCCCCTTATCTGTATCAAGAATCTAAGGATAGAGGATGTTGTATTGCAGTACTGATTGTAAAGGGTGATTTATGACATTGGGCTATACAAATAAAAATTGGCTTGACTTGATCCCACCATTAAAATTTCAGAACAGGTGAGTGAACCCAATCACTGTCAAAAATGATTGACAAGGCATCCTAGTTTATTTAGTATGCTACATACATTAAAGCACTCTAACTCACTCAAACTATGTATTATTAGTTAGTTAAGTTATAAGGCCCTAGAAATAAAGGAATGTGACTTTGAATGAGGCAAACTCTCTCAGTATTCCTCATTTTATTCTCCACCAGGAAGTTAAAACATGGAAAACCATTATTCTGTTTGGGGGAGCATTCATTTATATTTTAACTGGCCTAGATTTATGCCCATATCTATATACATACTTCAAAATCAATGCTACACTGTGACATCCATATTTCCCAGTCGGATTAAGTATCTGAAGGCATCATCAGTCTGGTCCATCCCTCTTTTCATCCATCCCGCCCTTTGATTGGCCAACTGTCCCGACACTCACTCCCGTGAATAGACAATTCCAAAAAAACGAATCACGTTTCCTCTCAGCCAATCGCAGTCCTGTTTTATTATGACACCGTGGGATTCCGCGAAATTGTTTCTTGGAGTTGAGAGAAGTGCTGCTCACAGTAAAATAGGACAAGTTGACGCATGTGTGGGAGCTCACAGGAAGGCGGAATAAACGCAGACACAATAGCTCAGTCCTTAAACGCTGTGTTTTATTGATCCGCTTATTAGAAAAAAAATGATGCATCGGTAGAAAGAGAGAGGGAGAGCCGGGGACTATTCAAACTGCTATCTTTCCTGAGGGGGGTGTTTATTTATCCGCCCTGCAACCTCCACAAGAAAACGCAGCCTTTGCGGAATGGTCACATTGAAGACGACACGTGTGGGTGGTTAACCACATGTTTACTGGCAGGACTGCGGTTTGATTACTTTATTGTGTCATTTTTTCCCGGATTGTTTTTCCAATACATAGCCTACATTGTTTCTCGTCTCTATTATCCGGATCCGCTGCGGTGATGTCGGAGGCTGATGTCCCTGCAGACTGCGTCCCCAGCAGACCACCGGGGCGCACAGAGGACATGTTGAAAGAGAACCAAGAGAACGGGACTTTACTGATGGTGGCGATGATTTTATTAGACTTGAACAAATGCAACCCCAACGCTATCAGCGCGGGAGGCAGCAGATGTGTCGGGGCCAGCGAGGCCGGCGCGCAGGAGAAGGTGGAGCGGGGGAGTCGCTGGCTCAACGCCGGGGACAGTCGGGGCTCGGCGGCACCCAAACAGTCCCGGAACCAGAAGCCGGCGGCGTCGAGACAGGACTCACCCGAAAAAAGGCACTGCTGCCCTTTTGCTGGCTGTGGGAAGATGTACGGCAAGTCGTCCCACCTCAAAGCCCACCTGAGGGTCCATACCGGTGAGTGGAGGACTCGGTGACACGCCTACGAAACTCGTCTACTGGCTCGGTTCTGTTGACGACAGCGAAACCGCTCTGCGTCATCATCATTTTAATATCAGACGCAGGTTGACATCCCAGTTAAACCTCTAATGGTTATGTCTAAGACGTCATATGGCTAAAAGAGAACGATTAGGGCCACAACAACGCAGTCTGTGAATAGGCTAATATCAGAGGTGAAACGTGCCAAATACTGATGTCATTTAAAGTCATGATCTAATACTATGGCATGTGTGTTAAGCCTATACAGTCCATGGTGTGCCTGTAATGTGAGATGAGGGGTGTCAATGAGAGCCCACAAGTTCCTGCAAATGAATAACAGATTATAGGAAAGGTGGTCCCATGAATTTGTCCCCATTGGGGGTGTGACTGACCGGCCCATAGAGGGCCAGAGGCTGGCTGAGAGGGGAGTGGAGGGGAGGTGTGTGTGTATGTGTGTATGAGAGAGACAGATACGGGAGAGGGGACGGGACGGGACGGGAGGGGAGGTGTGTGTGTGGGGGGTATTTTAATGTTCTGTTGACACGCACCCAAACTGCGATCTGGGAACACCGCGTGCCGCCGCCCATATTTGTAATGCATGATAAATTGTCCTGGACCACCGTAAGACAGGATGTTATCCAAGTAATGCCTCAAATGACCAAGTGTTACTCACAATATAAAAGATAAATCAGTCTAAAAACACATAAAACTGCTTTTGCGTTAACTTGCGTCACTCATAATAACGAGTAACTGTGTACTAAATGGCAACGTATTGGCTTATGTTTCACATGGTAGGTCACTGCGACACTGTTGTCCCCACATGTTCTTGTCCGGAGGTAACCCTCCCTGCACCACCATTTCCTCATACGTCATCTCCCTCCTGCTCCACTCACGTCGGGTTGTAAACAAGAGCAGACATGTGGTTCAATGGAGCACGTGCAAAAGGAGGAGGAGGAGGAGGAGGAGGAGGTGTGGATATCCATGGATTTCTCTCTCGCCAGCTCTCTCTCCTTTTTTTCTCAGGAAGCTCTTATCATTTCTATATCAATATGTTCTGAGAAAATACTGTTCATGCAGTTCTGCCTCCCAAAATGTGGATTGGCCACAGACAAAAAAACCAAACAGCTGTTATATGAAGCTTGTACTCTTCTCTTCTTCTGACTTGATTCATTTTTACTTTTAATATTCTCAATGTTTATTTTGACTGCATTTTAAACAACTTACATGGTAGTAGAACATAAAACAAACAAAAATATAACAGAACAAACTTGGTCATCAGGGTGGGTTCACTGTCAAGGGTTACTTCCTCAATTTTCTGCTTCCTCTCCTCTCAGATAGACATGGCAATAAATACATAAAATTCTATGATCTGCCTCTGACGTACACTATAGATGCCCAAGACAAAAATAGAATAGAATAAAATAACAAAAGTGGGTTGGGTGTTAAATTACACCCATTCTTAACCCATTAGGGTCCCTAACTGTAAATCAAGAGATAATTGGCCTTGCAGAAACACCCATTTTCACATGTCCTCTATGCATACAGTTCCTACAACTATCATTCCTACATTAACACACTATAGAAGGAAAAATATATAAAATAGTAATAAGAGGCTAAACTACAATTTTGAATAATAAAGTTGTGTGTTTATGTTTTGTCTCCCCCTAATGTCCAAAGGGAAAGTTCAGAATTTTGTGGTGGAATTAAAGTGTGTATGCATGTGGATTAAGTTTGGTTCAGAGTAAATGTTAAAATTAAATAAAGTGTGTAGTGATGAGGCTTGATAAAGTGTGTGTGTGTGTGTGTGTGTTTCCTCAGGTGAGCGCCCGTTCGAGTGTACCTGGCCAGACTGTGGCAAGAAGTTCTCCCGCTCGGACGAGCTGACGCGTCACTACCGCACACACACGGGCGAGAAGCGTTTCAACTGTCCAATGTGTGACAAGTGCTTCATGAGGAGCGACCACCTGACTAAACATGCCAGGCGACACGCAGGCTTCCATCCCAGCATGCTCCAGGGTGCCAGCGCAGCCAAAAGACGCCGTTGCTCTGTGTCCATGTCGTCCTCTGACTCTGGAGACCAAAGCCCTGTTGGGATGTGAGACACACCTTTGTACTGTACATATATACACAAAGGTACATGCAGTTCATAACAGAGGCATACACAAACATGGACACACCCGTACACCTTTTATACAAATCCGGTCAAGTCAGACAACTCAACCAGCTATACCACTATCAGAGAGTGTTTCTACGCATGTAACATTGTACAGAAACATACTTCTGAACCTGGCTGTAATCAAATTAGAGCTTCCCTTATTCCCTGAGGTGATTGGTATTTATTAAATATTATTCAGAGTCTGTCTGTAGGCAAGTGTAGTTGCTTTGCTGCTTGTAATTATTTTACTTCAAGTTGTGTGAGGTTTTTTTTTTTTTCTCTGGATGTATAAGTATAGTTTTCATTAACACTACATGTGTTCATTCTCAATCACAGACTTCATTTTCAGGTGAAAAACAAGAATACAAAATGTCATGAGTGAGATATTCCCAGTGGGTTAAGAAGATTTAGTGAATATTATTATTGCACACATTTACCCGTGTACAGTTACTCTCCAGTCCAGGACAATGCGAATGTACAGTATAGCAGTATTATCATGTAAATAGATTAAACTACCTTTCAGATGGATGATTTACTCAGTATACTGTAGTTAAATGTTATTAGAAAGTAATAAAACAAAGCTATAATGTAGAGAATTACAGAGCTTGGGTATTTAATTTCATATATTTTACTCTGGGCTTAGTAAATCAGGTAAACTGTGAGCTTTTAGGTATAAGCGGTGTGTTCTCTGTGTTGATACATAAATGTTATCACATCATGATAAACTTGCAAATAATTGCACCAAAATACCTTTACAGTACTTTGACAAGACCATAACACATAAGCAAACCTCATGGTAAGATGAATTTCAGCAACTGTGTCGCTTTTCCACGCTCGAATTGTGTTAACAGTGCAGGAAAAACATAACAGGGTAAAGCCTTTAAAAGCTACAGTGGGAGACTTTACTTTTTCCACTTGGCAGTTGAAACACTTTTCACAGTTTAAGACCACAACAATTCATATTTATTAAAAGTGTGTAAACTGTAAACAAGGAGCTCTGTGCCTTTTAAGGGTTTTGTAGCAGAGAGGAATTTCTACATTTTCAGCTTTTGGAATTAAACTACCTGAATGAACATCGTCAAGACTCTTTATGTTGATATTCAGCAATCATTTGAATATCAATGACTGTCTCTTATGCCAACAGTGCCAGCTGCTTGAAACTAACTTCTGTTTACTCAGTATCTGGACTGCATTTTATCAGGGAATAATGTGATGCATGGTCATTTCAATCAATATTACACCCCCTGGTGGTCATGTTGAAGCACAACATTTCTCACAACAGAAAGTCATAAAACATTATTATTATTATTATTTTCTTTCTGAGCATTTTAAGGCACACTCTCTTGTTTCAGTTTGTGAATCAATCAATTCCATCATGTAGCATGTTTGTATGTATTTGTTTGGTACAGTGTATTTTTTATTTGACTGGTAATCTTTTATAATAATATTAATGGGATGACAGGTGTTATTTGTCCACTACCGGAGCCAGAAACACTGTTGATGTCATTATTTTCTTTTATACTTGCCATATGATGCATTCAAATGTCCAGATAGAGTGTAAAGTTAGGTGTAGATTAGCTCTTAGGACACAAACCTACATACATTTGTAAAGTGAAATGCTGTTTTGTTTTGTTTTTGTTCTGGCATTATGACAACTGTGATTGTGTCATCACCCTTTCAGGTTAAAGCCCTTACTTCTGATGCTACTGTACTGTAATCAGGGACTGTCAGTCCAGACCCTATGTTATCGCATTATACATAGCCATGTAATAATTGCTCAAAAGTTTTAACATTAAAATTATTTTTCTTTCTAAGCATTTGATCATGACTTCTCTCCCACACCACACAAGCATATCTGACACTAAATTTCATTGTATTTAATCCTCTTCTCTAAGGCCGAAACTGATGAAATAGAGCAAAGATGACTTTCAGTAATGAATAAAGGAAGGTAGAACAGGGAGTGCTCCATTAGCTTTGTGTTTATTTACTGTTTTCATACACCGCACATAACAATAACATTGTTAAATACTGTAATGAAAGGTGTTTACAATACAAGTAAATTATTTAAAAAAAGGAAAAAAACCAAAGAAAAATAAGCATCACCCGTGTCTAAATGTAAAAAAAAAGAAACACCTCTTAAAAGACAGCAAATGTTCTTTCAAATAAACTAAATCATCAAGATGGCAATAAATACACACGTCTTTTAAACTTCTCCGTACTTAAGGCATACTCTAATTGCAAATGATCAACTGATTTAAGGGAGACGGGAGGTTGTAAATGAAGGAATATTAGTGCTCCAAGTCAACGATCCTTGATGTTGTAATTACAAAACGATTTCCGACCTATTATTCAAATAAGACAAATAGATGCCACCTCACTCTTTATGTTGGCATTGTTATGTCTGTATGCATGCATATGCATATGTGAGAAGAATGAGGGTAAATCTTTGTGGCGTCTGAACCTGTGTGCTCCTCGATGATCTGTAGTGTGAAAGTAGAAATGGGAAGGAAGGAGTATCCGGTGATCGTCGTGTTCTGTGACACCGAGAAAATATATAGTGGAGGCAACAAAAGAATGCACTGAAAAAAATCTATCCTAAATGCCCCACAGTCCCTTTGGGCTTGATAAGACATGTGAGCTTCATGTGATAGAGGGTTGGTGCAACGATATGTAATCTTCCCTTTTGACACAGTTCATTTCAGATAAGACACTGTCACTGCTATGCAGGAAAGAGTACAAAGACATGGGCTCAAAAAAAATAAATAAATACAAGTCAAGCTAGAGCCACAACACTAGCATGTGATTGCACAGTAAAAATGGGGGAAAAAATCAAATGTGCAACAGGCTATTTATTTATTATTATCCATTCAATTATTTAGTCTGGTGCTTTTCATGCAATTTGTTCCTCAGCCATTCATATTCATACATTCATCCCTAAACTCTGTACTGAAACATCTCAAACCAGTACTGCAAAGAAAGCCAAAGGCGGGGAGTGTTGAAGGTGGTGTGAATGAGTGCAACGACCTGGCCTGTGCTACATAACAACCCTGTACAGTACGATGGATACCGCATCAGAACCAAGACTGCAGCCTATACTTCTCAAACATCTCTTCAACACATACCTTGATACTGATGACTCAGGTTTAAAAAAGTAAGCTTCCAAATAAAAGCTTGAATAAAAATGCAAAAATTGAACCCAGAATTCAGGCAAGCAGAGCAGTTCAGTCAGCGGTAATGATAATGATGTTTCTTGTTCTTTGGGGAAATGGAAATCACTTTATAGCATCAATTGACCTTTTGTTTCCTGTCTACTATTATCAGTGTGTTATGTTACATCATGTTCACCAGGAGAAAGGCTCTCAAACACAAGTGCACGTCCTACCATAGGAGGAAACCACCACTTTAACTCATATTTTAAATACATATTGAATATTTTCACACGTTTTCTTTCTCCTAGTTTAAACCAAACTCTCTACATGTTAATTTGATTATTTGTCATTGTCATTATCGTCATAGCACTTAACTGTCATTACAATATTCTACCAATGCTTAACTGTCGCCACTCTAGTGGCGAAGTAAACTCACAGCAGATGAAGATCAGGGGTTATGTTGTGTGGAAAGGGAAGGGGCAAAAGGGGTCAGAGCGGGGTAGGGTTACTGTATTTGACAGGTGGTAGAGGAGGTTGCCTGGCAGCACATGCAGGTGGGGTTGACTGATTTGGGCGGGATCAGATCCAGGTCCTCATCATCTGGGATCTCGTCTAGGCGGTAACCATCCTTCAGCAGTTGGATGTTCAGATCTTGGTTGATTTGCTGAGGAAATAAGGAGAGACAGAAGAGGTTGGTGGGATAGAGAAGCTCTTCCCAATCTCTGACTCGCGGATCACTACCAGGCCAGAGAACATTTGCTATAATATATATACTCAGGGTGTGTAGAGTTCTACCAAATGTTTTTCTGCTTGGGTGGTGTTCAGGTTTGAAATGAAAGTTAATTAGAAATTCTTCTGCATCTGTGTTACAGGTAGATACAAAAGGAACAAAACAGAAAGCTATCTAATGTGTTGCATTAGCCTGGTGAGCTAACAGTCAGTAACAGATGAAATATAGAAAAATACTAAAAATAATCAGGTCTTAGTTCAAATTTGGGTCTCAATTTTAGCAGGAACAGTAGAGTTTAAGCAGTTTGAGGCCAAAACTCTAGTGTGTTCCTTTTATTGTTGCAACTAGCTAGCTAACGTGACTAAAAACATAAACATTTTAAAATAATTTGAGAGAGCTTGAAAGTTTTTTGTGTGTTTTAATTTTGCAGGAAGTCATAAACAAGCTGAATATTTACTCTGGCCATAATACAACCTCCACCCCATCTTCCAGTCTGCAACAACACTTGTCAATATAAAAAAAAATGTAAGATGAAAAAAAGGTAAGGAATCCCTTGTTTCAAAGAAGGTAAAATAACACTGAACACAGAAAGACAGGTTGGTATATAAAGGCTGATGCTGACTGTGATGAAATTAATAATTTATGATTAGACCATCTGTGGATTTAAAAGTCTTCATATACCAAGCCCACCACCTAAACTAATGATTCCTGTCACTGTTTCACAGCAACAAAAACATCTTTTTATATAATGTACAACTCAACAATATCAAGATTTCCTATGCTCATGACTTCTAATGTAGTAACCATGGCAAACTGAGTTGAGGCACTTTCACAGATGGCTGTAAGGATCATCACTTGGAGCTTTGTCATCACCGTGATGTGTCCTTCCCTGATGAGATTTTTTTCATCAGGACAATGCCTTTGTTTGCTGGAAAAATGGGGCATTGTCTTCTGACGAAATCTTGTTTCTTTGTCCTTTTCTTAAATTCTAGCCTTGACTTTTATATGTATTAACAGTCTAGTCTATTAAAATGAACACATTACTGTACTGCATTACCAACAACAACCTTTGCCCTCCTTCCTAAAGCTACAATCATACTGTTGCAATGGTTTACTCCTCATTCATAACTTGGCATTATCTAATGCTGAGAATGAGGAGACAATGGCTAAACAGGGTTACAGCATTAAATGTACATCAGCTAGTTATTTCTGACAACATGGTAGCATTAAGATCTGACCACTGTTGGACTGCAACATTTTTACAAGACTGGACCACTCACAGACAGAAAATGACAGAGTGTGGGAATAAGGACTCCTCTGGGGAATAACAACGATGATGTGGCTGTGATTTGCAATTTTGTTGGCAACATTTAGAACAGGATTTTCAGGCGCAGACAACCGGAGATGACATTTAATTTGTTTCCTGCTTCATGTCAGGTGCGTCTGCAATGCAATCATGCACTTGCAGCGGGAGCACATGCCTACAAAATTAACATGGATGAGCAGGATGGATATAAATGGGTTTGCTTCAAAACCGGCTTAAGAAGACCTGGCTCTTGGCCTCTTGACAATCAGAGAAAATGGAGGAAAAAAGGCGAGGGAGTGACTGAATGACAGTAAACGTGAAGCATTACAGAGCACACAGATATCCGCTCCATCACTAACTCACCTCAGCAGAGGAGTATCCCGACGATGAGTATCTAGACATGTCAAAGTCATCATCGCTGGAACAGAAAAACACAACATTGTGTGTTCATGTGCTTCTCCATCAAGAAAAAGAGAAAGTTTTTGAGGATTAGTGTCTGTGGTTGTGTGAGTGTGTGTTTGTGTGTTCACCTGTCTGTGTCTAGGGCCACCAAAGGCTTCTCATCTGGGCTCTGGTCTAAAGAGGAATAGCCTTTATTGGGCACTACCAACCTGAGGGGAGAGAACAGAGAGAAAGAGGCAGCAGCAAGAGAGAGAGAGAGAGAGAGAGAGAACAGAGGAGGAATGATCAGAAGAGCAGAAGAGGGTGTAACAGAATATGACAGGAAGGGAGGAGGAGGGGAAACGGGAAAATGTGAGTAAGACAACGATTGACAGAGATGCTAAGAGAAAAGGAAAGCGGGCCTGGAGGCAACATCACAGCTCAACAAAAGTAACAACAGAAGCACGAAGAAGGTCTCATTTCTAACACGGACATCTTACAAACCTTGAATCGATAAAACTATTTTTTTATTCAGAGCCCATATGACAGACAAAGATGATGGATATGAGATAAAAATCTATCTATTCAAGCCCATGAAAACATGTTTATGATCGTATATAATAAATCTACACACAGTATGAGGTAGGACAACATTTTCTTTTTGTTTGAGTATTGTTGATTTGACACTGGTTCTGATTGACTGTTTCATTATGCTTTGATTTGATTGATACAGTGACACCAAATGATTGCAAATTCCATCATGACAGATTCTATAGTATCTCTAGACAATAATTAAGTACAGAGCAAGACAACAACTTTATGATCATCATCTTAGTGAACTAGTCTGTATGCCCCATGCTGTCAGCAGCTTATTGCGCAGGAATGAAGACTTCATTTAATACTAAAACAAAAAGACATTTCACTCTCAGAAAGATAGCAGCACCCAACATAAGATGAAAGCCATTTTCTCTTCCAAAGCAAGACCACAGTGCCCGTTTCTCACCGTGTTCTGGCCATGACGTTGTTCTTCTTGGGCTGCTGGTTGACCGGACTACCTACAGTGTTGCCGTTCTTCAATGAACCCTTCCTAGCCAGCTCTCTCTGTTTCTCTGCACAAGAAACACACACACAACAACACACATTGTGGTTCAGCTCCAAAAAGTGGTCAATATCCCTGACTAGTAAGACTTACAAGCCACACACACTTAAAATGTTGCAAATGTTGCAATTTGTATAAAAATATTCCTAAATAATCTTCGGAACTTTTGTAATTGGTAAATGTAAAGCATGGTGGTGACAGAAAAGGTTTGATTTCTCAACTTTCTGTTGCATGTGGTTTTGTCACATTTGTGTTTTCTGACCAGTTTAGAAATTAAATGACATATTTGTCTTGTACACTGCACTGAGTACTGAACTTTTACTAGAAGGAAATAAGGATAATTTAAAACACACACTCATCGGGACGTGTGATCATCAGGGAAGGGAACTGGGTTTAATTATATCTGAAGTCAATTTTCACTTTGGGAGAACAATGCCATCTCTTTTCTGAACTGTAAGTTTTCACATCCGACAGCAGCACAGTTCAAAACATGACATGAGTGCAGATCAGTTTCCGCTCTCTGGAGGGATTTATGGTCAGCTGACCAGGAAGCGATGATCACTGTTGTTAGGACTGAGGGCGTTGTTGTCACAAGGACTCAGTTTTTTTCAACTGATAAACAACTCAACACTAAATCCTAAAAGCACTCATTCCTCATGTGACCCGAATGCTTTCCCCTCCATTTGTTTCCTTGTTCGATTATCATCACTGATGACTGATCAGATGATGAATGATGAACGCTGTCAGTCTAGTCTGAATCAATGATGAACTACAGTACATTAGTGACACTACAAATGTAACTATTTATTTTATTTATTATGTATTTAAATTTATGTTCCGTCATCAGTTAAGGACATTCAATTTTTAATCGAGAAAGGACTTTTAAAAAGCTGTTACATGTAGATGAGAGCCTTATGCATCTCAAGGTCACAGTTACAAAGTGACTACTTTCACAAGCATGCGTAATTGAAGGGATGTGTTGAGACTGTAGTGTTATATAGGATATTTTAAGATGATGTTAGAATAACATTAACATCAACATCACCATTGCAAAACCGCAGGTTTGTTGCTCCTCTGTTAAGAACTGTCGTACAGTGCTAATGTAGAATGAAAAGAACTTTTACAGTGAAAAAAATACATTTTTAGCATTACTGTCACTAAATGGTTTACCTGTTTTAAATATTCTCAGTTCTTAAAGGCTTTAGCTTACAGAAGTATTTCTGTAGGAGTAAGGAAATAAAGAAGCTCAGCTGCTCACCACTGGACTCTGTCCAAGGTGCTGAAATGAGTCTTTAAGAACTGTCGCTATTCATAAACACAAGAGACTCAATTTCCCAAACATTTAAAAATACTTTTGCCGTAGATATCCATAAACCAAACAATTAAATGGATTAGTGCTAAATATAAAAAATAACTGACAACAACTTTGATGATTTGTTGCATCGCTAAAGCCACTTCTCAAGCATGTTCTAGTTACAAATATGAAGATTACATGCTTTTCTTTGTGCTATAATGTTATAAACTGGATGCGTTTTTGGATATCGAACTTCTGGTTGGACAAAACAAGCAACTTTAAGACTTCAGCTTGTGCTCAGGGAACTCGTGATTACCATTTTTGACTAGATTATTAGAAGAGGAATCAAAAAAATAATTGACAGATTAATCAATAATATAAAAAAGGTTAGTTATAGCTCTAAAACAGAGAGTGGATCATGTGCCTAAACAATGCTCCTTGTTTCTGATAACTTGGCACAATAACAAGGGTGAAGCCACTGTCTATCACCACAGCGTTTGGTTTGCCTTTTAATAGAAAACTGATCTTCACTGCTGAGATATCATTACACGGTGAATTAAAACGCTACATAGTCTGCACACATACTCCTCTAAACCCGTGTCCTGAGTAAATATGTCAGAAACAGCATCGATCCCGTCTGAACCCACATCTGTACATTACAAGACGTCACTCTTAACACAACCTTGAAGTCACAGTAGATTACAAGATATCTTGATTCTCACAGACAGACACTTGCCAGACAGTAGCACCTACTCACCTATTTTCATCTGCAGGGGGGAGGGCTTATAGTTGATAGTGACGGGCTCCCCCTCTCTGGTGTCTGAGTCCGCTTCTGAGGCTGTGGATGAGGCAGGGTCCTGGAGATACACAGGAACACAGCATGGACAGAAATATGAGCAGAAATGTGTATCACGGAGGCATCGATGAATAATTAATGTTTTATTTTAATGCATAACAGACCCCACAATGCCCAGACAATGTGAATAAAACAGTTCATAAATAGATGAATCAGGATGAAGACTCCCCTCCTCTCTGCAATGAACATCATTGTATGAAACATTGGACACACACCTAGACTGCTTGTTTCAAAAGGACACTGCTTGAGTATTGGATTACTCAAACCTTAATTGGGAAACCATTAGATTATGTTGTTGTTGCACCCAACTGACAAGATAAAGATGGAGACAGTGCCTCGAAATAGCAATTACACAAAATTTAAGTGACTGTAAAATATCGAACTTTAGGTGATCCTTGATTTGTTGATGTCCGTCTGGGACCATGTGGAGGACTCCTAGAAGTCCCAGTTTTGGAGCCACTCCTGAAAAATCCACCTCTTATATCCGCGGGGCAAAGGTAAGTAGAAAGAAAGACCTTATTGATCAGTGGCTTCATCAGGCAAAGGGGTGAATGGGGGTTATACTGACGCCTGTAGACAGCAGGTCAGACAGCTTTGGGTCTAGTCTGGCTCTCTAGATGCCGGCCGTGGGCAGCAGAGGCCGCCCTGCAGGCTGCAATAACCCTGGGCCCCGCTACAGGCCACGGAGCGCACCGTCACATCATGTACACTGATTTAATCAAGGGACGGTGATTTAATGGCACATACACGCACATATTAGCGATTGACTTCCGCCTGTTAATCACTTCAGGGCGAAACAAGTGGCGTCGAAGCCGGAGCAACTTGCTGCATGGATGCTGAGGATGTAGCAGCAGTGCTGGGATGGGATGCTTGTTTTCGCCAGACATGACGGATGCTGCTCACTACGCAGCAGACCGGACGCTGCATGTAGCCTATTACACAGAGGAACCAATACGCCTGACCAAAAGCAAACAAACCATCATCTGGCGGGCTATAATGTCATTTTCACATTTTAATGTCTGATAGCTGCCGATAAAAACTTAGGAAACGCTCTAACAGTACATCAGCCAGTATTACGCATGGCAAGTGATGGATTTGTCGGAATCCCAAAGCATAGCATTGTATGAATGACAGGCCTCACACAAACATCCCGGATTGGTACAAGTGTTATTTTTAAAGAACATAACAAGACCAAAACACTGATTAATGATCACCAATAGATAAAATAAGCCCACAAATTTGACTTACCAGCGGCTGCATCTCCGCCTGCATCTCCGCCTCCTGCACGGCACTCGGCACTTGAAATCTATCTATTTCTTCCATCATTTTGGCAGCGCGCCTCTGTCCTCCCTGCTCCTACTAACTGAATATTGGTAACTGGTCGTTTCGCCGAGTTATCGCTGAGATTGTGACTGATCTCAGATTTGTAACAATCTCTGTGGTTCTCCGGTGGCGAGCTTCATCCCAGCAGGCAGTATGTCGACGGTGGTGTGACCAGTTTGGGTGACGGTGACTCCACCACCCACTTCCGGGTAGGGTGTCCCAAGCTGAGGTTCGGGGACCCAGTACGGGCCTTTTGGAGAGGGTAAAGGTGGTCCCCAGCAAAGTGAGTGTTATATTAATGATGACTGAAGATATTACAGTGATTGCTTCACTGTAGTATCAATATGATTTTTTTTGTACTATTTGTTTTCTTATTTGTTTTTTTTCTTTCTCTCTCTGGAGTCATAGATGAGTCTAAAGTCAAATTTAAGTGACTAATCAAAGCCAAGAGGATCAGAGGATTAACCTTCTTGATTGTTACATACTCAAAATACATCTTCTTTAAAACTAGTCCCTTCTCTGGCAATCCTGGCATGAAATTGTTCAGCAACTGCAGTTTAAAAAATGTAACCAGTGAACACCGAAGACATTACTTTATTAAAAAACAAACAAACCAAAAAAAAAAAAAAGAAAAAAAAACACTTGGCCAGCAGCAGACTGCTTAACAACCAATCTCTCAGAAAGTCAATTAGCAATTTAATTAATTAAGACTGAATAAATTATTCAATCAAATGAACAGCTTGGATAGAATTAATTATGGTGCCAGAAATTCTCAGTTGATCAGGAACAAAACATAAGTCTAATGAATAAAAAGAAAAAAAAATCCAATAACAGTAAAACCTCAAAACAACCAAACAGCAATTTTTGTAATGGGCACCTGATTGATAGTGTCTATAGATCAAATTCTATAGGTAAAAAAAAAATGCTGTGTTTTTCAGCTTGAATTTATTTAAAGTGCCAGCAGGGTACTGTTGAGGTTGAATATCTTTGGTTTCCTAATTACATAACCTGTAAAGATCAGTTATCAATGTATGAGACTTAAATCAGCCTCATTGGAGCTTTTTTTTTTACTCAGATACTGTATGAAAGAACAAATTTGAGGTACTTTTACTTTACTTCAGTAATCCCATTTGGTGTTACTTAATATGTCTAATACACTACATTTCAGACAATAATTTTCAGTCTATTACATTTATTCAACATCTGTTTTTCTAGATTCGTCCAGAAGTTTTACATACAAACATAGAATCAGTTTATAAAACATCATGTATTATCCCAGATTAAACTACCAAATAGTGAAGCTAAAACTAGATCCAACTCAACCAGATACAACATTAGAATGCTTCTTTCATGTAAAAGCATCAACAGAAATAATCTGGTAACATGATACAATACATATATATATATATATATATATATTGATATAGCACTCTGAACAGGGTCATTTTGCATAATGAAAACTTTTGCTTTTGATAAATTAAGTACATTTTTTCACTTGTAACAGAATATTTTTACATTTAAATGAGTCTTACCCACTCACTCATCTATGTGGGTGTAAGAAAATAAACAGAGAAAATAATAAACCAAGACGTACAGTATGAATGTTGATAAGAACATTATCAGCATCATAATATGATTAATTGCAGAGGTATTCCATTATTTTGTCCATTTTCTGTATTTGCCTGTAGGGTTTCCAACCCAGGTAACAATTACTCTCTATATTACAGTTCTGTAAATGAATTATAAAACTAATTAAACCTTCTATTATAAATTAGAATTTTGTATATGCTTCTAACTATTATTGGATGACCACAGGTTTTGGCTAGAGGAATGAACAGCCGTTGTCATCATACAAATTTAAACTAACACCAAATTAAAGAATCAATTGAATGTCATGGAGCACATTAATTATAAATTCTTAAGAAAATAAAACAACCTTTGGCTGATGATGTCCAGAAGAATAACTGCAGAGTTGTGAGTCGTGCTCACTGAAAGTCACTGACACGTCTGGCTGCACATTGTTCTTACCTGGAAATACCAGCAGAGAGCAGCAACAGCACGCTCTGCTGCACAATAGTGGCGAGGGGGTCTTGGCAGCGATCAGCCACTGCTGCAGCCAACAGCAGGTGGTTTTCAAGCAGCAGACATGAATGTTTGAGCCAGGAGGTGGCAGTCTAATTCTACACATGAGGAGGGCCACTGGATGGAGAGAGGATGAATGTCAATGAGATATGTGCAGGGTCAAGTAGGTCGTAGTGTTTTAGTCTGCAAAATGCAAGCAGTTCACCATACATCTGGTGATGCATATGCATTAGATATAGCAGCATATTCGGAGGTCAGACACTGGTCTTTTTCTCATATAATGATGTGAAATAAGAGAGATGCACATCTACAGATTAAAGAAGTTCATCTCATTTAATTCTCTCACTCTTCTCTCTCTGTATATGCCACATACACTCTCTATATTTCATGTTTTTTTCTGCTCTGTCTTGCATACTGACTCTTTTCCTATTATTTCAGCTTGTTTCATGCTATAATTAGACCTAGTTAACAGAATAAACATTCATACAGATAAAATTAAACTGAATTATAACCATTTCAATATCAGGGCTGCGCTGTTGTCGAAATCGATGTAATGACTGTGCGTGCATGCATGTGATTGTGATGAGTGTTGGCGACTCCATAGGGGTCCTGTTATAAAGACCTGATTGAGTGTAATTAGAATTCAGTCATCAATTATTCATAGACAAGGGCAGTAAGGTAGCAACACACACTCTGCCATCTATGCACATTTTTGTGTTAGTCTTTAGCAGAGATCACTGCAGAGTGCATCATCATGATATATTGCACAGGGAAATACTTAGAAAAGCAGCCTAAAATCTGCTTCTCTTATTTCACACACACTGACACAATGCTTTATTTGGAGCCACTAAATAAAATGATTGATTACATAAGATTCAAATATTGCAGCTATCCCACACAATATCTCAACATGTAGTGTCCAAAACATAGATTAACATTTGATCCTTTTGTAATTGCATTAAACACAGACACACACACACACATACAAACACTGCCCATGACTCAGTCTGGGCTTATGTGGGTTATGCAACCCCTCCAGTGGTGCAGATGGAGCTGCAGATTACTAGCCCCTTGAATGTTTATTAGTAATCTCTCTGTCTATAATATTTGTCCTGATCATTATATAACACCATGTTGAGTTCAGCGACCCTCTTCCATCTCAACTACCTCTCGACGATCCTAGAAATTGCCTTGCTGCCGTGCAGTTTGGCCCCTGAGATTTAGGGAAGTAGCGACTGATGCTGAGTTCAGTAGCCATGTCTAATCACAACTGGATGAAGTCACAGTAAACATCATCCAAACTGTAATACTCTCTCCTGAGATGGAGGGATCAATGGAAGCATAGCGGGCAACAGAATGAGATGGATGACTAGATGGATGCTTATATAGTGTTTTCTTCATTAGTATCACACAGGATCGATTAAACAACTCCTTCTGCTGTCTTGAATAGAAGATCTGTTATCAGTAAGGTTTATTTGAAAACCAGGGAACATCCACACAGCTCACTGTGGAGTAGATCACTGGATCTGTGCTGGCTACTTTACAAAGGCCTGGCACTGGTCTGGTTAGATGGGAGTAGAGAAACAAATAAGAGGAAGACAGTCAATGAGAGACAGAGGAACAGGCAGGGAGATAAATAGAAGAGAAGCAGCTAAATACCACATAGCTGTAGAGCCACCTTTCTGAAGAGCAGTTTCAAATCAACAGCCCACCAAAGGCTCCGACCATCTGTCTTATACGTGCTATAAAACGCTATTTTACACATGTGCATACATGTTTTCATACTCTTAATCTCTTAATCTTTTTCTCATTCACACATATTCATTGGGCATGAAGCTGATGCATCTCTTATGTAAGCAAATATCGTTACACAGTTCCTCATCTGTGATCCTATCCCTGATAAATTAATGAATCTTGTTAGTACAGTTGTTTACCTCCTTGGGACCCTAATACTCAAAGCCACGCAAAGTTATATACTGTTAGGTAGTTTAATCTACAATGGATGATATTTTATAAGATAACAAGTTTTGCATAGTGACTATGCTGTCTAATAAATATAATAGAGTAAAAAGTAAAATATGTGCCTCTCAAATGAAGTGGCATTGAAGTTCAAGGAGGCATAAAATACTCAAGTGCGAGTACCTCAATATTGTACCTCAGAAAGTGCAGTACATTTTGTCACTGCCTTTATGTGTGGTGAAGACAGTGAAAGAGAACATGTTTCAGTGAGGAAACAACACTGAGAAATACCCCCAGACCTGTAAGCAGGTTTTGACAGTGCATGAACTGTAAGTCTGAGAAGAGTCTTCCGTAAACAGCAAAACAGAAAGTGAGAGTCTGAAGAAGCAAAAGGGCTGAAGAAGCAAAGGGGGAGAAATGATGACTGAAATAAAATAAACTCTTCTGAGTGTCACTAAATGGAAATAATAGCAGCACATCCTGCTCGGAAGTTTCCTCCCTTCTACCCTGATAATGATGCTGGGTTGTAGTCACCAGATAAGGTTTATATATTGTAGTTGACTTACAACAGGATGTGGTTCACTGTTGAGGTCAATGTGTTGCTGGGACTCTCAAGCTCATATTTAAGTTACACATAAAAATAGATGAAATGCTTTTCATTTAAGTTTACCTACAAGCTATCCTTTGTAATTGCTTTTCGATTGTAATTTTCATCACCATTACATTAGCCATAAGACACACCAAAATGATGGGGGCACAGTGACAAACTGTAAACACTGGTTATAAACAAGATTAAATCATTTTATTATATCAGTATAAAAATAGACTGACCATGAGACATGGAGCAAAACTGCAATTACCACAGGTAAACAATAACTATTCTATACAGTGTAGAGCTACAATTAATAATTATTATTCATGATCAATTAAACTATTATACTTGATTGATCATTTTATCCATCCAAATGTTAAAAACACAGACATGAACTCCACAAGTTTGCCAGAGGCCAAACAAATGCCTCCAGAGTTCCTGTTTTCTTTGATCAACATACCAAACATGTTAACAAACAATCTTAATGATATGAAATGGACAAAAGCAGCAAACTAAAGAAGCTGTGACTTTAATGACTTATCAGATTAGTCATCAATTGATTTTATGAGAACCAACCAATCAATTCATTTTGTATTAATTTCAGCACTTTTTATGATCATCAGTCCATGAGTATTTTCACAGAAATATCCTGTAAATGAAGCAGAACATTAAGTTGTAGCTGCAGAGAAAAAAAATATTGTAGTCTAACTCCATTGGACTAAAAGCAAAGTACTCACACCTGAGATTAGATTTCAACTGACTGTTTGTCACTAAATAGCACATTTCCATACAGAGCCCTTTCATTAGTAAAAAATCAACCTACCATATGAGAAAATAAAATGATGATTGGCTTGTCACTTTGTCAGTAAATTATTAGTAGCTGCTGTACATTCACTACAATAACTACAATTAATTCACTCATTACTGCCAGACTTTGTTCAGTGTTCAGTCAGTCTGTCATTTCTGATGAAGGTTGTCTATAAATATCTTATTCACAGGAGCTCATAAAATGAGAGAGGCACTGATATCACTTTTGTTGTTGCTTTTAATCCCCATGGGAGCCAGATTGGTGGAAGCAGAGACTTTAAATATGTCAAATAGGGAGAATGTCAAACAGGTGCCTCAAGCTCCCTTTTCTGTAAACAACACATCAAAGCATCCCCTCTGCGATTCTTCACTTGCACTTTATCATCCTCACCAAATATCTGCCCTTTATCTCCCTCTCCGCCCTTGTCTACCACACTTTTTCCTCCAGTCGCATCTCCCTTCTTTCTGACACTTTCGGGTTCCTCCTGGCATCTGCTTGCTGCTCTGCCGTTGCCATCATTAGTGCTGGCAAACACTGAGCTGCTTGTGTGCTATAGTGCTAATCTTCACCTCTAACACGTGACACTCATCCAACCCCATCACATGTAACTCTCCTATACCTGTTTGTTGTGCTATTGCTCTTTCTCTGCCACATCCTCTTAGTTGTCTCAAATGGAGGGATGAAAAATTATGAGGCGGACATCATGGTCTGCCAGTGTAGAGCAAAGCAAACAGACTGACAGATGGACAGTCCCAGCGACGCACAACAGAGATAAGAGGATTGGGCCTGCTTGTTGTTGTTGTCTTGCCACAACTCTTAACACAGTTAGCTCACTCTGAGCTCTGCTGAAAAGCAGAGATGAGATGGGGCTGATGGTGGAGAAATGTGCACAGTATGGAAGACCAAAGGAGGTACAGAGTGAAAATAATGACAGAAGTGGTGGTTGAAGAGGAAGCGAGACAGAGATAATGACGCAAAAATCACAGTTCAGCAGGTCTTCTAACCGTCTATAGCTGAACTTTGGACCTCCAATAGATCGACATTTTTTTTCTCCATCACCGGTCTGTTGTCAAGTCATCATTAGGCTGCAGACAGCAGGTACTTCTGTTCGGCTTTCTTCTGCTCCGGCACTGCTATGAAAACGGGCACTTTTTCTTGGTGTGAAGGCACCTTGCAGGCCTTGTAGAGGATGACGAAGAGGATGAGGACGAGCACGCCCACCACAGAGTTACAAATAATGGCCGCAATGGCCCACACAGACAGGCCCATCCTCAGTTCATGCTCCATGGTTGACTGGACAGCCGACTCCAGACTTAATATGGTCAGTTAATGGCTCCACAGCATTCACTTCAGTTGCATAATTTATCCCTGAAAGAAATCAAAATACATCACATGAACATACTGAGTTTAATTTCCAGGCACATGCATACATGCCCCATACACACACACACACACACACACACACACACACACATACACACATTAGAATACTTGACTGCAGTTAACCTGCTTGTCACATGGGCCTGCTTAGTCCACTAGCGAGGTCAGCTCAGTAAAGATTACTTTCTCTCTGACAACCTAGTCACTGGGCCAAGGTGGATTTATCCTGGCAGACGCTATGTATGGAGCAACTTGCGTACATTCAGCACCTGCATGAGAGGTTTTCCTTTAGTTGTGTCACATAAGGGTTTCCAATGAAGCTACACAATGTAGTATTTAAATGATTTAGCACTTGTCATGTACAAAAAAAGGTCAGACAGGTGCAGAGTAATAATAATTCTGAGGACTTTGCTATGTGTAATAACTGTGGATGATAAGCCAGTATTACAGGACAAGAAAGTGCCCTTTGGCTACAGTTCCCTGTTGAAGCATTCCTTTTTTTATTCTCACTTCCTTATATAGGCAGAGAACGATGAAGTTATTAGACTGATAAAGACGGTTCCAGTAAGCATTTTTTCTTGCTGAATTATTTTGAATGAGTTTCATCAGTAATTTTCAGAGGGAACACGCGGGAATAAAGTTGCCAGTTTTGTGCCTGATATTAAATGGGTCACTGAGGTGTACTGGTGTGTGAGAGAGAGAAAGAGAGAGAGAAGAAGCATAGTCAGTCCAAGCATGAGCTTGAGAGTGAACTCACTCAGAGTTGAACAGATAAAAACTCAAGCTCATCTCCTTGCTTTGATACCTCTCTCACTTCCTCTAATGCATTTCTAATGAGACCACATATTTTCTTCTCTCCTCAACAGTCCAAGTCTGCTGTTGTGAACTCATTTCAAAATTATACTTCCCTCTCTAGACATTTTATGACCAAGCCGAATAAAGATGGATCGCTCCAAGTCAGAGTAGTTG
Organism: Euthynnus affinis; assembly: GCA_029490765.1. NCBI lineage: Eukaryota > Metazoa > Chordata > Actinopteri > Scombriformes > Scombridae > Euthynnus > Euthynnus affinis. The sequence goes on along the minus strand of CM055842.1, from coordinate 23,878,992 downwards.
GCAGTGATGCATTTGATCTACTCTCAAATACATGAAGTCGGCCTCTGTTTGCACCAGATGGGTCCCTCTCAGGATGCTGGTGGCATCACTGAGGGAATAAAATACCCTCATAATCACTAACTGGGATCACTGTCAATATAATTGCCTCCATAGTTTTGCAGAGTATTTCCAAAACATCCTAAGGAACTTTTTCTCAGAAGCCAAGTGACACTAAATGAAGTGCTTCCAGTTTACTGTTCCAATTAGAGCAAAAGTGAGGAATGTGCAAGCTGTTAAATGACATAGAGATGTGACAGTGACTAGTGTTTGTAGAGAGAAAGAGAGAGAGAGAGAAACCAAATGAATGTGAGCAACATATTGGAGCAGGGACTGCTTGTGTGCGTATATTGATTTCAGACAATCAGTGATGCATATAACAAGAAAACACAAAGCAGTCACCCCAGTTATTCATTATCACCAATTATAACACATTTTCACAACTCATACTTCCCAAAGTAGACGATCGTGGTTCACGTCTTAATAAGTACAAGGATAATTTGTTCTCATTTGCAAGATAAATACATTCACTGTGAACACCAGATAGCTCTGTTTCAATTAGTGACCGCGCTGGAGGAAAACAAATTAATTCAAAAGTAAACAGATGTTGCACAAAGAGAATGGAATAGACTGCCGTGACTGCTCTGAAGTTGCATACAACACCTCATTCATCAAATAATGCTTCAGTAACTTAGTTTACCGAATCAGAGGTTTGAGAGATCAAATGTTTGTTTTGTTCAAAGGTTCAAATATCAGAACAGCATTGGTCTGGCTCACTAAACACATGTACATAAACACATATGCATTCCCTGAGGCTACAATCAATACACAGATAACCACAGTCTATCTGTTATGCAATGGCTCTGTGCTCTGTAACTGTAGCAGGAAGCTTTAGGTCTGAAACTGTGGAGTCCAGCGACAGCAAGATTCAGCTGGAGTGTATTCTTGTGCTTGCATAGTTATGTTTTTGAATGGTGTCATTGAGCTACATAAAGGCCTTTTGTGTACACATGCAAACAATCCAATGTAAATGTATGCAAATGCTACATGCACCAAAGAATGCTTGTTTACAGAGGAAGCCAAATGGGCATGTGAAGCAACAGCCAAAGTCAGACTTGTGCCTGCAGTGACCACAAGGTAATCAGGCAAATGCTTGTGTATAATGCATCACCTTGCAGTGGACTATCATCTCATGTGACTCAACTCCCTGGCTTTCCTCCCCAGCTCATTTGAGAATACCAGCTGCATGAACTCAACTTCACTAAGCCTACAAGTCGTTGAGTCAACAGTGTTGAATGCAGAAACTATTAACAACACTTGAATGTAGTCCTGGGTAAGAGAAACCACAGAAGCCCGATATACACGGTTCCTATGCAATTGTTACATCTTGCATATGAATTTAAAACACCTCCAATCCCTTTTAGTAAAAGAAGAAAAAATACTTTTATGAAAGAAAACATTTTTGTAATATTTTGGTAAAGTGGGTGTTAAAGTGAGATAAACCCTAAAATAATTGGGTTGGATGTTTTTCTTACTTTTTGCACTTGCACTCCATGCACATCAACATTTTGTACAACAGCATACCGCATGCTTCCCTTTGGTGTCCGGTGTCCATGCGTTTCTAGTTTTCTTTCCTCTCCTTTTCGCGCTTCGGCTGCAAGAACAGCTTGAGATACAGTTTCAATATGAACACAGATCTTCAGCAACTTCCTCCAGATCCTTTTCGAAGCGGGAACTTTTGCGCGGAAGTAGGTCACCAAACCCTGACCGTCCGCTTGGCGATATGTCTGCGTAGGCGGTCAGTACTGGACTGTTAGGTCAATCTGGCGGAGTCCCGTCCAGTTCCCAGCGACTGCAGTGCTGACAGGCGCAAGGCGACAGAGCGGGGATGCTGCTGTCAGTGTGGCTGCTCATCATCCCCTGGTCCCTCCCCCCTCCGCCACCCACCCTCCTCTTCCTCTCTCTCTCTCTCTCTCTCTCTCTCCCCCCCCCCCCCCCCCCCCCGTCACTACTGAGCTATTTTTACAAAGACACTCTTGGAACATCCTATCAAGGGCTTTTCCTCTCATACCTTTGTGAAGATCCCACGGTCAAGACCTCTGCTCAGCGCGAGAGGTCATTATAACAACACAGACAGTCTTATGATCCCTAGCCAGCCGTTAAGATTAAGTATTTCGAGCTTTATAAAAGAGATGGAGGATACATCTATCAAATGCTAACACTAATGTGATCCTTTATTTATCCTTGAAGATTTATTTGGGATTCAGTTAGGCACTTACCATAGGCTACATATACCTCTTCATCTAAACTGACTAAAACTCTTCCATGTGTATCAGAGTATATATTTTTTTCAACTTTCTGTTTATTGTACCACAGTGTCATGTAGAACAAACATCACAGTATCCTGTACAATACACGTTGCTGATGATACATATTCTTTTTTTGTTTTGTTTTGTTAAATATATACATATACAACCATACAGAGGAAATAATGGCAGCAATAACATTGACTACAGGTCAAATATTTCCCTCAACCAGCAGTTTGCGCACCACAACTCGTGTCTGTCATTTTCACACGGGGAGTTCAACACTTACACAGGTTTTTGTCGTAAACTGTGCTATTTTTTAATAACTGGTCAAACCACATGTGGAATGATCCATTTTAAAAATCGACACATGCATCATAATTATTTTGAGCTTTGAGCTGCAGTGAATCACAAGTACCAAGTACCGCTTAGTACACTTATGGCAAGTTGCAAAAAAAGCTGAACAGCAGCTGCACAAACTTCAAACTTGTTGCCTTCTCTTTTCTTCATTGGTATTCAGCACAACAGCAGATGGTGTCCCTAAGGGTTTCTGCTAGCTCTCTGTCTCCCTCCCTTTGTGTGTGTGTGTGTGTGTGTGTGTGTGGGAGAGGGGGGGGGGGGGGGGGGGGGGGGGTACCCTGACCCACAGAGTTCAGACAGAGACAAAGCATTCTTTTGAGGCCTCACTTGCACCCTCACCAATGGCTTCAGACAAAAGTTTTGCAGAAGAAAACATCCAGATCAGCAGTCCAAAGTGTTGAATTTACTGGTGCACATGAAAGCAATATTTAAAGGACATCTACATCAAATATGAAAGTAGTGACTGACAATGTAATTACTGCCAGATGATGTAGTAACTTAATAAATGCAATTAAATGCATGAAATGAGCCAAAAAAATCTAATTAAATGTGAACTAGTAGATCATCATTGCTGTAAAATTTAGCTGTAATATGGCTGTAATTTAAAAAAAAAAAATCAATAACAGTAAAAATAATGTAATAACTTAAGTCATTGTCTTCATGTCTTTGCTACAAGTTATTAAATGATAAGTTAATATAACAATTTCAGGTCTAGTATGTTAAACTTATATTTTATTCCACTCTATCATAACATTACCCTGCACTTTACGTGAACAAGTTTCAACCTCATTATCTTATATTTTTTTGATGAGTTACTGCATTCAATATTCATTCAGAAAACTTTCACTTGCTACAGTGAACAAGCACACTAACAAAACAAAGTATTAGCAAAGAAAGTGCAAGTTTATTTTTTAATCGATGCAGTTCAAATGAAGACAGGCTATATTTTTCATCAAAATCAGACTGAATTAGTGAATGAGCGGTGCTTCTCTTGAAGCTCACATAAGAGCTAAGATGGGAAAGTTATCACTGATCACAGGCTGATACTCCAGAGAACGCTGCTCCAAAAGTGTGATTGATCATATCAAATATAGCCTGAGATAATCATGGACACACACTGAAACTCCTTGAATATCCCTCCTTGCTTCTCCTTTTCTCTGCTCTTTACACACACACACACACACACACACACACACACACACACACACACACACACACACACACACACACTCATATATATATACACACACACACACACACACACACACACACAGCAGTAATTATTTCTCGCTCTTGTCGGACGTGTCATGTTTGATCACTGCCTCATGTCAATGAAAAAGCTCACACACCTCCATTACCCCGTCAAAACTTATCAGTGTGTGTGCCTCCATGTGTGTCTTGCAAATGTAACAGAGAGAAAGGAGCAAGAGTGAGATAGCAAAGAAAAGAAGAGGCAATTTAATTCCCTTCTTAATTTGTCCCCCTTACTCCCTCATCCTCATCTCATCACAGCGAGAAAAAGAAGAGAAAAAAACGACAGAAGTGTTAATCTCAACTTTGCCATTCTAGCCTTCTTCATTTTCAGAGTGCTGTTATCATGAGGAAAGATAGACTCCCCAGCTGAGTATTATGGTTTTCATAAAGCTCTCCTGTTGAGAGGGCATAGAGACAAACCAGGTCAGTTTCAAGCAGGGATATTAGATTCATGTTTTATATGAAGGGTCTATTCTATAACCATTCACTCCAACCATCCAACTGGGTGTTATTTGACACATTGTCAATGCACAATTTTATCTGAATCACCTCCTTGTTTTATGTGTGCTATTTGCAGTGTATCAAATCTGTTTGTTGATGCTGTTTTCCGGGCAAAAATATTGGGCATTCCGCAGGTATCCTGCTTTAGAAAGCGGTCAGAGCCAATTCCCTATCATGAGTGTACGAGGACACCTGCTGGACATTTGTTCACATCGTTTCAATTCCTGGCCCACTTCAGAAAACAGGGAAGAATAAGCTAATGTGACTAAATAAATCATAGAATTCCTACACTATTCATGTGGATGTAAATTTATCAGATGTGAGAGTTTTCTGTAATCTGGTGGGTATTTGAACACACACATCACACACAACACAAATGCAGTTTGTTTGGTCTTTTTTTATTGACACTTCATCATCTTTAGTTGTTCATCATAACCTGAAAAGACAAAAATTTAGTCATTAGTTGAAAATGAAACAGCTGCAAGTCAACTGGAGGTGCTACTTCACTTCATTAATGCTGTTCACGTGTCTCCTTTACCTGATCGATCCAGTCGTTGAAAGCGGAGACACGGGTGAAGACAGTGGGTTTCTTCTCGTAGTTGCAGCCAAGGCCAGAGACGAAGCTGGCAATGCCGTGGACCTCCCAGACACCAGCTGCATTCTTACAGTTCAGAGGGCCACCGGAGTCACCCTGGTCACAGGAGGAGAGGAGTTATGTTTTATTCATTTGGTGGAGCCACTGGTAGACTGACAGGGCACAACTATGAGAATCACAATCAGAATCATTGTTTCACCAAGTTTAATGGGGACACGAGGAACATTTGTCATTCTGTAAGTGCAATGCAATCTACTGTGATTCCTTGGACATGCTTTAACTTGAACACATTTGCTGCATTAAATTTCAAAATCTGCTTTATTGGCATGACATACAGTTGTGGCAAAGCAGGTTGAACAAGGCGTACTATGTGTGTCTGCCAATTTAGATTTTTTAAGAGAAAAAAAGCTGAAAGAACATAATTGAAAATAATCTCCTAATGCACACACAGAGAACAAACTTACGTTGCATCCAGCCACGATTCCATCCCCACCGGCACACACCATTGTGGTCCTGACAGCGATACCCCACCAGTCAGGCTGGGAGCAGGTGGCATGGTCAGCCACAGGCATCAAAGCCTGCTGCAGCTTATCAGCTATGGGGCCTCCGGCTAAAACACGCAGACAGAGTCTATTACCATCATCCACATACACGAGCCGTCTATCAAATCTGCTTCACAGCATTTCCCCAAGCACGATATTCACAGTCCAACCCAAATTTTCAATTTAGGAGTAATCCCTCCCTAAAAAGTTTCTGCTAAAACCTCCTGCACAAGATTTTCATCCCAGCTCTGGAGGTTTCCCTGAGTAGCCCCAATCACACACACCACAAACGGAGCTTCTTATAAATCCAAACATCCTGCTTGCACACTAGTTGAATACCCCAAAGGATAGTTTACATAAAGACATTTCTGAGATACTCAGCTGAAAAATAAAAAAAAATAAACTCAAACACAGTGACTTACTATACAGTCTACCCCATCCAGTGATGTAGCAGGGGTAGAGGTTGGTCAGCACAGTGTCTGCAGGAGGGATACATCCCAACTGCACCTGATCACTCAAAGTCACAGACTCTGACAGCTTGATCAGGGCAATGTCGTTACTGCACAAGACACAGAGAGAGAGACTGAGAGACTGGTTGTACTTGCAAGCAATTTAAAATCTTCTTCCAGAGCCAGAGAGAAGAGGAGAGAAACAGAAATAAATGAGATAATGACAACAAGTTTATTCTGTATTTTTTCCTTTGTTTCATTATGTCGTTAAATACAAATAAATCAACTCAACGACCAATCTTATCCCTCCAATTTCCCACTGTGGATATTGTATATTTGAGGGTGAGCTACACACATTTTATTGGTTATATCATCTTGTGTGCTGCGGAGAAATATGAGATGAATGAAGATGGAGAACTTGTGTCAAAGGTCTGAGTTGGATTGAAGTTAATAAATGGAATTTTAGCCTCAGTCTACTTTGTCACCTTGACACAGAACAGATGAGATTATGATGTACTGTATGTCATAGCAGGAGACATAACGGAGCTGGTCTTACCCGAGGGCCACAAAGATGGGGTTCCATTTCTCATGGACAATGATCTTCTCAGGCAGGATGGCCTTGGAGCCAGCCTCCTCCTCAACCAGGTTGTATTTGCCAACAAACACCCTGTAGGAGAGCTTGGAGCTGGGGGAGAGAACAGATAAAAGATTTGCTGCACATTTGAATGATATGATGAGTTCAAAGTGATGATTAGTGGGCAAAGAGGGGATTTGAACTGGGCAGCGGACCAGATGACCTTGAATGTTCTGTTGGCCTTCATGCAAAGTGTATTTGATTTGCCCAGTCCTAATTTCTATAAGGGTTAAGCAGGGGTTTAGAGTTCAAGGGAGTATTAGGAAAGTAGTTTGGTGCAGAATAACTACAGTGCAGTTAACAGGAGATGTGTGTATGTGACTTGTAGATGTGTGTTTGTGTGTGTATGTTCCTCTGCTGCTCGTACTTGATGCAGTGAGCGGCAGTCATGACCCAGTTGGCAGCAATCAGAGATCCCCCACAAGTGTGCCTCCACACACCGCTCCTCTCATACTGCAGAGAGATCTGGAGACCAAAAAAAAAAAAAAAAAAGCAAAAAAAACCCCCCAAAACAAACAACAAACAAAAAAACATGAAACATACAGTAAGAAGCAGGTTGTTGATGGATGGTATAGTTTCCTGATTTAATTCAAAAACAGTAATTTAATTACAGAATTTTCAATAGCCACCATGTCCAACAGCTAATAAGCAGATGCCAGACCCATAAGGTTAGCCAGTTAATATAAAAACATTGACAGATGTGCACATATTGGCATACCTGCCAGGGCCAGCTGTGGGGCTTGGCATCTACTCCATTGACCACACGGGAAGTCAGGGGCTCAATGGGTGGGGTGCCGCACCCGAGGGCTGGACAAGGAAGAGGAGGAGTACATGTAATGGACATGAAAGAGGGAGTGCTCATGAGGCAGGAAAACAATGGAATTACTTTTAAATCCCAGATCAGAGACACACGGCAACATTTCTTTTTTCAGTAGAGAATTGCAGAGTGCTAGCTCCATAGTGCTTGAAGCACTTGAATGCACACACACAAACTTGCAAACACACAGAAACAGTTACACACAGAATTAGAGAATGCCAGATGTTCTTACCGCTAGCAATGAGCACTGAGACCAGCACAATGGGGATCATGTTGATTGATGCTTCTACTGAGGGACAGCAGGACACACAGTCTTTTTTAAACCGTCTACCACAAGCAACACCCTGCTCCACATGTGGTAACACACACTCCTATTGGTTCGTCATGGCCTTCGGGGATCAAGGTGGGCCAATGGCAACGAGGGTGAGAGGCCGACGAATCACACAGGTGTGTTGTCTGGAACATTTCCCGTGACCTTGATGTGGAGCCTACAATCTACTGTATGTTCAATCACCATGACTGAACAAACAGACATATATGTTCAAGATGGTACCTCTATGTACATGTGCTGTATGTGCATGTTAGCAAATGCTAAAGACACATACCAAACAACCTCCACATCATATTTTGTATTTTAACTCACCTTTATTCCTTTTCATGGTAACATCTCTTGCCTGGAACCTGGAATTAAATGCTTGCATAACAGCATGGGAAGCCAACATCTGGATTACTGGCACTGGCTTGTTTTCTTGAAAATGTAAACGGAAAATCAAACTATGAGGCATTTCTATGATAAATAACCACGACAACGAGAAACAGATGGTGTCACTGGTGCAGAAAATATAGACGGCTATGCTACAATCTTTTTGACATCTTACAATGTACACAGTTCTGCAGTAGATTCTGCAGTACTTTGGATGTGAGGCATATTGTATGACTATGATCAAACATATCACTCAACAGACATACAGACATTCAGCTGATTTTTTTTCTCTGTGTTTTATAGTCAAATGTGCCATTCAGTTCACTAACCCAGTGTATCATGAGGCTGTTATAATGACTTGAATAGAACTTGAATAAGTTATGAGCCTTGGAGGACACAGACACAACTCCTAAAGTATGAAAGTGTCACAGTGTGCAAGCCCGAGGTGCCTGTGCATGCAGACATTGTAAATCTGTAACAGGCTGCTTGGGTGATATTACATGGCACTATAAAGGTTAGGTGTTACAGCGCAGTAAACAGGTAGAGTCAGTAGAAGGGGAAGTGAGGAGAAGTCAGTACAAAATGCTCGTATGGAAGAATCTAAAAGACTTACCTGAGGAGACATCTTACATTCAGTCAGGTTGTTTAGGTCAAAATCTGTTACAAAGGAGCATTACATCTGATCTGTGACTTCTCTGGAATGAACTGTGTGCTTCAATACAAAGTGTTTCTGAGATAAAAAGCATTTGCATCAGAATACATCAAACAGCAACTAGACCTTTTGTTTATGAATCATTTAGTTTCCCAGCTCACCACTAGATGGGACAATTTATCTGTTTAGACACTAAAGTAAGTTATATTATTGTGTAGAAGGGTAAAATTCATTGCTGTATTTTTTCCGTCTTTGCTGTTAGAAACTACATCCAAGCTTTGTAAAGTGAGTCATTTAGAAAATCAATCGTCAGTCCAAACTGGGTTGCGGCATTTGAAAAGGAGGTCAGACAAAAACTTGGACATTGAAAATGATAGTAGCAGACCTGCATGCACCTTAGAGAATGGCTTCACAACTTAAAAGCTGAGTTTACAAAGCAGCTTTGTTTTTAAAGTTTGGTTTCAAAGTTTGGCTGTAGCCACCCGTCTGTTGTCACGCAGGAGAAAATACTGGATGGGATGAAAAACACTTGAAAGGCTTCTATAGCAACAAAACAGGCTTAGACACAATTGTTCTGTGTGTGTGTTTGTGAAAGTGAAATTGTGTGTGTGTGTGCGCATGCATCCCTGTGCCTGCATGTGTGAGCTTCTCGACAGCTGCCATTATGCAATTAATTGAAAGCTAATTAAAATTACTCTTCAAATCTGTAAAACATTGTTGAACTAATTACAGGCCAGTGTCCAGAATAGATGCCTCCTTTTCCCATTTTCTGATTAAACCTCTTATATTCATTAATTTGATAGTGTCCAGATGACAGAGGATAATGAACCGAGGTATGTGCTGAATTTACAGCAAAACAACCCGACCTGAAATATCACCAACCTGTCTTCTTGAGTTCAACACCTCTGATCTCAAAAATCTGCTTCTTACCACTGAAATATGTTTATTCTCAGGTAGATGAAGTCTGTCATGTTCTCAGATGAAGCTTACTAGTTTCATGGCTGAGCAAAGCATTTCACCTCATCGACTGAAACCCCCCCAGGGGTTTGTAACAGGTACACTTCAGCCTGTTTTCCCTATCAGAACAGCAGCTGAACTCCGAATGACACTCAGTGTGAGGTTTATGGTGGGTTTATATCACTTTGGGGCAGTAAACACTGTGCTGGCCATTGCCATTCCCCATGTGGAGCAAAGGAGAAAGATTTTGCAATAATGTATAAATATTATTGTGGCAGGTCGGTGCTATTGGCAGCAGCCAGCTGTGTGGTTTTTTAAACTTGTTTCCTTTACATGCCTCTTTGTTCCAACAGTACCACCAGTGGTATTCATATGCACAGTGGGCTAGCTTGTGCTGGATCTTTTGGTTTGTTGCAATAGTCTAATAATAATAATCTAATATGGTTTTATACAACAATTTTTAATATGTGTATTTCATACTTTTTTTTGTCTTTAAAAAAATATACAACTGTATTTTCCAGTGGCTGCCTTATTTGCCACAGGCAGTGTGTTTTGAGCCGGAGGGCTGAAAAGTAAATCCAAACATTGGCTGTCTGCTGCTGATTTGCTTTTATCATTATCCCTCATACTAATGTTAACAGAGGGCTTTCTTATTTCATATAAATGTTTTTCTTTACTGCAATTTTAATTCCCTGCTTCTCAACATTTCTGGCTTATCCCTTAGAAACTCCCAGGTTGGGAACTACTGATTCAATTAAATCTCCTAAGCGCATCATGACCTAACTGGTCTTCCTACAGGTCTTGTACGAACTTGCCAGGTTTTCATTTCTTTCATGCTGAGTGGGAGAGAGTAGCAGGGGAGTAGTGGGACTGGGTGCAGGCTGTCTCACCACACACAGTGCTATAGTGAGTTAAGAAGTGCTTACTGCCTGAATTTGTCCTTTCTACTGATTAAACCACTGATTTGTGCCAGTATTTCCAGTAACTTAATATTTCTATTTTCACTGGATATTATCCTCTCTGCTCTTTCTGTGATGAATTAACAATCAGTTACCTCAATGTAGCAGCCACTCTCTTATTTTTACCCTGTTTGGTCTTGGCCTTATTCAGTTTTCTGTTCTAATCCCCCAGAACAACTTAACATTTATAAAACATTACATTTTTGCCCATTTTATTCTATTACTGTTTATATACAAATATTATGCTGTTTGCTAAAGTACTACTTAATTATTCTATCTTTTTACAGATTTCACACTTTTACACATGTACCTGCAGAATTATTCATAGTAATTTGGTTTTGGAACCACTATTGCCACCACTATAACCACTATATAACTATTTCAGGCCTGTTTTTCCAATGCAGGGTTACTTAAGGTGAAGGGAAGGATGCAATGTCATGCAATATGGCATGGCCACTTAACACTGAGTAGTCTTTTGGAGTAATTCTTTTTTACCTTCCCTTATTAACAGCAATTAATTTTCTTGCATTGCTTTCCTTCAACCACTCCATCTAAATGATAAATTTTCAGACTGTAAAGGGCTGAAATATTGTTGTTGTCAAAGCTGCTCAAAGACATTGCAACAGCTTTGGCATAGAAATTCTTCTGCGACATGTTGTAACATTTACAGTAATTATGGACGCTTTATGTAATTTGATTCAGTAAAACACTATAGGAACCCTGATTGCAGTATGACCCACACAAATCTTAAACTGTATGTGACCAGACAATGTATAGTGAGATTAGATAAAAGCAGCAAACTTGCACTTTACTACGTGGATTGTGGTCCTATATATAATCTAAAGGTCATTTACAGATACATAATTGTATACAACATGTAACAACAGTAAAAAAGACTACTACTACTAATTATAATAAAATACAATATTATAACCTTGATTGTATGGCTCTGATTTGAGTGCTTGTGTATAAACTGGTGATTAATCAATTCATTTATTTTCTTCCAGAATAGATTCATACAGGAGAAATAATCAAAAATATATGTTATGTTATGCTTCAGAAATCTACATGTGTATCTAAATGTATTATGTCACACTATGCAAAAAGTGATCTGCATTGTTGTGAAGAGCGGAAGCAGGACCCAGATGCAGAGGCGTTGTGACAGCAAAAAAATCCTTTATTTTATCAAAAACAGGCAAGACTATGACTGTGACTGTGACATAGACAAGACTATGAACGAAACAAGACTATGAATGAAACAAACTCAAAACAGGCAAGACTATGACAAAACAGGTAACAAACCAAAATGAACCGACAAGACAGAACTGAAAACCAGGGCTTAAATACACAGACAGAACTGATGAGGGAATGGGGAACAGGTGAAAGGTAATTAGACAGACACATGAGGAAAGGCAAGTAACCAGAAACAAGGAGGCATGATTTTCAAAATAAAACAGTGACAAGACAAAACATGGAGACAGGACAAAAATGTGACACGCATCATGGAAAAATGATCCCTTGTCTCTTGTCATATTTTTATGGGCAGTTTAATGAGATAGTCAACATTGCACCAGTGTTGTTTAGTGCCAGGGTTCACTTCCTGAACCTGGTATGAGTTCAAAGGTTTTCCTTAGGGTGTGTATAAATCCTCTGCGTTTGTCTGATCAAATCCGCAGAACAACCAGCCATGTCCAAGACCACAGAGCCCCAGACACACAGCAGTGAGTAGATGCCACTTTCAGATGTTTAGCCAGATGGTGCGCACATATGCTCCTGTGTAGATACTGCAAACACAAAACATTTTAAGAATGAATCAGGACTGAGCTAAAGATTACATTTTTATTCTAGCAGATTGATTTCATTCAGTCTATTTTAAAATATGAATGTGAGGCAAAAGTCAAGGTGTTTGGTATTTGGTGGTATTTGGGATAAATGAAATGTGTCTACTAGTACTGGTCATAAGGCTTAGAAGAGGGGTACCTTTTGCTTTTAATGCTATTTGACATTATTACATGGCTACAAAAATACCAAATTGTTATGAGTTAACCCTCCTGCTGTGTTCATTTCATGCTTGCTAACTTTGTGTGTGTGCCAGTCAAAATTGACCGACCTGTAATAGCTGCTCATAAATCTACCATCATCTTTATATTATAATCCATGACTGCATACTAATCTTTTTATTAACTTAATTTCTATTGATTATCACAAGATTTGCATTTATATTTTGCACATTATGGCCTGTAGACCTCATTTACCTGAGCTAATACAAATCATTTAGATAAAAAATGAGTGGAGTTTATGGATTATTTGAGCTATAGTAATTGTCATCAACGTGGAATATGGCTATGGGGACATCCTGATAACATTTTCAGGCAACAGCTGACCTCTCCTCTCAGGTGGGGATGATGATCAGGACAGAATATCACAACAGCATTAGGGCCTTCTTACTCATCACTGGCTTGTTCCAAATTGGTTGTCTCTTGGTCTGGATCATATTCTGTGTTATCTTCAATTTCTGACACTTTGTCCTTTTAATGCATCTTCATGATCAATTTCTTGGCCCCTCTCTTCCTCATCAGTGTTCCGATCAAAGATATGATCACATACAGTATATTGTGTGGTCATTGTGCTGTCACAGAATAAATTGTGAGCAAGGCCCCCAAAAAGCTTTATATACCAGAGCTGCAAGAAAAGTTCTATATATTATTGAACAATGTCATGATTGTTTGTGAGAATTGCCAGCAAGCGTGGTTCCTGTTTGTGTGTGTGTATGTGTGTGTGTGTGTGTGCGTGCTCAAACACACGTGCATGTGAAGGTCCAGGAGTGGAGGTGTGTCCACCTGATGAATGGGTTTGTGCCTAAATTCAATTTCATACACTAATTTTAGTCTCACCCATTAATTTCTAACGGCAGGTCATTTTTGACTGGAATCAAAATTTATTTTGTGTGTTCAGATTCCCTATGTGGACAAAGTCATGGAACATTATGACAATCAGATTAAATGAACCACATTTTTCAGAGGCAAAACTTGTTAATTGGTCCAATTCGACTGGAACACGATGGGAGGATTAAGTAAATGGCTGACTTTACACTTGTCCTATTTCCTCTGTTTCTATATAGAAACTAAATCGGAATCTCTTTTTTGTAATCATTGATTTTGGGAAAAGGACATGACTAACGGACTTAACAGTTCATTTGTGACTAAAAAAAGTATTGTAAAGCGGTAAAGCATTGGGAATTGACATATCTTCTGTATCATACCACCTTAAAAGCAGACACAACTCAATAGCACCTTAAAAACAAAAAAACACGCACACAGAGACATATATTAAGATATTCTAGGTTCTGTAGCTTTTGTTTTAGTCATAATGGTATTTTTTTGGTTTTCATAAAAAGAGCTGCGGTTACAATAAGACATGTTGGCATTTCCTTTGTTCCTGCTCCAAGGTCTCCTGTTGAATCAGAGCTGGTGAAAGAATATGCACAATATCTCATTAATAGTTTAGTCGTTCTCAGCTGTTAACTAAAGGACGAAAACTGACTGACAGGTCCCCGCACAGTAAAAATAAAAAGAACAAAAATTAAAAAAGAAGTGCAGGAATATGACAGCATATTCCAACAAGGTCATTTACTTGTACACTGATGTACCATTGGTGCCATGAGGGAAAACAATTTGTTCAAGCAATAGCCGTTACAAACAAACTACTATTGCAATTGTGATTATCGAAAAAATGAAAGATAAAAAACCATACCTGAAGCTATTATTCACAACAGTTCTGAGCTCGTCAGTGTAGCTGTTTTGTTTTCAAGAGGCTCGATTTTGAATGCCGCCCAAACTACATGAAATACCCCCCCTCCAAAAAATGACAGCACACATTCAGGCATCATTTGCAATGCTGCAGTAATCACAATCAAAACTCACAAAGTCAACACTGCAAGAGACTGTTAAAGCCTACAGCGGTTATCTCTCTATTGCACATTCTCTTTTTTATTGTCTATTGTACTAGAGTCATGGGAATGAACAAAATTCTGGCTCTTCTGATTGGTTGCAATATCAATCCACATTGTAAAAAAAACTGCTTTGTAACCTAAGCTCAGCATGTGGCTCAGTATTGAACTGCAATGGTTTGGTTTTGCTAATCACGTAACTCTTGTATATATTTTACTATCTCCATTACGTGTGGAGATATGAGGTAATGAACAGGAATTGGTTATTGGATAACAGATAAGACAGTTGATAGTGCAGGTGTCATTCACAGTGCATGACCCCAGGGAGCCATAAGTTCACACGAGTGAGAGCTGTTACAACACATAATGTCTCATACAATCTCACTACAGCATTTTATAATCACTTATAGTGTTTGTGTACATAAGGTAGAAGGTGTGAAAGTGTGAAATTTAAAAAAACAAGACTGCTTTGAACTGATTTATAAAGATAAAGCTGCTAACTCCTTGCTTATTAATGATTGTCTCGATAGGAGGCAACACTGACAATTCCAGCTGGTTAAGGGTGAATTATAATTTAATTCACATCTATGATCATCCTTTTTCTGTTAACATGTGGTTTTCTTTGTGATGTGACTTCACTTCCTCATTCACACTCGTTCAAAATCCCTAAGCTATAAGTGGCTCACAACACCACACCTACATATCGGTGCTAAAATATATCTGCGTGTGTGTCTCTGTGTGTGTGAGCACGTGTGGGTGTGCATGTGTTTATGTGCATGTGCTTGAGAGAGAGAGAGAGAGAGAGAGAGAGAGAGAGAGAGAGAGAGAGAGAGAGAGAGAGAGAGAAATAATTATATAGAGAGGTGGGTAATGGTGGGATTGTGGGACCAAGAGTTCAGCTGCTATTCAAGTACAGCATGCTATCATGCTGTACTTGAGATAGATTTTTCAGTTTACTCCATAGATTTTACAGTGTACTTTAAACAAAATTCATCCATTCAATGACCCTCCTCTCCTCTCCACTCCTCTTCAGTATCCAGCCGGGAAAAATGTCCGCAGGCCTCTGGGCTGGAGAGCTTGGCGCCTCTGGTGCACTCTGTAGAGGAAACTCCTGATCCCATCCCCACCACCATCAAGGGAACAGTTCCATCCTGGATCAATGGGAGCTTCCTGAGGAACGGCCCTGGGAAGTTTGAGTTTGGGGAAGACAGGTATTTGAGGAAAACAGTGAAAAAACGAGAGTTAAAGTCTACAGCCATGCAAACAGCTCTAGTTGTCGAGTGTGTATAGCTGCTGAGACCTTTCACACAAAAGTTGGGGGATCACCAAAAGTCAGTAGGATTCATCCTCTGGGCACCATGAATATTTGTACAGAATTTCATGTAAATTTATTAAATAGTTGCTGATGATATTTCAGTCTGGACTTAATTAATAAATCACTTAATTTCAGTGAGCTTTAAGGCATGACAGTTTAAAAAACATTTACAATAAAAGAAGTGAGAGTACATATTGGTCATCTAAGTGATTCAAACAGGAATGAACTCTACTCAATCCCAAACACTTCTGAATTGACAGAAAGCATGACAATACATGACAACAACTACAACAGAATTGATTGAACTGGGTAATATCTCAAGATAAATCAGAGGAGTCACATGAACATTAATTCCTCAGAAATGTTTTTGGTTCTTGAAAAATAAGGAATACACTCCCTTCTGTAGGCCTCTAAAGATCTCTCAAATGAAACAATCTGAAAAAAAAATCTGGTCGAGCAGCTCACAACTCAAGAGGTAAGACTAGGGCAGAAGAAGAAACAGTATGAGCCAGTATGAGACAGCTGTACTGTAAATGTAGGAATAAACATGAGAAATATTCTTTGAATTATCTGACAATTCAACAGTTATTTAAACCATATAGTTCTGTGACAGGCTTTCTCATATTAAGCCACAGGGACTGTTCCATATTTACCCATGTCAAGTTTAGGATTTTTGTCACCATGTGAGGAGGAGTGTTTCTTGCTGTCTCTATTGTCCTCCAGCAATCACCTCATGCTCTTCACTTTGTGTTACACAAATACCCTGGTGAGCAATCTATTGTCTTTTTTTTCTATCAGGTACACCCACTGGTTTGACGGCATGGCCATGATGCACCGATTCCACATACGTGAGGGCGAAGTCACCTACAGCAGCCGCTTCCTGCGAAGCGACTCATATGTCCAAAACTCAGAGAAGAACCGCATTGTGGTGTCAGAGTTCGGGACGTTAGCCATGCCTGATCCATGCAAGAACATCTTTCAACGCTTCTTTTCACGCTTTCAGATTCCTAGTATGTGTGTCTTCTTTACATATTGCATATTCTCATGTTTAAAATCACTTCACTGCAGCATAATGTAGCTGGCAGTGGCAAATTATTATTAAACTATTCAATTCATTTTGCATATAGGTAATAAGGCCAGATTACTAGAGGCAAAGTAAAAATCAAACAAATAGTGAAAAAAGTATTTTTTCCTTTCTACTTTTTTCTTGAGTGCCCATCCCCACCCCATTGCAGCATGTGCTGTATTGCTTTTCCAGCCTACTGATAGCTGGTGTTACATTATATTGTGTTTTTATTGAGGTAAAGGGAGCATAAGTCAATATTGGTGTGTGTGCATGAGTGTGTGTACTTGTCTGTGAGGGGGAAAAGCATGACATAAAACTTCTGAAAAGTTAAGGAGGAAGAAATTGATTTAAAAAGTAAGTTACCAGTGATATCTATGAGAGCAAGTTTCTCTGGAGTGCTATATTTAATATGATCCTGACATCTGTACGTGTGAACAGAGGCCACAGATAACGCCAGTGTGAACTTTGTCAAGTACAAGGGAGACTATTACGTCAGCACAGAAACCAACTACATGAGACGAATAGATCCACAAACTCTGGATACAAAGGAGAAGGTAAGATGATAACACTAAAAGCCTCTTTTCAATGCTGAATGCTAATAAAGAGTCAGAGGGTAAAGATGAGGGAGATGTTGATGATGATGACAAGGATAACAAACACAATGATACCCTTTTCTTATCAATTTAAGGTGGACTGGAGTCAGTACATTGCCGTCAACTCAGCCACAGCTCACCCACACTATGACCGTGCAGGGGCCACGTACAACATGGGCAACTCCTACGGCAAAGGCGGTAACCTACCTGCAATGCTCCCTTGTTTCCCACCTGTCCACCTACAGTATATATTATATGTCTGTTTGCTCAGTGATCACAGGCCAATGAAACTCTTAGATCAAACTTTTTAGCGAGAATAAGATCCAGTTTTCCAGTAAGATCAAAAAACTTTCTGATGACCAGGAATATGTCACAACTGTTTCTACTTTCAAACTGAAAATGTTTGTATCTTCTCAGGCTAATGATGTGTGTCTTTGTATGTCTGTGGTTTATGTCTGTGGTGTATGTGGGCTTCTTCACTGTCTTTGGGTAGGTGGGTGTTGTTGTTTTTTTGGAGCTGTCCTTTTGTCATCTGTGTTTGTATTTTATTTTTCCTTTTCTTACCTTGTATTTATGTGATTATCCTTATGTTTTCCATCCTAATATATACAGTACTACAACATATGTTTGCGGGCCTCCTCAGGTTTCTTCTACAACATCATCCGTGTGCCTCCTCCTGAGGAGAGAGGTGCAAAGGACGACTCTGCAGAACTGAATGGAGCCAAAGTGATCTGCTCCATTCGTGCAGCTGAACCCAGGAAACCCTCCTATTATCACAGCTTTGGTGAGATACACAGCATAGCAAACAGGATACACCCACTTTAGGTCATCTGTATGCTGGTTGTATACTGAATTAATGAATTCTATGATTCTTTGTTTTGTTTTTTGTTTTTTGTTTTGCCTGCTCTGACAGGGTGAGTCTACTTCTCTGAAAGAGGGGGAGTTTTTTGTGCTCTCATTAATTACTAAATTCAATTCTAGTCTCGTCCTGCTTCTTTTCGTCAATCGCAGCTCCTTTGTCTTTCTCTTCAGCTCTCACTATCTCTCTCTGTCTATAGCTCTGACTGACACATTAAAGTACACACTTTCTCTACAGTTATGATCAACTTTTTAATGTCGGTTTCCATGTTTAGACCCACTTACTTTTTGTCAAGAATTGACCATTTATAGCAAATCGTTACACAGCTTTAGTGGAAAAGGCTCTGCTCTGTGTTGCTCAAAGAAGCTCTCAAAGAATCTGAGCAGCAACAAGGATTCTGCTGTGAGAGCTAACACCTCGTTAACGTACATGAACATTTGATCTTGGTGCTGGGGTTAACAGTATTAAAATTCTAGCACATTAGGAGGAGGTCTTGGCATAAGCAAATCAACAGAAATGTGAGAAGAGTCAGGTTATAATGGCTGTGCAGTACACCTGTATGATTATGATTAATATAATTGGATGTTACCAGTCAGATAATAGATAAGAAGTCAATGAAGGAGAGAGAGACTTGGGAATATTTTTTGACCTGTCGCAGGTCAGTGCTTGGGCACAGTAGATGGCGCTCTTTTCTGCCCTTCCAGTGACTCATGAGTCACAACTGACCCACATGCAAACAAAGAATAGTCTTTTATTCATTATATAGAGAGGTGGGTAATGGTGGGATTGTGGGACCAAGAGTTCATCCCTATTCTGTATATTGTAATTTATGAGCATGGGTAAAGGCATGTAGTTATTAATTTCCATGTTGTTTTGCTTTACACTGCCTTTTGGATTAAGCACTGTAGGGTTATCGTTGCTTTGATTTTTTTTTACTTCTCTTGAACCATGACTCCACCCCCTGCATAGCACAGGTCAAAAAAGATATGTGAATCAACTAACACACCCTAATCTGAACTAAACCTAATCTCCAGTTTGTTTTTTGTACTGCACCAGATCCCTGATTATATCACAGTCTATATTTCTGGGAAGACCACCTCTGCTCTGCTTGACTGTTTGGCACCAAGGAATCTCACAAGTGATGGAACATTGTACTGTTATACAAGGCACCACATAATTACTTCTGTCAGCAGAGTTACAGAAGATAGGGGGTTTATGTTTATGTCCCATTTCATGTGTTAATGTGCAAGGTGGACCTGTGGCAAAGAATATTTACTTTGTACACTGATTGGCCTCAGGGGGAGTAGCAGTGAGTATGGCCTTCTGCAAAAAGGCACACAAACAAGCCTCATAGCATCATCAGAGCTTGTGTATAAATCCTCTATTATTAAATCATTCAAAATACATGAGAACCTTCATTTTCATACACTCATTTACATACAGATAACACCATTATTATTTTTTTTAATTTTCCACATTTGGTTCACACCCAAATCACCACTGAAAACCCGTTGACTGATCATGCAGAGTATACAATACTTTATACAGTAATTATCCAAAATGCTAAATTGTGGCAAGATTGTGGCCATGATTTATATATGGTCATGAAAATATTTATGGGGCTATCGGCTATAAAGGAAAATTATAAAAAAATAATCCAACATTAAACTAGTATACACTCTCTGACCAAATTCAAATGAATTTATCCCATTAGGTGATACCGCAGGTCTGTAGTGTATCTGTTTGGAAATGTAAATATGTGTTTCTGTTAATAAATATATTTCCTCTCGTTTGTGCCCTGCCTCTCCAGTCATGTCAGAGAACTACATTGTGTTCATTGAGCAGCCAATCAAGCTGGACCTGCTGAAGTTCATGCTATACAGAATTCAAGGAAAGAGTTTTCATAAGGTCATGACCTGGGAGCCCAAGTATGAGACCATCTTCCATGTGGTCAACAGGCACACTGGCAAGGTAACTTAAAATGAGTGGAACACACACACAAACACAGCTGCTGAACAGTCTGAACATGAAAGGAAAGTTTCAAGCTAATCTATTCACGCATGATGAAATGTTTTCTTATTTATTTTGATGAAGTCACACTCTGATGGTGTAGCCTTTTCTCATACATTCTTACTCTCAATTTTCTCATCTCATTACACAGCATACCCATTAAGCATACAATATCAAGCTTAATATCCTTATCATAATGTGAAGGTGCAACACAATTAAAGTGGTGCCAAGGAGGGAGCTTGTCCCAAAACCCTTTGTTGTTTGACCAAAAGCTTTCATAACCCTTTATTCATGTATAAATATCTTATATTAATGAGTCCTGATTGGTTAATGTGACTGCTCCAACAGGAGAGTGAAGTGAAATACCGTGCGGCACCCATGTTCACACTGCATCAGATCAATGCTTTTGAGAACAATGGGTTCTTGGTTATGGACATGTGCTGTGGGGACGATGGTGAGGTCATCGGAGACTTCACACTTGAAAACCTCCGCAGGGGCTCAGGGAAGGAAATGGACAAGGTGAATATGTGGACAATTTGACCCAAAATCAATCCATTCCATTTTTTACTTTAAACATATCCATAAAACATTAATCAGAAAGCATTAAGAGAGCTCTTTGTGATTCTTTGTTTAAGGGCCATCTTTTTATCACCAAGGTCATCTCTCTGTCTCTACAGTTTTTTAGCAAAGTCTTTCTCTTTTTGTCACATTTGAATCTAAACAGAAAGAGACAGTTGAAGTGTGTCTGATATTCTCTTACTTTTCCTTTTACTTCCTCTGATCATTCAAAAACTGGTCAATTTCTGACGCAATGCAGAAAGCTTTCAAAACCTTTTCAATACGATCTCTTTCAAATGTGGCAAAGTGTCTTTGATCAAAACATTCTTACATAAAAATAATATAAAAATGTTTCAAACACTATCCCTGCCATGTGCATACAGAATTTTGTTTGGGTCTGATTTTTCCTGAGGTTGAGTTGCACCTTTCAGTCAAATTCAGTCAAACTCACAATTTCTCATGTCTCTCTGATTTCCTTTGTCAGTTTTACAACTCATTGTGCAGAAACCTCCCGAGGAGATATGTCCTACCTCTGACTGTGGATGAACAAACTCCTCTGGACCAAAATCTTGTCACCCTGCATAACTGTAAAGCCACAGCAAAGAAGACAAAATCTGGAGAGGTAGAATTAAACACAATGAAGCGTGTTCATTGTGCATGTAAAGTGATATGTTAAACTGTACATTACCCTCGATTTAGTTTTACCGGAATCAACTAAAGAATGAGGCCTATAATCATAATCCACTCCAACACTCTCTTTTCAATTATCCAGCATGATGAAACACCGAAGGTAGTTTCCGCACGATAGTAATTTCATGACTTATAGCAGATACAAATTATGTCAAAATGAGAGTCCACCGTGTGACTGAACAATTGCAATTTAACGAATTATGTGTGGCCCACTCTCTCACACTCTCACACACAAACACACACACAAACTGTCCAAAATTTTCTTATGGCAGAATAAAGCTGAAACACTGAAAGACAAGGTGATGCTTTAGTTGTCATGACTACCTGTCCTCAGTCTTAGTTCTCATTGAGAGTAGTGTTATGTACATGTAACAGCTCAAAACAACTGTGAAAGTGCAGCTGGCTATTTTATTGGGCAGCTGAATGCAAATATCAGTATGTTGGTTTATAATTTCAATTTCCGGTACACGTAAAATCAAAAGAAACTGATTTATTCTTAATAAAAATACATTTTAAAATGAACAGCCAAGATCTTGTGAAGGTATCTATTTGACTGTTTTAGAGGATGATGCAATATTGATTCAAGGACTCACAGCATAAAAGCTAAATCTGGAGATACAGTGTACAATGAATTAGGTCTGTTGGTGTGCATTACCTGGGCAAATTTTTCAATGCAAATATAAAAGTTAAACTGATCTGAGTAAAATCCTGACTTTTTCCTGGGACCCTTCAGGTTTACATGATCCACGAGGAGCTTTATAATGATGAGCTGCTGCAGTATGGTGGCCTTGAGTTCCCACAGATCAACTACGACCAGTACAATGGCAGACCTTACCGCTATTTCTACTCCTGCGGCTTTGGACATGTCTTCAGTGACTCCCTGCTCAAGATGGATGTCCACACCAAGGAGCTTAAGGTCTCTATCAATCAAAGACTACTTAGAGAGACCTTATTGTTAACTGGGCTGGGTATTATCACATCAAAGTTATTTCTACTGCCGCCTCCCTATCACTGGGAGCAGCAGGTCGGGAGTTGGTTTTATGACATGAAACAGCTCCGAGTAAAGGGGATGTTTATGTAATCTTCCCTGTCTAGGTGTGGCGTTATCCCGGCTTGTACCCGTCTGAGCCTGTCTTTGTTGCTTCGCCCAAAGCTACTGAGGAAGATGATGGAGTGGTCCTGTCAGTCATCATCACACCCAGACAAGTAAGTGAACAACTACAAAAAAACAAAAACAATCCACAACAGCAGACATTTCTGTGATTAATGTTGACACTAGATTGTAATTGCATGCTCTACTGGATTCTGTGAGAAATCACCACAATCAATTCTCAACATAAAGCAGACATTGAATATATTTTTGTGTGACTTTACCATCCATATATTTTAACTTTGCATGGAGGAGACAAATGGTTTGGTGCTTTCACTATCATTATTGTGAAAGAGGTGTTCTGTGACCTTTTTCTTTACATAGCATATTTAATCTCTTCTATTCCTGTTTCCAGGAGAAAAGTACTTTCCTACTCATTCTGGATGCCAAGACCTTCACTGAACTGGGCAGAGCAGAGGTCCCTGTCAATATCCCATATGGGACCCATGGTGTGTTTAACGAGATGGGCTAGATGTGCCACTGTTTTTACTTCTGTAGCAAATTGCTGAAATAGAACCAGCAACCAGTCACTTCATCCACAGAACAGTGTATCTTTGTTGATGTCCTCGCTTGTAAAACTCTTGAACTGTAAAAAAAAGAAAGAAGAAAAGCCGGGAAAAAAACTGCAGACTCATGCTATCTGTTTGTGCCTCCTTGATAGGAGTAGGTGCATGTCTTCACTTCGCTGCCATTACAGTTAGAGAGATGGCAATCTTTTGGAGACTAACAAGACAGTAAGCCCAGCATGGCGTCAGCCTACTGATAAAGTGTGTCCTCTGTATGTTCTTATTGAGCTCTTGTAATATTTTGAAACAGCCTTTGACAATGGCTCGAGTACCATGAGGATGATGCTCATTTGGAAGGACGGAGGATATTTTAACTGGGAAACATTTTGAAATAAAATACATGAACGTCAATAAACACATTAAAATAAAGCCCATTTCCATTTTTTTTTTTTTGTGGTATAAAACCAAAGTGTTTTTGCATCATCGCGTAACTGGAAACACTATACTCCCAGTGAGAACAAAGCAGCACTTAGGAAACATAAAAATGCATCAGAGGAAATTCAATTTCTGTCAAAGTAATGTGATAGAAATGGACAACGTCTGAAATGCCTGGAAAACAAATGGATCTAACTGGTCGATAGCCTCCAGAGAGTCTAGCAGAGGTCACATCAGAAATTTAGTGCTGTTCATACGCTCAAAACAACCCAAAACAAAGATGACATACACATAAACGCTGACATGTCGGACCTTTTGTGGGAACAATAGGGGATGGCTGTTACAATAGCCAAAAAGCTAAACACAATAATGTAGAAAATAACACAAAGACACTACCCGGAATGTGTAGCCTACAGCTGCACTTGTCACTCCACCATCTCCACGATTGACTTTACTGATGCTTATTTCATCGGCTATTTTCACTCTCACATTGATTTGAACGGATTGATTTGAACTGACTCCCGGCTCTGCACCTGATACATGCACTACAGCTGTGTGAAAGTTTCAAATATATCATGACCCAATATATTGTGCTTTTTTAATATTTCAAAATTGACTTTTAGTCAAGAGTAAGTGGGAAAGTTTTAAAGATATTTTGCAACAGCAAATCCCAACCTTCAATAAATTATGATTATACGGTATGCCCAGGCAGCTTTAGCTTCTGTTTTTACAGAAACTGAATAAAACTGGAACGAGTAGGCAGAGCTACAGTCTACTGTTTTCATTAATTTAACACTGGGAATTAACAACACTTATGTTTTTGTCATGTTCTCTGCTAAACTCGGGCTCTGCCTCCTAATAAGCATGCTGTACAGGTCTCCCAAGATGCACGTTAATTAGCCCATAATTCCTAATCTAATCAGTCATGCTTAACCCGTGTGTGTGTGTGTATGTGTGTGTGTGCCTCTGTGTGCGCCTGTGTATGCACATACTGTGTTCAGGTTAATACTCTCTCCAGTGGGCATGACCAGAAGGGAGACATACAGCGACCTTTGCCCTCAGATAAATCTTAAGCTAAATATTGTGTTTTCAAAGCTGTGAGGTGAAGCAAAACCTTATCAATGGAGTCCAACACATTTCTAAGTTAAAGTATTATTGGATAAGACATTAAACAATGAGGATCAATGGTCCATTGAAGGTGTTATTCTAGATAATTAACACTTTGGTGGGAAAATGTGCTGGACTCTTCAGGGTCAAGTTTAAATGACACACAAGCACCCTAACTACAGCCATGTGTGCGCACACACCTTAACACAGATATACTTGCATAAACATATTTGTATGCAAGTGTGCCTGTCCTGGTTTCAAGGTGACAGTTTCAGACTGTCTAAGCTCTTATTTGACCCATGAGAGTTCACTCTCAAACCCCCCTGCTGTCTCACTAAGCACAAGTTATTGCACAGCGTCTTAACTGTGACTGTTATCTGTATCATTATTTCATATCCCATGAATTCATAATGATATCATCTATGTTCACCATATTAGACACACTTCTCAAAGGCCGGGACTGGTTTCCCTCAATAGTATGACCAATGTCTTCAATATCCAGATTTGTCATCCCTTATCTTCATGGTCTTGAGCCATCTTGTGGAAGTATGATTATCTGACATACAGATTATGTGCATTTGAGTGCATGCGTGTTTCATGCTTGTGAATTTACGCTTATTTAAAGAGGAGCGTATGTGTGCAGAGCCATGCATGCATATGTGTTTCTCTGTTGGCTCTCTCTAATTGTACACACACAAAAAATGCAGATGCTTTATGAAGTCAGAACGGAACAATTAAATACCCACAGAGGGAGGTGAATCATGCAACGTCAACTAGAATAAACCCAGACCTGAGCAGCAAGAAAAAAATGTGAGAGGATTTATCCATATTGCACTATCATGGATGGAAATAATGTGATGCCTGAATAAGAATTCACAATTCAAATTTTGCTCTTTTATTCACTGTGTTAGCAACTAATGTCTCTCTCTTGATTTCATGCTTTTTTGTGTTATTAGAAATTTCTTCCCCCTCCTGAGCCTACTGCTCAGGCAACTGTAAACTTTATACAGTTTATGCAACTGCTACTCAGTGAAAAATCACTTGAATAACTAAATGGCTTCTTTGTTATCTGCTAAAATAAAATAAGAAAATTGGTCTGGTTCTGGAAATGGTTGCTTGAAGGCATAGGGTTAGTTTTCTGTGATGCAAAAAGGCACTTCCACTAAAAAACTGTTGAAGGATAGGCTGAATCAGCTTCTGCAGTACTGATGCAGGACAGATGCAGGATACAGGCATGGTGGTAGATGATGCTTTACTGTGTCCTCATAATGACAGAGACTTCAAACTCTGGGGGGAGATGAGAATAAGCCCGGGCCAATATAGGCAGAATGAGGCTGATTTTGCCATTATAACGGTGAGCTCTTTTCCCTCTTGGATGGAAGCCTGGGCTGACAGTCAAACATCATTATGAGCCAGTGGCCTTGCAGTTTGTCACTGTCAGAGCCTCTAAATAGAGACTTTGTTTTCAAGATTTGTAAAGATTTATGACATTCCGGGCACTATTTAAGCGATGATGCACAACAAAGTCATTTTGTTTAATGTGAAGCCACTTTGAGATATGGCAGATTCTGCGGGGTTGTAAGCTTATTTCCTCCAAGCACAAATACAATTCGAGGCATTGTGCCATTTTTTAAAATCTCTCTTTCAATCTGAGGACACGCAGATGTCATGTGATCAAGTGTTGGGATATTGCTGAGAAGAATTATGACATTTTCATCATCATTGTTGAGTCCACATTTGAACCCTGCCCCTAAAAACCTTTTGTGAATTTCTATGAGTTCTTTTTTGGATCCAGAATGGATGTGGCCCTGGTGTCAGTCAGACAATGAATGGTTTTTAGTGGCCTCACTAAATACTTGAATAAAAGACACACTATGTGCTGGTTAACTGGATATCCTTGCTATGAGTGCAAGCAGCCAACACAGTCATCATTGCTTCCTACGCCTTCCTTGATGGGTTGCAGTTGTGGCCTCATCACTACTATAGTTGTACTTTGAGCCAGCCAGAACAGGCCCGTAAAAGACTCCCTTATGAAAGACATAGTAATGGTGTAAGAAGGGTATTATACAAGAATCAAAGAAACTGTTTCACAAAATCTATGGTTTCACAGAAAATCCTATAGCAATACCACTGAAGAAATATCACACAGGCCAAATGAGGTCACTATAAGCTCACTGCTGTGTACCACAGGTGCATCTTTCCCCAGCTCCCTGCAGGAATATTCAAGCAATACAGTGGCGATTTTTCTATAGGGTAACATTTATTATTGGACCTTGGTGTGACCGATTCCCACATTTTCCAATGAGGGCACGCGGCGGCAGCGCCCTCTGCTGGCTCGCAGAAACTCCTCTTTATAAAGTGCTGCGATGCCTCGACACGCATGCAGTGCAAAAGAAGCGTTCACTCCCTCCAGAGGAGCGCACAGCTTTTGAAGGAGCCAGTTGGGGGGAAAAATCCAGTCAGCGTTTTGTTGCACTTTCAGATGAGTTCTTCTTCCTCGTTAGAGATATTGGCGTAACTGACAGATCATTTCACGCCAGTTTAAGGAATGTTTTAGGGACAAATTGTCTCCAAGGGGCAATATGAGCGGGCAGTCTGAGCCCTTATAATGCGGAGAGATCAAGTCTCAGTAGTTTGTCGGTATGAACGCAGTGCAGACGGACCCTGAGAAACTGCTTTCATGGATTGATTGATTGGTTGATTGGCATTTGATTTTTTTATTTTTTCCAAATCAGAGGATTCTTTTTTTCCTGTGCGGTGGTTAGTAGCCAATATTATATCAAAAACTGTGGATTATTATTGGGAATCGAGGATTTTTGGAGGTGCGTCTTTATTTTGGAGTTGAATGAGGATATTGATTTTTTACAGTTAGCCTACGCCTGGGTCAAGGATTCGGAGAAGGGAATTAACCTTTCACAAGGTGGAAATATTAGTCTAATTGGACTCCAACTCATCTTTCTTGCCGCTGAGTCCAATATGAAGTCTGTCACTGTGTGGGTGTGCGTGTACAGCTTTCTTCTGCTCCTAGGTGAGAAGTGAAATATGGAGAAAAAAATATATACACTGAACATTTTGTATTAATGCAGGACACAGAGATAAATGGTGACATCAAAAATTATTGGTAGGGAGGATTTTTACATATGGTAAGGTATGCTTCCACTTTTCTGAAGCCGGACTTGTTTGAGGGCACAAGGTTATTCCGTTTCTATTATTATTATGTGCAGTAAAATGCTGATGGGCGTTCACGTTACAGTCGGATGGTTTGATTGGATTATGTTTAATTATCACCCATAGCTACAGACTGAACTTGGTCGTCGCAAGTGAATCACTTAAATTGGATCCATAAGACCACCACAGATTTCCTGTTGTAGAAATAAAGAAAAAGCTCATTGTTGTAACAGCACAATGCAGCGTTTAGTGAGTAGAGAGAAATCTCTGTGGTCTTTTCAGTTACACACTTGTATTTGGTCGAATATGAGAAAATCCATCATCATCATCATCATCATCATCATCATCAACCTCATCATCACCTTTATCATCATTAACACGATCATCACCACCAGTGTCGTCCGCAGACGCCAACACATCCTTTAAAATAATTGGACAGCTAAAACATTTTCACAGTTTAACTTCATGTCACTCTTTTTCTCACCCGTTGCTCTCTGATTCTGATGCAGCATCCATCCCCTTCCTCTCCGAGCTCAATGCTCAAGATCACCACAAGGGGTCTCTCTTGTCATTTCACTAGAACGGCCTGTACTTTGATTTGTGTGAAGGAGGTGTGTTCGAATTTTGACTCCTGTCAAACGGCAACACCTTAGTCTGTCCATTGTAGGCTAAGTTTCTGGTTACCTAGATTTTAATTAAGTGTCGTTCCTGATTAGGCTCTTTTTTTATATAAGATAGTTAGATATTCTTCTTCTGATCTTTGATTTAATAAGACCAAATTGGAGACTGAGAGGTGCAGGCTTGTTTGGTTTGGTGACCTCAGATGCACTAAAGTGAGCACAGGTAAAATGCTGAATAAAAAATAAACGATACATCAAAATTAAGAAACTCCAATTACCACATACATTACAGGTAGACTCTGGTGGAAAGTTAAGGGTTTAAGTGTCTTGCTGAAGATGCTTTGGCATGCACAGACATGCTGTCGTACACCAAAAAACCTGTTTATTTCTCCCACATCTAACCTGTTGCATAAAAAAAACAACCCCACCCCTGCAAAAAAATAAATAAAACAAGAATGAATTTTTATAAGCATTTATGATATGTGCTTGAATTCACACACACACACACACACACACACACACACACACACACACACACACACGCACAAAACACATCAATTTACAATTTTCTTTACACCTCTTTCTCCTCATCTCCACCTAGATGAGGCAGCAAGTTCCTGGGATGGCCCTTCATCTTTGTCCATGTCTTTGGCCAATAGTGCTCCTGGATCTCAGGGCACTGATTCTGGGCCCGGAGTTCAGACAGAATGGGTGGACTGCATTCAGGCAAGTGACATGTGCAACCAAAACCCTCATTGCAGCTCTCGGTACCGGGTGATGCGCCAGTGCCTTGTGGGCAAGGAGAAGGAAGCCATGCTGGACAACAACAGGGAGTGCCAGGCTGCCTTGGAAGTGCTGCAAGTTAGTCCCCTGTTTGACTGCCGCTGCAAGAGGGGCATGAAGAAGGAGTTGCAGTGTTTGCAGAACTACTGGACCATCCACATGGGACTCACTGAAGGTAGGAGGCAGATGGTTTTACAATTCTCTGTCTCAGTGGTAGCTGCCTAAAATTCAAACCTGTCGCATACTAACACCTCTTCAGGTCATGCTCTTTGTAAAACTACAAAAGGATTTGTGGAATTTGTGGAATTAGCACTTACTTTCTCACATTTTTACCAGTCATCTTATTATTGTGAGTGATCATTCTTCAGTGTCATTTGTTTCCTTTTGTATTCCATCTGTGGCTGTGAATTCAGCTTACAATGTGCTCAGTGGTTTTTATAACTGAATATGTTTTGCATTGCTTTACAAGAGCCACATATCACATGACAAGTGCACTACAAGATGCATGTGCAGTCTGTGGATATGCATCATACCTCTATTGATATTAATGTGCATTCTTCAGCATCACAACACCTATTTTAAATGAATCCTCCAATCTCAAGTACCAGTATAGTTTCCGAGCAAGATGAGAAGGATGCACACCACACCCTTTGTTGATGCCCTATTCCCAGATGCCCTCTTATTGTGATACCCAGAACCCCTAATGAAAAATATATGCTTTCCTGCTTTCCTCACCCTTTCTTAGGTAATGGAGCCATAATGGGATTACATTAGGTAGACCTGTTATGGTAGACTTATTGGGTTTCACCTAAAGTGTTCCATATTACCATGTAATTAGGTTACAATTGTATAGCTCAGTGGCCCTTATGTGCCCACTCACGCAGTACATAAAATAGCACTCTTGTTGTAACTTCTGGTTTTTACATTGCAATATATTTAGAGGGCATAAAGTAGCCCCTTGGACTGACATCACTCTTTTGTCCGTTCTTAAGGGTAAAAAGCACACAGTGTTTCATATTAAGACAAATATGACTGCATCAGAGCTGTTGGAGATGCCATGCCCCAGGGATCAGGCCAAAGGGGGACCTTTACCCTGGAGTGGCTGTTCCCCATGCTGGTACACATGGCTGACTCCACAGTCCGAGTCTCTGATGTCACAGAGATATCACTCACAGAGATGCTGTGTAAACACGGAGGACATAATGTACTCAGATGTTTTGACACGTGGGGTAATGGTGGAAACGTTGCAAAGACTCTGAGCTTTGAGCATTCTGGGCTTTTGTGTTGTGATCCGTGAAGTGATTCGACAGGCTGACTGCTCATAGCACCAGCTACACTTCATCACACTGATGGCAGCAGAGGGTCCCTGACATGAGTTCAAGGGAAATGTAATGACATGGATGCTCCCCAGGCCTTCTGTCTCTCTTCCTGTCTTTCTCCTCTTTTCTAACTCTTTCTCCTTTGCAATGATCTTTCTGTTCTCTCTCCCTCTTCGTATGACTTTTTCTTTCTTTTCTCCTTTCCTAAGAAATAGCGGCATCAGTCAGAAGTGTTTGTGTTTGAATATATCATGCAAGTTGTCTGGCTGTCAAGGATAGAGACCTCCTGTGCCTGCAGTGTGCCCTTCACAGAGCTTGTGCTTCTTTATGAAGAATGCTTCTCAGCAGTGTCCCGTTTTGGTCCTGTCGCCCTCGGAGATAAAACCCGCTTTAACAAAAACGAAAAGCTCTTACAGTGCAGCTTTAATCTAATCACGATCCATTGTGCAGTCAAGCAAGCTTTTGTTAACTGGAAACAATCTATGTACAACATCCATCTCTGGAAACAAACACGTAAGGCTGAATCCCAACAGACCCTCCCGAAATGGTGCTAAACTTAAAAATCATTTATTCACAAAACAGGGAGGTTTCAATAGTTGTAGTAGTAGGGTTAGATAACATATAATGCAGCTTTGGATGTTGTATTTTACATCTGTTAATATGGAGAAATGGAGGGAGCAAGAGTATATGAGACAGGCAGATAAGAAAAAACTAGGAACTAGGAGGACTGAGATTTTAAAAGGCCTATGTAATTTTTGCTGATGTGATAAGCTCTGTATGAAGAGTAGTGTCTGGTTGATGGCTTTAGGACAAACACTCATCACTTTGCACATATGGCCACTTTCCTGCGACCTGAGGCTGATATAAAGTGTAGAAAGTCGTATAGAAATCTCACTCTAGCAAGAACTTGGTGTGTTGCTTATGACCCATGTTGACCAGGGGCAGGAATTTGGCTCCTCGAGCTTGAGGGCTAAACCATTGTATCTGTGAAAAGAAAAGCGATGTCGACCAGAGATGGAGTGGGTCTAAAACAATCCGCTGTACTCAGACCAGCCATCCACAAACGGCACACAGATACCCCACTGCCTCAGGCAAGGTTATCTCGCTACCTTAGTGTGTACTCTTGATTTCAAATGTAGAGCCAAATGAATGTAATAAACAGTTCAATAAGTTTACTGCTGAACATTAGTAAATATGTAGCCCTAAACTGGACACACAGTAAACAGGAAAGAAAATCTAATGGCTTAAATTTTAATTGCATCAGCATGATAAAGGTTCTTTATGTGCCTTTTTGTCAGAGCACATGAAGTTAAGCTTTTCAGATCAAATGTTAGTGTTGTAGCCTCATGATTCTGAAATGAATACAAGCAAAAACATAAAATTTAGCTTTTTAAAGACCAGATCCAGTATTAGGTTTCATATCAAAGTCTGTCTCCTTCCGTAATGTTGACCATTTTGTGGTTTCATTCTTGAGTAAGAAAAATATTTCTTTTCAACATGGGCATCAGAGAATCGTACGACCATGTCTTTGTAATATGCTTACAAAATATGCACAGTAGTGAAATATGAATTTAAAAATCCAAGGGCATAGCTTTAGGTTCAGAGCTTATTGAAAAAAAACCCAGAAATGTTATTTCCTGTGTTCATATACATAAACACCTCTTGAACTTGGTTGGAAGTAAGACTTTTTTCAGAATCCGAGCACACATTTTTCATGCCTTGGCAAGGCCTGAGTCTTCAAATTCGCTACTTTGCTGCTTTGTTTATTTCTTCTTCCACTTCAGAAACAAAACAGTTTTATTAGCGCAGTAACCTAAAACAATGGTAAGAACTAAATACTCTACGAGACGATGATTCAAATTCTTTCGTATTTTTTTTATTTAATAAGTTTTATTTAATGTATTTGTGAAATAGTGGGTTGAGGTTTTGAATTAATTATATTATTATAATTATAATTCATATGGACCTAGATGACAGGCAGACATTTATCAAAATCTTACTTTTTCTGGGTATTATTTAAAGCTTGAAATTGATAACTTTGGCGACCCCCTGAGTCCTTTGTTGAAGTACCCCCCCCGAAGAAAAAACAAAAATAAAAAATAGTCCTGCCACTTGTCCTTCTCTCATCTCTGCAAATATCAGAGAAAAGAAAAATAGGACTAAAGTAAGCAATATCAATTAAATTTTAATATTAATATCAGAAATTAAATACGTGTCTTATTTGTCCAATTTTCAATTCCAATTTTTCATCATTCTAGTTTTCATTTTAAATTGAAAATAATTGATAGCCTACTGAAAAATTGTTCTCCAACACTGAAGTAGTTCATGCAAGGCCTGATTGCCATGGAAGCATGTAAAACAAGAAGGGAATATGTCATGTTACCTTGTATGTGAGGTGTGTGTTGATTATCGCTAAAACAGAACATCAGCAGCCAAACATTAAGATTACTTGTTCCCAAGACAGTGCACACTCAGTCAGTACAGTGTAATGGATGCTTTCTGCTGTGAATTTCAGAGTGATAAAGTAAATATTATCCATATCATTACCTATATTAAATGAAAATATCATGCTTATTTCAATGCAAACTGAAGAGTCTACCCTGAGACTTAAAAGATAATCTTTCCATCTTCATCCAAGTCAAATCAGATCCACTAAAAAAGGCCTTGGTGGAAAGGCCCTTAAGCTGTATCGTGTCTTGTGTCCGTGAGCTGCAAATGTAAATTACAATGGTAATAAATAGCAAACAGAGTCCTGACACTTGAGAGCAGGATGAGTGTCTCCAGGAAGTCAACAGAATCTTTTAAAGATGTTTCAAAGTTGACAGTTTGTGTGATGAAATTGTGCATTGTTGCTAAGAAAACACTTAGTACAGTACAGAGTGCCTCAGAGTGACAACATGACTCAGTATCGTCATCAAGTGTTGCTTTTTTGTGTCTTCTTGAAATACCAGCAGAAAGCATTTTGACACATTTCAGCAGGTGATGGCAGCTACATTTCTACAGCATTTGAAATTTCAAACACATTCCTCACCAGTATGAATTTGTTTGAATAACAAGACCCCGCAGCTATGATGTGGGGGTCAGATTTCCTCCTTGATAGGTGTATTGTTGCCTGCCTTTAGGCTACTGTACTGCACTGTTTGGATTAAAAAACCTCTGCTAAAGCGTGTTATAATGCCATTCTTTGAGCCATCAGCGATGGTGCTAATGGTGACCTGTTAATTGGGTTTTCTAACAGAAAATGGCAGCTGAATTCAATGTGTCAATGCAGCCGTCTTTGATGGATAATCGGTGGTTTCTGCTCTGAATGAGCCCATGTCAGTGTGAGGCAATGAGGTCTAGCAGTTTGAATCTATAAAAGAAGTAATTACTAAACAAGATACATTGGCTGCTACAGACAGGGATATTGTATAGACAGCTGCAGTTCTCTTTCAATTGAGCCCTGAGCCTCGTGGATATAGCCTAGCAGGTTTGCAGTGGAATTGGTAATTTAAATGATAAGTTCCACACCTCCAACATATATTATTTCATAGCCTTAGCTATGAAACCACAGCCTGGCTCTCAAAGTAGGAATCGAAGATCTTTTGTGAGGGCCTTTCAGAGCAGTTTAATTAGCTGAGCCAACTTTCACTGCAGCGAGAAAAAGGAGAGCTTCACCAGTGCTCCACACTAGTCTTTCCCAGCTTATTGAGAGAGGAGACTGTATCTTTGCAAGAAATCACCAGAATACCAGACAGTTTTGTAGAAAGATTTATTTTATCCATTTTTATGAATGTCAGCATTGCAAAGGTCAGCCTGCGAATATGTCACTGTATCATGCTAATATCACAAGTTGGCCCCTAATGCTGTGGGATGTTTCATGAAACGGACAGTATGAGAATGCTGTGAACTCTATGATAGACTTACACCAGGAAGAAGAGAAATGGAGAGAGCAAGAGAGAAGACAGGAGGTGAGGAAAGGGTGGTGGATAAATAATGAGGGAGGGAGAAAATTTAAGAGAGAGATGGAGAAACCAGAAGAATGAAAGAACAAGAGGGAGAAAGAGAGAGTCACGGGGGGGAAACTACAAAGGAGGGGAGGTTACAAAGGTACACAGTATTCCTGGGTGAAACCATCATTACTATGAGCAATGGTAGCAGTCACCGGCCATTACCTTAGCCATCCACTGTCATAAGCAGAACATTTTTCCAGCCTGCCCCGCATGTCAGGGGATAGGGGAAGCAGGCTCCTGCATGCTGAATATGTCCTCTCTGCTTTCTCCCTCCCTGTGCTGGAGACCCAGCCGACACTCACAGGTGGCTACTTCATCATCAGAGGAAGGGACCTGTCGATAGCCTCTGCATGTGATCAATAAGGTCTTTCAGAGCTTTCCCCTCCTCGTCCTTTTCATCCCTTCGTCTCCCCTTTCATCCCTCGTCCCAAAACGCGAAAAGGATCAGTGAAATATGATGACAAAACAGCCACTGTTTGTCCTCGTAAATCTGTCTAATGATTTTCTATACTGTAAGGTGAACGGCCCAAGATGACTCCCATTCACAAGGAGGAGTGTGACAGCATGGCTGAAATGAGGGCCAGGTAGCGGGGTTTAGATTAGCCTTTTATAGCAGAGTGAGTTCTCAGCGCCTCTCCATCAGAGGGGAGGGTGAGTGACGGGCCATTCTGCTCAGTGAATACTGTCATGATGTGGGCATTAAGACTCACTCCTGGCAGAAAGATTCACAGCGGTGCTGAATGAATGTGCATTGTAGAAGTCAACTATCAGGCCCGGAGGCTGTCATCACAGCATGGCTACCTCTCTCTCTCTCTCTCTCTCTCTCTCTGTCTGTTACTCTTTTTCATTAATAGAAATGGCTGAAAGAAGCCGAGTGAACTTATTGTTTAATACATTTTCTGCAGTCAGATTCAGTATTTGGGCTGTTATCTTTCAGTCACATTTGGAGCCAAACAGCAGCACTAATCATGTTTACATTAAATATTTAAGTTGTTTAATATCAACCAGCTGTTGTAAGTTTGTAAAATCCAAAATGATGAGGTTTTCTATTCACTAATTTCGATATGAAACGTAAAATGGGGAGGAGGGGCTGATATATTGAGCTGCACTGCTTGTAATGTTATGCTGCTATGCCATAAAGATGATAGTCGTTTTTACTGAAAGTTTTGCAGGATTTACACCATATTCAACATTTAGTACCTGACACCAGGTATTAAAATGCTGATTTAGGTAAGCGAGTGTGTAACTATTCATATTAACTTTACATCTGCATAGCCAAAGGGAAGGCTTGAAAATTTCAGCACTCATTTTCTCAGCTGTGTTTGCCCACCCTGCCACGCTGGATTGGAATTGTGACTTGAAATATTATTGTGAGCTAATCCAATATGCTATTTGTATGGTTTGAAATTGAGTTTAAAATGTCAATATCACTTCAAAAACTGAGGCGTTAACTGAATTTATGCTTCAACTTGTGTTCTGTGAAGCACAATTCAGAAAAAAAGATGCATTTATGCTATCACTTTACTTGATCTTCTCTTTGTTATGAACACATTATGGTAGTTAAGAGGAAAGATGAATGCATTTTATACAAACATAGTACATTCCCATATGCCAGTGTTTCCTGACACATTTCTATAAAATTCTGTTAGAAGTGTGCTTTGAGAAGCAATTTAAAGAGGAAACTGCTCTGGCTGACCAGATCTCTGACAGCTCATCTGCAAACTTCGGGAGCTCTGACAGCAAATGCTCAGTCACCTTTTGTTACCATTCAAGTCCATGTAACAACACGCAGGGCTTGGCAGAGGACCTCCGGCTGTGCTCCAGGCTGCTCAGGCTGTGCTAAGCTTTCTTTGTATATAATTAATATAAAACAAAAGTAATATTGTAATGTGTTGTTAATATTCAAAATGAAAGTAATATGTAATATGTAACAGGAGTATTTGGACTTTTTTTTTTTACAACATTGCCTGTAGCTAAAAGAGGACAATATAAAATCAATATTAAACAGGAACACAATCAGTACAGGGTACCTTTAAAAAAACAAAACAAGGTGAATGACAGTTATTAAAATTGACTTTGCTTCCAGCCGTAAAGGGGTTGCCAAGAATGTCACTAAAAAATCCATAGGACAGTTTCCATCACCTCAGGAGTTTAGCTTCATTGATAATGCATGTGAAAAGGTTGAGTGATGGTGCCTAACAGCTTCATAAAACCCCTTATGGCAAAGGAAAGGACTGTGAATCCACTTAAAAGCAGTATTACTCTCGTGCTGTAACTAGGGGAAGGCCTGATTGTCTGTCTGAGCCGTGCCGGTCATTCTCCATACTGTCAGAGCAAATGGAGTCAAACGGAGGCTTAATTACAGCGATAAGTTGTTGCCCTGCGGCTAAAAACATCTTATCACTAAATAGCTGGGAAGAATTTTCTATTACTTGATGAATGCATAATTGGGTCCAGGGTGACTGTCAAAGAGTATTTTTTTAAGTACAACAAGGCCTCCTGCTGTAGGTTTTTTTTTCTTACATCCTAAGGGCTTGAGTGATTATAGTGTGTTTTGCAATATTCTAATTCAACACGGCTTGTAACATCCATGTAAATAAGCTTTTAAAATTCCTTGACTACAGCAACTGTTGTGTTTTATAGGATCACCACAGTACATTCTACACAGCTTACTTATGAAATTCAATGTGGCTTAACGCTGTTTGATTCCTGGCTGATAGTGTAGTGAGGCTTCCCCACATTACAAGATGCTGCCTGAACAAAATGGTAAGCAACCTCATAACGTGATGCTTTGCTTTTGGCAAAAGAAATGGACTGTATTCCACATTTTTCTGTTCAGTACAAAGTAATCTTAGTGTACTGGACGAGGAATTACACTTTTCCATGGAATATTTGCCTCTTTCTGAAATACACAATAGCCATGTCCCCTGCTTAAAAAAAACATGAAAGGAGGGTTAAAGTGGTTGTTTGCTGAGTAAGTGGTAGTCTTGAACTCTTGAAAGGCTTCTAAAGCACTATAGCTTCAGAAGGTAATTGTTGTAATTAGACATACTTAGAGATCTTGAGTCCGGCAGGCTCTCAAGTCTCTCACTCTTGACAGAAATGTAAAAGACTAACATGAGCAGAGATGTAGGTGTTGCGAATCATGAACAGGCAGAACTCCACATTCAAATATATGCATTTTTAAGCACATCTTTCGATAACCAAACAAAAAAGACAAACTTTGAGGATTTAGGTAGTTTTCTCTAACGCTCTCTTTCGCCCTCTTTGTGTTTCTTCTTTCTCTCTTCTCTCTTTTGTGTCTCTGGTCTGTCTTTCCACTGCTTTTTTTTCTTTTCAAACACATAAACAATCTTCAACTGTGCCAGATGTCAATAGCTATATGTGCTCAGAGAATGGCCAGCTGAGCTGCTCCATCTTGTTATGATTGTCAATATTGATGTAGAGGGGAGATGTAGAACTACACATAAAGCAATGACTGCATGAATGCAGATGAACCCACGTCTGAGGTTTGTTTTCTTTGCCCTCTGGACAAATGATAGAAGATTCCCTTTAGTAATTCCCCTTTCTCCTTAATTACCTAAGTTTAATCATTCCCTTTTACTGTGTGCCAGTGTACATGTCATGTTTTCCTTTGCTTTTGATCAGTTTTAATGGACAAATTCAACTTGCATTGCAGTACAACTTGAATTCCACTTTTAGTAAAGTATCATTGCCTAGCTGATGTTATCGTGGCTTTCATTTTAGATTTCTGACTCTTATTTCATGATTAAATATGTTCACAGGAGACATAAAAAACACTGTACTGTATGTACTGATAAACATGGGTACACACACACACACACACACACACACACACACACACACACACACACACATAAATGCAGTTTCCACACGTGCCTTGCCTTTTATCAGAGCAGTTATAAGACACCATTTTATTAGCTTGCCTCATCTGTTTCAAAAGCATCCAGAGAGCACATTGATAAACAAAATGTACTGTATCTATTGATTGGATCTACTGATTGGATGTCCTGGCAGTGCAGTCTGGTACCAACAGGTTTCAGATTTTCTCATTTGTAGCAGCGGGCCTCCAAGCCTTCCTCACAACACCCTCACTGTGTTTCTGTTGGGATCCGAATGCAAAGCTATTACACACTGGAGGGTTTGTCTCAATCACGCCGAATGGCTATGAATTTTAAATGCGGGATTAGGGCCTACAGAGAAGCAGGCACATGGGAGAGACTCAGTCAGTTGAGTGCTAATTTGATTTTTTTAATTCTTTTTTTCTTTTTTACAAACAGCTCTGGCAACACATTGTTAGCAGGGAAGATACATTGCTTGTGCTTTAGTCATTTAATTATATCCCCGAATCGAACCACATCAGCAACAAATATCAACAAATTCTCTCCAAAAGGAAATGATTTTGCTTTGATGAACATCCTGATTTCTGTATGAAACATTTACTAATCGCTCACAATGAGTCACTTGTTGGTCAGCCAGTCCATTACTGGGAAATGACATCATTACAGTTAAACATTACAATCTGCATCCGATGGACCCATCAAATGAAAGATCAAAACATACTTATTACAAGGTGTTTCTGTTATTGAGGGCCAAAAAAGAAATAAACAAAATGTGCTTTCTGTTTTTGTGTGATTTCCAGGTTATTGGAGCTAAAATACATGTTTTCTAATGATTATTTCTAATGATTGTCTCTGCTTCTGTTTTGCTCTCTCTGAGACACTCAAGCACTCTGCTCTGTAGGGAAGGTAAAGTGCAGGTCATCCATTTCAGTGACACTGAGAGTTTGTCATTCTTACTGTTGTTTCAGGTGGAGACATTGATGACTCATCCCCGTATGAACCTGTGGCACCCAACCGACACCCTGACGCTTTCCGCTTGGCCTCCATCTCCTCAGGTATGACAGATTTGATCTTAACAGAAGTGTTTCTGGTTGATGAAATGAA
Organism: Euthynnus affinis; assembly: GCA_029490765.1. Taxonomy (NCBI): domain Eukaryota; kingdom Metazoa; phylum Chordata; class Actinopteri; order Scombriformes; family Scombridae; genus Euthynnus; species Euthynnus affinis. Next base: position 23,839,140 of record CM055842.1, on the reverse strand, counting down.
AGAAAACACGATGTAAATATTTGCATGAGACGGTTCAATAGAGGGTCTTTTGGGATAAAAACAGTGTAGTGGTCCAAAGAGCCTTTGTGGTCAACTGATCTTCTTTTAATGGCATTTCACCACTTAACTGTCCTTGGCTTTTGAATGAATTGGGTGCTTACCATTTGATCTGTCTTGTGACATATGAGGGTTGTTGTGGGATTGTGAGGTAAACCATTTACCCTCAGAGAACAACCTTACATTTTTTCCTGGCTATTGATTTTGCTTTCAGTTTGATTTCCTCTTTGGTTTACTAATTAAACAGCCTAGCAATCAGCAGGGGAGCTATAGCTTGCTATTTAATTTAGTGGTTATTACCATCATGGTGTCACTAATCAATGCAGATCTTATTATAAAATACAGCTACATTTGGTTAATTCTGTGCAGAGAAGCAAGTTGTACCATAGGTGTGATTGGACACAGGGACGACGCCTGTCCATTGCCAGAGCTACAGGCTACAGTCACTTGAAAATTCATTTTCTTTCATCCAGTTCTGACAGAAATTTCCGGAGGATGTTCTCTTCCATTTTTTCCTTTTTTTGCCAAAAGCAATCTACAAACACTGAAGACAGCACATTTCCCTTTTCTCTTGGCTGATGTATCTTGCTTTGTTTTATAACTGGGAGGTACAAGAAAGACACGCTTTTTGCATAATCCCCTTAGCTTGAAATCAGCAGTGTATCACTTGTTTTTGAAATTACGCTTGTTTGATATTTTGAAAGAAGGAGAGATTACCAATATAAATATGAAAAAGTGCAGGCTTTGATTATGGTAGAGTTTTGGGAAATGATGGCAAACTGTCTTCCTAGATTTAAGTGCATATTAATCTAGAAAGCATTTAGAAAGCGCAGGAGTGCACAATCCTCAAAATTTGTTCTTTTAATGATTACAAAATGTTTAGAAGTTGCATCTTTATTTGAGGTCTACATCAAAAATGTTCATAATAGATAGTTTTATGATTTGTTTTATTAGGACTTTGTGAAAGGATAAACAAGTGAGTAAGAGTTATGAATTATGGCTGTTTCAGTTTATCATGTTACTGTAGTGCCACCTAAAGGATAAATGCCATCAAGTATTGATAGGTACACATGTCTAAATATAATGTGTGTTCATCGAAGGGGTAATTTTAAGATGCCCTGCTAACTAACGGTCAAACTAAATAATGGTCATAGTTTAGCTGTTTATCTTTAACCTACCAGTGTAAGAGTTCAATTGCTGTGGTAAAACAAGGAGTGCCGTACAGTGCACCTAGACATATTAAGACACAACAGGGGACTCATTACTGTATCCATTTTTCTTCAGCTGTTTCCTCCATTCTCTCCAAGGTGAAATATTGGATTTGCTCTCCGAAATCTGTTTTGCCGCAAGCTTTCCTCATTATTTATCATTTCTGAGGACAGAGTAATTGATTGAGGCACTGAGAGAAAACCACAGGCAAACAGATAAGTAATTACACACTTGTTTTATGGAAATATTTCTCACTTCGATTACTAAACCACACAAAAATGTTCATAATCACGTCTATAAATGTTAAACCGTAAGGAGACCCAGGGAATATCTGATATCTGGTTGGTTGATGAGGACAGGGGAATGTATATTCTCCAAGATGAAAGGTAGGAAATTGAAAAATAATCTCTGCTATTTTATAAGTTTTTTTTGAGAGAAAGATAAGGGACACAATCGCACTCACACTCTGAAGTTAAAATGAAACAGAACATATGGAGACTCTGTTTCTGCATTGCCCCAAGAGATACCTACAAAACTATTTCACACAGGCCTCTTCTTCTAATGGTACTGTGTAGTCTTAGCCACTCATTTTTGCATATCTTCAAACTGAAAATTTGCATGCGCTGTACACACTCAGACAATCAGACAGTGAGTCAATTCAACCCTGTGGGGTCTGTCCCTTAAATATAGGCGGTGGCTACCCCCATTGATTTTTCTTGAAACACTGTGCTAATTTATGCTCATCTTACTCACTATTACTCATGCAAAGTTACATCTAAGGCTGACTAGAGTGTCTTTGTTGACAGCAGCGGGCCTGTGCCGTCACCTCTCTTTGCTGTGATGGTGTGGTGGCATTCCCTGGAGCCCTGTTCCACATGGGCCATTAAAGGATGAGAGTGATAGTATATTAATTTGTTTTATGACAAGTTGAACTGCCTTCAGTGTCACAAAACCAGCATATTCCAACAATCATTGTGCCACAAACACTGACAGTTGACTGACATTGAGAAGCTTTAGAAACTGGACCATATTGCTGCTTTAAATGGACAACCTGTCCAGTTGACACAGTAGCCTAACAGACGCCTGACACAGTTACTGTAGGCCTATGGCATGCTTCACGTTGCTAGACTCTGCTGACAGGTATGCATGTCAGAATACCTAAGCAATTACATAATTGCAGGCCAGCAATTGCCTTATGAAATCTGAAACATCATGGTCTGCAGCCACGCCATGGATGTATAATAAGAACTCTATACAGCATTTGAGGCAGGGCCGTGTTCATTCCTATGCAAGTCGCTCAGTGATGCTTGAAGCCAAAAAAGCCACTTCCTGCTGTAAAGAAATTACTTGGATGAATGCATACTGCGCATGCGCAGAGAACTTCTGGTTTAGCCCTCTGACTAACTTGAATAGGGATAAAACAATTAAATTATGCAGCTCTTATAGACTTTCCAAATGTTATCAGACTGAATGGATCAAATTCTGATAGTGAAATTAGTTATTTTGCAAGGGTTGTGACGCACAAAGAAATGTATCCACTGTTGTACAGCCACTCCTTTTCCCATGATTGTGCATGGAAAAATGCTTTTTGGGACCCCTGTCTGACCCAGATATTGGAATTTCAAGGTATGGCCACCATATCAAATTGGCTACAAAGCCCGGTGCTCTTCCTGGTATTGGGCCACACCAACTGCGTGGGGCTCCTTGCTGATTATTGGCTCATTCACTTCAGCTTCCGCCTCCTTACAAAATGTTTATAAAGACAAGAACAAAAAAGCAAGTAGAAAACAGAATACACCTGCTGTACAGCGGCAACATACAATCAATGGAACCATTTAACTAAAATACGTCACTTTCAGCTTTTTCTGCTTTCTTTTTCTACAGCAGCCTTCTTATGTGCTTGCTGTAGATTACAGTAGTCCCTGGCACACAGTACGGTGTCAGAGAGCAATGACAACTCCTGCATGGACTGGAGCGCAGCTCACACGTTTATGTGATTATGTATGCATTGATTGTAGCAGGCAGTGCGCGCACACCTGCAACAGAGATTGCGTACAGGTCGTGGCATGGGCCATGCAAAGAGCTTTAAGCTTTACTATCCGCTGGAACAAACATGTTCCACATCCTATCCATCCAAGTGCTGCATCAGGGGCTGCAGACAGATTCTGCCACACTTTGACCCAAAGGCCGGATCTCCACAGTCTGACACAATCTCGTTTATGTCATGAAGTGTGATACTGCCCACCTGCCCATCTTTTCTGAAGCAGTCAGGTTATTGCTGAGTGTCAGGTCAGAGGGTAAGATTAACAGGCATCTGGTAAGGAGTCCCAAGAATAAGCACTCTGTAGAGACTGGAGAAGTTATATAGCAAATAGAGCCACACCAATAAATCTGCCTGGCTGATATATTGTTATCAACTCCTAATGATCAATGTTAGTCGGCCTAAAAATCCAACATCAGTTGAGTTACAGAAGCAAACACATGAATAAGACAGTACTGACAGCTGACTGGAATCGAAAGTGATCACTGGTTACCAGCCAGTGGGAATGCTGCGAGAAACACAGTTCTTCTCCTTCAGGAACGACAGCTGTCCTAGCGTACGCAGTCTGGTTAGCCCCCAGGACTGGTGACAGTAAGCCTGTATCTGAATATGATGATGGTTATGCATCGTAACCCTAGCCTCTCAACACAGGCAGGACCTTATAACAAGTCACCCTTATGAAAAGATTTATTGTCACTATGAACATACCTGCTACATACATCAGACAAAGTTAGATAAAGAGAAAAACAGAGAAAGAGATCACAGGAATGACTTGTTGCACTCGCTATGAAAAGAACCAAAAGACAGTACTACATGGAAAAGGTAGCACGATGTGTTGCTATTCAGCCACCATAGAGACCAACTGAACAAGTGACTGAGTAAGAGAGAAAGAGATGACTTTGGCCCTTATAATCAGCATCTCAGCTGCAGTACTACTATCAAAATGAACACTACTCCAATGACAGAAGTAAAGGATACTGCAACAAATTAAAGGATCTATGAAAGTGCACTTCACAGGAGTTCTCTGTTCAGCAACATGAAACTACAGCACAAACCAAAGACACAAAATGTGCAATAACAGAATTGTTTTCTTCTTTTTCTAACCTTGCTGCTGTCCCCAACTTGTCTGCCACCAGTATTTCATAAGTGTATTTAGTTATTATTTTTACCATGGAATTTAGGCTTGCAGCAAGTCAAATGCAGTGCCCCATGATTGAATCAGCCAATCATATATTGCATTTTTTTTCATCTCCAGCAGTATCATGTCAGAGGAGTGACGCAAATATGTATTTTAGCCTGCTCCTTCATGTTTCTAAAAACACCAAAATATATTCAAGGGAAAAATGTCCTAAATTTAGATTTCAAGCCTAAGCCAAAGCCTCTTGCACTATTTCTACCTTTTCACTTGTCATTGTGGTCTTTTGGAAAGCTAAGGAACAAGAAGTACAATTAGCAAATAAAAGAGACTGCTTCCGAAAGAAAGGCATTTGCATGTTACTTTTTGCACTCAAAAAATAGGCTCATCATTGAAATGATAAAGCGTGCTGAGTGGGTCTTTCCCAGAGGAAATCTGTTGATAATCAGTTCTTTAGCCAAAACCCCTTCACTCAGTGTATGCATCTTGCGCAATGAATAATATTAATGCATATTTTCCCTGTTATAATCAAATTGGACTACACACCAGTGGGAATCTAACAAAATCAAGCAAAAAGATGAAGCATAGGGATGGTACAGGAAGGCACATTTGTCTTGTTTACAGTCCCACAACTGCCAGTGACAGACAGCTTCTCGCCCCACCGATTTTAGTTACTTCAGAAAATGAATCACTTTTGGTGCCTGTCGTGATTCTGCTAGTTTGCTTGATGCATGCAGAACCTTTTGTTGATGAGGAGTAAGGCAACTAAAGATTATTTTATTGATCAATCTGCAGATTATGTTTTTTATAACTGATTCATCGTTTGGTCAATAAGATATGGAAAAACAGGAAAAACAGCCATTTTCCAGTTTCCCAGTGTAAAATTACATCTTCAAATTGTTTGCTTTGTCTTACCAACACTCAGAAATATTCAGTTAACTAGCATAGAAAACAAATAGAGCAGCATATCTTTACATTGAGAAGCAGGAACCAGGGAATGTTTGGCTTGCAGAGTGTTCTGACAGTGTTGGTGGAGCTAGAGTTAAAACTTGTAACCATTGTTTTCTTGGTTTTAAGGCAGAGTTGCCATACAAGTCAGTATGCCACAACATGGCACACATTATGTTTTATGGGGGAGCAAACTGTTTTCAGTCAATGATCACAGTTAAACACACAATATGTAATTTCAGCCACTAGGGGTCAATCAAAACGATACCAAAAGACAGAGTGTGATGACGGTGTGAAGTAGCAAGGGATCATAGGAGTTGTTGTCTTCGTAGTTAAATAACTAGCTTCACAGGGATACGGTTACTCCAGTGTTAATTGTTCAGGATGTTTTTATTGGGAGTCAAATTACCCACAGAGGTCTCGTCCTCTCCAGAACAAACGGAACCGTTGATTACAGGTAAAAACACTGAATAAAAGCTGTTTCACTTAAAAGATCTGTGTTTCTCTGATGATGTATGGCGATCTACGGATGTCAGATATGGGCTGTTGGCTGAGCTGCTGCTAACACTTGTTCAGTTTATTTCTTACACACATTAAAATCGTTAAAATACTAATTAACACTTTTTTACCTAAAAAAATCAGCATTTCTCCTACGGAGTTTGGTGATGAACGGATGTCCGGTGCGGGCTGTTAGCTGAGCTGCTGCCAACATAAATGAATTATCCAAGTCACCTATTCTCCAAAAACAAATGTACACATAGATTAAAATGGTTAAAAATACTACTTAAAGCTGTTTCACCTAAAAAATCAATATTTCTCCGGCGATGTTTGGTGACCACCAGACTTCCTGGAGCTGAGCTGCTGCTAACGTTTGCCCAGTTCATTTCTCTGATACCTTAATATCCAGATGTTCAATGACTAAAATCCTTAAACAATTTAAAAAAAATGAAAAATGACCTAAATTTATCATGAAAATGTGGCTTAAAACTGAATAAAAGTCAACTTGTAACAGTTTGTGTGTAACAACCACAAAGCCGATGTATCACCTTGTATGTGTGTAAGTTACTCTTTGGTAGACGCCATTGTAGTGGACGAACACAGTGCCACCGTATGCATCTCATGCGTTTTTACTCTTTGGTAGACACCGCTGACATGCGACTAAATGAAACGGTCTGTTACATTTATTAAATTACAGATTTCTCTGGGTTTGAAAATTGTTGGCAACATTTGGGATAATGTAAGTACACAACAACATACATAACATAGGTCTAGTTGTTTTTAGACATTTTAATGTGGAATAATTACATATTATACCTTTAACTTAAATGGCATGTTTTTCACCTTTGTAAACAGTCAGACTCCTGTGTAGATTGACAGACTGTGATTGACAGCCAAAGTATGCTGTGGCAACAATCAGCAACGGGTTTGACTTAACCAACTCACAAGGTGGTCCAAAAATGTGTGAATTTTTTTATTACTTGTTTTTGTCAGTTGCTGATCATTGATAAAGGGTGCTTGAGTATGATCACCTGATTGCAGGGACTGCATGATGATAAGTTTATTTTTTAAAAGACAAAAAGTGGGGGGGCAAAACCATAACTCTCCTCCCTCTAATTGAATAATGGGGATGCATTTGCTCCACTTGCTCCATTGCTCAGGCACATATGTGCCTCAACTCAAATCAATAAGACATCATGCATGAAGGATGTGGGAGAGCATCCTTCCTCCACAATACACCAGGACCTCCATCAAAGCCCAGATGAATGCCATATTACATACAGCATGCAAAGACATCATTGGCTGTAATTGTTAATATGCTCCACATGAAATGTATTCTGTTCTCTTGACCCAACACTGAGCTAATTAACTTATTAGGAGCAGAGGGCACCGAAGAATCCTGCATTCAGGGGTCCCTCCAGGAATTAAGTTTAACATCCTTAAGTTAGACTTTCTAACTCTCAGCACTAAGCCTCTCACCTCGCAGCTCAGTGTGCCCACCATCCAATTAAATCCAGAAAGCTATTCCTACAGCTGGGGAAAAAGGACCAGTGCAACAGCCGTGCTCTGCATGCTGTTGAAATGTTTGACATTTTCACATTGTCCTCATAATAATTACTATTACTTAGGCAAAAACTAAGATCTTTTCATGCATGCATATGGTTTTTTTTTTTTCGTTATTAGGGGTCTGGGAGTATCTGTGTATGTGTTTATTTGTGCATGATTGGTTCTGTATACGCCTGTGATTGCGCCTGTGTGTATTTATATTACTTTGTTTATATGCTTCATTATTCTGTGTGAATTTTCTAATCAGTTTACCCTTAGCCCAGCCTCAGCTTGTCTTTCTCTGGGTCAGTAATGAGAGTTGCTGTTCAAGGCTCACTTAACAGAGACAGTTTGTAATAGTCAGCGTTTTTCTAACAAGTTTGAATTAAACAGCAGTGAATAATCTGGAGCATGTTTGTTGATTTAGCCTGTTAGTATGTTAGTGTATTTCCAGCTTTTGTGAGTTGTTAATGAATAAGGAAGCAGATTATTGATGGGATGTTGTTCTGTGTGGTTTACCTGAGACACACAGATAAGCTTATTTTGATACATTATGCATTATTGCCAGTGATGGTTGAAGGAGATAAACAGTATGCATATTAAGACTGAGGAGGCCACTGAGGAACGCTCAGGCTTTGAATTCCACAAGGAAGCTAAACTTGAAGGCAGATGCTCATAAACAGCTCAAGTATTTAAAAGTGTGTTTACAATGATTTAAAATTCCTCTGGACGCCCCTTTCCCACCTCTCCTCTCCTCTTCTCCACACACATCCTCACATACAAATATTTATCGTTCTCTCATCATTTTCATCTCCCAGCACTCTCTCTTATTCTCACGCTGGTTCATTTCACAGCGATAATTTCATGCTGAGAGGTAAAACTCAGTTCACCCCTTGGAACAGAACATTTCATGAACTCCGCTGGTCCTCCTCTGATGACGTCTACTTGTATAACTTGCTCAGTAAAGCTTAGGGAGATGATGTTGTAGATCCAGTACAGCCTCTTCCTCCCCTCTGGTAACCCTGCTGCGACACAGAGTACAGAGCTAATGACTGATGAGCCCTTTGACACAGAAATGCTTGACATGCTCCTCAGGGTCTGGACTAAAGACTTCCCTAACAAGCTCTCGCACACTCACCCAAGGCCATATTAAATCCAAACTTTGGCACCTTTCCTAATTACTGAGAACATACCCAGAGCCAAGAGCCTCTTCCTAACCTGGGCTGAACTCCCCTCTGCAGCGCAGCGTCCCTCGAGTAAGGGATGATATATGAAATGCAGAATTCAAATTAGGCTGACGGAGAGCAATTACTGGGAAAGGAAGATCCCTTACTCTTTGGGAAAAAAGCATCAAAATCCAGATATAGTGTACGTGAATATTTTATCCACTTCCGCTCATTCAGACGTGCTCTGTCCACCTCTCTCACCTCCCTTTCTCTCTGTCTCTCTTTATTATCTCTCTTTCTCTTTTGGCCCCAGAACACAGATCTTGGGTAATTTTCTGTCCCTCTCCTTCTTCCTCCCTATAAGTCTCTCCTATCTCAGATTTTACTTCTTTGCTTCTTTCTCTCTACACTTCTTTGCCTCTCTTTCTTTCTCTTGCTGCGTGTGCTGTATGTGCAGAAAGAATAGATAGTTATTACCACCACATTGCCAGAGAGCCCTATTAAAAGCCTATTTACAGTCACACAGCAGGATCACCGATAGCAATGACAGTGCTTAACTGTTGTTGACATCAACTTAATGTGATCAGACCATTTTCCATATACACGAGGCAGTTTTGAGTAAACAACATTTGACTTCTTTTGTGATTTCATATTTTGTGTTCGCCTAATTAATTCAACACATCGCATTACACTACATGCGCATGTAAAACTTCATATTGGTTTATACAGCAGCCAACAAGTTGCAAGATATGGTGGGAAAAACATTATTTATGAGTTTTCCAGTACTTAATGACTCTGATTGTTCTGTGTTTATAGCATCCATTAATCAATCAATGTGTCTGCCTGCCCATCTATCTTTTCATTCACTCAGTCTATTCCTCACTTGCTCATGAATCTATAGTACAACAGCCAGCAAGGTAAGTTAATAGATATGTGTAGACTATTGTGATGCTGAGAGCTGTTGATTGCACTGCTGATGGGCTGGGTTAATTATTCCGAGCATGAGTCGCACGTCTTTCCTGAATTAGGCTGGATTAATTGAAAGCTCTCCAGCATGTCTCTATAAGTAGCTGTCCAATCTGCGTCCTCTCATTTCACTGCTCTATCTGTCATGATCAAGTGCTGTAATCAACTGCTCAAGACTCCTCTCCCCTCTTAAAGCTTTTTCCATTTTTATACATCTTGTATCATTAGCTTATCAACCCCTTTCTCTTCACATTATAGCAGAATATGTTTGCTGAAAAATGCACTTGGAAAATCAATTATCAGTCTGTAACACAATACTGCATATTTCCCTTCCCACATCTACTTCTTTACTTCCTTCCCCTTCTCCCTCTGCTCTTTGCAATCATCCTGTTTGTGTGTAAGCACGTCAGAGCCATCAAGTAGGCTTTGTGTCTTATGTTCGCCTCAGGACATCTTTTTGGGTTGAGCACCAAATTCAATCTCAGCTCCCCAATCAGTGGTAGTAAAAATCCGTCCATCGCTGTAGCCTCAAAAGCGGCTTCGGCCCTGCTTGGTCAGATAAATCTTAGTAGCTCATCCTTCTCCTATTTTTCTTTTCATCCTGGACCCCCCAGTGACCCACATTAGAGCCTGCAGATGGCCAGGGGAGATTTAGGAGCTGCAATCCATCAATGTAATGTAGCCTGAACCAGTCTCCTCCAGCTGGACCGTACCGCCCTCCTTCAGGCCCGTTTCAGCCAAGCTTGGCCCACTTAAGTAAAACTTTGGCCTTACCTAGGCCTCCTCCTGCCCAGTGCCAAAGCCATCTCTCTTATTGATTCTCATTGTAATCACAGATCAACCAGGCTTCTCCCACTTGACAATGTTCAAACATCTTGCCTGTACGGTTTGATGTGGGTTAAAGTCACAGAAGTAAATGATCTGAGCAGAGTTCTGTCTTGCCTTTTCAGTCAATTACTGTACACTAACAAGTCTGAGTATCTTGGCAGACATCTGTTGTGGAGTGTTTATCCTTTCCCATTAGAGAGTGCAAATATAAACAAGTTTTTAATTTGATGATAGAATGATGTCTTATTTGAATAAGTGTCATAAAAAGTTAATGCCCCATTATGTGAGCAAAGAAGGAGAGGTTCTCCCTGGTGGCCTGGGGACAAACACTGCATAGACAGCACTATTTGAACACCTACATCTGTTGAACTCATAACGTGTCCCTTAACTCCCTGCCTGTTTATCACAGCGCCTGCTACATTTAACCTTGATGCATCAATGAAAGCCCTGGTTAACAGAAAGCTAGATTTACTGTACTTTCTTCTTTTGGGGATGAACTCCTGAGATTCTACTTATGCTATTTTTCAGTGGCAGTGAGTTTTATTTTATCTGATGTGATCTCAAATCGCAAAATCATTCATTTTGAATGTTTGCTTATTTTTTTCCCCCACTGTAACGATGTGCTGTGTTCTATGTATCCCCATTTCTAGGATTGATATTGTGCGATGCGCCACTTGGAAACTATACAGCATCTCTGGCACACCCCTCTTAAATAAATAGTCTTCTTCCTGCTTCAGGCTGTCTGATAGACACAGAGTGAGATTGGTTCTGTTGAATAAGAGATGAATCTCTCTGGGTGTCACCATGCCACCACAACCTCTGAAATATCATTATCTACAGGGGAGGGAGGTTAACATCTCTAATATAGCCTGAATACAAGAGAGCAGTGCCACAAGTGAACATGATCCTGCTTTATTACTGGTATATTTCAAGAGAAAGTGTTTTTTTTTACTGCCATGTGGTACTGTTTATGCTGCATCTCAGAACACCCAAACACACCCAATGACATAATCTGTTTTCCAAATATGATGTGCAGCCTGAGGGGTAATTGTTATGTTTCAGTTTGTGATTACACTTGAAAAAAAAAATAGGGGAACTTAAATCTTGTACTTGAACCATCCGGTAAGTGGATCATACAGCGCAGAATGTATTACAGCATGGAATCCTTGAGCATAGCACCTTCTGGGCAGATGTTACAGTATTTAGTGTTGTTTCCCACTGACCAGCATTCACATTAATACATTTTCTTGTCAGTAGTTTTTCAAGGTCTCCTGTTTGCTTTACATAATTTCCACTGAAGTATTTTTAATACTCTTGTTTACTTGATTGTAAGTCAAATTACTAATATAACAAAGAATATATAATTTGTGTTAAATCAAGGTATCTTATAATTCAATATGACAGACGACAACTTGATAATATACTAATATTATGATATTCACATCATAGTAATACCTGAAAATGAATAATTTATTAACATCCAATTTGGAATCATAACTTATTTCATTTATATTTCACTCAAGGTCTGAAACACACTGAATCAATAATTCAGTTAGAGTGGATGTGGGCTAGCTGCAGGCATCCCCCCAGTGGTTTGCTGCTGGTTGGAGAAACAGAGAAGTATAGATCATATTGAAGAGTCATTTTCAGCGTTCAAGTCTAACATTTGCAATCAACTTTCCGTTGGGCAGGGATGCTAGGATTATTGTTTTATTTGTTGATCATACTTTGCGGCTGAGCCCACTGTATATCAGATTGATGTTGACTCAGAGGATCAATGAAAAGATTTTCATTTTGTTCTGTTGAGAGTGTATTTTATTCAGGTTGTGTTTGCTTACATACTAAGAATTTCACAAACTGCCCCTTTATGAATTGTATGAGAACTACTCATCTCTCTTTGGAATTATACAGTAAATAACACTGAAATCCACAAGACTACTTCACGTGTATCTGGTATTACCAGGATGTTTTAAATCAGTGTTTTGAAGTGGTTATGAGACTTTAAGTGTGTTTATCTTTTAGGTTTACTGTAGTCACTGAGTTCTCTCTCTTCTTTGTATCCACTGTCAGGGATGCTCACAGTGGCCCCAAAAGGTTTCCACTGTGCTGACACTGAGAGAACCTGCAACCCCTGTCTTGATGCTGCCAAGGCCTGCAACCTCAACAGCACCTGCAAGAGGCACCGCTCCTCCTACATTGCTACCTGCAGTAAGGAAGACCCCAACAAGGGTGAAACCTGCAGCAAGAAACGCTGCCACAAAGCACTGAGGTTATTCCTGGACCGTGTGCCCGCTGAGTTCAGCCACCGGCTTCTCTTCTGCCCCTGCCAGAGTGAGGGCTGTGCCGAGCGACGCAGGCAGACTATCGTGCCTGATTGCTCCTATAAAGATAAGGATAAACCCAATTGTCTGGAGCTGCGCAGGGTTTGCCGCCAGGACTCTCTCTGCAGGTAAAGGAAAGGGAACAATGGGTGGGAGTGTACTGCATTTACCTGTACTGAGTGTTTGAAGGGTAGGCATTTTATGTGTCTGCATGTCTCTGTGTGAATGTGTCTGTTTTTGTTTTGTTGGTTTGATGGGCAGATTTTACTGCTGTGTGTATGAGATGAGCTACTTCCAAAGATATCCAAAGGTTCATCATCATCTTCTTATATTCATAGAAAATAAGAAATGAAAATAGAATCTGTGTACTAGAGTTCCTTTTTGACGGCAATTTTCTCCTTCTCATGGCATTCTAAACTTTTATATTTCTCTGCTGTAACTTTGCCAGCAAAGTAATTAGACTTTCAGGGAAGCCGTGGCTATTAAATGCAGGATGAAGATGTGAGGCTAAGTTGAAGGGACAACGCTCAATTAAGCTGAACAAAACATTAGTGGATCACTTTGGCTGCATGGGCCCTCTATTGCATTCAAGCAGCCGGATTCAATTCACACCTACCCAGCCGTGACATGTTTCCTTGTGTAAGTGCTGCTGAGAGCAGGTGAAACATAGCGGTTGTACTATCAGCCCAATCAGCTGTCAAGATCCCCCCGCCCCCCCATCAAAATACACATCCAGCCAGTTGAAGGAGATATGCTCTGCCTTCATTAGTCTAATAGCATAAAAAACGTGGGACATTTGAATAATTCTAGCCATTTAAAAGCTCATTTAGGAACCTAATGGAGTTTGACCAAGTGTTAGACTCTTGAAAGCTCACTGCTAAAAATAATACTTGTGATGTGAGAATTATCACAAGGGAAAACTTTTAGCTACTTTTCCATTTCCCATTGTGACGGATGATTAGGCAGCTGATACTGTTCCGTGACAATCAGTGACGGGTCTTGACAGAGTCGGTATGTTTAATACACCAAGTAGCTGTCCAACCTCAGAAGGCACGGAAGATGATAGCACCCTCTTGGTTTGTTACTTGCAGTAACTGCCAGTGAATTAGATGCCAGCCACTTCTTCAGAGAAGTATGTTCAATTATTTTCAGTGTTTGTTTTAATGTGACAGGTTTGGAATAAATTGGGTTAGCTTATTATGGTGGACACAGTGACCAATATGCAAATCACAGAAAATTTTAACAAATTCAAACTATCAGCTCATTTCTTCTGCACTTAAATTGATTATATTCTGCACAATATGAATAATATACATAATCTAGGTGTGAAAACATTTCACACCACTTACTGTTTTGCCAGAATAATTTGTTTACCATTCATTTCCATTTTTTGTTATTGTAAGAATTATGAATGTTTTACAATCACAAAAATTTAAATTAGTCTTGATAGTCATGCACAACAATTCTTTGTAAGAAGTGTATCTATGATACTTGACATTTATCCGGTTTCTGTAGAGGTGAGAAGCCTTCAAGGCTGAGTGTTAATGGCAAAAAACCCAATTCCTTTCCACTAACACTAAATCCATCCACCACGCTGCTAAAGTAGGGAAACTCTTTCTCCTCTCCTCCGATTTATGATTGTCTTGATAATTACCTGCTTGCCTGCATTGTGTAATCTGTTTTCAGGCTGAGTGGCTTTCTTTGACCTTTAGGCCCTCAGGTGCCTGCTGTGTGCCTGCTTATTGAGAAAGATGAAATAGAACGTTAAAGCTCATTATCTGTGGCTGTGTAATGCCCCACTGAGGTCAACAGCTCGATGAGCATGTACACACTCATACAGTACACGGACACACGCTGGCATGCTCAGCGTCAGACCAACAACCACACAGTAACCATGCACACACCCAAACACGCACACTCACTTACAACCACTTTGAGCTTGAACGTGACTCCAATATTCCTCTGTTTGAGTGCTGCATTCTCCTGCAGTGAGTAAGTGCTGCCATGCAAGAGAATGTCACAACGATTCAATTAAACTGAGATGTCATTGGTCAGTGCCGGGCTGACAGTGCTCTCTGATTGGTGATTTTCTCCTGCCTTGAGGTGTCCCCAATCAGTGTGAAATATTCCTAAAGTGTCCTCTATCTGTCTTGATGCCCTCTACCTGTTACATGATGTCAGACTTTATCACAGGACCTTAGAGACAGTGATTTGTTATTTTATCTCATCTGGTAATTTATTGAGATACTGTAGTAACCAACACATTATATTCTTAATTTGTTCTGCACCTTCAGTATGTTGTACAAGCAAATTGAATTTAAAACTCATTTGTCATGCTAATGGAGAAAAAGTCAAGAGATTTGCAGTTCATTTTGTGCAACCTTGGTGCTGCAATGGAGCAACTCTCCCAAAACTTTTTAAATACAGAACTCACAACAATTCACACTCAAGCACAACACCAGAGGAAACTTTCCTTGGCCCTGTTCTCCCCTCTCAGAGATGTGTTGATAAAAGCAGAGGAAGATCATTCAACGACAGGCCTGTCTCCCTTGGGGACGCCTGTCTGACTCCAAAGAGGGGATACACAGCTAGCCCAAGACTGTTTCATTTTAACACTGGAGATAGATCGAGAGAGGAGGGAAGGAACAGTGGGATAAAGAGAGGGAGTGAGAGATAATGAGACACAAAAAAGGAGGAGGGGGAGGGAGGGTCACATGAGCCATAAAGCTACTGCAGCAGGTTGGAGGTCTTTGGTTTGGTCACACAGCTATGGACCTCTGCAGCAATCTCTGCTGTTCATCTCAAAGACGAGCTTAGCTCCCTGCAACAGACTCTGATGAAGAAAGGGTCACGGCTCAAAACACACCCAAGTCAAAATGAATTTAAAAATGTATACTCACCTATTTTATTATTTATTTTAGACTTTGAAAGGCCTGCAATTCCTTGCTTTACACTCTGAAAGATGCCTTCAAATACTTTCTTCTTTGAGTTTTACCTTGAGCACATCAGATGCCAGATTGGCTGTGATTTCACCTTTGGAGACTGTTCCAGGTGGGGCCCAGTGCTCAATCAAACAAAAGATTTTTTTGTTTGCCTGTTTTTTTGGCATTTCTTACCTTCATTGGACAGTCAACAGTGAAGTAGTAGACAGGAAACATGGGGAGAGAGATGAGTATGACATGCAATAAAGGTCCCTGGCTGGAATCAAACCGGCTGTTAAGTGGCATGTGCAGTAACCATTCAGCTACCATGGCGCTCGTAAACAAAAAATAAATATTTGAAAGGATTTCAAATATTTCATTTTGGCTTAGGCTTAGGTGGCATATTGCACTAGAAGATTTCATTCTCTTTTTGGTCTCTGTGGAGGCAATTGTTGACACACTCTTGAGATCCAGGGACTGTAGATGGACAGTGAACAAGCGTGCAACTCTTATTTCTTACGCCTGGTTGTATTTCTGCTGCAGTTATTATGTCATTTCCTTCCATAATCCTGCACAAACAGAGAAAAACAGACATTCCTTTTTTGTTACTGTTCTCCTATTTCCCTCAGTTCCTCTCTTCTTGTTTCTCTACACTGTGTTCTCGCCATGCTTCCAATGGATCCAGCATCTATTCATTTAGGACTGCTGAGTCCACAGAGTGACAATAGGCTATATTTGGATGTGCTGTTTTGGGTAGTGTACTGTGAGCATTTGTGTGTAGCTACTGTACATACATGTATGCAAGCAGAGAAACTCCCTGTCCATTTCCATATCAGCTTATGCAACACAAGCCCAATGAAGCCTAACCTAAAGAGCCTTGAGTTGTATATGTGTAGTGTATTGATTGTCTGAAGGATCAATGCAACACTTCTATCTTTGATTTATATTCCATGGTCTCCAGGCTCACTGGGTGCTCTTTGATTGAGTTCTTTAGCCACTGGTTTTCAAAGTGGGGAGCTGAGAGACAATCGATCACTGTACAGGTAACCTGACCCAGTTTGGGAGATGTACTGTACTAGGCTGCCTTTGCTTACAGAAAACTCACAGGCTACTACAATCTCTCTCTTTCACACATCCACACACACACAGACCTAAATCAACAGTCTATTCTGTTGTATCTGACAACTCGAAACTCCACTGAGGGAGAACAGTATAGGGAGAATGACTGGCCCAGATGGCATTACTCTGTAGTTTTTTAAACAAAGCTGAAGGAAATCAGGATGCTGTTGCACTTTTATCATCAATCTCTCTCTCTCTCTCTCTCTCTCTCTCTCTCTCTCTCTCTCTCTCTCTGCCTCTGTCAGCTTGACCTCTCTAACTCTGTCACTCTTTACTTATGGAAATTTCCATAACACTCTTGTACTTGATGTATTACCACTAACCCTTAACCCCCGTTCAAACATACGATCAGTTTGCTGTGATGTACTGTAACGAAGGTTGCAATATTGTAATTCTAGTTCTATAAGCACAGGCGGAGCCCTCTACTGGACTCTATGGGTAATACTCTCCTCCAGTCACATGCACACAATCGCCCACTGGAATTTGCATGTACATAGCAGGCCAATCAAGACACGTGTACCAATTATGTATGTCTCACACAGAATATAAGGCAGCGTCTCACTGCTTCTGACATCCAGAAACCATTTCAGTGGATGGTGTTGGAACAGCATGGTCCATAGGTAGAGGGCTTGTCATATGCTTATAGAACAAGGGTTACAATATTGTAACATTCATTTTATTTTACAAAGGCTCCACCCTCTACTGGGCTCTATGGGTACAGTAGGCAGAGCCCAATGAATGGAGACACACATCACTGGACGTAGTGTCCAAACCAGCTGTAAGAAACATTTCATGGGGGGATGGGCAAAGAGAGGTCTGTTGCCAAAGTCTTCATGACAGGAGGAAATAGCAGCTGAATGCACTTTAACAGTGGCATGAGACAGCCCCCTTTCCACCAGATACTGCAGAAAGGAAAGAAGCTCTCTCATTGCACATGTCAGGAGGTCTAGTCTGCTTACCTTGCCCCAGAGTTTGATTCTCAGCCGCCTTGCTTGTAGCAAGAAATGGTGGATCCTGGTCTGGCCACCAGGTTGGTCTGTACCACTTGTGCAGACAGTCCAGACACATCAGCCTGTCCCTCTCAGGAGCCAATGTTGGAGATGTTGGCCCAACGTGTGCAGTACACCTATCCTAAAACCAAGAACACCACCCATATTTTGAGGAGGTTAATGTGTTGGTTTTCCCCTGAAGGCCACACCACCTATTGTTCTCCCCAGACAGGTGCCCTCCATCCTGTCAGGCATCTGTGAACACCGCTATGTAGAAAGTCACTCAACCCAGTGGTGTCCCTGACGCAGATGCTGTGGGGATCCCCAATAATACATGTCCTCCTGCACTGATGGGGAAATTTCACCATGCAGTACTTGTGGAAGTTTTGGTATTCCAATTCAGCTCACTCCACTGCAAAAACTTCCGTAAACGGAAGATTGGCTCATGTGGGGCTGATATTGTAAAGGAAGATTGGCTCATGTGGGGCCGATATTGAAAGGGCCAAGCCAACGCATCCACCCCCAGGGGTGGATTGTCTTGTGGCATCAGGGAGAAGCAGAATGGGCAATGGGTGTTGTTTTGACTGTCGAATGGGTCCACTTTCACTTTTCTGAACCAGTTTCAAATCTGTTGCACCACCTTGGAATGTAGCACCCACTTGTCTTCCAGAGGGCCGCCTCTTGACATGAGGTCAACACCCTCATGTCAAGTTGTGGAGGGCTCTCAGAGACAGGAGGTGCTCTGAGGCCCACAACAGTTTCTCTGCCATCCTCAACAGGGCTGCGGATCGGATCAGATACTGCCTGTTGATGTAGGCAATCGTGGTGCAGTTGTCTGTTCTCACTAACACATGTCTCCCCTGAACCAGAGGCAGGAAATGTTGGAAAACCAAGAACACCACCCATATTTTGAGGAGGTTAATGTGTTGGTTTTCCCCTGAAGGCCACACCACCTGTTGTTCTCCACAGGCAGGTGCCCTCCATCCTGTCAGGCATCTGTGAACACCGCTATGTAGAAAGTCACTCAACCCAGTGGTGTCCCTGACGCAGATGCTGTGGAGATCCCCAATAATACATGTCCTCCTGCACTGATGGGGAAATTTCACCATGCAGTACTTGTGCCTTTTGGGATCCAAGCGTAAGCTGGCAAACCACCATTGCAGGTCTCCCTGATCCCGAAGACAATCCACCCCTGGGGGTGGATCCCCAGTGAACCACTGGATGGCCCACTGCCTTGAGCCCCAACACCTGTATGACAGTCAAAGCTGTCACTGCTGCTCCCCGCCACAGTCTGAGAACTGCCTACTGCAGGGCCATCTGTCTGTTCTTTTCTGATAGAATGGCCTACAGACTGACTGAGTAGAGCACAACTCCCAAGTACTCTGACTGCTGGCATGGCTGGGGGTGCTCTTCTTCCAGTTGATTGCAAAACCTAACAGGGTTAGGTGCAGCACCAACTTGGTTGTGTGGAAAATGTCCCATTCTTTGCACTTGGCCATGATAATGATATCCAAGTAAAAGAAGGATAGATTTATCTCCTAGTATGAAGGAGGAACACAGCAGAACTAGAGTGAATAACCCAGTCTCAGGCTACTCGTGTCAGCGGCTAGCTGGGGGGCAGTAGCTGGGAGGTTGTGGTACTCCAATTCAGCTCTTTCCACCGCAAAACCTTCCATAAACAGAAGATTGGCTCATGTGGAGCCGATATTGAAAGGGCCAAGCCAACGGGGGGTGGTCTGTGAAAGTACTATTGTCGGCTGCCTCAACACAGCATTTGATGTTGTGTCAGTTTATTTGTTCCCTCTGTATTTCTCATGGAAATGTCAAGAGGGGAACAAAGCGGACATCTCCTCTCCCCTTGTGTGGGAACTTCTTCTCTAAGGAGGAGCGAGCTGGCTGTGCTATCATTGACCCAAGAGATGAGCTGTGTATGCAGGTCTCATGAAGGATAGCAGCGAAAACAGTGGGAGATAGTGTTGACACTAAGCTAAGCTAAGTCAATGTGTGGGGGCAAGGCATTACTCCTCAATGAGGATATAACACTGCTCGCCACATCATCGTTAACCACAGAGACGAGCTGTGCTGACTGTGTGCGATAGATAATAGTACCAGTGGGCACAGCAAGAGACACTATGTGTTGCTGTGTTGGGCAGGATGTATTTCTTTGTCACAATGTCACACCTAACATAACGCTCATGAATGGGCTCTGCACTCAGCCCAGCCATGACAATACCACGAGAGCCTGCAGCTGAGTGAGACCACCCGCCGTCTGATTCCGTCTGAGAGGCAGAGGTGCCAGTTGAACGAGTACTTTCTGCACTACGCAGCCTCTGTGACTAGTTGGATGAAGCAAGCTGGGCCGCTAATTTTCTTTATTAAACATTTTCAACACAGCAGAACACATAAACATCAACAGTGGCAGGACGGACTGGTGTGGTGGGGGGTGGGGGGGGGGTACATTGGATCCATTCTGGATGCTTCAACACACTGCCAGATGAGCTGGGCCTTAATAGCCTTCACATGGCTGGCTAACTGGTTTGGGTGGGCTAGATAGGGGCTATATGAGCCCTACACGCTCCGCCACCACCACCTCCGGGAAATCATGGTGAACTGAAGATGAAGGTGGATTTCCGAAGATCAGCGATGTTGCAGACACAGACAAGAGGATGACCCACTGCCAGATGAGCTGGGCCTTAAGAGCCTTCACATGGATGGCTAACCGGTTTGGGCGGGATAGATAGGGGCTATATGAGCCCTACACGCTCCGCCACCACAACCTCCAGGAAAACATGGTGAACTGAAGTTGGAGGTGGATTTCTGAAGATCAGCGATGTTGCAGACACAGACAAGAGGATGACATTATCGTCTATCTGCAAAGCTGCTGGGACAGTTTCAGCTAAGGCATCCGACAGCAAAACCATATTTGAGCCTTCATTGTAAAATGGTGAACTCTTTAACACCCTGGACAGAGCGACAAAAATGTTCTTGCCGTCCACAGATTTTCTCAATTGCATCATCTCAAACTCAAAAAAGGTCCTCACAAAGATGGAAGTATAAAAACCCATGTATGCATCTGATTTCCCTTGCTCACCTTTAAAAGTCTGTTCTCAAGGTAATACCTGGACTGTTTCTATCTCCCTGGTTACAATACAAGCTATCAAAGTGAAGTGTCTTTTCTGATAGCGTAAAGCTCTGGTTTTGCAAGCGAAGCATGTGTCAATTGGTGACCTTTTCCTCATACATAGTAGAGTTTGCTGCAGTGTGCGGCTTTAATCAGGCCCCAGCTCCGGCAGAGACGTGCTCGGCTTGCTGGCTACACATGAGAGCAGCAAACAGGGTGAGCGGAAAGCAAGAGAGAGAGAGAAAGTACTGAAAGGGATGAATCAGGAACTGGAAAAAAGAATGTGCATTTAATTCCAATACATGGATTAGTATATGCCCATTTAGTTTCCTAACTGTAATCTCTAAGGGAACATGGTATAGCGGAAAACCGTAGTCATTACTGGCTAGGCCCATCCTTTCCTCCACAATCTCTTCCTCCCGAGGTACCGTATCTATTATTAATGCAAACATCATCAATAGGAATTCAGACTTATCTAAAGAATGGTCCATGTGTGGTTTTGATTGTGTCAATTAGGGTCTGCTCTTTCACTTTTTATCCCTTTACTCCTAACTTGTCTTTGCACTTAAGGAGTCTCACTGAAAGCTGTAGCATGAACCTTTTTTTCAACTTTTCTCACATAATTGTTCAATATGTGAGTAATAGCTATTTAATTACTGGTAATAACTGTTCTGCAGCACACTGCTAACTCACTCTGTCACTCTTTCAGGGACAGTTCATCCATTTGTTTGACGTGCACACTTTGTGTGGGGGATAGCTGTTTGCCTTGTTCGGAGTGTATTTAGGGAGTTCAGATAACCTTGAATAATCTACTCACCCCTTACCAAACAGACAGTACTGGGTTGTGTGTGGCATGCTTGATTTAGCATTCATTCCAATGACATAACATTCAGTAGGGGGTTGTAAGACATCTGCAGCGGGTGGTGTAGCAAGAGGCAGGGAGAGAGTAAGCAAGAGAGAAATTGAGCAAGTAAAAGAAACAATGAATTGCAAGCCAATTTTATGGTCACCAAACAAGGAACAATGTAATCATGCATAAGTAAGTGTTTCAAAATTAAACAAAAAGTGGGTTAATTAAATGAAAGAGGAAGTTCAGATTGTTGTTTTTTTTACTCAAGAGTTGCTCCTTGATAATGTTGGGGAGGTTGTGTCACCAGACAGTTTTTGTTAGTTGAAATTCTCTGCTGAGTAAGAGGTGAAAGGTTGTGTCACGTGACAGCTAAGCTAAACTGCCTTGTGTTTTGACTGAATGCCATCTGTCCACATTGCCCTTTTAGAGTATTGACTGGGAATCACAATGAGTACAGTGCTGCCAAAAAAGGCAGGCCTCTGTCCAGGCACATTCAAGAGAAAATAGCTATGGGTGAAATGGACTATCACCTCTGACCAGAGCAACCGAGAGACTGTCTTGGGGTCGCTAGTAGAATTTAGGTAGGAAAGCAGGAGCAGAATTCCGCTGCAGCAGACCAAATTATAAGACACTGAAGAGTGTCTTTTAGTGGAAAGGAAAAAATATATAACTCTGACAGATGTTATGCCTTTTTAATCAAAATATATTCATAGCACTCCACTCACAAAGTCAGTGCTGTATTGTTAGGCTTTTCATAATAAGTGTTATGACGTAATGAGCCATGCTGCACAATGCAGAAAAGTCAGTGTGTCAAAAGAAAGTAATAGTCGTATCTCAGCATTGTCATGGGCCATTGTTTGCTTTGGCATTTAACATGAAGTGACAAAAGGACACACAAGGCCGCTGAGTCCTATTGATTGAACCAGGGTCAAATTCCCTCGCCGTGAGTTTGCACATGAGCACTTGACGCTGCAATGACAATCAGTGTCACTGACAACAGAGCATTAATCAGAGGGGTTAGGGTTAGAGAGGAGAGGAGAGAAGAGGAGAGGAGAGGAGAGGAGAGGAGAGGAGAGGAGAGGAGAGGACAGGAGAGGATAGGATAGGTCAGGAGAGGAGAGGAGAGAAGAGGAGAGGAGAGGACAGGAGAGGACAGGAGAGGAGAGGAGAAGAGAGGAGAGGAAAGGAGAGGAGAGGAGAGGAGAGGAGAGGAGAGGAGAGGAGAGGAGAGGAGAGGAGAGGAGAGGAGAGGAGAGGAGAGGAGACATAAGGTCCGTGCTCATTTGCTTCATGTAAGTGCTATTATGTTGCCAGCTATTGTGTCATGGTTATTGTTATACTTTCTGTAGATGAGTGAGAGATATGGCCTCTACAGTCTCACTAGGCTGAAGACTGAGGGAAATGATAAGAATGAAGAGCGGTAATTTCACATTTAAAAGAAATGATCATCCATAGAAGAACACACATTAGTAGACAGAGCATACTGGGGAAGTCTCTAAACCAGATAGGACTCTCAACAGACTGTTGTTTTTAATGTAGAAAGGAAGCTATTAGAGGACTTTAGAGTCTGATAACTGTTTTTCTTCCTGCCTCTCCTCCTTCAAGAGGAAATGGTTTCCAAGACTGACACTCATCTGATTTGAGTCACATTGTTTGTCACGGGCATCAAGTGATAGGAATAAGAATCCATATAAAAAGCCATTAGTTTTCTATTACTGCCAAGCTGGATGGACAGGCACTCACCGCTCAGCCGAATCACTGTGTTTAAAGTGTCAGGTTGGCTGAAAGAAGTCTACCTCTGTGGGGGCTCCCCTGCCACTTCCCTGGGGGCTGAGTGGCTGAAATGACCATAAAACTCTGTTGAGCTAGACAGCCTGTAATTTCAGCAGCGAGTGGCGCCTCGCCGAGGTATAATGGAAAGCCTGTGGAAGCCATGAAATGTGCTGCATCCCGGTGTTGGAACACCATTGTCTGAACACTCAGGACACCTCTCTAAACTTTAAATTACTGTTTTTAAGCCATCATTGTCTGAAAGAGCTCCGCTTCTAAAAAGAAACATGGTGCTTGTTCAGTTTCTTTAATCTTCCGTGGTCTTTGCCTTTCCTACAGAAATCTGGCGTTCATATTCTTTATTAGCACGAAAGTAAAAGACCCTTTGCCTATAAGAACTAGAAAAATGGGAAATGCGCTTCTAAAGGTTGCTTTGTATAGGCACAATAGAATTTTTCTCTGTTCCCTTTTTGTTATATCTTTTTATCAACTGTGAAGTGAAGTGCCTTCTTTTAGTCCGAACAGGGACGGATGAGAGAGAGCTCTGAGTGAAGAGGACAGGTGTGGAGAGGGACACATTTGTATTTGTGTGTGCGTATATTTATTTATTTTGGTATGAATTATCATTATGTATCATGTATCACTATTTGAGTGTGTGTGTGTGTGTGTGTGCATGTGTGTGCATCCGTATCAGTCTTTGCAGCCATGGTAGAACGAGCATACGTCCTGTTCTCTGAAGCGAGGCTTGTCACGTCGAGAGGCTCTCCGGGTGATTTGATAGGAGGGCGGATGGAGATGGAGTTGGAGTAATGAAGTGAGTCTGAGTGGGGTTTGCTGCTGGAGGCCCCAAGCCCATCACACCACACTGGCTGCATCTCTGCTATGCTGAAAGACAGAGAGAGAGAGAGAGAACGACAGACAGGGAGTCAGAGAGATTGTTACCTCATCACCCCTCATTCCCCCTCAGCCAAATCAGCTTGTCTCTGCTGTCTTCATTCGCAGACTTAGGATGCAGCATAACAATAAGCACATTTGGTCTTTAACTCATAGTGACAACAAAAGGACTCTCTCTCTTTTCTGAGTTCCCTGAATGACAATGTCCCTTTTGCTGATAGCGATAGATTCGGTGTTTGCAGATAAGCATACAGGTACAGGCCCGGTATCGTTACAATGCATCTCATCCAATCCAGCTACTCCAGAACCTTATGAAAAGGCCACAAAATGATGAATAAGTGATCAAGTAGCACCACTGTAGAACGAATAATAAGTGCTACAGTTGTGATGTATATTTAAAGACAAGGCAGTATGTAAATTTCTGTGACATTAACATTCCACCTGTTTAAGCTACTGTGGCGTGCAGTGGTGTGCACCATCAGCACTTTTTCATTTTTAAAAAATAAGAATGTCTTGCTTAGTGAATGAATACAGTGCTGTAGATGCATCTGTCAAACTTTCTCACTAACTACAGTATAATTCAATGACTAGATAGATACTGCAGGCAAAAAGTTCAAATGAATCATTAAGAGTTTTGCTAATCAGTCACGTGTGTATGTGAGAATGTGTGCAAAGAGGCTCATTCACATCATATTTTGTCAAGTGCTGTTCTTTGAGAGAACATGTATTTAAAGGTGTTATATCTGCAAGTGAAGTGATTATTAACACATCTGTTTTGAGAAATTGGGATAATTACTTATATGAAGGAGACTAGCACCAGGTAAAGACTACACATATTTTTCTTTTGTGAGTTTTATGAGTCCCAAAGAGGATACTGTGCTTGCAGCACAAATGAAGAGGGTTTTTTTCACATCTTGTCTACATGGGTTACACAGTGAAATAATGAATAAATAAATTAGCCGAGTTCCACATGTAGAGCATAAGAGAAGCACAAGATGTTAAATGTCCAGTATGGACAGCAACATTGGTTGAATGCACATGGAAACATATCTTGTTCTGTGAGATGAAAAAACCTGGTGAGATGTCCAAATCCAGGATGGACATGACATTTTAAAATTTGAAAAAATTGTTGAAAATAATCCTAACCTTCCTCGGAGAGAAGAGAAAACCTCTGACTGAATAAACACATTTTGACACCAGGAAAAAAAATGCTATCTTAATGAAACACAAACAGTACCAACACCTCTGGCTTGAGATATAGGCTGGCACTCATCTGGATGGTGAGTCAGTTCTTCATGGTAATTAAAATGTGCCACACTTAATCTGAAAATGATGGTTTAGCGTCATTTAAAAAACAGAAAAGTCACAATAACAATGACATGAAATACCAGAGAGAGAACAGATTAAGTTAACTGTCCTTATAAACCTGTGTGTGTGTGTGTGTGTGTGTGTGTGTGTGTGTGTGTGTGTGTGTGTGTGTGTGTGTGTGTGTGTGTGTGTGTGTGTGTGTGTGGATGCTTGTTTGGGTTGTGCTAAGGACGAGACAGCTTGCAGTACATTACAGTACCTTTGAACTTAAGGCAGCAAAAACTGGTCAGACCAGGTCAGACCAGAATGAGTCATGACATAGAGAAAGACAGAGGGGGAAAGAGAGAGAGAGAGAAATGCAATGGATTGTGATTCACTTAGTGGGCAGCTGTGATGTGAACAGTACAGACAGAGCAACTTTGCACACGCTACTCCCAATAAACCCACTTAAGTGGATTAGCAATGCCACCCTGGGGGCCTGCACAGACTTAAAGCTCTTATCACAAACACACACAGAAACAAAACATACTATTTTTATCGGTTCCCCCGGTTTTTTGGAGAAAGTGAGTTCCGGAGACAGTTGCGATGGCGACTATATGCATGGAAGTATTGGCCAAAAGAAGTATATAATATCTTTCCCATCCTTACCCACATTCACCACTACTGGGTTTATGTTACATATTGTGAAGATAGTAAATAGCTTGTTAGTACTGAGGTGTGTGAGTGAGCCCTGGTTGTTATTCAGGACACCTGTTGTAGCGCCCCGAAAACAGATGTTGCATACTTTCCCCTTTTGATGCTGGTCACAATTGGCAGCTGCTCGAAAGCAAAAATGATGCCAAAAAATTAAGCCCAGTGCTTTGAATTTTTGTGTATGTTTGTCTGTGTATATATATGTGTGTGCATCTGTTGTGTAGTCGGAGTTAATGACTGAACCCTGCTCCTTTCTCTGACTGTGCTGTGCTTCATGTTTGTTGTGCAGGTCTAGGCTGGCTGATTTCATGGTGAACTGCCGGAGTTACCCGCCCACAGTGAGCACCTGTCCCAACCAAGACAATCACCAAGCCTGCCTGGCCTCCTACACGAGGCTCATCGGTCAGTATGGTCAGGGTTGCGGGTGACTCTGTAATGGAGTGAGAGTGTGTTTGTGTGTGAGAGAAAAAGAGCAAAAAAAAGGAGCGAAATGGTGGGAGACATACAGAAATGCACATTTATCCACAATATTTTTCTCACATTTCAGATACATGGTGAGATAAAGAGTGATGGTTAAGGGCCTAGACAGGAACATACACTGTGACAGCCGTTTACTCTACCTTCAGTTTTATTCTAGAGGCAAGCAGGCAGAGGAGTGAGACTCAGTTTTTCCCTCTGGCCTGATATCTCCCCCAGCACACTGGACATCAGTTCACTACTAGAAGTAATTAGAGAGAAGAGGCACAGAGAGAGTGTTTACTTAATTAAAATACTTGATGACCATCTGTTTGCTCATAGTAAATATTGCTCAAACAAAGTGCGCTGAGTAGTACATGCATATTTTTCAAACCCAGCCAGTGAATTGATAACGGCACCTTGGTTATTTTGTGGCGGAATCACAGAGCTCACAAAGAGTTCCAAATGCAAATTTGGATGAAAATCCTTTTTTTTAAGCTTAGTGGTTGTTGAAGTGTCCATATTTCAGTATCAGTCAGTGCTTCCTCACCATGTGTCATAAATCGTGTAGTATGAAGTGAAAATATGCCGTAGTGCTTCCTGAAAAATGTTACACGAAGTGCATCTAACACCCCTGACTCCAGCTAAAAGCATCGACACAGAGAGACATTTGAAAAGTAAAATGTTTTGGTACAGTAGTGTTATACTCAAACAGCGTGCACAGTTCCTAAAGCACCTACTTTGCAAAATATTCATAACATAATGGCCTCTTTACATCTAAAATAAAGCATTGCAGAATACTTCACCTTTAAATAAACTCAAACAGCGCAAACCCATTCCTATGACTAACATCTTGTTGTCCATTCTATATACTATTTGCAATAAATATAGTCCATTATTGTCCATTAGTGACCCATAACTGTTAGACCTAATGTGTGTATGTCTCTGTGTTTGTGTGTGGATGCCCTCACAGGGACCGACATGACTCCAAACTATGTCGACAGCAGCTTCTCCAACTGGACCATCTCCCCGTGGTGCACCTGTAAGGGCAGTGGAAACCACGAAGAAGAATGTATGAAATTCCTGCAGAGCTTCACCGATAACACATGCCTAAGTGAGCATACTCTGCATGCATCTAAAATGTGCTTTGTAACTGATAGGGGTCCAACAGTCATTTAATATTGATAAGAGCACAAGTGTGTGATGCGGTAGTTACTTTTGCTGCCATGTAAGAGTAGAACGAGCCATGAACTTCGATCTAATGCAACTTTAATGGTTTCATGTCAGATTCTGTTTTTCAATGTTGTTGAGCTCTCCAGTGAGATTACTGCGGATGTAATGTTGTTGAGGAGTGGATGATGATGGTAGGGTTAAATGTGTGGAAAAAATTAAGGGTGGGCCTGCAGGTGGGGTATATATTCTTCAGATATCTAGGTATTAAAATGAAAAAAGAAAATTAACTTATTGTCAGTTTTAATGTATTAATTTTATTTAAATTAAATGGAGCATAGTGATTTATGTATTTTATTTGGTAATGGAGAGACAAGGGAGGAAATAAAGATAGAAGGATTAAATGAAAATATTTATGGATGGATGGATGGAACTTCTTGAAGTCCTAATGAAAAGTTGTCTGGTACATAGTTTGATACAACTTATCCACGGACACCCCTTTGCCCACTGATTAAGTTGGAATTAAAGTTCTTAGTTTCCCAGGAATTTCTTATCACTTCTCATCCGTCCTTTGGGCAAGATCTGCCCAGACTTTAATACAAAAGAAACCATTTGCATGTCATTTTCACATTCAATCTTAGAGAGTTTAAGGGCTTATCCTCTACGGGAGAAAATGCCATGAAAAGGAACAGATCTAGCACAAATGAAATAATAGCGGAAGCTAAAATACATATAATTTGCACATCTCATGCATAGCACACAGGCTACAGCATGACAGAGTGGTTACCTCAGACATTCTTATGATTCTTTACAAGTAAAATACAGCAAGCTCTGTCCTTGCTATGGCGGAGTGAGCAGTGTCATCAGTGCTACAAGACACCATTGCCTTTTACATGTTCCATTGTGTGAATAATGCTTTCAGACCATTTCAATAGATTGCTGGGGTACCGTTTTAGCTGAGTGTGCAGGATGAGGGATGAGGCTGGGAGCTGAGGAGGCGTCTTGAAAAATAACACAAAATGCAGCATCTTCTCTCTGCAGTCAAGGGGAACGGGTGATAAACTTCGACACACCAGGGAGGAGAATATACACAAAATCACACTCACTATACCATATTCACTGTAGGAATATATACATACATACATGAACAGACAAATGATTTTCAGCTCCCTATGAACGCCATCTACCCCACAATCTAACCCTTATCATTACACCTTTGCTGTTTCTTTGATTGTTTCTTTAAAATAAATATGTTTTGCCTTGATTGACAAACCAAAGTACATTACAAATAAAAACTATGTGTGTGTGACAAATAATTTACTATTCACACTCTCCTTCACACTCCATATAAGTTCAAGCAAAGGAACAGGAGTAGTCTTAAAATTTAGTCAAATATGTGAGGACACCAACTGAAAAAAATCCCAGATAAAAGGATATTATAGTGAAGGTCCAAACATAGTTTGAACCTTGATTCCCCTCCTCACTCCAGCTCTTTTCTTCTTGTTCTTTCCTCCCTTATCTCTTACTCCATCTGTCCCTGCAGCTAGGACAATGCAGGCTATGCCCAGGGGTTGAAGGAAAACTTATCCAGAGTCATTAAAAAACTGAATTGCTATTGGCAATCACTCAGTCGAACATTTGAGTGCAGTAAAACATCCTGCATGGAGGCCCTCCAGCCAACTAGTTTGATTTATGACTTTATTCCCCAATCTTACAGCATCTGTAGGGGGATAGCTAGCTATAGCCCACCCTGACAAACAGATGCAGAACATCACATGTCTCAGCAGTACTTCACTAGCGCCTCACAGCTAGCATTTAAGTTGTTAGGCTTCACTGGTGAGCTCTGTTTCTTTATTTTCTGTCCTTTTATTATCCAGCAGCAGCCCAAATCACCAGCATCAAACAGAATGGAAAAAAATAAAGGATGCTTTTGTATGTGTTATATGTACAGGTGTATGTATGTATATGTGCCTTTGTGTGTGTTTTACAGTGCAGTATTTATTGTATGTGTGTGTGTATGTGCGTGTGTGTGCACGCAACACTGTGTAGGTGGACAGAGGATGTGACAGACAAATCTATGTAGTCATATCTGCAGTACTAAGAACTGTGTTTGTGTCTATCAGGATTATGCATGTGTGTTCCACAACTGTCCTATTTGTCCTTTGTGTGGCGGTTGGGAAATGCCATTTTCTCTTTTGTTTGTTAATGTTTTGAATTTGATCAGTCACATGAATCTATTCAAAGTCATCTCTGCATGCTGACCTTATAATGGACATGGTTTCCAAGCAATTATAAGCCTTGCCTTCTCTCAAAGAGAACAAAGAGAAACAAACATCGTGTTTTAAATGGATGAGCAGTGAAAAGGTACTCAGTCCCTATTTTACCATATCTAGTTGAAAAGCTGACTGAACAGGGATTTATCAAATTTTTGCAGAGACTCACACATGCACTTAGACACAAAATTACACATACATACAGGACATCTGCAGGCAGATGCACAAGCACTCATATGCATTCACAGCCCGCTGTCCTCTGGTTGAGCTGATTGATTTTCTACTTTTTTAAAGATTCCATCTTTCAGCGTAGAACTGCCGGCAAGCAAATTAGGGTTGATCATCTCAAGTGCGGATATCATGCTACAATTTGGTCAGTTTGCAATTTGAGAACGGCTGCTGCAACATAAAAGGGTTTTTGTAATAAACTGAGGACATGAACCAAAGTTGTTTGTATTTGATGAATGTGTCCATTGTCTCAGCAGGATTCTCTCATAGAGGGATTATTACTGGCTAAATTAATTGCATAAACTTGTTAGACATTCAAAAGAAAGGCACTGCTTAAAATATTAAGCATAGGGCAATGCTGGTATTTTGTGACAGATTTCACAAATAAATCTCAGATTGCTGTTTTTGATTAGTTTGGTGTGCAACTCTCAAGTTTACTGACGAAGCAAAAAGACTGGCTGTCCATGCTCTTTTTACTCCTTCCCCACCACTTTCCACTCCTCTCTCATTCCCTGGGTTGCCAAAGATTGGGCAGGGGACCAAGAAGTTGACTTAGAGCTGTCTGTGTGCTAGCTGGCTTCTTGCTGGGATTGCAGTCAAAACAAATGACTTTATATCTCTGTCCCTGCAGGAAATGCCATCCAGGCCTTTGGTTATGGGATAGACTACATGCAGAACAAAAATGTGTCTGTCCCAGGCCCCTCAGTGACGACGAAGGCAGGGCTGGATAGGTCAACAGGTACCACAGAACCTCCCTTTGTCATCATTGAGAAGGTAAGATATTGTAAATGTTACATTTATATGTAAAATGTGTGTCATTATGTACTGGCTGCTTGTCAGTCAGGTTGGCCTCACCATATTATACTGTATATAGGTCACCTCACTGTGTAAAAAGTGATTCTTTTGTTGCTGCACAAATATATCCACACATTTTCAGCAGTTTCCAGCAACTTCTTTGCATAAATGGACCTATTACATGAAGAACTACAAAAACACTCCTCCACTCTGCTTCCATGAAAGGAGGATTTCGTACAGTGGCAAAATCATAAAGCTTAACACGCTACACCATTCACATTCACATCACACTCAATCTCTATGCTTGTTAAAGCAATTGGCACATCAGAACAGACGCTTTATGATAAGACAGTTTATGCTACACCCAAGATGATGACATTTGGTTGAAATATTATATTTCTCTCTCACACAATGAAATAGTGGAATAAATGTGAGGTGGGGGTTTTAATCTGGATTAGAGGTTCTAAAATACTGGCCCAGGGCCTATTCTCTGCTGAATGCTGTCTGCTCTGAAGACTGCAGTCAACTCAGCTAGAACTGGGTTCACCGTCTAGAGCAGAAAAACATCACTCTTTGCCG
Organism: Euthynnus affinis; assembly: GCA_029490765.1. Lineage (NCBI taxonomy): Eukaryota > Metazoa > Chordata > Actinopteri > Scombriformes > Scombridae > Euthynnus > Euthynnus affinis. The sequence continues at coordinate 23,807,260 of CM055842.1, read as the reverse complement.
TGCAGCAAGAATACATGTGTGTTTGTCTTCTAATAGAACTGCACTTCATTTTCTGTTCAAATGAAATGTGTAAATGACAGTGTATAAATGACAACGTGTGTATTGTCTGCCAAAGACTCCCTCTGTCTCTCTTGAACAGGACAGAAATATTTCACTCTGCACTTTGGGCCAAGGAGAGGTTTTTCTTATTTCTTTTCTCTTTCTATCTAGCTCTTGAGTTTGATTAATTTTCACAACAAAATATTTTATATGTGCTGTTGAGCCTTCTAGTTTGAGACTAATGATGTTTTTCACCTTTGCAGTATCCAGTTACCAAGCTTGGCTGAATTAGACATTGTACTATAAAACTGTATTTTGTAAAACCTTCTACTACTGCTGCAGATGTTATTGTTAGTGTCATTTTTCAGTGACTATTACAGATATACACAAAATCCAAGCAGTGTGCAATGTTTATGAATGCGAATTTGCGTGCTGAATGAATGACTCCCATTAAGACATCTATTTTGAGTAATTCTAGAGGCTTTCACACTGCACCCAAGTCATGCAGTATTGTCCTTTATGCAGACACCCTCATTGTTGTGAAGACAGCAAATTAAAACCTTAAAAATGCTGCGAAGAGGAGAATTAATGAACAAGCATCACTGATAACAATAACAGTGTTTATGTATGGGAAAGGTGTTAAAGAGAGAAAGAGAGCGAGAGAGAGAGAGAGGATGGTCGGGAGGGAGTGGATGGTGGAATTGCTTTCTCCAAAGGTCCTGTGTGTGTATGTCAGTATTGATGCACCGCTCTGTGCCTGTCTCACTGCAGCGTAGTGTTTAATTTATTGTAAAAATGGTAATTAGGAAACAATAAGACGTGTGATTACTCAAGCAGGAAGTTTATAATTAGAGAGGGAGCTGGTAGGGACATTTTGGGCGGCCCTGCATTCTCAGACAACTATGCCTGGCAATTAAAACTTGTCAAACTTCCATGGCAGATAAATTGGGGGAGTGTTGTTATGGTATGAGTTGTCTTGGCAGAAGACTGACTGTCCAAGGCCGTAAATCTCATGGTGGCCAGCATGGACACCGTAGGAACACACACACACACACACACACACACACACACACACACACACACACACACACACACACATACACATATACAGAACACACTGGGTAACAGAATATATTAGGTTTGTGATGGATGGATGGTGACCGTGACATCAAAAGATAACCTATAACATGAAGTACAGCCGGAGAAAAGTGAGGAGTTGAGGAGAAACTGCTGTCTGTGACTAAGCCTGTTCATGTCAGTCATACTGCACACTTATAAGCTAATTTAGATTCATAATGATTTAAAATGTCACTGCCAGTAGTTGTGGGCTTTATCCTGTGCTCACTGAGTAAACATGTGGGCTGAAGCTTGGTCCTTTGAGCATTGCAAGTCAGAGCAGTAGCCATCACAAGCCCTGCTTTGTTTGTATGCGGAGAAAAACAATTGTTTTCCCATATAGTAATGTATTTCTGTGGAGTTTGATGAAGAAAATTGTAAACTCCCAGTGATGTCTCTGCCATATTCCCGGGGTCGGTGTGGGTCTCACAGATGAGATTGATTTTGTGTGTCTTATAATTGTAATCCTGATTTGAATTTTAATACCCTAACTTAACAGATTCTTTAAATAAGAATTGTTTAAATTGAACAGTCCATTTTTATTGCATTTGACGTTTCGTTTACACTGCTATATAAACCGACTAGTGCATGTATCCCTCCTCCACCCCTCCAGTGGTTGAGAAGTTGGTGTTGCCTGTGTTCCCATGTAGCACAGTCATGTGTTGATTTTCAGCTCAATTGAATGGAATTGATCGTGGACAGAAACTGCGTAACTCAGGGTTACTCAATAACTAGCCTTGGGAAATGCAGGCCTATTGCACTGTTAATCTGATCAAAAAAGAAAACAGTCGCTATCTACATGTGTAGTTACCTGTTCAATGACAAGTGGGATGCTTATCAACTGTTTTAATAAACATTTGTGTGGAAGTTTGTGTATGAAAAGCACGAATCAACAAATGTATTTTTTGACATTGTCTGTATTCCGTCACGGTGTATGCATATGTATGAATGTGTTTGTGCTTTTAGCCGTGTTTATGTGTGTGTGTGTGTGTGTGTGTGTGTGCATGTGTGTGTGTGTGTGTGTGTGTGTGTCTATGTGCGTGTGTGTTTGTACCTTCTCAAAAGCCTGAGTCTATGTGTGGATATTGGCTGCAGCCAGAGATCTGGACTCATGTCAACAGGCTGCTGCCACACATCACTGCCCTTGCTAATTAATTGGCTTTTAGTCGTGGATGTGTTTGGTGCATTGTCAAGCTACCCGTAGCTTTTTTCCCCTTTTTTTTGGCAAGTGTCATTTAACCATTTCTTTATGGAATGACTCGGTGAGTCTTTTGGATACCCCTCCTTTCTCCCTCTCACTCTCCCTTCCTCCTTCTCTCCCTTTCCAGGAAAAGAAAAATACCTGACCTGTTAATATAATTCCACACTATTTCCTTGTTTCATTACTTATTTTCTTGTTTATGTGTTGCCTTGTTCTGTTGGAAGATGAGGTGCTGGTAGATAACATCTGAGTAGATGCTTTTTCTTTTTCTATGAACAGGGAAATGGGCCGAAGTGCAATCTCTGCAAAGGTTACATTGGTGAAGATGAGTTGAGGGGATGGTGGAGGAGGAGGAGAAGAAAATGTTTCATGTTCCTTATGATGTCGTTCTGTATTGCTGTGCTGGGCTGAAAATGATGCCTCTGCAAATTGAGCGAGACTACTTTGACTTGGAGGCAAATGGTTATGCTTTGTGTTACGGGAATCCAAGAAAATTGAAAAAGTATTCAAAATGCTAACAATTTTATGGAAAAGCACATAATAAGGCCATTGTAGTGTGGATGTAACAGTGGAACTCTGGAGGCCATACAGTTTAATATCTGGACTGATGTGTTCCTGCTGCTCTCTGCCGTAATGTGAACATTGTAGTAAAATGCATTTTGTCTCAGTTTGCACACTGTAGAAAACTTGATTTTCTCTTGCACATAGAAATAAACATTGTAATGTTTTGATTTATATTGTGCAAAGTCAAACTGCATACAAAGGGTCTTGCAACTGTGTTGTTTGGCCTCTGCTTGCTGTAATTTATGCCTTATGAAATATTGAAAGAAATTCACAGCCGCTGTTGGCTTCAGTAGTATGTGTTTGGCTTGGTAGCATGTTTTTCTTGTAAATAAAGTCTGTAATGATAGCTTTAAAAACTGTTTAGAGACTTGCTGGCACGACCTAAAAGAGTTTAAGAAAAAAGAGGAAGTCCTCACAAGAAGCTTTCCTTTGTTGCCAACTTGTTTAAGAAGCAGAGAACATACTAAGCAGCAGGAGCTTGAAATATACTTCACATATCAAAACATTTGGTGGATCAAACACTTAAATGTTTGTGCCAAAGTGGGTCTGCCATGGATACATGTAATTTGTCTCTCTTGCTCTGACTTTCTGACTCATGTTCTCTCTTCTCCTCCTCAGCTCTGACCCTGTCCTGTCTCACCTCCCTCCTGTCTCCTCCTCCCCCTCTGCCTCATCAAATGCCAGAACAGGAAAGAAGCACAAGTGTCTGAGTCATGTCTAACCTTTACACATCTCTCTCCCTCTGTGTGTCCCTCTATCTGCCCAGTATCCTGAACCAAGAGACGGTGGCTCAAACAAACCCCGGGGCCTGCCAGAGGATCACTCTGCCTGTCTGTGTGCCAACGTCTGGGCTCTGCTTCCCGGCCTGGCTTTGGCTCTGGTCCTGGCTCAGCATGCCTTATAGAAGCGCCAGGAGGAGAAAAAAGAGGTCATCCACCCACAAGCTGATCCCAAAAGCAGAAGGTGTTATTTCTGAGACTGATATTAAGAAGGCTGAATCTCTGGGCAGTTGACATAAATGGCATTTATGAAAGAGGAAAAACAAAAGGAGAAAAGAGGCGGAAAATGTTTAAATGTTACAACTGTGAATTTGTTGTTCATTTAATGTAATTTTTGGGCGGATCACAACTGTGATGGAGCACGTGGCTTTAAAAAAAGACCCTTGTTGTGAGACGCCATGAAGGCCATTCTCTGGGAATGATTCTCCCTCTGACTGAGACACAAAAAACCTGGAGGACTGAAGCTGATCATGTCAAAGAATTCTATACTTTTCTCACCAAAAGGAGAGAGAGAGGGAATAAACAACATTATTAAAAGAAGACAGGATTGACGGAAAAGAAATTGTTTGAGAGGGGAAAGGAATAAGCAAGAAGTAAATGGGGGTAGAGAGTGAAAAGAGAAAGAGAGGGAGAGACATATTTCTGATATCAGTCACACTTTTTTTTTTGTCTTGAATTGATTCTTGACTTAATCTTCTCTTGGATGAAGAGACCACAAATTTGGGGGTGGGGATGGTGGGTGATTGCATTCTGTCTCTTCAACACTAGTGTAAACTCTAAACTGTAAAGCCTACTCAGTGTTCTAAGTGTTGGTATAGTATCCGTGACCATAATCAATCTACCGTACAGCTCTTTCATTTGGGTGCTACTGTATACTTTTTCAGCAGACGGCGAAATGAACTACGGCGATGCTGCCAGTTAATGGTTCTTTGGTCATTTGAGATGTTGTTGTTGATGACTGTGGGTGCGCGCCATACGTCCACCTGCACATGTGTATATTTCTGTCTCTATGTATATAAACATCACTTTTCTTTCATTCAACCTAATGATATCTACAGTACCTTAAATGGACATGACTCCACACTATGATGATCTCTGTATTGAGTATGAAAAAGATTTGGTACTAATGGAAGGCCTTCATTATCTGCGTTTATATTTGTCTATAAAGGTTTGATGACAAAGAATGTATACAGGGATGAGATTAAACAAGCTCTAGCTGCTTGGAAAGCCATAACTTGTGTGTGAGTATCATACTGTGTTCAGTGTGTGTGTCTGCAATTATTACAGTGTGTGTGCGTCTGTGTTTACATCGGAGAGAAATGGAGCTTATAAGGAGCAACTGAAATTGCCAATGTGGGGGCTCGTTCGGCCCCCTCAGAGAGCAGAGGTTATGATGCATAGTGTAATTAACTGCGGGGTTTTTGAAAGTAAGGGCAGCCAGCAGTTTTTTTTAAAGCATTTGTGACCCAGCCAGGACATGTTTCAACTTCACTGTTTCTCATTTTATAGAATATATGAAAGGTCCCATATTTTAGGGATTCAAACATCCTTAATGCACATACACACAGTCCTGTATATGATTATATCTATTGACTGAAAAAAATCTAACATCTATTTTTGTTCAAAGTTCTATTAAAATTGCCTTCCAAATAATGTAATTTAATATGACATTATGGAAAACATGCTTATTCATTTTCTTGAAAAGAGTTAGAAGAGAGGATAGAGAGCACAACGCTGTCCTTTCAAAATTACTTTCATATACAACTAAATTGTAACAGCAAAATATGTTACTAAAAACTAAATGCTGGCTGAATTACATAGTAGTTATTGTTTTCCCCACCAATATATCCAATCTTGCAGTACAGTATCCACAAGCACAGAACAACATCATCAAACTTTCTGTGTTTATGTTTAGGCACTGGCAGCACTTGGTTAAGGTGAGAGAAAGGTCATAGTCTTGGTTTAATACAGAAAAAAACTGTAGGAAGGAACTGAAGCATAACACATCTATTAATATTTCAACAAAATAATCTTACATTAACCTTAACCAAAGTGATTTTGTTGCCTAAACCTGACCACATGTGGGACTCAATCCCTGGTCTCTGGTGTCAGAGTCCTTCGTCTTGTATATTCTCCATCCAGCGTGACTACTAATTTCAGAGCGATATATAAATGTAGAGCTTCATTCGTTTGAAAAATTTTGCCTGTGAACATAATCCAGGTGGCGATTACATTTGCTTATGTAATGTAATTGGGAATACAATTTAGTGGAAACACAATTTCTAGGAGACAAGATTGCTGTATGCTAAATATGAAACGACTGCCAGCAGCTGGTTAGCTTAGCTTGGTAGTAAGACTGGAAACAGCTATCCTGGCTTTGTCCTAAGGTAACCAAATCCACCTACCAGTACCTCCAAAGCTCACTAAAACCACAAATGAAAAAAAATGTAGAAATGACAAGCTTGGGTTATACAGAGGCAGTTTACATACTGACATTTGGACAAATTGATTTCTTAAAGGATATGTTCCGATTTTTTCAACTCTTGATACAAAACTCAAAGGCTTATATCTGTAAGAGATTGGGGACAAAACACAGTCCTTGTTCCTTTTCTTATACCAAACCTCAGTTGAAGCTAATATCAGAAGAAACTTCAGCAGTCTTTGGTTGCTGAATCAAGTGGATATCTTCTGAAATGATTCCCTCTTTTTGGAACTTGCCCTCCACTGCAGCTCAGCACATAAATGCAGTCAGGGGAAACACAGAAAGGGAATTTCATACTCAAAAGACTCTGGAAGGTACTCCCTTCATTTTTGCACAGAACAAGGACTGTGGGTTTTGTCTGCCATCCTCGAGCAGCATTAGGATGGGATCTCTTCATGGCTGGTGTGTAAAACAGGAATGATTATAGCAACCAATGGCTTTTTCAATGTACATTTGAAAATTGGCTGTAAAATAGACTTGTATCATTGGAACTGGAAAGTATCAAGACTAATTGGAACTGTAGGATCTGGTTACTTCAGCAAATCAGTGTATCTATTGACTTGAGAAGACTTTGTGGTCATTCAGTGTTAAGTGTAATAATGTAATGATATTTATTTTTAAAAATTTGATGAAGAGCCATACATTTGCAACATTGCAATCAATATCGGTCAGAATAATGTATGACCGTTAATTTGGACAACATATTGCTATAGTCATTCACTAATATTTTTAGTATAAATGTACACTAAAAATGTTATTTTTCTTTTCTTTTGCTTTTCTTTTCAAAATATAATCTCTCTGACAAGAATATCCAAACTGTATTTTTGTATGTTTATGCTTACATCATTTTTCCCCCTCCATGGAGTGAAAGCATGTTGACTGTCACCGCACAATCAGTATTTCCACCTAAATGTTTATATCTTCAGGCGACACATCAAGTATAGTGTTGTGCCACATAAATGCATACTACTCAGTCAAACAGCTTTATGTTACTTGCCTATTCAGAAAAAAGGTTTACTATCTGTCATGGGAACAGATGTAAAATTAAACTCTGCTCAATATGTTTTTGTTAACTTTGATTTCAGCCTATACAGTGTGGTCAGGTCTGGTAGAAATTACAATGATTTCCTAAACTGGTGAGGTTACTGCTCTGTGCTTCTGAGAATCTAAAATGTCAAACACTTCAAAGTAATACTTATGATTTTTAAGCATGAGCTCCACATTCAACATATCTGAAAAATGAAACTGTGTTTGATGTTTTGGCCCGCTCTTGTTAACGCTTTGGATGTCAAAAGATATAGTGAAAGGACAGACATTTCCATTTTAGGCATTTTTCACTAGTCTCTTAACAAATAATCACACATTTGTAACATCAATCACAGCTTCAAACTGCCAAAGTCTTTGAAAAGATAATGTAACCAGAGACATTAGTAATTTGTGTGTGCTGTCAGAAGTAATTCTACAACCCGCATGCATCTCAAGCATCTCTTTCCTTTTTTATCAGATATTGTTCCAGGCGATGCTGCATTCCTTTTGAATTATAATGTACCTCTGTAAAAGTTTACACGCTCCTCTACATTACTCTTACGATATAGAATATGTGATTTAGAGATATGGCTGTCTCAGTAAAAAAAAAAAAAAAAAAAGGAATAGGAATAGGAAAATAAAATACTGTAGGCGTGATGTTGCAAAACAGTTTGATTTAAACAAATCTATCTAAAACATATCTAAAACATCAACAGTAAAAGTCAGGCTCGGTTTTTGAGAATCCAAGAGCAAGAGTTTCTTATCTTACATCAACATTAAACAATTTCACTGGGAGAAATCCATCAACGATGAAGCAGAGCTGCCAATCCACCAGCAGGAACAGCCACAGTAATCTATAATGCATTACAGCCATAATGTAGTGCAGGCCCCATTACAGACACAGCCTGATGCTCAAGATTTTTCCTTTAAACACAATATCTGAGTATATATTATAGTGAGACTTTTCTGGCCAGTTTGACACCTGGGCCCTTCTTTACCAACAGTCACTTACTCCTCTATGTATTTTACATTGTGTCTGAATAATTGAGAGCTCATGAGTCTGCAGCAGGATTATTACTGGGAGAAGGCAAAATGCAAACAGACTGCAGCATTTGTACCTGGATGATAACAGGAATCTGGTGATGTTTCTGGGTTATGTACTGTGAGAAGTCAAAGACTGACATGTCATGTTGAACCCTTCTGACAACATAAAATGTTATGTTTTCACCTTTTCTGTGGAACCAAAAAGAGTTCTCCTACAGTTAGTGAAACCTCCACAGTGTGCCATAAATGTAAATGACTGCATTTATCTGTTAGCAGTATATTCTGTTATGTAAATACCACATGTAAGTGAACTTCTGCCCTGCTGTGTATATTTTACAGTCTGCTCAATCAGATAATTTACAGCCTAAAGCTCTCTGGGCTTCCTGTTTACGCAGCTGTCCCCAGAACAATGCTGTCTACACCTCCACGACTATTAATCAAACTTTGATTTGGTCAGTTTGTTGCTTACTTTTCAGAAAAATTGATGACGCACTGTGAGTGATTCAGCCTCCCATAAAGGCGATCAAAACTGGCAGATAAATTAAGGGTTTTGACATGTTGAAAATGCTAATAAACTGATCAAAATTCAAAACTCCCCTCTTTTCATTTTCCCCTCCCAGGAGTGGGTCTGAGTTTGGGGTGGAAAAGACAGCAGATCAGCAGTTCTTACACAGCTTAAGAGAATGTATATGCAGGAGACCTACACAGCGCACAGCACAATTTAGAAATGTATCAGAGATTTTATGGCAAATATTGTCAGTGCAGGAGCACAGCAGTGGGACAGCTTGAAAAGAGACAGAATAAAGTGCTTTTATGGGGGAAAAAAGTGAACTGTGGCAGCTGTGTTTGAATGTTTGATGTAAAGCCAAAATGATACGGTTATCTGTCTGCATGAGCATAATTTAAGCTATTGAGACAGAAATGCGTAGGACATGTGTCTGTGTGTAGAACAAAGTGTGGCTGCACAACTTAAAAGCACAAACCAGTTGCACAGTTGTGGTGGCTCCTTTTGTCCCTGTGTCCTTGCATTCCTGTGTTTAAACACAGAGTGAGTGTTCATGCTTGTCTCTGTGTGAATACATGTGTACACAAGGCGGGGTGTGTGTGTGTGTGGATATGATTGGGAAGGAGTGAAAAAATCTTGAAACAGGGAATTTGCTAGGAGAGCAATTTTCTTTTTTTTTCTCAAAAGGAATCCTTGTGGAGTCCAGTTTGTTTCTTCTCTTTACAGACGGGCAGGAGAGGAGAAGCGGAGGAGGCAGGTAGTGGAGGGGTTTTGGGGGCACGGGAATAAGAAAGCGGCAGGTAGCTGTACATTTCACAGTTGATTAATGACTCAGTAGGATGATGTCTCTTATCAACACTCTGCACATGGCGGTGAGAGAAGAAAGGTTTACTGGGGCTAGCAATGCTCCAATCACAGACGGCACCCGTTGCCGTCCCATCATTCTATTCTGTGCTCACCCACCTGTTTTTGTGGGGTTCTCTTCTTCTTCTTCTTCTTCTTCTTCTTCTTCTTCTTCTTCTTCTTTCCTCCTCCTCCTCTAGCAGTTTGCAGCTGATGCAATTGGGCCCTTTACCCTGTGTTAGGTAAGGTGCCAATGAGTTTTGTCTGAGAAATATGTGATACATCTCCAAGTGTGGAGTTCACGGTGTGTATCATGGTCTTTGTTTGGAGATTACCACAGGAACTGATGTAAAAGCTTGTAATGAGCTGTTAATGGGCCTTATGTCATCATGCAGGAGAAAAGTGTAGTAGACTGCCTGCTAAAGGCAAAAAAAGATCCTCCAGTAAAATATTAAGTAATAGATACAGATGTGCTTGAAAATATATCACTTTCACAGATGACAGAACTGGATGTTTGATATAAACTCCCGTTTATCAAGTTTGATACACAGCCTGGATGTGTTGATTCTTGATGAATATGTATGGCATGCACTAATGGCTCTCTAAACCGCTGTGATATGGACTAAGAATGATAGTCTTTTCAATGCCTGCATGGGCAGAAAAATTCCAGCCACAGCATGTATCCTCAGCAATGTACAGTAATGCACTGTGAATATAATAACATAAATCGCAAGAAAGAAAATGAGAAAAGAAAGAGCAGCAAACAAACTCAAAGTGATGGAAGGCTCACATTGTTTTGTGTAGTGTATATCCTTGTGAGATTAACTATTACTTTAATGCAAGCGAACAATGTTCAGATGTTTCTGTCACCAACAGTACACCAAATTATTTTCTTCGTGCTTTCATTTGTTCCACTAAAGGTGTTAATATTTTACTGTAATGTGAGAAACACTTTCTGGTAGATCGATTTGCTGCGCAATATTAAAGGCAGTTGTAGGGAATTAAAGTCATTAGAAAAAGACAAATGCAACACTGGTGAGTCTCTGGGTGGACTGCTAACCTAAGGCTCTTAGGAGGATTTTCTTTTCTCTTTTTTTGCCTTACTTGGAAAGATCAGAGAAGACAAAAGACAGTGAAAGCAGAAACTACCACTTTCTTTTCTCTAGAGTTGTCATAGTGTATATTAACTGTAGGGGAAGGAATGATAATACCTTACTGTTAAAACTAAATAGGGCAGGTGTTCATCATCCAACATTTGATGCTCTTCTCACATTCAGTTTATGATTCCAGCTGACACTACAGATGTATTTAAATTTAAAATCTTGCTCATTACAAGTTTCATAATGCATTTTGAAATCTCAGCACATGCTTCCTTTAAATGTTTTCAAACACACATTAAACAAAACAAAGGTTGGCCCAAGCAGTACCCGGGGGGTCGCGGTTCCAGATGGCAGCGAGAGGTAATTGAAAAATGTGAACTTTAATACTCTGCATCCATGCAACCCAAGCAGTGGCTGAACACAAATATTTCTGCCTCTCCAGTGGATTTCCTGCATGATAAGACAAATTTGATCAATATAAATGACACACATTTGTGCTGTAACCATTTCAGAGTTTTTTTTAAAACATGCCTTAAAACCTTTTATATGTTGGATTATGTAGCTATATGTCTAATCTACATGTGTGATTCAGATGTCCATGTCATTCCTGAGGAACATTTTAATTCAAGTCTGATAAGTGGTCATTCATGATATAAGAAGATATTATGATAAAACGAAAAGTACCTTCTCACTCTGTGAAGTCTGGATTTGAGGGTGAAATCTCTTCAAATTTCAAATGTCATTGTGAGTGAGCTTCAGCAAAATTCTGTTACAAAATGACTCAGTGATTTGTTCATGTATTGCCTACGCTTGTTTCAGGAGTGAGGCATAGCAAAACTCTACATATATGTTACGGGAAAAGAGTCAATAAGGGGTTTATGTCCTTTTTTACATCGACACACAGGAAAGAAGAACACATGCTTTTAGATTTTTTTTAAAAGGACAAATTAGAGTTTGTCAATGTTGTTCTACTTTTAATTAATTGTTGAACCGTCTCTATAGTTGCTACTGTACAAAAGAAAGTGTTACTTATGACACGCTGTTAGACAAGTGAAAATTGTTTCCGTGAAGAGCAGAGAAACACCGAGACAGAGAGGGAGACTGTAATTGGAAATCAAAACAAGGGCCATATTTTTTTTTAAGCAAACATCTTGGTTGTCTGGCGAGGAGCGTGGACAGCAGTATTGAACCAGACCACTTGAGATGTAATTCCTTGCTCCATTGAAGAAAGACTGGACATTTCTATTGTCAAGGAAAAAAAAAGTGGAAGTGAAAGAAAGAGAGGGGGACAGAGAGGAAGAGAAGAGAAAGAGAAGCATCAGTAAAAACAAAGAGGCGTTGGAGAGAGTGCAAGAAGGAGGGAGAAGAGGACTCAAGCCAGTGGAACTGTGAAACAATCCGATATAGATTCTGCCATGGCTGTACGACTTTGACTGTGTCATGCTCACCCCTCTGCCTCTCACATGTAGGGTGGTTATTGATGGAGCCGTCATATCCAGGCTGAACATCTGTGATGAAATTATACTCCTCTTATTGGATTTTGTGATGGGATCTCTGTCTCTCACACAGCTGTAGTCTGGCCTTTATTGCACAGCCACAGCCATCCTGTGGAGGGCACATACTGTATATACACAATACTGTATGGAGTCCAGTGTTTAGGGATTATGTTGCCGCTCACCACTGTAGCTGTCGTTTACCTTCCTTGGATTGGTTTGTCAACAGTGCATTTTTACTGTATTTTAACACTGTTTTTCATTCTCAGAAGGATGTCAGCAATTGGATCAGGAGCTAAATGTTGTTTGTGCTTTCTGAAAACATATTTTACAAAGGGAGATTTTTACAAAGGGAGAAAGGCAGAAGGCAAACATAATGGACACAACCCCCTAAAGAAAAAGAGAAAAAACTAGAACCAAAGTTAGTATCAGTGCTGGCTGCAGGCAGCATCCAACAATATTGATGGGAAGTGGCATTAGTGGGAGAGCGGGGAAGTAGCCTCCATGTGAAAAGAATGCAATAGAATACAATTGTAGTAGTGGTGTAATGCAATAACTTATTGTTAATATACTAGGATGGAATTTCAATATTACATTGGACTCAGGTCCATGAAGAGCCACGTGGCCCAAGGGAGGAGCTTTCTTCCAAATTTCCAACAGGAGAAAAAAAAAAACGAAAAGCAAGAGAGCGAGAAAGAGGGACAGCACAAACAGAGCGAGGAGACAGAGTATAAAATTCACATGACAGGTCTGGTTATCTTGAATGCAAATGCCGGCTGTGTGTTTGCTGGAATGACACATCGGTTCTTTTATTGATAAATTGAGGGCCGCTATGCTATAATGCTACCAATATACTTTGCAGGGGCCCGGGTAAAGGACCCACTCTAAAGGCATAGATGATGACAGACTGTTTAGACTGCCTCTCATTACTCTTGCACCTCCTGGCCCAGAGCGTTTACATGTTTATGACGTACACATAGTGAAAGATTCATTATTCCTGCTGCCGGTGGTGATTTAAAATGGTATGGGTGGATTTTTGGATTACGGGAGCTCTCAAAAAAAAAAAATAAGCCTCCATTTTTCTCAGTACTGAAATATTTGAATTTGGAGCAGCAGATGACCCATCAAGACACCACCTGCAGATAAAACAAAACACTGATGATTTCTGTGGGTTACACTTGGCTTGTGCAGTCTGCTTTTTCAGATTTTGATTACATGATTACAGTATTTCCTAGTACGTGGGAGGAAGGAATTGTTAGACAACTCTATTTCAATTACATTTTCTACACTCCTTTGATGATAGAAATTTAGTTTGTGCCAGCATTCTACGTGATACAGAATTTCTACATATTCTTCATCTAATCCCACAACTTCAACTATCTAAAACATCAGACTAAATTCATACAATGCACTGTAAGGTGTGAAAATCCATTATGCAAATATATTCACTCCATATCTCTGTGCAACACTGTTCAAGAGGCCAATATAGGAGCTTCATTTTTGCATTCTCTCTGTGGACATACACACACCAGCCCATTCTGTGGCACACACACATATAACCTGATGCAAGTGTCTTTCAGACTTGTAATCATATTTACATGAACTGTACATATTCCAGCAGGAATGATGTAGGAGACCTAATTACTTGGGGAGGATTTTGAAGGCCAATCTCAGTAAAGCATCACTGTTTTAAAGCAAAAGAAAAGGAACAGTGAGCAGTCCAGCAGTGTTTATCTCTGGACTAGTGTTCAGAAAAAAAAAAGATTTTCATTAAAAATTCAGAGTCAGTTCATGCTGAATATCTTAAGGTTCACAATTCATTACATTCCGTTCCCCCTTTCTTTCTCTCTGATGAGCAAGTGTTTCCCCCTCACTGAGGGTGCTGCAGAGCTGCGCAACAACTTGCTACCCCTCAACCAATTAGAAAATTACTCAGCATATGAAATACTGTACACTAGTGCTTCATCAATTACCGTAAAACTGAGTATTTCACTGCTCCAGCAAATCTGCCTCAACTGTGGTGGTGGTCTTATTTATTTCCTGATTTTAACAGCCATATCATATACGACGGCAAATAATATTAATGAATTATAAATATTTAAGTGTTGAGCAACCAAAAGCAGGGGGAAAATGTACGGGTCTGGACGGGTCTGGAATGAAGTGGCAGTTGTTGGGGATCACTCATTATGACGGAGATGACATTTCACCGTATCAAACAATATTGATATTGATAACAATGCATTATCATAATGAATCTTACATTTATCAGTATCAGCAGCTAATAAATTAGGAGCTCTAAATGGTGATATACTGTTTCAACATTGCAGTACACCTTAATGGAGAGAGCAGTCATTAACTTAAAGAAAAAAAGAAGGAAAGAGAGAAGAGACTTTGAGAGCCAAAATATTTTTTTTGTAGTTTGTAGTCCAGCTAAAAACACAATAGAGTTAAGCTCAGATCAAAAACCACAATGAAAGTGTGGTGGGGAGATTTGTTCTGTGGAAAGAAAGTCTGAGTAAAGGTGAACATGCAGAGCTTAGTGTATGGTAGAGAGCAGCTCTGGGAATCTCATTGTGATATTGCAAGTGCGTGTGTGTGTGTGTGTGTGTAGCTTCATGTAAGGGTGTGTAGAAGCTTGTATTTTTAGGTCTTCGCCCTGGGCCGTTGTGCTATCCTGAGTCTGTGTACTTTATGTATGCATTGAGGCATACAGACAGGGGGGTCGGGGGTATGAGAGAGAGAAAGAGGAGCTGATAGTGGAAGAGATGAATGGAGGGAAGAAAAAGTGGTGATGAGACCCCCTCTCACCCCTGTACCCCCCACCACCACGCAAACCCCCCTTCCGAGGTGAGTTCCAGGTTTGTATTTTGAATGAGTATATTGGCTGGAGAACTGCACTCGGCAACCAACACAACCTGAGCCCAGAGGACCCCACAGGGCCTCCACCTGCTGCGGATGGACATGCTGAACAAACCCAATGTCAGGTCAAAACACCTCCTCTTACAAACACACACCAGGCAGGGCAGAGATAGAGAGATAGACAGAGAAAGAAAATGAGAGAGAAAGGCGGGGGGAGTGCACAGAGGAAAGGTGGAGGAAGAGATGCGGACAGTGAGATATAACAAGAGAGTTGGGGAAACTGAGGAAATATGAAAGAGGGGGAGGGGTGCTGTCTTACAGATAGTGATGAGAAGGGGGGGGCCTATATACACCATATATATGTGTGTGGTGTTTGTGTATAGTGGAGTACTGAAGAGAAGGACCAAAAGGGAGATAGCAAAAAAGTGAGAAATCATATACCTGGCTGACAGTTTTGCTTGTTTGTTTGTTTGTTTTTACTAAGTCAGTTTTCTGTGCTCACTTCCTCCCACTGCAGCAGTTTCTTGGTGAATACTGATACAACACAGACAAATACCAAATACTTCACGTCGTAGCTACAACTGACAATAAAGTTCTGAAGATGGAGCTAAATAACGTGATTAGTCTTTCTGCAGAAAAATGCTGCATATTGGATGGAGGGAACAAATAGAAGAAGAGAAAAAGAGCAAACACTCTAGAGATGCAATGATTAGTCGTTTAATCGATTAGTCAATCGTCAGAAAATGAATTGCCACTATTTCTACTATAAATATTTCCACTATGAATTGCAACTATTTCGATAATAAATGAATCGTTTTGAGTCATTTTTTAAGAAGAAAATACTAAAATTCTCTCATTCTAGTTTATTAAACTATATTATTTTCTGCTTTCTCTAGGCTTCTATAATAATAAACTGGGTTATGGACATTTGAGGTTGCATATTGGACTTTCAAAAATGGTGATCAACGTTTGTCAGCATTTTCTGACATTCTGACAAATGACTAAATGATTAATCGAAAAAACAATTGACTGATTAATCGATATTGAAAATAAGTAGTTGTAGCCCTAATATACCATACTATAAATCATTCATGTAAAATAATTTGAAAATATTTTGAGTCATTAACTGGATACTGTTAAGTGGAAATAGCACAGCTGGGAAGCTTGATACATAATGAGGTGGATCAATGTGGTATGTATCCAGGAAATGTACATGTATTTATCATAAATGAATAATGATATCTGTCAGGTTTTCTATCAACAACATGATGAGTGCTCTGTCTCTTACAAAGACATCAGTGGAAATTCTATGAGATGGAAAAGAAACACAGAGCAATATAGAGCCGTACAGAGAAGAAGAGAGAAAATTCCATGGAAAAAGAAGGGGGTGTGTGATTAACTGACAAGGTCAAGTACACTGAAAGAAAAAAAACAGCTGCTCGTTGATGGTTTCAACTAATGGAGGAAGACAATAAGACAATAATGGACAAACACAATACTGCCAATTCATTCTGATAGTAGAAATGGTTTCTCCAAATGCTTCCTGTCAACAAAAGTGCTGTTGTCTTTTGCTCTGACTTTAAGGGAGATTTTTGGCCAAACATTAAAACTTCTTCTCATACACATCCAATCATTTTCACAGCTAATACACTGAAGACCACATCATCCAAGGCCATAGCATTAAAAAACCTTTCATACTCCTTTTTGACTTTCTTATCTAAATTATTCAATAAAAGTGACTAAATGCTGTAGTCTTTAGAAATGTGGGAACATGTGAGTATATTTCAGAGTAAAGACGTGGCAAAGATAGACTATAGCTGTGGTATTTCAAGGACTGTAGCAATGGAGACTGTAAATGTTACGATGTACACTCTATGTTTAATCAATTTGCAAAACTGTTGGCTGGAATTGCCTTTCTTTTAGCAATTTTAACTTACATCGTCAGCCAAATGGGACATCCAATCCACTGACACTTCAATAGTGATGTGTCTTTTGGAAGAGGATTGAGACTGTGAGGAGGTAAAAAAAAAAAAAAAAAAATTCCCAAACTATGGTATGCCAATAACAGTGACAGGTTTAGCATGACAGAGCCTAGAATGTATTATGATATTTATTCTAACTGTCTCTTCTCATTTTTCTCTCCCTCTATACCCACATCTGCAAGTCACAACAACAAGTTGAGTATAGCTAAAGTCCACTCTGAAGTTACAACAAGTTACAGATCTAGACTTGCAAGGTTGTTCTACGAGTTGCAGCTCTATCGCTCCCGGTCCCGTCCCCCTGCAGCACTCAGGTCTAATGAGTTGAAACGAAAAAGAGACCAACTGCTGACGTTAGTGCCTGAGCATTAGCTTGGACCAGGCCCCATGCAGACCCACTTATCTGTAAATCACCTGTGTTCTGCAAGCCGTATGGCCAATTATATTGAGCTAAACCAGTACACCAGAAACAAATCAGAACAGTGTTGTCATCCGCTTATTCCCAATCTATGGAGAAATTCTGTTACTTTATTTAACCTGTATCTACTTATAAAGGATAACCATATTAGGATATAATGTATTTTTCAAGATCTGGCTTCTTCCTCACTTGCTTGCTTGGGTCAATCATCACCATAACTGGAAAAAGGGAACAGGGTGTGTATGTGCGTGAAGCTGCTCCAAGTCATTAATAATGTTCTTTTGGTCTGATATGATTGGGTTTATTTGAGTTTACTGGACAGCGCAGCTGGACATCAAATCAATCTCTGCAGGATTTTTTCAACAAGATATCAAGTCCACAGTGGAATATAATAATACTTTTTACTTGTGGTTCAAAGGGTGCATGTGGGAACTGAACTTGTACTGTAGGGTCAAACTGCTTCTGATCCAGGATCTGTTTAAACTTCTGCCTCAGCTTTAACCAGTTCAGTGGAGTCCCCTCAAACACAAGGAAATTGACTGCAGTATTGATCTCCATGTAAGAGGCAGAGATAACATTGACATGACATTATGTCTAGTAATTTATCTTTTGGCTCTTGATAAAATGATTGACAGTAGAAGTGGATTCTTATCAGGGTTGAGTAGCCTTTCTATTCATCAAAATTATAAGTCACTGCATGAAAGTGAGTGTCTGTGCTGATAAATGGACTCTTGGAGAGAGTGTTTGATGTTGGACTTAACTATGCTTTCTCACCAAGGAAATACAATTTAAAACAACCAGCATACCCCCAAAACGCTGTCTTTGAAAACATTGATACTGATATCAACTCAATAGCGAATGAAACATATCACAGTTTCAACTTTTATTTTCTTTTATTTTCAGTGTGTGTGTGTGTGTGTGTGTGTGTGTGTGTTTGTGTGTATGCACCTGTGTCCGCTGGCTGGCGTGCACATATTTGTGTTTGTGTCCACTCTCCTGTTCTGCCTAGTGGTCCACTCAAATTACACACTCTATTATCTGGTCTCTCCAGCCAGCAAGCTCATTTGGAAATGAGATTTAAAATAGCAATAGAATTATGTGGAAAAAATGGAAGAGAGAGTGATTTTAAAATTGTTTTGTCAGGGGTTGGTCCAAATCACAACTGGGCGTTTGGAAAAAGGCATATAGAAAGACGTAATGGCAGTGACTAACTGCTAGCCAGTGTTTTTGTGTATTCAGGCCCCCTTGCTGAAAGCAGTATTTTCTCCACAGTTTGAAATCCTTTTCCCAGGATAATTATCCATTGTAGATGCCCATCCTCAGATAATGACTGCCTCGCCACTGAGCTAGGAAATTAACAGGGACCCTGTGTGCTGCAAGCACAATGGAGGTACTGCCCCCTGTATCAGCACTCAGCTAATTTTAACCAAGGGGAGAAATGGGGAAGCGGTTGTTAATACTCCCCTCCTGCTTATAAGGAATAACATAATTTCATTTCATGTATGATATCATCTAGAAGGAAGACAAAATGAAAAATAATATATGTGGAGACCTTGGTTTATGAAGTGAATGGCAACAGTGCCCCCTTGTGAAGCTGATAAGCAACTTCTCTGCATTCTTTAACGCCACTGCTGAAGATTTGCAATGGCTCCAAAATTTGTCTTTTCTTTCACACATTAAAGAGCTGATTTGTGCGGTTCAGCCTCATACTGTCAATACACCTTGGTTACTTTAGCTATGCTAAAAAGGATAAAGTGATCAGGAAAGATCAGGACTGACAAAATGGCTGAGGAAAATAGGTTGCGTGAAGTGGGGTTATTTTAAGGCACCAGCTCATGAGCAGTTTGTAGCAGAGAATAAAAGACGGATAAAATAACAGTATGAATAAAGTGCAATCACAAGCTGGTATTATGTCTACAGCAGGATTTTTTATAAGTGCATTAGTGCAGCAGGGCCTCAGTTTTAATTAGTGTGGCAAGTATTAACACATTTGTTTAGTGCTGCTAGTGTTCACAGAGGCTTAATTATATGATAGTGAAGGCCATTTTTCACCAGCCTGTCCTGTTTGTAAAGTAATAACTACTGGCTTACAGACTGCCATATTCATGATTCAATTGAGACACTTGTTGAGCTGGCATGTGGCCCAAAAGTCAGCTATAGGTTAGCCATTATCACAATTTACATATATTACACCATCAATCTTTAGAAGAAACTAAAGAAACCAGCAAGATTGTCTCATCTCCTGCTAACATCGCTAGAGTGTGTTCAATGAAGCAAACAGATTTTGGAGGAAGAGGTGTTTGGGGTATTCTACTATTCTGTTCACGCTACCTGACCATGCACCTCTCTGCACTTTATAGCTCAGTTACACTCCATATAATCCCTATTAGCAGATGCTTAAGACTCCTCAAAGCAGTTATCTGTTGTTAGCCTCTGAAGTGTTAACCACAGGGAGAGATGAATGACTTTATTTGTGAAATTTATATCACGCACATAACACCTGGGGGGCAAAACAGCTAGATCAGGGTGACTTTGGCAGTGATCCATCTGCACTGCATATGGGCACAGTCACCCTGTGCCTCTACACCCCTGCATCAAAAATTTAAATCATCAGCAACAGTTTCTCTATTAACCTCAAGACTTAATAGGATTATGTGCAAATCTAGTCTGAAAGGTAAAATGAGGGTGAAACAGCAGCTGGAAGCTCCCAACAAAGATTCAGTGAGTGCCAGAGGCAACACTGTCCTACCAGTAAACTCCCAGGTCTACACATTTTCAAGGGGTCAATGTGTCTATTGATGAGCAGATCTGTATGTTTTTAGCCTTATACTTTTATCTGAAGTCAGTTAATCCTTCTTCGTCTATGGAGACAATGATTGTCCTGGTTCTGTGCCCAACACCTTCAACACAGAGAGTATGTTGATGAATTAAAGCCTCATCACATTGTGGCTTGGCAGAGCTGAGCAAGGTGCATTAAATCAATACTAATAACCCCTGAATGTGTTTGTGTGCGTACATTAATGACAGCATCAGCATCTAGGTATGTAATGCCTACTATACTCTCAAATTGTACTGCTCATCAGGTGTGTGGGACAGACGGACAAATTCATTGTCCTCATCTAACCTGACAAGCTGTTACTGTGTGCTCTGACCGCTTGTTGCCAGGCTTATTTATATGCTGCTGGTGAGAGAGATCTTGGGGAGAGCAAATTGCCTTTGCACAGAGAGAGACAGCTATCACTGCTTTGAAGTGTGAGCATCTGTGTGTATACGTATGTGTGCAGAGCCTCACTTCATCTCTTGCAATGGACAGGACAAGTTGTACTACATATTGATGCCAAGGGAAAATGAAAATCTGTGTATGGATTTTACTTATTAATGATGAGTTTATGTCGTTTGTTGTCTGGCAGCAAGCGCTGGAGATTTATCAAGTTCAGCGAGAAGCTGTTCTCTTACAGGTCAACAAGCAGGTGAATGTCTCTCTTGCTCTTTCTCTGGTTCACACCAGCTCTCCGCGGAGTTGTGATGTACAGGGCTCGGAGGGCTGCCCTGCCCCTGCTGTACCAGCAGTGTAACAGAAGGTCCCTGTAGTGCCTGACTCCCTGACTCGTGTCCCTCTCTGCAGCGGCAGAGGATGAAGCAGCCATACATCATAGGCCAACTGTGTCCTCTGAGGCAGTGACAGACAAAGCCAACAGAATCAATAAAGCCTTAGCTCAAGCCTTACTTCTGTGCACTCAGACCTTATGTCGGCCTCTTTACCTTCTTTTCTTACTTACATTCTTTGTCTATTTTTTCGCCCTCCTCATCCATTTTTTCCTCTCCACTTCTGTCTTTTCCAGGGTGACATCATTTATCTGTGTCTGGCTACAACTTCTGTCAATATTATCTCTATCTGCCCTTCTACTCGGCCCCAGGTGAACATGCTGATACACAGTGGAGCTGTCAGCCTTGACAGAAGATGAAAAAAAGAAAAGCACTTCAGAAAGAAAGAAAAGACCAAGGCCTGAGGATTACCGAAGGCCATTCGGCTTGTTAGTGCAGCGGCACCTACATCAGACAAATGCATACATAATTTTTTCAGAGGGGTTGAGTGATTCAAGCTCTGGAGGGGTGAATGTTCCCCAAATAGACAGTTTAAATGATGAAGGGCCTTGTGTAGTACCCACAAACCATTTCAGACAGCAGTGGAAATGCTATTAGAGAGATAGAAGGAGCACTGGGGAGTAGTTCACGGTAATTAAACTGGAGCGTCAATGTCACTGCTACCTGTTTACGACCCAGAAGAGTAGAAGTTTCCCGTGGTGAAGAGGTTTGGCTTTCATTTATTACTGTCGATTACCATTATGAAGTTCTCCCATAAATGACTTGGATCCTATTTGTGGGAAATGTAACTTTCATTTCTCATGGAAATATTACTTCACAAAAACGATTCTTCAGAGATAATAATTACGTTGAAGTTGTAAACTATAGAGGGTTGAAATATAAAATCCTTTTGGAATAATTTTGCTAATTAATATTTTAAAACCACCACTTATTCTGTCTGTGAAATCAAAACAAAAAATTGTGTGTAAGCATGCAAGACGAGTTTAATAGCATGGAGCTTTGCTTTCATTTCCGCTGATCATTTTGTAAGAGTAAGCATGTTTTACTCTTCTTTTATCTTATTTGGTATGAGATGAAAAAACTCTGATTTTACTCTGACTGATTTTAAAAACTGTGGTACTCTGCTAAATTGTTAAACAACAACTTTAATTTCATTATTATTTTCATTATTTATTGATTAGTTTCTGTCCAATAGAGTCTTCATTAGACATTTTCATTTTGGAATGAAACAATTTTTATGGCTTCAAATGAGGGTTGTAAATCACACAGTTATTGTCTGTTTGCGCCATATGTGATACTTTTGTGACTTGACGTTGTCTATTAAGTCTCCAGTGTAATATTGATTCATATTGGTTTCACGTTCAGCTGCCTACATCCATCAGTGTGCCAAAGAACGCATATGTGCAAACATGGAGCAGGCTTACATAACAAATTGGATTTTGTGAGCGGCGGTTTGTGAAAAAGTGTGTGTGTATGGCTTTCCATATGTGTTAAGGCACTGGTTCAATAAAATCCAGAGCGTCTGAATGTGTGTGCATATGTGATAATGTGACTTTAAGGTTATGTGTATATACATGTGTATTTTTATATATATGTGACCTATATATATGTTCTTGTAGTGTGTGTGTGTGTGTGTGTGTGTGTGCGCGCAGCCCAGCTGTGTCTGGCCTCTATGTCTCCCAACATTGACTAGGGGTGAGTTTCTGGGGCCAGCTGGGTCAACAACATTATGCCTGATCTTTTTATTCAACGAGGTATTGATCTTCCTCCATGTGTTATTTGAGTGTGTGGGTGTATGGGGGGTGAATGAAGATAAGCGGGGAGATGGGGCCAGGCCAAGAAAAGGAGGCACGTTCTGGATGAGCAAATTTGACATAAAATCCGATCACTTGCTGCAGCCCCTTCCCAGTCTGACAGCCTGAGCAGCTCCTACAAGTACGGAAAACACCAAACACAAAACTCAAATGAGTAATCACACTGATTCATTCACTTTAGCAGAAAACACAAACATCTTTTAATTGTTTTCCTGTAATGCGATCTTTAGAGACATGCTAGAACATTTATATGACAGTGAGTTTGAATATGCACAAGACCCATACACACACACACACACACACACACACACACACACACATACACCTGCACTCACACTCCAACGCTTTCATGCACAAATTCACAAAGGGGGCTGAGGTACATGAATAATCAATAACTATTTTTACAACCCTGCACACCATTATTTATACCTTTAGACTGAGGTATGAAAACAGACACTTTCAAAGCACACAGGCTTTTAGATAACCATGAATTACATACACACACACACACACACACACACACACAATCCCAAATGCACAGTCCTGCCCACACATTGACTCATGCTTATTGTGAGGGCGAGCAGGATGCTGGTCAGATTTAGGGCCTTTGAAGATTGAGCACACACTGACACACACTGACTGCTGTACTCTGTCATGACAACACAGCTGTTTTGTCATTTTCGCACACACACACAGTCATGCATGCAGGAATAATCTGGGTGTGTTCAGCAGTATAAAAAAGGGGAAAATGATACTGTGAAGTATATCGAATTTAGATCATTCAAATACACCTTGGTGGCAACTAAGATTATAGACTTGAATCAAGCATCCAAACACACAGACATACACATCTTTGGCACCCACTGTGTGAAAAGGCGATGCTCCTGACTGTGTTCCTGGCCACTGATTACATATCATTATCCAGACTAAAGAGGGAATATCATTTCGAGACAAATTGGCACACCGGGAACACAGAAGGAAGTATGCAACAGTCATTATATCTCTACCAAACATGCCCAGACAGCAAAGGAATATTGTACTTTCTGCTCCTCACAAGAAAATTCTCCAAGTAACTCAAAACTTTATTTTATTATATTAATTGTGAGAGAGACGGGAAGTTTTGATACTCCCAATTGTGATGCAGCAGTTGTAGAGAGTTTTGGGGTGAAAGATTAAGAATGAGAAAGAAGGGAAAACTGCAAAAGAGGAAAGTGAAAAGAAAGAGGAAGATAACAAAAATAAGAGACATGCAGACAGGCAAATGATGGACGCAGAGAGACAAAACAGGAGCTGAGAGCTGAGAGATGGGAGGATGTGCTCGCATGTCAAACGGGTAGTCTGCCAAAACTATGCAGTGGGGTTACAACTTGCGCACTGCCATCCTGATCATTTATTCAACTCATCTGTTACATAAATAAACCAAAACACAACAGATCTGCCCATGGCTTCCTATGAGTGTGAGAGCCACTGGAGTTGTTTGGACCAGTGAAGCAGGTTAAATCTACAGCAGCAAAGTATTGTGGGTAACAGCATGTATGAGTCATCAGGCCAGCAGCCACTTACCAATTTATGTGCGGGTGCACATATATAGGCTGCACAGTTTCATATGGACATAGTCACACAAATGGACATACTTAATAAAACTAAATAAGTGCAAATGTTTCATATCTGACACTTTTTAAGCTGCACGCTCAAACCCACAGATATGTAGACCACTTACATACTGCGTGGCTGAGAAGAGTGGGCAGGGATAATGTTCTGTATGTAGGCATACAGAGGCAGTGAATTGACTTAAGATGAATAGCAGAGCCACAGGGCATAATGCCAGGGAAAGAGAAGAGTGGGAAAGAATGGTGAAAAGTAAGAAGAGACAGGTAGAGAGAAATGGATGTAGAGAACAAATGATGAAAGAGAGAAATAAAGAGAAATGTATTTAAGAGGTGGACGAGGCAAGCAGCGGAGGGAGGGAGGGAGGGAGGGAGTGCTGGATGTTCAGAGTAAAGGAGAGAGTGGGAGGGAGTTTAGGAGGGAGGCAACAAGGATACACTGTAAAGAGAGGGAGGGGGAGAGAGAGAGAAAGAGCATGTTTATGGAGGAATGTGACAGTGCTCAGTGTATGGGAGATGGGACGGACTGATTGCACCATACGAGGTGGTGAAGAGGGGTGAGAGGGGGACCAGGAAAGAACATCAGCAACAAAAGCAGACATTTCTCTCTGTCCACACCAGCAGTGCTAGCTAGTATCCAGCTGAAAGTGGTTTGTCCACAGTGATCCACATAGCTTTTGGAAGCAGCGGCAGTGACTGTGACAGTGGTGTCAAGCTGACTATAATGGAGGTAAGTCACCTGCAGCTGGACTTGAAGGAAGGTTATGGCTGTTTGATTGGATGTAGCAGGGGGTAAATGATGGCACAGAGTCAGTGAGATGGATTTGTTAAGTGGAGTTGTCTTGATGTAGCAGTTTGTTAGCAATGTTTGTATTAAGTAAGAGTGGGTTCATTTTAGTACCACACAGAAAGTTTGCTTGTGTGAGCACATAGTTAAACATTCTATCCGAACCAAAGTTGCTCAGCAGGGGAGCAGTCCAAGTAGTCTTTGGCTACTTTTAATATGCAAGCTGAATCTCAAAGTAAAATCATCTCTGTGTTTCAGGGCATGCCAACTCCAGATGAAATGTCTGCTTTCAACTTTTTTTTTTCCAGTTCTTTGCCAATCATGTTCTTTACTTTCAGCACAGCCATTACTGGACAAACTATTGTTTTTAAACTGGTGAAATGATAGGGAGCCACATGGGGATTTATTTAAATGTCGCACCATACACAGCAATTTCAGGAAATAAATAGCATTGGACATGAAGCCAGTTGTTATAGGTGTTTTAAGCATGAATAAGTGGGTTCATCTATATATGTCCCACCCAGTGATTCTCTAATGTAATTGGACCAACTGTTCTTGAATATCCTCATGATTTTGTCATATAATTAACTGGAACACATGGAGGAGATCTGCCTGGGGAATAATTTGCCCTTTGCACAACATTGCAGTTCCAACACTGTCACACCTGTACAATAATGCATGTGTTGAGACCTGTGGGGGATCATGAATTACACTGTGCTGGTGACAAGGTGAATGGGTAAGTAAAGGGGCACCTGTTCAGGCATGTTCAGCATTGCTCTGTACTGTAACTTATCATACAGAGAAAAACACAGGGGTAAAACCAAATCACAAGGACAGGGTGTGCAATATGAGAGTGGCAAAGACAGATTCCTTGTCTTTTTGGAGGCATAGCTGAGTTATTTATTTTTCTTACTTACAATACAGAATTCCTTTTCTTGTTGTAAACAAGTCGTTTTATATTTTTCATATTTTGCATTTTGTTGTGGGAATTAATGCAGCTCACTTCCATATCTGTAGTATGTGACAAACCATTGGAGCTGTCATGACCTGCTAAAGAAGACGCTTCTTAAAATAACTGTCCCAGATACCCGAATACAGCATCCTTTCTTGAGTGAAGGCTCTGTGTCAGTGGAGTGCAGCATCTCAACAGCCTTGTGAGTTTCATCCCACGACAATTTTACAGGCTTTTCAACTTTTCAGTTATGATTTCTGTACACTGCACCTCTTTAAAAGAATATTACATTCATATGTTACAGGAATCAGCTGAGCAACTGTGCACAGCACGTGAATATCAGCCATGACTTTTGTTAGTTATGACACCTCAGACTGTCCCGACAATGCACAATTTAGCATTACAAGGTCAGAGGGTTTTTATTTTGGAGCTGAGCACAGGTATCGCCTGCAGCACATATTTCCAGCTGCTTTCAGAATGATACAGACCCCTGAAAGTGAGCTCATTGTATCTTCTCTTACTCCCACATTACACCATCCAAACACACAGCCACAGCAGATTAGGAGGATGGGAGGATGGTTATGCTCCAGAATGACAACCTTATCAGTGAGTCTTCAGCTTGCAGGGTCAGTGGGCCCCTGTGCCAGGAAAGGCCTCATTCTTTTCCACCTACCTATGCATGTCATTCCACTGTGATACCGTATCAAACAATAATGTATGTGACAGAGTTTTGAGAAATAGTGCACCAACTGTGCGTGTGACATGCTGATTTTATGTAAAACTCATAATTTACTGTCATTCACTTTAAAAACAACATCTTTATCTCGAATTTGTGGTTGAGATAAAATTTTATGGTCCAGCCTTTATAATGGCTTGAAAAGTGGAAAATATTTTGACGAACCTGACAAAACAGTTACAAAACTAAACTGTATTATTAGTGTACCCTCCACATTTAGACAACAAGCATGCCTTCCTCACTGGAAACTCAGTTATTATTTAAGTAATAATCTGACATCACAACAAAGCTTTTATGACAATCTATCAAATTACATTTCATATTTATAAGGCTGTCATATCATGCGTAAATGACACAGCCTGATTAAAACATGTGATGGTTAATGGAAAAGGTAAATTATTGGTGGGTAATGGATGGGTGATAATTCAAAATGTCTAAAAATACATCCACTTGTTCAAGTACATTTTCTCTTGCTGTTTTTAGAGTGGGATAAAAGCCTTACAAGTAAATATTGTATGACTATGGAGCTGGCCGGTGATCTAACACAAGACACATACAACACTTTAAAACCATTTTTGGACAGATTCCAGGATGCTGCATAGGTTTGAAGCATTACAGAAAAGTGCAGACACATATTGTAGGGTAATATTCAATCTGGTATGGGTGGATGCAGTTCAATAAAGAAATATAAAAGGAAAATTCAGATATTTAATTTTAGGACTCCTTAAATTCATGAGCATCAATTCCCCTCCTCATCGCTTCGCAAAAGGTTCCCATTTAGACTCCATTAAAAATACATTTTCCTCTATATTCCAGCTGCCAAGGTTATGCAAATGCCTGTACTATAGGAACAGTGGTTGGGCAGCCATACAAACCCAGTGAGCAGTGCAGACAACCTCCTTATCTATTAATACCCAAGGAGGTGGATTGTTTGGATGACCTAATGTCTCATTTGAATGCACATAATAGCATCTGAATGCAATCTAATTTCAATAGGGGGTCCATCACTAAAAGCTGGTCTCTTGTAGAAGACAAGGCCAAATGACTGCCAATAGAAGACTCTGAGATGGAATTAATGAGTACTAAATGTTTTACTCATATGACTGAAGTGAAAATGCCATTTTAAAAGCTTTCTCTGTATCCTTCTCCTCCAGCCTTGAACAGAGGAGACACTGTTTGACTGCTGGGCAATACAACATTCATCAGTGTATAATGCAATGTTAGCTCCTCAGAATATAAATCTCGCTCACATATACGCTCTGTCTTTCCATGTCTGTTTCTTTCTCTTTCGGCCTGTGCCTCTCTCTCCGTGCCTGGTATTCCATCTCCTTACTTTGGGGCGATAATGAGTGTCTGGTATTCTGCTCTTCAGCATTGAAGCCCTATTCATGCTCAATCTCCTTTACAATGCACTAAAAGGATTACCCAATTAGATGCTATTGGATGCCATTGTGTGTGCATGCGTAATGTGTGTGTGTGTGTGTGTGCGTGTGTGTGTGTGCGTGCGAGCGTGCATGCATGCTTGCGTGCACGCATGTGTGCATGTGCTTGGTCAGTAGATAGATGTGTTAGCAGAGAAAGTGAAAGATAGATGGCAGTCTGTACCCCACATTTCATTCCCAGTTGATGTTCTGCTGGAGGCCACATTACTCATTCCAACAACTCAGCCACAGTGAGTAAGACACAAGACAGAGAAGTAAAAGTGTGTGTGTGTTTGTGTGTGTGTGTGTGTGTGTGTGTGACTGGGTCCCTGACAGGCCACATAGGATGACAGAAAAAGAAACAGAGTACTACTTCTCAATAATTCAACCTATGAGCCTATCATTCTCTGGAAATGTGCTCTCCGCTGCCATATGTGAGCTGTTTCTTCATCCCCTTGCTTTAATTTGCAAGTTCAATTTCCATTGTGTCATGACTGGGATAATGGGGAATTGCCTGCTCTATTACATGTGAGTCATCAGTTACTTTGCGGATCGATTCCAGTTATCTAACATGTTACATCACACTGGGAGCAATATGTTCCGCGTTTTGCATTTAGAGGATCGAACAGCATAATAAGGATTGATTTAGATTGATGCCTCCTCCAGAGTTAAAAGTATAATCTAGGATTCTTTCAGCGTGTAAATTTTGGTTACAGTTCTTTTTTTCTGCTGATTCTCTGGAGGACGCACTGAAGCAGCATTTATGACATGCGTGTGGGTAAACTCTAGAACACATTAACTTTTTAGGATATGGCTGGCATTGTTTTATCTCATTAATATTAACAATTCCCCTGAATAGACTAAAACCAGTGATACATTTCCAAACTATATTCTTTCTTGTGTAGCCACAGTCTGATATATCTTATACAGTATGCCTCAGGCCTCTCCTATTCCAATCTACCTGATCTACCAGGCAGCCACAGCTATTTGGATATTAAAAAATCAAAGAGGAGTACTGTTGTGCAAAAACTATTAAAAACATATTGTAATACATAACATGACATTTAGTGATAGTGATAAATCCTCACATTTTATCAACATGAGGATGAGCCAACATGGATGCTGTGGAAGCGATAATGTCAGTTTGATGGCGGTGCGTTGCATTTGTAAAAATAATATTGTCCTTTTATCCACAACACATTATCTCACAATGATGAGAATGAACCAAACTTTGACAAAGAAAGCCCAGTAAACTAAGTTTAAGGTGCTGCTTGGAGTAGTTTGGACTTGGAGATTAAAAGACAGGAATTTTCTGTGTTTAAAGAAAATATGCTTTATATTAAGTTGCATTATGGTAAATGTAGGATCCAGTTTTGATTGACCCATAAAAGGAACTAAAATTCTGTATATCTTGTTCCTCTGCTGCTTTTGTTTTCACCATTGATGAGCTTCCCACACAAGTTCTCCAACTTGATGTTTCCTTTTTGAATCTTAAACTCAAACTTTATTGTAAACAAGAAATAAAACATGAATGGTCTTTTAGTTAACTGTTTTATGACAGGCTTTTTTATTGGAGATTCCAAAAAATACATTTTACAGTTAAACTTTGTGATGATTGTGGTGATTTGAGCTGAATTGCATAAACCATAACCAGACACATAGTGTTTCCACAGGTTCAAATAAAAAGATACTGTATATAAAATTCCATTTGCACTCTAGACTCTAGACAAAGAACAATAAGCTATCCAAAACTGACCTAAAAAAACAGACACACTGAACTAGATAGATTATGCATCTGTTAGAAATTAACATATAGACAGTGAGAATTAAAGTGATGCCATCTGGCACCGTGGCAGTGCAGAGGTACAGTGAAAACAGAGCAGAGTTTCATGGTCATTGTGAGACAGGTATAAATCCTGGACCTTTATAGCACACTGCTGCCTTCCACTGGCTGTGGTAATGGATTGGCTATGCTCTGTGAGTGTGTGTCTCTGTGCTAGTGTGTCTGTGTTTGGGGGGGTGTATTGTCAGCTGGTCTTGTGCGGGCAGGGCTTTGTGTCAGGCAGGTCAGCTGGGGCTCGAAAGCTAAGACGGCACCCCGCCCATACACACCACCCCCTGCTTACACACACAGATGACAAATACGTGCACACACTCTTTTGTGCAGACACTGAAAAACATGCAGCCAATCAAATATCAGATTAGATGCATGCACACCCCCATCCCATCTCACCAAAGGTCTTAAATCACACTGTCTACTCAAAAGCCATGAGGTCAGACTATTTGTACTGCTTATTAAAATTTGCAATGATGGAGGAGTAGAAAGATTTTCAAATGACATGAAGTGAAATTGACTAGTTCTCTCTAACAAGTGAAAGGCAACATAAAAGTGAAGCAGTAGGGCCTTTGCTCAGACAAGGGGCTGGATGGGAATGATTGAGGAACAATGGAAGTCAACTGAAAGGATAAGCGAGCAGTGCTGCTGAGAAAGATTATCTAAAGAGATACTGTATATTATTTCATAAGTGGGTCAAAATACTTTGAAAACACCCCATGTTTAAAAAGTAAGTTTTAGATAGATTATGATGTAATATGATGTAAACTTTAGTGCAGTTCTCTCTGCAGATGCTGAGAGATTACATTAGGCCATGCTGCTTCCTGCTGTTTGGTATTAGTTAAATCTTAAAAATATCTGATTTCTTTATTGTATTTTGTGTGATGATATCAATGAACCAGTAGTGTACTATCTGTGGATAGAGTATGTGGTAAAGCTGTCTGTTTTCTTCACATTAGGAGAAAGTTTTCGTTCACTTGTGACAAAAACAGGGTGTAAGATTTACACGTGTTTTGTCAGCAGCAGAGCTTAGGGGCCATATCTTTTCTGTTGTTGTTGTTTGTTGTGTTTTGGTACACAGTACCTTGTGTATTGTCATGGTGTGTGATTGTATTTCATCCACAAGGTGTTTTGTCAACAGTGTGTACTCTGTCGGGTGCTGAACACTCAGCTGCCGCAGAGAGACTTGTACACTACCAATGAGACTGTGAAAAGTGTGCATTGTTTGTATGGATGTGTAAAGGTGTAAAGGTGTGTGAGAGAGAGCGAGTCTGTGTGTGATGTCTGAACAAACAGCATAACGGCAGCGGGATGGTGGTAAATCACTATAAAACTGAAGCTCTCCAGCCCTCTCATTGTGGGGACTAGTCATTTATTTAACACTCAAATATGGTCCTGGGCTGTTTGGGGAGAATACATCAACCGGCACACAAGAGTCCACACAAAGAGCGGCACACTTCAACAGACAAAGAGGGAAAAGATAGAGGGCAAGCGCCTTTTTTTCTCCTTCAGATGAAGTGTTGTTTGTTCAGGGTGGGTGCAGGGCACCGAGTGGGACGGATGGATGGAGGGAGGGACTGATAGAAGGAGGGAGGGAGGGAAGGATGAATGGTTATTACACATTTAGTCGATGCAGAAACGGGGGGTGTCTGGGTGATAGGGGGAATAGAAGGGGGTATGGGGAGGGGGTGTAAAAGATCTTTTGTGAAGGCTGGGAGTTAATCACTTGAGCGGCACACGCCAGTTCTATGGGAGCACATGTTGTACACTGGCCCCCCTGGGGGGGAGCGGGAGGTCCCAAAGCACACATACACACACCCATACACACACACACACACACAAAGTTGAATTTACATGTCAGTTATAATGCAAAGCTGGAAGACCCACCCCCTCCACGGAGCAGTTAGCAGACGTCCTGGCTGTGGTGATAGTGTGAGGATTGCATTTGCTGCTGGTTCATTCAAGGGCATACACACAGACATGCACATGTATGCCTGTTCACTTTCTCCAGGACTGGATAGATGACTCTGCAGAGGCCTTGCTAGAGATTGATGCTTAGTAAGTAAAATCTATTGTTTCATTATTTCAGTCCCATGTCAGTGGTGGATGCTAATATCTGAGAGTGATAGTGAAGGCTGGGGTTTAGATTTAGCAGCAGACATCCAGGCACAGCAGAATAGAGGCAGTCACAGATGTGTCAGGGACTGTTTACATCAATGGCAGAGGGGACTGCTTTGTATTTGTGCAGGTACAGATTTAACATCATATACTGTTACTCAACATTTTCAGCTGTTTACTTTGTAGAATATATTTTGAATTATATCCTGAAGGAACAAGAAAATCAAAACCGAAGCTACCCTGGAAGACTTCCAAATAGATGTACGATTCGTTAATGATTAGAAGGCTTCATGCAATTTAGGATTATCTTTCCTTTCCCATTCTCACCTTAAAGGCTGTAACTGTCAGCTTTTTATTTCCTTCTACCATGAGCCTCTTCCTTCTGTATGCATGCTGCTCTGTCTCACTTGCTGTCTGTCTCTGATGCATCCCATTATCCTCCTCATCATGAAACATCTATTTTGCACATGTCTCGTCTTGCTTATAATTGTTTCCTGGGCTATGAAAAATGACAGTCTTGATCAGCGCTCCCTCCTTCATTCTTGGTTTTTCTCTTCCAGCGTGTTTATCAAACATCTCAGGAAGAATGACACTGACAGCTATGTGTATCTTACAAATACCACTGTGCAACCAATAATTATGGATTAGCCTCAAGCCAAATGAAATGTACACTAATATGTAACTTATGGAGGCCATTAGTTGCATGCTTTTGTTGCTGTGGCTATTATAAACTGCTTAGAGGCAGAAAACCGGGTGGTTAGGGGAGCCCAGAGGCCTGATCAGCCAGCATGGAGTAACTAGTGAGAGTTTTCCCCTGGGGGTAAGAGATCATGACTAGTAACATCTGGGGTCTAGTTGCCTTTTAAAGGGAGATGGGGACAATGAATAGAGAGCATCACTAGTATCTCTGTGAATAAACTTCTTTGCTGATTACAAGTAAGAATGTTAACAACAGAAATTCAGCCATGTTTTTTGTGCTTAATCCAATCAGTCATAATTCCAGCTACTCACATTATTAAAACTTGCATTTCTGTGTCATCTGTCTCAATACTGCTCTCAAGTACGATAGCAAATACAAAATGATTGCACAATGTTATTCAGATGGCACCACCAGCCAAGTGTTGAGTAGGCAGTAAGTAGCCTAATTGCCAGTTTGTTTAGAGGAAGGGAACCCAAAGGGTTATTTGTCAAATTCAATGGCCGAGCCATAAATCTAGGCACACAAAGCCAGGCAGAGTGCCAGAGTGCCAAGATGGATTTTTTTTCAGTCTGTTTGTTTTGCAAATGTGAACACACCTGCTTCAACAGTGCATGTCTGGACTGGGCAGGAAACAATGAAGTTAAATAAACAACACTAAAAATTGATTATTTGCATTAGAGAAAACTATGACATGACTTATTCCTTTCATGAAAAAAAAAATCATTTTAACTATATTCTCTGTATTTATTGTCTGCCATCTTGTTTTGCAGATTAGGTTACTGACTGTACTTCTGTAGGGTCATGAGTCGAGTCTTCCCTTCTCTATTGTGTGACTTGACCACCTGGACTTCCTCACCGATGCCTGCAGGACCATGGGTAGTGTCAGCAGCCTCATCAACGGCAACAGCCTCGACAGCAAACACTGCAAGGCATCTGAGTTTAGGTTAAAAAGGGGAACAAACCACAATAGAAAATCTGGAGGCTGCAGTCTTGATGGGTTACTGAAGTGCAGCTTTACTCAGGGGTCCTCTTCATCCACTCATCCCTCTAAAGGCCTCTCACACTCCCGGTCAGGACGAAGTGAGGATTTTTTTTACATCAAGGTCAGCTCACATGCTTTCAAATAACATGAACATAATGTTAAGATATAACAACATATACTATTGCACTGCTTTTGGATAAAATGTTGTGTTCCATACAAGGTGGGCCACAAACCGAGGTCAGTGTACCACAGAGGAGGATCAATGGAGGAACGTGCAGGTCGAAGAAACAGAGATGGAGAATCAGATGGGCATCTGCATCCAAAACTGCTGCTCATGTCAGGGAAAATGACTGACAGGGTTAGCAATTTACCTATTATTTGTTCTGTCATGATTTAAACAAATTAATTTAAGCTTTAACCAAAAGATTTCATTTTAAAGGAAGATGTTGCCATTCAGGAAAATACACTCATTTCTTTTCTTCCTGAAAGTTCAATGAGAAGAATGATACCTCTTTCACATTTTTATGGCATGAGACAACATGAAGCCACTAGCAGCAGCCGGTTAGCTTAGCTTAGCATTAAGACAGGAAACATGGGGAAACAGCTAACCTGACTCTCCGATATTAACAAAGTCCACCTCCCAGCACCTCTAAAGCTCACTACTCACTAGGTTTAGATATTAACAACATTCTGTTGTACAAACTATTACTATTATCATTATTAATAGCCATTATCATAGCCTCATAAAATGTACCTTTTCTTGACTGGAACTTTTTCTATGGTTATGCTTAAAACTATTAACAAGTTATAGCCCACTGCATAACTGCTACAGACAGAAAACCTCACAGTGAAGTTCAGGATAAAACATGCACAGCAGGTAGTTTAATAGGTAGCAGCCATTCCTCATAACCTGTGTTGAACCTTCCCAGCTTATTAATCACCCCCTCCCAGATTAGTGACCTAAGAATGCCTTGATCTTCTCAGAGAAGTCATTTCTGTGCCAAGAATACATAGGCAAACTGAGTCTCTTCTTCAATAGGTCTTTATTCTTCAGGGGCAAGAGGGTGGGGGGTAGAGGAATAGGAAGCAGCTTTAAATGAGACAGAGCAGAGAATAAGAGAGGAATAAGAGAAAGATAGAGAGTGAAAGAGAGAGGGAGAGAGGGGGATATCAGGGATAGAAAGAGAGAAAAAAACAGGGAAAGGCATCCCATATCCCAGTCATGAAGTCAGTGAGAAGGAATGCTGAGTTCACAAGCTTTACCTCTTACACTTCAGCAGTAGCTCATATTATTAATATCACAGAAAAGGGCTATTCATCTTCCCTCAGACAGCACATGGGGGAGAGATGTGGGATGCAGAGAGGAGGTGAGGAGGACAGAAAGGAGGGAAGGTATGATACAGCTTGTGACGTTCTTGGACAGCACAGGTGGGGCATGTGGAGTATAAGTTCATCTTTGAAATGAGTTTTCTCTCTTATGACAGTGAATTTTACTTGCAACTGCTGCTGTGTGGCTTTTAATACTGCCAGCTTGTAGTGAGGCAATTCTACACGCTTCACTGGTTCTATTTCTAATATGAAAAGACATGATTGGAAAAAAAATCTATCCCTTTCATTTGTACAGACTTCCAGCACGTGACAATATTTATCTCTGCCAAAGCCAGTCATGATTTTCAAGTTTTAGAATGTGACTCATCCTCAGGTCTTTGTACTCTCTGTAACAGTACAAGGGGACTTGCTTTTTGCCAGGCTGTCAGCTAAGAGGAGCTACTGAATATAAAAACCAAAAATAGGGAATCGCATCCCTGACTGTGTGTCATTTCACTTTTCTAGACCACTGCTGAGAAGTCATTGGTCCGGTCCACTGCCTTCAAGCCTGTGTTTCCCAGGAGTACGACCTCCACAGGGCACACCAGCCTGGACCACATCCTCGGCCCACTGGAGAAAGCAAGGAGTCCAGATAATAGAAATAAGCAAGATACCTTCTCAGGTCTTCGTCTATACTATATGGATACACTGTTGCCTTAAAACTGAATTATTTGGATTGATTGACAAATTACACTTAAATAATACGTCATCTCTTTTCCTTTCAGGGACTCTCTCTGACTCTGGACGTAACTCTATGTCTAGCCTTCCCACCCACAGCACCAGCGGCAGCCTAAGTGCTTCAGCAGGCCCTGTCAGTCACAGTGATGGCAGCTCGGCTCCCGTGAGCAGCCTCAGCAAGGGACCACAACCCAATTTCCCTCCATGGGTCAGCGGAAATAGTGCTAACCTTGACTGTAGCTACAGGGCTGGTTTAAACAGTGGAGGGTTGGCATCGAAGGCTAATGGGGAGGCTGGCTCCTCACTTTCTGCAGATGAGCCAAGCCCTCTCTCTGAAACTGCAGGTGGGATTCGGTCCCCTATTACTACGGATGAGTCACTGATTGAAAATTTGGAACAAAGACTGCTGGAAAGAGAGACTGAACTACAGGAGCTACAGGTACCATGCTGTCACATAACTGAAAAAACAGCATGTGCTCTTAATCAAGGTCTACTTATCAGTTGTAAGACTGTACATTACAGTTTGAGTATATTTACGGAGATGTCTTCACTTTACAACAGGTGAGTTTTGAGGAGAAGGAAGCAGACACCTGTCAGCTATTTGAGGAGAGGCAAAGGTACTGTGCTGAGGAGATGGAAGGGCTGAAGCAGCGATGCTCCACCAAGTTACGACAAGTGTCTCAGATGGCTGCAAAAACCCAGCAAGCACTGCAGCTGCAGGTCAGCCAGCTCCAGGTCAGCCCGCTTCCTTTTTTTTTTGTCATCCCAACAAGCATTCCTTTGTGAGTTCCTTTCAAAAGGAATTTACACAATTGCATGAATTAGTGAGATGATACTCAAACTCTTATACAGGCAGAGAAGGACAGGCTTCAGGAGGACATCTTGAAGCTAACCCGAGAGAAGGATCTTGCTGAGCTCAGGTTGAGGTCTTACGAGACAGAGAGCACACGACTTGCTCCAACACTCGAGGAAACGCAGTGGGAGGTGAGTCATGAGTCATATGTGTGATACCAGTTTGATTTGAAACGCTGTAGTACACAACATAATCTGGCACAACCTTGAAGGCTGCTGCTGAGTTGTGGGAACATAATGTTCATCCATCACTGAAGGAAAAATCCACCATTTTGCACTGTGTTCACAAAACAAAGATAAATTCATCATAAAAGAAAGAAAGAAATACCAACTTCTCCACTGCCATTTGCCTCAGTAGTCCACAGTGTTGCCTTTTTTATGTCAAACCTGCTAGTTTTTTTGTCACTGTAGCTCTCCAAGCACCCACATTTATATCTTGTGGCAAGACCATTTGCTCCAAAGAAGATTTTGGTTTTTTTTATATATTATCAATGAATCAAATGTGTAATCTGTGACTGAATGAATGTGTGTCATTCATACTGATGAACCCACCCAATTCTGTCCGCAGCTCTCCTCAGATCTTTCATGAGAGTGTTTTTGAATCTTTCAGCTCTTTGTTTTGGTTCAGTCTTGTGGCACTCATCAGCCCTGCTGCCAGCCATAGCAGGTAGCAAAAAAGCTCTAGTAAACTACCAACTACCTGCCCAGCTCCAAACAGTGGACAGACAGAGTAAGCTAGCTGGAGACCACCAACTCTTGAGTTGTGGTGGAGACTTGACCAGATCTAAGAGGAGAATAAATATTGGACTTACATTTGTCAGGTGGCTTCAAGTGAATGCTAATGTTTCTCTGTGTCTGCTGGATTATTGAATTACTAACTTACTTTTTGGCATGGAAATGTGAACATAGTGTTCCCCATCCATTCCTGATGGAGGAATGTAATTTAATAATTCATGTCCATAACATTTGTTCAGCATTTCAGAGTTTGTATTATTTTCACGAACTTTTATGAGACAGTGTGCACAATAAAATTCAACAGGTTCAAATTCCTTTTCTGGGAACTGTCATTATGGGAAATGCACAAAATCCATAATTGTAGAAATATAAATGAGCCAGCATGGAGAGAAATATATCAAAATGAAAATAACTCTTGAAGAACAATGAAAATTAAAATTAGAAGATATGTGAGGGTTTCCAAAGGTGGAGTATTCCTTTAACTGCATTGGAGTACATATATAAAACACACAATATAAAACTGTTTGATCTTCATAATTCTTTCTGTACAAATGTAGGTGTGCCAGAAGGCTGGGGAGATCTCGCTGTTGAAGCAGCAGCTGAGAGATTGCCAGGCGGATGTCAGCCACAAGCTAAATGAGATAGTCAGCCTCAGGGTGTCACTGAAGGAAATCACAGCAAAGACGGAGATGCTCGAGAAACAGAATAAAGACCACGGGGACAAGCTCCACTCTCGCACCAGAGAGGCTGAGGTTAATCTGTTTATGATTGAATGACAATCCATTGCACAATTGAGTTCAAATACAGACATGAATAAAATGCTCACACAGTACTTGTAAAATGACCTTCAGACTGTTTTCAAATCCATGTTTTAGCAGAGAGCTTATTTGACACTTCACATGACTAGGTCAGTAATAGCAGTCAAAATACATCTTCTTAACTGATGCCTATGTCTGAATGTTTTCCATTTTTAATTCAGGTGTGCCAAAATGAACTTCAGCGCAAGAAGAATGAGGCTGATTTGCTGAGAGAGAAAGTGGGCATACTGGAGAAAGATATCCAGGGAATGAAACAAGATCTGGCCGTGGCAAAGGAGCAGAGGCTGCAGCACAGTTTGCAACTTGAGGCCCATGCCCAGACTCAGGCCTTTGAAGGACTAAACCAAGGCTCAGATTCCTCCATCCAGAGCCAGGAGGAGGAGACCAACGGACACATCTCCACAGAATCCCTCCAGAAAGAAGTAGAGAGACTAAAGCAGCAGCTAAGGGAGGAGAAGGACGCTCAAGAGAAACTGGCTAACAGCTTTGAGCAGGAGAGGCAGACATGGAACAAGGAGAAAGACAGGGTCATCAAATACCAGAAGCAGCTCCAGATCAACTACCTGCAGATGCACAAGAAGAACCAGGACCTGGAGAGGATCTTGAAGGAGCTGACCGCTGAACTGGAGAGCCGGACAGAGCTAGGCATGGACATCAACTACAGCTCAGGGTTACAGACATATGATGACGTTATCGCCACAGAGATTTAAGGGAAACGCTCACTAACATGCTTGCAGTATAAGAAATACTGGCACAAACTTTTTCACCACAGATATTCACATGTTTGCACGGGCCAAGAGACATCACACAATAGCCACTGGAGGTCATTTTCAATGCTAATTAACGTTCTAGTAGGGTTATTTAATAGAAATGTGCAACTCTTTTTGTGATTACATTGTTACTACTTGTTAAAAAGTAAATATTAAGTTATTTATTGTTCAAAAGAGAATATTTTTTATATTTTATTTTTACCATACCATGTAACAGGATCCCTCTTCATTTAAATCAGTTGAAACCCCATTTATTAGTTGTTCAGTGATACGAGCCAGACAATAGTTGATTTATGTTTCATGATAAATGTCTGATGGAAACACATGATAAGCATGACAGTGGCTTAACATCTGTCCCTACCAGCAAGGACAATGACAGTGATATATCATCTATTGTTAGTCTGGGTTCCTAAACCTTAATTTACTTGGTCTTGTGTATCTACATTACAGTATGGTCCAACACTGTCCACTCTTCTTATGGGGTTGTGCATGGAAATCAGTTTTTGTTTTTTTACATTTTTTAAGTCTTATGATGTGAATATTTGTTATATCCACACCAATGAAAAACACATTCCACTTCAAAATACAAGTTAAATTCATGTTATGTGTTGACTGTTATGCATTTTCACCCCTAAATTCAATTCAACACTGGAAATGTGATGCAAGTCAAACAGACAATAGTGCAGTCAAGAGACTTTAAAGTTTGTGTTACAGAGAACATTTCAGAGATCAGTAAATGAATCCTGCAAGGCAAACAATTTATTTTTCATTAGGAATGGAAACTTCTGAAATGGATTGACTGTGGTTCAAGTACAATATGGTGATGAGATCTAGTGTTTTTGAGCATTTTTGTACTTAAATTATTAACATTAGGGAGAGGGAAATGCAACAAAGGTCCCCAGGTGGACACGAACCAGAGATGCTGTGGCCCTTATCGTTCTAATTATCCAGATTAGTTTACTGTGGGTCCTTCTACAAACACGAAATTATGAGATTACACTTGAGGTTAGATTATAATGTCACTGTATTCTCTGAGTGTGCATGAACCTGTGTAATAGCACAGCAAACAAAATGTATTTATTCCACTACCAATACGCCATGTTAATTCCTGATACAGAAATTCAGACAATATATATTAGAGAACACCACTGATAAAAGCCAAGGGCAAATGCAAATTTTGGGATTCACTTTGTGCTCTGTGTGTGTTTGAGAGAGAGAGAGAGAGATTAAAGGGGTTCGGGTAGTGTACAATAAAAGCAAATATTTTAAGAGGAAAACAAAGAAAAAAATCGTGATCTCCCTACAATGTCTATCTCTCTCTCTACATTGTTCATCAAACTTCGTTAGAGTTAGCTGGCAATGCTCCACTTGGAGACAAACAACCCTTCGAAGCAGCAGCCCCAGCCATTTGGCTCTACTATTTTGGCGCTATTCCACTTCCCACAAGGGCAAAGTAGTTTGTGAAGCAAAAGTTTAACTACTCCACCCACTCAATACTCAGAGGCTAACATAGACTGTCAGGCAGAAATATGCACACACTGGTCAAGAATGTGTGGAAATCTTTATAATGAGGCTGCTTGAGATTGCTCAGCTACCCACCATTACATTACATTACCACAGCAGGTCAGGAGAGATTTGCAGGCAGACAGAGTGGAACTCTAAGGTGAGGAGCTGAAACCAACAGCACTCACACTCTAGAGACTGATAAGTGTTTTACAGTCCTAACTCAAGGTCTCAGCACAGAAAAGTGGTCAAATGGGGAAGCAGCAAAAGGACGGTTGATACTGCTGATATGGTAGTGGTAAAAACGCTTTGGGTGCAGCAGTTGAAGATTAAATACACAAACACAAACGTAGAAAATCTTGCACGCCTTAGGGAAAAAAAGCCTCAGGGCTAAGGCGCTAGTAAATGTTTGTCATTTGTGTATCAGTTTTTTTGTATTCTGAAATTCTGTGTATCTAAAAAAAGTTCATGTTAGATCTATCTCACCAGACAGACTTTAGTGAGACTCTTTGTGCCAAAAAGAAGAGAATGAGGAGGTTTATCAATGTTCTAACATAAACAAATACATTGTTGGACATATCTGCATTATGTTTGCTTTGAAAGATTACCAAAACCCTCCTTTAAAACAAAAAATATGGGTGAATACATCTGATTAAGTAAACCACACCATGGTAAACAATATGCTGCGTTTGTAAACATATAGAGGTATTAGACTTTTTTAAATGTTTGTTTTACACTTGGTACTCTTTCTTACACAACTTCACAAATGCTGGATTTAGACTCAGAAATAAATATGGATGCTGTTGATATATACTCAAAGCTGTCTTCAACTGCACTCTTTGTCAATCCCTTATTATAATTCTCCATTCTTCTTGGATGTAAATAATAAGATTGTTTTCCTTGCCTGTCTAATCATCTAATTTCGGCCTTTTGATAGTGTTTCCTTCTTCACACAGTAGCTTTTCCCAGCTCAGCTCCTGTCATAACTAAGCTGATTGGACCAAATCAAAACTGAAATCAAATTAAGGCCCATTGTCAGAGCATGTGGCTCCATCATTGACATGAAAGGAGGACCACACAGAAGAGATAACAAGAAATTCAAAGTCGCTGGTTTGACATGAAAGAAAATAACAGAGGTGGATGGAGGGTGGTGGTGGTGGGGAGGATTTCTTGCTCAAAATAACCATCTAAGAATCATCACCTACACTTGTATACAATAAACATACAATAGATCCTGGCAGCTACAATGTCTTATGCACTTAATGTAACAAGTATGCAGCCATTGCTAATGTTTTTTAACAGCAGAATAGTTGAAAAGCAGGGTTTTAACTATGACAATTATAATTATTAAACTCCAGCTTTCAATATTTATCTTTTTTATGAAGTCTACCATTTTCAATTATGTCATGTAGTAGCAGAAAGGCTGTTTGGGAAGGTAATGGGTTATGATATACATCTCTTTGTGTGAACTGAACATGCAGAGTTTTGGTCCAGCAGATGTCTCGGTGATTGGACAGCAGTTAGGCAGCCGTCAGAAGACACTGGGCGATAATTTAGCCCTGCCCTGCAGTGACATGATAATAATGCACTCATATCCTGCTGTGATTGTCCTGCTCGGCTGACAGTCAAGCACAAAAGGGCCTGAATTCATTAGTAATGGGGAGGCGCGTTTGCAAACCTGTTCATCATACAAAAAAGGGATGTGTGGTTACATATTCACAGCAAACACATGTAATAAATTCACAATTTCAAGTATGGTAGAAAAAAAACCTAATTGTACTCCTACAAAATGGGAGTTTGCACTTCATCTCATGGCCCAACGCTAACCTCTAACATTATAATAAATATTCCATACTGGTAAATAATACATGAGTCAATAACATTCTATCAGTTTCTGCCTTGCCCTCATTACTCATTACATGCACATACTCAAATGTGCTATATCCACGCTATACCCCTAAGCAATTAGTTGCTCTAAAATATCAGGGGGCTAGTTACTCAGGCATGTATTTCATATTTTTATTGGTTTATGTGGAGCCCTGCATGCAGACCAAGCTATAGCAAACACAGCCTCAGCAAATCCCTAAGCTCCTCCGCAGTCAGCAAAGTAATTGGGGAGGGAGTCCCAAAGGGTCCTCGCACACTGCTGAACCCTTTGCTACCGACAAGTTGAAATGGCAGTGGAGGTACATAGGAGTTGGTGTCTGTGTTTGTGTGAGTGTGTGTCTGTATGTGTGGAGGATATAAGTACAGGAGGTGGCTTGAGTACTTTGTGTGAATAGGCCTGCAGTCTTTAGAGACTTGCTGGTTGGCTGGGAAACCATCTGGTTACCCAACCCCCCAGCTGCATCGCCCATGGTTCCCCATTTCTATAGGGATGTCAAATTCTGCTCATTGGGGGGTTGTACGGATGCCAATTTAAGCCCTCACTGCTCAAAATTAGTTAATTAACTCTATCTCTCACACAGAAAGAAACTTCCTTTGTAAGTAATGCCACTATTCATCAGAATCCAATGCCTTTATTCTAAAGCTTTGCCACTATCAGGATAACCAGGAACAGTTGAATATTGGATAAAATGCCCCATAAGTGAAGCCATAACATTAAATATGCATAAACACAGGAAATAGATCGAAGCAAATTTCAGATTTACATGTTAGATTTAAAACATCACTTTAGCTTTCATCCATGTGCTTTGTCTGCAACTGCAGCTTTGTTGATAAGATTATGATGATTAGACTAATTTTGTTTAGACGTGCAGTTCATTAATTGATTTTACAAATCAATATTCCTCATATATTCATGGAATATGTGTATCAGATTCCAAATCACTGTTACAGCAATCTGCCATGATGGAAGATGTCAATGTATGTGTGTGTGTGTGTGTGTGTGTTCCTTATCAAAACAGACTGAGCATATAATGAAACCATACAGTATATACAAAAATACATTGCAGCACTTTACTTGCTGATATTCAAGTGTGTCAATTCTGTACACTGACTCTGTGCACTGAAACAAAGTGATCATATCCTGAGGTGATGATAAAACGAAGGTGGGTTGCACTGGTTCCATTTAGCTGAAAAAAGTAAAGAAAGTAGTGAGCAAACTTTTAATTCAATACATTCAAAGGTGTTTCATGAGAATACCTATATTTTAACTTACTGAAATAGCATTTGACTGAAGATGTCCCTCCGTATGATCAAGCTCTGCAAGAAATTAATTAGTTCACCACAATGTTAATTATTTGACATTGAAAGAAATGTGAAAAACAGATAATGAATATATCATCCTTACCTTTCTCCCCAACAAATTCAAAGTGAGAAGCATTTTGTGAAATATTCTTTTCTATCTTTAGATGCTTGACTGCAAAAAAAGGGAAAAAAATGGAATTAGTCCTGTCCAAAAGAATCAATGATGTCAATTATAAATGAAGACGATGGAACCAACACTGAAATACAATAAACCATGATTAGCTTAAGAAAAAGATAACATATTATAGCCTGAGAGAAAATATAATGAATTGTTATGCACCTTTGTCTCCAGGCATCATTGACAGAAATGCACACAAATATATCAGAGGAATTTCTTTGTTTCTCAATTGATCATTAAAAAAACAGTCGTCTTTACTTGTATAAATCAAAAACACCTGACCTGAAGAAAGCGTCAACTGACTTAAAAACTAGTTTCTTTGCGTTATAAAGGATTTGGCAATTAAAGGACCAGTGTGTAGGATTTAGTGACATCTACCAGTGAGGTTGCAGATTGCCACCCAAATGAATTCCGCTCCCGGTCCAAGCGTGTAGGAGGATCTATGGTAACTGCGAAACTCATAAAAAACGCAAAAGGCCCTCTCTAGAGCCAGTGTTTGGTTTGTCCATTCCGGGCTACTGTAGAACAGTGCAACATTGTGGCCTCCATAGAAGAGGACCCACTCCCTATGTAGACGTAAAGAGCTCATTCTAAGGTAACA
Source organism: Euthynnus affinis (assembly GCA_029490765.1). Lineage (NCBI taxonomy): Eukaryota > Metazoa > Chordata > Actinopteri > Scombriformes > Scombridae > Euthynnus > Euthynnus affinis. Next base: position 23,762,563 of record CM055842.1, on the reverse strand, counting down.
AAAACACAACAATTCTTATTTTTAGGTGATTATACACTAATTAAAACATACTTATTAATATTATATTCAGTTTCTACCAAGTAGATTCTTCTTGAAGCTACCAATTTATACACACTGCACCTTTAATAGACTTTAGAAGACAGACTGCATGTAGATCCATTCTGAGACATAAAACATCACATTAAAATGACATTAAGCTTTGATATCTGATCATATTTGCCCTTCAGTTTGGGAATATTTTCATGTTATAGCACACTTTAAAAGAAGATCATTGTGATGTTTGCATCCTCACCGAGAATGTATTAATATCTAGAGAGGATCAGGATCCTATGTAGTCCAATACAGTATGATCATTAGAGCTTTTATTAATCCGTTCACTAAACATTTTCAATGAGAACTAAATTATGTGTTTATTTATATCATTCATTTTGTGGAAAGACATCATCACATACCATTGAAGCTGTCCACTGTCACTGCAGAAATCATCGTGGGTTCAGCAAAGCCAATGATGAACTCTTGGGGAAACATCCCGGTGGACATCCAAAACGTTTTAGTGTCTCTGGGTGGAAAGGGACAAACAGCAAACAGGTTGTTTGGTGAATGCACCCCAAAGACATATTATAGAGAATATGACCAGTACGATAAGCTCCAACCAACGTTTCGACCACTCTTGGTGAAGTGTGGTCGAAACGTCGGTTTTTACAATAAAATAAGCTTTGTGTGCTTAAAATCCTTGCGATTGGAAGAGACAAACATCAAATGTTAGCATTGATCCAGTAAGCTGAGGAGTCAGTAACACCCAACTTAAGAGTTAGTGAACAGCCAGCGTTAACCTTCACTGCAGAGATGTAAAGTAAAATAACGTTATAGCATTTCAGGGGGAAATACTCACCCGTCAATGATGTTTTCTGGAGGATGATCCTCATCGCCGGATGCAGCGACGACAACTTGTGCACCCAAAGAAGTTAGAGACGAATCGATCATCTTGATTGATTCATACACCGCAGACTATGATTATTATGTTTATTTACGGCTAATAACAGCAGCTTGGACAAAATTCTGTCGTGTACGTGGTCATGTAGGCAGATAAAGTCGACAAGTACTGTCGTTGCCAAGCCAACCGCCGTGTCGCATGACATATACGTCAGACTTTATAAAGTACGTCAACATTTCCGACGCACGTTGCTCGTTTGTTGTTTAGCACTTAGCAGGGAAATCTACACATTTTCACATGGCGAATGGATGCAAAGAAGCGTTGTTTACACGCGGAACTGGACAGGTGAGACAGGTAGCAGTGTTGAGTATTAGATGACAACAAATGTGTACCTTTCTAGGCCATTGTAGATTTGGGAGATTTGAGATGGTGAGCTAGCCAGCTAAGCTACAAACCAACATTGAGTTCGGCTAAGTTGAGTATCAAACAAAACGGAAATGAAGAAGAGGAAGAAGCAAACAGAAATCCAAAGTGTATCCGATGTGTTTTACTAGCCACGTTTTCCAAAAGATATCACATGCATGAGCTGTAACGTTAGCTGAACAAAGATGTTGCCCCCACTTTCTGTAGTTGTTAGCATCCTTTCCATAGTGTGTGGGGCTCAAACGTAAACATGTTCACATCAAAAGTCAGGTCACCTGCAAAAATCAGGGGATGAAAATATCAAATCAGCTTCAGAGGTCCACTTTCCTATTTTTAATGTATTTTGTCGGTCTTGTTTTGCATTAAATCGGAAAGGCTTGTTAGAAAATGAATCTTCCATCAGCAGAAGCTGTAAATCACTTTTTCTCTTCTTCCAGAGTGACGATTCAGACATATGGGATGACACGGCATTGATAAAAGCTTATGACAAGGCAGTGGCATCATTTAAGGTAAAATTGGTTCTTTGCAGTGTACGTTTGTGTGCAACTGTTTGTTTTTTTTTAAATACTTTTTTGAGTTTTTGTTCATTCTCCTCTCCTCTTGTTTTGTGTGCCAGACTGCCCTCAAGGGAGAAGATGAGCCACAAGCTTCCAAGAAAAACCACCCAGGAAAAAAACGCAAGAACAATAAAAAGAACCAGAGCAGGAAAAGAACCAATGCACCGCCAGATAAAGAGGTACTGAACAAGAATTGAAAAAAACAACAATAAATACTGAGGGTTTAGAGTGCTAGTAGTAGTATTTCATACCAGAATAAAATGTACTGTATATGGTATGATTACACCTCGACCTTATTAACATATACTTTCTGTTGCAGTGGCAGGTTGGAGATTATTGCAATGCTTACTGGTCAGAGGACGGCCAGCTGTATGCAGCCACTATCTCCTCCATAGACAAGACGCGGGGCACTTGTGTAGTTGTTTATACAGACTATGGTAATGAAGAGGAGCAGAACCTTGGAGACTTGCTTTTAGAGATTTCTGAGGGTGATGAGGAAACAAATACTAAGGTAAAGTAGCACAATTATTATTTTGTTTTTCCATAAAACATTTGATCCGTTATGGTCAATGGTGTATTTGTATTTTTCTGTCTTGTAAATGGCCATATAGATGATGCCATGACTCAGAATATGTTTTTCCAAACAGTAGAATTGTGTTAAAATACTTTTGGCAAACTGAAATTTTACATTATAAATGGCAGTTTTTGCTTTTGCTGGGTTTCCTTCATACATTTTCATCATTGAATGCCCCTTTTACACATAAATTTAAATCTCTAGATACTTCAGTAATCATATATTTTGGAATTAACCGGGAACAAAAGCTTGTGCAAGACCTGGTAATATTTCTGCAACATCAACTTGTAAAAAAATATATATAGAAAATTACAATACTCAATCTTTATCAAGTATTAGATTGTGATAAGCATAACACCTTGATATCTCATGGGGCACTTACATCATATATGCATTATAAGTTAATTTGGCTGTAGCAAAATGCATATCTTTTTTACAATTTGCATATATCTTTTAATTGCCTCCCAAAACAATTTCAAGGATATTTGAGAAATGTGTAGTCACAAAGGTATGAAATAAAGGAAATTTTAAAAAGAGACTAAAGCAGTATTTGTCTGCAATTCAGGTGAATGAGGTAGAATCTTCAACAGAGGAGAGTGACCAGTCATCTCCACCAAACCAACACAGACAGCAGCCACACAGTAAAACCCAAAAGCCCAGGGCCTACAAAGAACCTCCTCCTATGTGGGCTCCTGGCTTCCCTGGCTTTCCTCCAGGCCCACCTCCAATGCCAGCTTTCAGACAGGTAAGAGGAAAGACTCCCTACCAACAAAATATCTGGGCATAGACTGTTTTTGTGCATATTATTACTTGAGGTTCAACTAGTTTTAAACTTTGTCTAATTGCCATAGCGAATGCGTGATGAAATTTAAATATGAACAAAGTATTTACAATTTGAACAATTGGGGAAAAATACAAACAACCCCTCAAAGCTGGCATTTATATTGCAGAAGTATTGGTTTACAATACATTTTACTGGCATTTATGTTCATAGATCTACCCTCTGTATTTATGCAACTACAGTACCAGTCAAAAGTTTGGACACATTCAAGTGTTTTTCTTTATTTTTAGTATGTCCTCCATTGCATAACAATACTATGAAATAATGCATATGGAATCATGTAGTTGGCAAAAAAAAGTGTTAAACAAGTCAAAATATCTGTCATATTTTAGATTCTCCAAAGTAACCACTATTAACTTTAATGAGAGCTTTGCACGGTATTGGCAATATCTTAACCAGCGTCATGTGTTTTTCACCTGGAATGGTTTTCCAACAGTCTGGAAGGAGTTCCTACATATGCTGAGCACCTGTTGGCTGCTTTTCCTTCACTCAGCAGTCCAGCTCATCCAAAATCAGGCTAGGTCATCTGATGCAGCACTAAATCACTCTCCTTCTTGGTCAAATATCCCTTATATAGCCTGGAGGCGTGTTTTGGGTCGCTGTTACACATGATGGACCCATGAAGTACAAACCAGATGGGATGGCATGTTGCTGCAGAATGTTGTGGTAGCCATGCTGGTTAAATGTGCCTTGAATTCTGAATAAATGGCCAACAGTGTCACCAGCAAAGCCCCCAACACCATCACACCTCCTCCTCCATGCTTCACAGAGGAAACCGCACATGCAGATACCATCTCTGTGTCTCACGGAGACATGGCGGTTGGATCCAAAAATTTGAAATTTAGACTCATCAGACCAAAGTGAATTTCCACTGATCTAAAGTCCACTCCATGTGTTTCTTGGCCCAAGCAATTCTCTTCTTCTTATTGGTCTCCCTCAGTAGTGGTTTCTTTGCAGTAATTCAACCATGAAGGTCTGATTCACGCCGTTTTCTCTGAACAGTTGATGTTGAGATGTGTCTGCTACTTGAAGTCTGGGAAGCATTGATGTGGGCTCTAATCTGAGGTGCCATTAATTGGCAATTTCTGAGGCTGGTAGCTCTAATGAACGTATCCTCTGCAGCAGAGGTATCTCTTGGTCTTCCTTTCCTGGGGCAGTCCTCATGAGAGTCAGTTTCATCATAGCGTTTAATGGTTTTTGCGACTGCACTTGAAGAAAGTTCTTCAGATTTTCCGCATTGGCTGACCTTCATGCCTTAAAGTGATGATGGACTGTCGTTTCTCTTTACTTAGTTGAGTGGTTCCTGCAATAATATGGATTACTACAGTAGTCAAATAGAGCAATTTGCTCTATTTAAAAAAAAAAAAAAAAAAAAAAAAAAAAAAAAAAGAATTAGAGGATAAACCCCTTGAGATGCACCATCTCATTTTTGAGGGAGTCCTCAGGCACAAAACATAAAACTTACATCATTTAAGCAACACTAAATACGTAATAATAATGATAATAAATTAAACAATACAATGACACAAAACAATCAACATAGTAACATCAACAGGGACATACACATAAGGACTCTCACAGCATCTAAAACCCAACCTGCTACATCTGTTACACGTCATCTGTACAAAGAATGAACAAGAGATAAAATAAATTAATAGATCAAATAACATAATGTCAAAGTCTACTTATAAACTAAAATGAGGGTAATTACAATCAAAAACAAGAACAATTAGATTTAAGGTAAACAAGCCAAGAAGTAATTGATCTGAGTGAATTAGGCAAATTAGTCCAATCTGTTGGTGCTTTAAACTTAGAGGCATGTTTCTCCAATTTCTTTAAAGATTCTAGGCACAATAAAAAGGTTGTTGAGTGTGTTTAAGTGAATATAATGATCTGAGTGGAATTACAAGCTGTTTTAGGTATAAAGGATTGTTAAAGTCAATATATCTGAAAACAAAGAGCAACCAATGAGAATGCATGCATTTTTTATATATATATATATATATATATATATATATATATATATATATATATATATATATATATATATATATATATATATATATATACATATACATATACATATATATATATATATATATATATATATATATATATATATATATATATATATATATATATATATTCAGTATTGTTCTACAATGTATAAAATGGTTTTTAAAAAATGATGAAAAACCCTTTGAATGAGTAGGTGTGTCCAAACTTTTGACTGGTTCTAGATCTATCAAGTCATAAAAAGATAAATAGTTAAAATGTGCTTAAAGAGAATATAATTGGAGATTCTGGAGAGCCTTCCTGCAAGTTATACATGAAAGTTGATGACCCCAGACTGCACTCATTTTATGTTTCAGTAGAATTTATTTGAAAGGTTTAGTTTAGCCATTAATCTCTCTTTTTTTATGCAAAATGATCCAGGGTACTATTCAGTATTATTGAGATCCCAGTGTGATGTTTCCAAGCCTCACTCTGTCTTTTGTTTGGACTTTACCAGGGTGGAAGCAGGAGATCTGGTGCTCATGGACCTGTACCTCCATCCTGGCCTCCCGTGATGCCCTTTGGTCCACCAGTGAGTTGGAATATATACCTTTACATTAATGATGAGTAGAAATATAAACACTGCCATAGAAACAGTTTTATTGGAGCAATAGGGGTCTGCGCTGTACGCTTATAAATGCACATGTTGAAGCTGGCGATTTGAGGGACAAATGTAGATGGAACTTTCTGATCAGACTTTCTCTTTTCTTGATTTCTCTGTCTCAGATGATCCCTCCACCTCCTCCGATGAGCCCTGACATGGTGGATGATGAGGCATTGGGTGGCGTGCTTATCTCCTGGTACATGAGTGGATATCACACAGGATATTATCTGGTATGTGCACAGAAGCTAACCACCTTTTTATTATGAATTATATATTAGAGTTACAGCTTTTATTTACACATCAAGAGCAGTGGGAGTATGAGGTGATTTGGAGTGTTTTTTTTTCTCTTCAGGAATTTGCTCCATTTTTGCTGTTATTCTACTTAGCACATAAAACCTTTTTATCGAATACCATCAGCTTAATAACAGGTGGGAGTCCTTGATTCTTAAAAGGAGAGTTATTTTAACATCATATGTCTTGTTTTTTTTTACAGGGGTTGAAGCAAGGACGCAAAGAAGCTGCCAACTGGACGAAACTGCACCACAAATGAAATGATTTGAACAAGATCTCATAGTTTCAGTTATACAGGCTGTCACCTGGAGCTGCAGCCGCCCCCTCCCTGTTGTGCCTGATGTGTGTCCTTGTTTCATGTACATCACATCATGAAGTGTACATGATGTGAACAGATCACTCATATGAGTTCAAGGAGGAGAGTTTTGTATTCTTTGTAAATAAATTAAATAAAGGCTATCGGAGCACAGTTATTAACTCGGTTAATACTTTATTTTTTATTACACTAGCATAGACACACTATCATAATATGAATGTTTATTGGATATGATAGCTGAGTTTTTTTCCACTCACACGAAATATTTTTTCTCATTTATTTCATCACTTAGCCAAAAAAAGCAATTGTTTACTGGAGATTAGTATTACAAATGTGTATGTGACAGATTCAATGATGTGTGGCTGTAATGGCAAGTATTGTCCAGCAGAAGTCAGACTAGTATAATGTAGTCACATTATAGGCAAATGTGGCATGAATACATAATAGGTTAGTGTTTAAACCTCTAAAGAATTACAGCCATGCAGAGGAAGACTCTCCATTTCTAGGGTGTCTACTCTGCACTTGTGTCTCTTGACATGCTAAGAATTTGATTACGAGCCAGACTTGAGTCCTGCTTTAGTCCCTGCGGCACTTTCCACATAGTTAATTCAGAGTATCATTCCAGTACATGCCTTGCAATTGAGCTCTCCCTTCTCCCTGAGGTGTTCCCTCATCCACCACCCAATATAGGATCGCATCCATCATAATGTTTTTCAACTCACATTAGATAGCCACAGATTTCAGGGTGATAGTAGGCAAAGTTTCAACTACAAACAGTACAACACTTTTGGCCAGCTGTGCAGAGGAAGGTCAATTCTTACGTGTTAAGGTATTAAGATCATTCAACGATATTTTATCTCTATATTTAAGTTGCAAAGTTGATGAAAGGGCCTTTGGAGGTCAGAGAGAGAGAACATGGAGGTGGTTTATTATTAATACAGACAAATGCTAATGTTGCATTCTTTTATATGGTATGCTTGTGTAAATGAGAGCTTAAGCTTCATTACGTTCTTGGCTGCTGACCTCTTATTATTATCTTCTCCCGGATCACTCATGAAACTGATCCTGGAATGTTTGAGGTTTAATAATGTAAGAACAGTAAAGGAAGTAGGGAAATGGTTGCAGATACTGTATGCAAGTTTATATTTAGAATATAGAAAACCACATGTAATTACAGTGGGCTGCTACAGCCACAATCATTCTGCTGGGCCTGTAGCGCTTTCATTCTATGAAAAGGAAACCAAACACATTTCCTATATTTCCCATATTGGTGATTTTCTGCCTGCTTACACCCACTCCTCTGGTTCTAAACTGGTGGGCAATTGATCATAAAGCATGTGTTTGTGTGTGTGTGTGTATGAGAGAGAGAGCGAGACGAGAGCGAAATAGAATAGTGTTTTGTGGTAGGATGTAACACTATGATTGTCTCCTGTTTTTTATACCATGTGATCATCCTCCAGCTGCTCTAAAGCCATTGCTTTCTGAGTGAAGAGCGATCCCTTTGTTTGTGTGCTGACTGGTCGGCATTTTATAGCCCACTGTGACTGTCAGTGTTGACTGCTGTATTTGATTCTCATGTAGCTGTCACTTCTGTTTTTGCCGTTTTGTATGTATGGGCAAAAGAGAGAAAATGGGACAAGAAACAGGAACGGTAACAGGAGAAAATGTAGTTTGTGGGATTTACAAATAGAATATGCACTATAAACGAGTGGTGATAAACTAGACCTATCTTCTCCTCCCAGATGGGTTTAAAATCTGCCACGGCAGAGCCTGCACATAAGCCCATTGCTTGCCTGACTCTGCAGCAAACTGAGCTGCCCAAAGGGCTCGATGGAGCCCAGTGAGGAGTTAAAAGGGGGTCAGACCTAGCTTGGGAAAGCACTGCTCCCCTCTGTGACTGTCTACCCCCTACTGACCAGAGCGGTATGAGGCTTGTAAACATAATCTGCATTTCACATAGTCCCTTCTAGGAAACAGATAGACATCCAAGTAAGATCACATTGCCGCATGAGTTACAGCGCCTTCAGCTATTTACTCAAGCTCCCAACATCAACAAACATCCTGCTTTTAAATAAGAGACTTGGAGGGGAGATTAGAGCAAAAGGGGGGGTACACAAGCCCCCTTTCCTTTCTCTGTAGAAACCAAGCCAAAAACACTCATTGGAGAATACAGTCATCATTATGTTAAGATTGTGGTGCAAGCACCTTTAACCCCAATTGAGGAGAGTAAGTGTTTCTGAGACAAGATTAATGTGGAAATCACCAGTTTGAAGTGTGTGAGAGTTTTTAACCGTGCGCATAGTGCAACAAACTGTAACTAATCTGGTTGCATATCTGTAGTTTAGGAAATATAACACTGTTTATGCCTGTTCCAGCAAATATAAACAAATGCTTGCAAACAGACTCCAAATTTAGTTTTTATGATTGGCAGACAGACAGCAGATTGCAGTATTAACATTGTTTATGATGCAGATGAAACTGAACAAAACATGCTCACCATCAGGATATGAATACTATATGGTGCCAGACAGTGGATTTTCAGCATTAATTACTTATTCAATTGTTAATCACAGTGAACAGTGGCTCACTATTACCCACACCTAGACTTTATCTTAATGCAATAAATCCCAGCGATGTATCAATAAAGGCTTTTTTAATTTATTCATGTCTTCCACGTGCCTTCAACTTTTCTCTCCTTTAATCACTCTCATTTTATTTGAAAAGTATCAGGTGATAGAGGTCAGCGTTGGGGTTACACAGTGTGTCGATATGCAGCAAATAGGTAACTGAAGTTTTGCTGAAGTTTTGCTTTTTTGCCACCTATCTTAATATAGTCTAGTATTGTCAGTGGGTTGTCCAAGGTATCACCAAAAAGATGGAGCAGGGTTTTGACATTGAAACATTGCAAGATGTAAATCTTGGAGACTTCAACTTCTGTCTGTGTGGATGTGGCGTCTGCCTCAGTGAGACTGATCCTTGATGACCTTCTGACCTTTCAGAATTCCACTCACAGCAGGTCCGGTAAAGCCCCTGGTGCAGCTCAGGTATTGTGATTCACATTCCTGCTGGATCTTGCTGCTCGTAAATAAAATGTTCCACCATGAAGGGAAAGCCCATATCCCCGGCTTTACAGCCTCCTAAACGGGCTACATTATTGGTATTAAGGAAATAGATTTTTCACCAGCCAAGCAGTAGCAAATAAGCATTACTGATTCTGTACATTTAACAAGCTGATCTGTTGACAGCACATGAAATTGTTTTCTCTGGTATCCTCCTATATATGACGTGCTGCTGAGACTATGTGATATTAACTTCATCAACTCACTGGTGCTCCCATCATTGAAATGCACATCACTTGGTGCTTAAACCATCAGTATTCTAGTGAAAACTTCAAGGTTTCCAAATATATAAAACACATCAGATTGAACTCTAAATGCAGGTTCTTTTTTCCATTTGTTATTAAACATATTTTTCATGCATAAGTTGTTTATTAAAAGCACAAAGGACTGATGTAAGTGTGATGTACACCAACTCATTTAAGTACAGCAAATATAGTCCTGTAGTATGCAGTTAATTTCTCACTTTGAGATTTCTTAAAGAGACATACAGGGGATTTTGTATGTGCAAGGGGTTAATGGTCTGTTGTAGAATTTTTTTACATGGAAAAACATATATATTTATATACTACTAATAATAAAATAGTACAGCTCATTCATTGGTGACTAATTGAAAGTTCTTCATTCAGATGATGGCAAAGGGGTTCGTGCCGTGCGCACATGTTGTGTTTCAACCCTCATGAATAACGTGCATAAACAGGCCCACAATACTTCAGGTACTTCAGTAGTAAATCTCTGCTCTGAGTGCAAGCCATTCATATCGCCGGTAGAGGTCTCCGCACCCAGGACAGGGCGAAGTTAGGTCTCGGCTGCGCCACATGGGGTGTCACCGTGTCACTGTGGACGCACAAGGGATAGTGTTTGGAAAAGTGAAAAGTCAGCTGTGAGGGAAGACTGCGTAAATCTGTTTTATTTTTTTTTCCACCCGGTAGACTTGTTTCAGTCTCAGCTTCCACTTTAGAGGAAAGAAACGTCAGTGTTTGATTCGGACTTGGCTCAAATCTCTTGGGAGTTTCGCCGGTGGGGCCGTTTTGTGCCACCTGGATCTGCGTTTGGTTGTTTGGCAGTTTTCGAAGCGGTTCCTCCCTTTGCGCTCACTTTAAACTCAGCTAATACGGTCTACACAGGTCTTTCTGTGAAGTTGCCAGAAAGCAGAGACGATGTTTTGCCGCAATCAAACAGCGAGAGCCACCGTTGCCCGCGGCTCCGCACTTGAAATGGAGATACGGCGAGGGAAGTTCAGAAAGAGCGTTTTTCTGGACACATCACAGGTAGACTCTGATTGTCCGCCAGTTATCATCATCACCGTCTCACCACACACACACACACACACACACACACACACACACACACACAGCGTGTGGGAATTTACTGTTTACAACTTTGATCTCTCTCCCTCTACGAACTAACTTGTTTGGCACACTTTTAATCTTGTATTGAAGGCGTTTGAGTGTGTACCCTGCTTTGCTTTTGTGCGATATTTTAATTAAATTGCACTGGAGAGCTATGCTGCTGCGTTCAGGTCCTCAAATTAAAGCTCTTAATTGCAGCATTTCCAAGCTACTTTGCATTTTACTCTAAACATAAAAGCAATAATATTCCTACAGAGACTTGGAAGTGCGCCTGTGGTGCTCAGTAGTGGGTTGATAGTAACGTAAATATGTTTTATGTCGTGTTCCATCTCTCGTGATGTATTATTACTACATAGTTTAATACTGTACAGTTTAGAGAAGGTTATTGCATGACATTTGTCTTTTATAATGGCACGTTTTTTTAATGTATGATATCCATTATACTTTTGAATTATGTTCTCCAGAGATTTCTGCTTTGTTTAATCTCCAACACTTTCTTTGAATAGCATTGCAAAATTTCAAAACTGCCCTTCTGCTCAGCACATCATTTCAATCATACTTGTGTGTCACTCTCAGGGGGAATAGTCAAAAAAAGACTGCATCCACCAAAAGTTGAGAAGTCTAAGCTGTAGCCTGTGTGTAGCTTCTCAGCTGTTGATCACTGGATTTGAACTGGTACTCTTCATGCATGTTTTCCTCTTCCTCTCTGTAAAGCTCCCATGTCAACATCTGCTTCATATTAGCCACCGTTTGTCGGCAGAGCAGACGGGCTCAGAAGCCCTTCCAGTCCAATCCTCTAATTACTTTTACTCACGGTCCACTTTAATACTGTTTTGATGGAAAGCTCTACCTCTGTCTATCTCACCCTCTCTTCCTTTCTCACAAACACACACTTGTCTGTGAGTCGTGATTAATATTACTTTGGTTTCATTTTAAAGTGCTGCTGTTGGTTTATTCAGCTAGGACCTTGTTCTTGCTTTGTCTATGTGTGTGTGTGTGTGTGTGAGAGAGAGAATGTTAATTTAAAACTAAACCCACATTTTAGATGTATGCTGTTGTGTTATGCCTGACAGACGTAAGAGAGAAGGATGTGTGTGTGTGTGTGTGTGTGTGTGTGTGTAAGAGAGTGTGAGGGAGGGGGGGGGGGGGGGGGGGGGGGGACTCAATTGTAAGAGGATACTTAAGGAATGTTAATGGTGCAATACAGCAAATGGAAAAGATAGAGTAGCTATTGATTCTGTCTCTCTTCTCTCCTCTCTGAATCTCTCATTTTATCATCCTTTCTGTGTGTGTGTGTGTGTGTGTGTGTGTGTGTGTGTGTGTGTGTGTGTGTGTGTGTGTGTGTCAGCACACATGTGCAGGCATACACATTGTCAGCTTATGTATATTTTTCTAGTTGTTTATGATTCATTTCACAGGAAAACACACCACTAACCTCCGGGAAGCCAGACACACTCCTTCGTGTTAATCTGCAGTCAGAATTACCCAAATCTGATGTTTGAGCAGCATGAGTTCACATCTGACACACAAGCTCATATAGGCCATTCACACAAAACATTTCCTGGAGGTGCAGTGCTGTTAATGTGGTTAAGCCTGTACAGTATCTCAGACAGGAGTGATTGTTTTTCAGATGGTGTGAGTCAATGATTGTGTCCAGAGCGTACAGTGTAAGCAATGTTCCTCAGGGGCTTTGTGATAAGAGAGATGAACAGTGGCACTTGGTCTTTTTTTTTTTTGGCATTTCATACTCCTCTAAAATAATATTTATTTATGTTTCTTTTGCATGCAGTGGTCGGATAAGGTTTAGATGAGGAGGGAGTAGAAGTGGAAAGAGGAGGACTCTTTTTTACATATTTTTGGAGAAAAAAAAATCTAATCCAAAGAGATGAAAAAGGGACTGGTCAGGTTTATGCTGAACATATCACATACATTAATGTAGCTTCATGGATATTCTACATACATACACTATTTTGATAATCAAATAATTGTAGTCTTTTTTGTTTGCCAAAAATGTAACATGATATTAAACCGAATATGTTTGGATTTATGACAAAACATGAAATTCAAAGATGTCACCTTGGGCTCTAAATGATAACAGGCAACAGGTATTTTCTGACATTTTATAGACAGAATGATTAATCAATAATGAAAATAATCGTTAGCTGCAGCTCTGTATTCCTTCCCTCACTCATATTGATTGTTTAATCTCTGTATTTGTTATTTATCAGGTAGTTATTTATCCGGGTAAAGACTTCTCTTTCTTTTCACAACAGCAATCACTGCTTTTAACTCTGTAATCTGCTCTCCTTTGGCTCTCATAGAAGATTAATTTGCGTCTTTGGCTTTGTTTCCAATGCTAATGATCCTCTTTCAGATACTGGGACTTTCCCTCAGCTCTGTATCTGTCAGGGCTCTCTTAATGCCACCGTGGAACCAGCCTGTGGCATTTCAATGAAGCAGGCTACCTTGGTGTGAAAGCACCCCCTTTTCACTGTGCCAGGGAGAGATCACATGGTTGCGAGTGTGCTCGTGTTTGTGCCAACATTTGAGCCTCTTATGTAAATGCGTGTATGTAAAGGTGGTTTGTCTGGAGTTTCTGTTGGTCAATGACATGCTATCAGCGAATGAAACGCACAATGCTCAAACAGCTGATAAAGAAAGGAAAAACCTCTGCTGCTTTGTTGGACTAAACCCAAACTGGCCACTGCCAACTTTGTTTTGCACACTCATTTGCATGTATGTGGGCAATGAAAATGTGTATTTGGTAGAGAAAAGATACTGGTTAGGACTCTCCCACATGCCCCAGAATTCAGCAGCTTGTTGTTGAAGGGACACATAAAGTATCTATTGAATGGAGTGAACACTAACAGTCAGCAGTGAGTGTGTATGCATTTTGTCTGTGCTATTTTGCTAGAGGCTGGAGCCAAATGAAGCCAAGAGCATGATTTTGTCAGACTAAATGTCTGCTATTATTAATCTAGAAACTGCAGAACCAGGCTTTGGGGATTTCTGCGGACTGTGTGCCTAATTAAGGCAATCAGTTATGTGAATAAAAGATTAAAAAGTTTCAAATATTGCTAGGAATCCAATTTGACGTTTAGAAATATTATTATGTCTAAATATAATAGAAGACGAATAAGGAGTTTCTAGTTATTGCTTCCATGTGAGTATAATTCAATATCGAGAGATATCCTGACAGTCTGTCTGACTGTGTTCTGACTCCACATCCTCTGAGGTCCGGTGCTGAATCATTCTGCCGTGTGCGTATCAGAAATTGACAGAGTAATATGTTCAGAGAGTCGAAAGAGAGACAAAGAAACCCAGCAAACGATTACATGCTCGTACAGCATTTGTCCAGACATTCATTCTGCAGCCGTCCTGTCGATTCTCTGCCTGCTGCTCTCAGCGGGAGCGGAGAAGACATCTGCTTTCTACATCCCTCCTCTCATCCAAAAGGCCACCAGTGTGTCTCTGCACTCTGCTCTTGTCTCCATCCTCGCCTGCACTGCTGTTTCAGCTGAAGCCACCCAGGCATGCAGTGGGAGCCTGGATAGTACAGTTATTATTACGGAGGTGGGGATGGAATGTCCTATATTTCAATACTCCTCGACTCGACTTTCTGTTATGTTTAACTCAAGGATGGTTCCCGACACCCCACTAGTCCATACCACTGTGGCTACCACCAGCTATGTAGGGCCAGGAAGTGGTTAGATGTGTGTTTGTGATGACACACCCATACACCCACACTCTCTCCCAGCTTGTAGGAGTGCATGGCAAGGTCTGGGAGTCTGCCATGTGTGTTGAGTAAAATCTTTAACAACTTTGGGCTGCGGTTTGGTTGGTTTTGGTGCTCTGCCCTTCTCCACCCTGTAGATCCGCACACTCTCACCAGTACTCTTCCAAACTGAAGCTACTAGTGGCTTTAGTGAAAATTTGGATACAATGGGTGTTCCCTACACTCAGCTTATATTCGCCCACCTTAAAAGGAATGTGTTGGTCACACCAGAAGTGCAGCAACTCCTATTTTGAGATTGAAGTAATACAGTGTTTCCTTTATGCAAAGTCAGATGCTGAAAAAGAAGAAGCTTGTATCAAAGTTTGGTTCAGCTAGAGAATTGTATAAGCCTACATATAATTTAATTTGTCAGGGTATAAGGGATATTTTTGTTTTTATCAGCGGAAATTGATGCTACTTAGTGTTATTCCTCCCCAGTCTGAGATATTGTCTGCTGATATGCTTTCTCCAGATGCTTAGATTTATGGTTTTTAGTTCATAGAGGCAGACGTTGCCCTGTAAGCAGCCTTATGTTCAGCAGTCTCTCAGTGTGGCTTCTGCTAGTGTTTAATGTGGCCTGGCAGAAACTGTGATGAACTAAGCTTGTTTATGAACGCATATGTTTGCCTCCCCACATACAGAGAAGAGGAGAGGTCATATACATGTTGCCAGGGCAACACTATAGCCAGCAAAGAGGAAGAACCTCAGACCATTGATAAAAGAGTCGCTTTCAAGGAATGCCAAAACTTCTCCCCCGAGTCTCTCAAGGCAGCTCTGTGTACCCAGCGAACAATAGGCCATCACTGCACTGTAGCCCAAAACTAAGCCTTGTTCTGGGGCATGAAATGCCAGGCAGAGGGACTCAGAGGCCCAGGGGTTCTTAGGAGTGGATGCACTCCACCAGATTTCTTGAACAACTACGGTGCCAAGCTTCTTAAAGACTGGCCTACATGCACTTCTGTGGGAGAGTTATGATATTGGCTTTTTAGCCCAATCTTCTAAATTAGTGTGGGACTGACCAGAAGTGGTTAAATCTGTTTTAACTCCAAAGTGTGTGTATATGCACCCCAGGGCGTTCTGGCATGTTGAACACAGCAGGGGGACCGGGGAGATGCCAAGGAAAAGTTTACCCCTTACAAGACCCTTCTTCTCAAACAAAGCTCAACTACTGGAGCTGTATGCTTGGAGGCTTTCTCGGTATGCTCAGGGATGTTTTAACTAGCAAATGTTTAACTTTTTTATTACACAGGCTTTGTGTGTACATCATTGTTTAGCACTGTTCCCACTCAGCTTCTGAGTGCTAGCACAAATGAAAAATTGTTTAATCTCAGTTTTTTCAAGCCGCAGCTAAAATTCAGCCAGTGTCCCGCTATTGTTCCCATGGTAATGACTGGACTGTTTGCCTAATAAGTTTGGTGAAAGACAGAACAAAGCTTTATTGTTCAAATAAAGTATTTAATAAAGATTGTTATTTATTTCACTGTTGAACCCACATACATGCATTCTTTATCTTTTTATGCAACAAGGCAAGGTTATGTTATAGTTTATTATTTAACACAATAGAACTGTTTGTTTGGGAAATTTCAAACATCAAACTTATGTAATATCCTTGCCGTAATGCAGGCTTATCTCTTTTAGTCTGTAACTTGTTCATTTTCATGGTGAGCTATTGGCGCAACAGTTGACAATCATTTGATATGGTAGCTTTGTTAACTTAGTTTTGGGCCTCAAAAGCCCTGTGGAACTGTTCTTTTCATATTTCATATGACCAACACACAGAGTTACAGTATGTCCTCATGCACTAACCTTTCACTGGTCCTCTCCAGACAGCACTTTCCTTCACAGCTTTATCTTATCTAAGTCCTTCTGACCGGACATGCTGGACAAACCATTCAGTGTTTGGCTTAGAGAGTTGGTAGCATTGGCATCATGAAGCTAAAATTGAATCAACTTGGATGAATTGATTTCAGGATTTCTTTCACAATGGATGTTTTTTTTTGACTGTCTTCTTTTTCTTATTTGCTGCAGTGATGGAAGAGTTATTCAGATGTTTTATTTAAAGGTACCTTGTGGAGTTTCTGACTTCCAGAAGTGCTTTTTTAATAAGTGGGCTCCATTTTGTTTGTCTCTCATATTAGTGAACATGGATGTGTTGACAATGCAGAATTTAAAATATCTCACCTTTGCAAATGTTTTATGAGGAAGGAAATGCATTCAACAGTTTTTGTTAGACCTCAATGATACACACACTGCACTCTGGTGAGTAACACTCAATGTAAATATTTGATCAGTCACAAAAAAGCTTCACAAGGCACCTTTAGCAACAATTATGCAAGGTAGAATTACTCTACTGCAAGTAAAAGTCCTACATAAAAAATCTTACTTAAGTAGACGTACTAGAAGTATTAGTGGCAAAATATGCTTGTATCAAAATTAAAAGGTCCTCATTTGGCTGCAGAATGACCCCTGCTAGTGTGATATTATATTTTTAATGCAGATGCATTGCTGTGTACGCAGCATTTTATCAATTTTTTTTTTACTTTTTAACTATTTAATATTATGTTGGGTACTTTAATCTATAACAATGCATCATATTTTGTAAACTGATAATATATTTGGAATGTAAAACCTTGATCTTCAATGTAAGTAGTAACTACAGCTGTCAAATAAATATAGTGGAGTAAAAAGTACAATATTTCCCTCTTAAAAATAAAATGGAAATACTCTGGTGTGTTTAAGTACTGTAATTGAGCAAATATACATAGTTATGTTATACCTGTTGGGTGTTTTGATCATATTTAATCATCTGTTTTCAGGTCCTCTTTGCTATAAAAGAATACAGACTGAATAGTTAGCTCCCTGTGTGTGAGAACCGTGCATGCTTTTAGGTGTACAACTGTTTTGGCTTTGGAATGTGGTTAGTAGCCTGTGTCTCAATGTGGCAACTGGTGTCAGGGTGCAGTTTAACAGCTGAGGGTCTGTTGCTACTGCTGCATGTGAACCCCGCCCAAATGCAGAACTGTATGCGAGTGCACAGAGCTTCACTCTGAACAAGATGTTACTAGAGGGGCCAAAGATAGATAACAGACGTGTATGTACACATACAGACACACACAGGAAGTGAGTCACACGTGCTGTCGGTATCCAGTTCACACATGTCTGCTTCTCCTAGTTTGTCAGCCTCTGTTTCTCACACACATATGCACACACTCCCTCAGACAATGACTAAGCAGAAGTGTATCCTTGAACAAGGTCCCTTAAATTACCTCAGACATAGACAGGCTTTGTTCACCAGTGTCCTGAGTGAGGCTGTCACTGACAGTGACTCAGTTAACGGACAGACGGAGACATGGATGAAGGTGGCATAATCACTGGATACTTTCCCACTTCCCCAGATGGGAAACTTCCTTCATGCATCATCAAATCTGTCTCTTTCAGTTACTACCTTGGTTAGTGAAGTGGATAACCCAGAGGTGTTGCTCTCCGTCTTGTCTTTACTGTGTAGTACCAGGGGAAAAAAACATCACAATGGAAGGATTTGGGTTCAGCCCCTCTTGTAAACTCAGCTTTCCCAGACAAAATGAATTGCAATAAGCCCCAGTTAAAGAACTATAATGGGAATAATAATAATATTTAAATGATGTCATACAGTAAAATGAGACAACAAAGAAAATATTTATTTGACAATAAAGAAACACACTGCAGGTAAAGCTCTGTACCTGCTCACTTGCCTCTGAATGTTCACGTCCTTCCACTGTTTCATTCTTCCCAATCTATCAACCTCAGCGCCTCCCCTCCCCAGGAGAGCTGTGTTATGTGGGCCACTCCGCTTCTTTGAGGCTCAGGTCCCCTGATGTAGCAAGAAAATGGGTCTTTTTTGTCATGTAGTGTAGTGCTAACCCACTTTCCTGATCCAGATTACACCGAGGAAGTCCTCCTTTGTCTTTACCTCTAGACAGCCATAGAAGATTACTGTTTGTTGTGTGTCCCTTTATCTCTCAATCTTCTTTCACTCTTCTTCTCTGTATAAACATCCCAGCAGAGACCTTAACCTTAACCTATTGAGCCCTTTTGCTTAACAGACTGTTAAACAGAACTTGATTGTCTCATACCAAAGGTATCCTCTTCCTGTGAACATAAAACCCCAACTGAATACTGTTTGGTTAAACATTAACAAGAAGACACCCACACACACAGATTCCAATGCGTGGTTTCATTTACAGTCTACGACACTTGTTGTCAGCCCCCTTTGACATATCATGGGGGGTTAGAAACAGAATAGGCTTTGTCTCCATGTGGAGGAATGTCATTCTCTGATAAACATGTTATGCTGGACAATTTCAGAAATAGTTACAGATGCTTGGATTGCTGTAACTTTGTGCATTAGGGCTTATGAATCATAGATTTATTGTAAAGATTACTGTGAAAATAAAGGAGACTAATTTTGTTCCTTTTTACTCCTTTTTATCACACTGGTTTAAAAAAAAGTAGCTGTGTGTGGGATTTGTTACATCCTGTGTGGACATGTAAACCAAACATGTCAAATGTGAACTAAAGCTCAAAGAAGTGGTAGCAAAGACTCAAATAGGCAGTGAGAGGAAAAATGGAGTAGTCACTTTGTACTCTATGTAAATCCATTACAGAATTGTATTCTCTAAGTTTAGCCTGCAACTTCACCAGGGACAAGCCATTAACCTTCAATTCTACACAGTCATTAAGGTTGAAGAATATGGGGCATGACTGTGTCAGCCCACTATGCACACATCTTTTCTACTGTTCTTTCTGTTCCCGTCTCTTCTCTGATTTTTTTTTTCCCCCAAACAAAAAGCCTTTCATACCTTGCTCCTATACATCACATCACCACCTGACACATTGTGAAATAAATGGAGTCAGGGCCTCTCTTTCATACAGAGGAACGCAGTCGATACCGAGGAATGTTTAGGTCTATGTGTGTGGGTGGGTGGGGGGTAGGTGTGATGTACATGCCTCTTCCTGCATTGATTTGGACAATTGTTTTCATTTCATTTGAGCAGTTACAAAGAAATGAGTTCAATCGAAGTCACCTACAGTAGATGAACTGTGAGTAATAACCAACAACTGTAGGTGATTGGTTGATGGATGTGGGTATTGTGTTGCTGTTCTGTCCTCACACTGCAAACAAAACCCCAAATCACTTAGTGCAACATTGAGCCTAAATTCCAAACTGTCGCTGAAAGGACTTGTTAATGTGGACATTTTTTGCAGCGCAGCTTCGCTGGGGGATCATTGGATGTTTTTGTGGAGAGGAAAGGGCAAAGGGGCACACCGCCAATGATGTTGCTCTCTGTGTTGATTATGCCGAGCAGGTGTTTGACTTTATGGGAGCAGATGGGTCTATTATGCATGTCTGCCTTCCCTGCATGCCGCATAGTGTACTAGTCCCTGCCAGCGTGTGTTTTAATGTGTGTGTTGACTGGGCCCGGTGGCAGACGGTGTGTTGTCAGATCTCGTTGTATCGTTGTGTTCTTCCTGCTGTCTCAGCAATTATTTTTATTGTGTCTGTCGCCAGTTCTCCATTATTGCCTACCTCAAGAATAAGAACAGCGATTGGCTTGTCTAGATGTTCACTCAGGTGGATTCAGATGCTTAATCTTCCAGAGTGTAGGGAGGAATGATACTGTGGGTACCTCTATGAGCATACCACAAAATATGAGGGGCAGGCAAAATAAACTACTATGATGAAGGATTTTAACTTTGAGTTGACAATCACATTACCAAAAACATCCACAGCAGGTGGATCAACCATCTTGCATTTATCAGCAGTGAAAGATCAGTCAGCACTTTAAAATGTGAAGACCCTGAAGAGACCAAATCAGCGGGGACCAAAATGTAAGTCAAAAAGCTAAGGTGAAAAAAGCATTCAACTTGTAACTTGAAATAATCAAAAAGTATGATACAACCCACTTGTGTTGCAGTGTTTGCAATGGTGATTTAGTTGCTTCAAAAAAAAAATTTTTTTAAGTGTCAGACTTGTCCTATATATCACGCTGACATGTAATCTAACACGCCGTTTCAAAATCTTAACCTTCCAAAATTCTTTGTGTAGTCGAGACTCGCTGGGGATTCCCCAAAGTTGAGACTAGACAACCAGACAACTGAGATGTGAATATATAAAAATGACATCACCAATGTAATAAATGAAACTCAAATATCTGTTTTAAGAAAACAAGAAAACCAACATAAAAATAAACATTTTTATTTTGAACAAAAGCATATACATTGAGTACATTAGAAAGAAGAGTGAATTTCAATTATATTGATTAATTTAAACATAATAAAACACCAAAATGATTCACACAAATTCATATCATGTTCAGTACTTAATCAATTCTCTCACTCCTTGTGAACTAAAACTCAGGAACCTTTTAAAGATGTTATTCTTGTCAGTTTGAGATATGGCCCCCCCCCTCCAGTGTCTTTCCTACAGATGTTTAGATTCCTATATTATCTTTGCAGATGTTTAGATTAGTGGGATCTGTTTTAGGTTTTGCCCAGACAGACTTCTACTACAAACAGAAGCCTCTTGGTGAGAGCTCTACAAAAAACATTTGTTATGGTCTGGCAGAAGTGACCTCATGGCAAATAAAAGTGTGGAATCTCTGTCTTTTTTAAGTCTGAATATTTACATATGGAACAATGAGTTTTGTTCTGTCTCTCTCTCTCTCTTTGTCTTGTTCTCACTCTTTATTGCTCTCTTTCATGTCTGTGGAGCTCATCTTTGTCATGTCTGGTTTAAAGTGGAAACAAATACAGGCGCATTACCTTTTTAAGCATTCATTCTCTGTCTGTTCTCATTTGAATGATTCAAGTTTGACACTCGCAAAAACATGTCATTATCATTATTATTATTATTATTATTTAGTGAAGTACTGTGCAACCTCGCTGAGTGTTAAATTGTGTCACATGGTGTCACATCTGGTTGCGTTGCTGCTGC
Source organism: Euthynnus affinis (assembly GCA_029490765.1). Classification (NCBI taxonomy): domain Eukaryota; kingdom Metazoa; phylum Chordata; class Actinopteri; order Scombriformes; family Scombridae; genus Euthynnus; species Euthynnus affinis. Next base: position 23,740,752 of record CM055842.1, on the reverse strand, counting down.
TGTTCTGCAGAGGGCGTCATTGCTCCATTTCAGATTCTTTAGAGGCCCAGCGAGCAGTTAAGGCGCACCTTTCTCTCCTCATTATTCACCTTTCCTTCACATACATCAAATGACATTCACTTAACATTCACCTTACAGTCACTACTAGTAGTTTTAGAAGAGAATGCATATTTGTAAATACTAAATGAATTGTCTTTGTATACTTATCCTCTCAAATCCACACGTTGTGACTCTGATGAAGTGCAGCCTGCACCCTGAGGGTAAAAATCGATGGAGATGAATTGCCTAACGAGTTCATTTCTCTTTCACTGCGCCGCCTGCTTCTTCAGAGTGATGAGATGCTGCAGTCTCTAGCGACTGGCAGAGGTACCGTTGCTTAAAGTCGGCAATGATTCTGGGAAGCAGCCAGAGTGCTCTGCTTAGTCCTGACATGTTGCTGAACTGTCTCTATAGGTATGTGTGTGTCTCTCTCCCTTTCTGTGTGTGTGTGTGTGTGGGGGGGGTTTCTTCACAGATAAGGGGCCATGTTGAGAAATAAGATGGGCCCTCAAACCAGGTGCAAAAACACTGCCTGTTCTGTTATTGCTGTATCTGTGATGAGACAGGCTACTCCCCCAACTCCCCCAAGTTTCCCCACGGATTGTGAAACATACATGATTTTTTTTTCCATACAGGATTTCCAGTTGATGAAACCTTTAATTTCCAGCGTTACTCCACTTTTGATCATGATCGTCATAACATCCCCTTTATCTAATCTTGAAGTAGAAGCGAAATCACTTAGAATTTACAGACTGAAACTGATACACCTAATAACAAGGTAGAGTGTCGGTGAGATTTACAATGTCATTACATCGTCTCTGTGCCTGAGTTATGACTATGTAGCTGTCAGCGCAGGTTTTTCATGCTCTGTAACGGCAAACTGACCTCCGGGGGGATTTCTCTATAATACGTCTGGTTTCACAGCTCGTCACACACTACTGTCATCAAGTTGAGCAGATGTGACCAGCGCCTGCCGTAACACAGCCATGTAATTGAAGTCCTGTAATATTCAAATCTGTTGAGTCTTTTTTTTTTTTTTTTTTTGAGTAGAAACTGTTGCTGGTTTCTGTGTTCATTTAAACACTGATCAGAACATTTTTCTCTCTGTGACTTTGCGCAATCAGCGAAGGTTTCAATTTATCTTTTTGTTGTACAGTGTCTGTTTTATGTAGATGTCTCTCCGTCTTCTATCTGTCCTTGTTCAATCAACTGTCTAACAGTGTAAAAATGCACTGAGAAAAAGCTCTGAATAATTCTGTCCTATTATACTTCTTTGCCCTCTGTGTGAAATAACGGGGAGGACATTTGCTTGGCAGGCCATATTCAGACAGATGAACCTTGATCAGCTGCATTTGTTTAATCTTTTGAGACAGTTTTTATTGTGTGTGTGTGTGTGCACACTATGTGCACGTGGTTTATAAAGTGTTTGTTTATGTATGTTGATGCCTGGGTGTGTATGTAAGTGCGGGTTTATGTCTGTGTGTGTACAGTATGTCTCAGTCAGTGAGTGGGAGTCATGGTGCGGGTGGGGTTCAGTTTTCAGATCGGGTCTAGATGACAGTCAGGCTTCTTTGTTGTGGTTTGGGGCCTGGCTGGTTTGGGGCCCTCTCTTGTGTCTCCCTGCCCTGTTCTGCTGCCACGCTGTGTGTCAGACTGGAGACAGTTTTTAACCTTTAGCACAGACTCAGAAGATAAAAGGTGGCGTTGTTATCTGAGGCAATAAGATTTTGTTGATTAGAGGTTGAAAATGACATTTTTTGTGATAAACATCAGTCTGTTTGCTTTCTTAACACTCTCTAGAGTATCAGATGAGTCTCCTTAGGTTTATTTGTTTTTTTCTGTGGTAGACTGCCTGTCTGAACAATGTGCATACTCTTTATTTCGATGCATAAGGAATCTGATGATATCAATGGATAATTGCAGTTTATTCCAACTAGGGTCTTATTTTCATACCTTTTGACTTTTATTTCTATAACAATAACATTCAGTCCACCAAGCTAATTGCTTTGATCTGGGAAAGCACCAACATCTCTAAAAAGAAGTCTGATGGGACGGGAAACCTGATCATACAAGTTTTAAACAAACCTCTAGGGTAGACAAACTTATTTGGCGGTGAAAATGAAGGCAAACAGGAAAATTATTACTCAAATTGTTCTTTGTAAATATCCATCACAGTTTACAGACTCCCAGCTTCAGTTTTGACCTTTGTTGCAGTTGCCCACACACACAGTTTTCCTGTGCAACGAGAGAATCTTACCGACATTTCGGGTGCACTCACTTTTGTTTTACTTCCAAGTAAAGCTGAACATCTGGAAAATCTGTCTGGCTGTCAACAACCTGATGACAACCTGTCTGACTGTCTGAATGTTTGTTTTCTTGCCTCATCAAACTTGCGTTATCATGTCTCCTGATCTGAGCGATTACTTTGGTCATGGCAGCTGATATAAAATGATAGCCAAAACTATAAGTTATAACAGTCAGGAATTGTACTTTAACATTTTGAAAAAAATGTTTTTTTTTTGTTCTTTTACTTCAATTTATTATTGACTTTGTGCCAAAAAATCTCTGGAGTCCATTTGTTTTGACAGCCTGTCCTTCTTTGCTGATTTAGTGCCCAAAACTGATACCCATGACTTCTCTATAAATCTATAAGTCTTAAAATGAATATCTGTCTTTACTCCAATTGAAATACTACACATATAACACCTGTCTGTCTGCCTCTTTGGCACATCATCATCAGCTGACAGAGTGACCCTCAACTCCAGCATGTTTCCTCCAGCTGATTAGGTAAAGGGAAAGGAAGTCTTCCATATTCCTCCACACATCCGTTCAGAAACAAGAAATGCACCGGGTATTGTCTTGAAAGAAGTCCAACCCTTTCAGAACCTCTTACGCAAGGGTCAGGAGGAGGGATTTTTATCCTAATTTTATAATCTTTTCATGGAACAAGTGAATCTGTCTGTGCTCTGTTTGCCTAATCCCCCCTCTCTTGATCAAACCTCAGTGTTGGTCTTGGATTAACTGATTGTGTAATGTATTGGTTTCTCTCCTCCCACGTGGCAGACAGTTTGTACATCTGGCCCCGCTACTATCAGAACAAGCTGATAATTCATCGCCTGATCAATAGGTAATCACCATTTCACCACGCAAAATCCCAGTTAGGTCTAAAGCTGTTGGGCCCCTCCATTAATCTACTGTCTCTGAATACCTGAGTTTGCCTCATCCTCAGTGGCTCCTGGCCAAGAGGCAGCGATTCTCTGTGTTTGTGCTAGTTGTCTGACTGCCTACCTGCCCGCCTGCCTGCCAGTGTGCCCTGTCATTGAGATAATAGCTGCTTTTTGTGTTGTTTTTGTTCAGCCTCTAGGCTTTTGTCATAATGTGTCAGTCTATGTTTTACTGTAGGGAGATTTACCTGCAGCATGTTTTACTTTAAGGACCTGCTGCTGGTGTAATAAAGAGATTCAAGAGAAAATAAATGGATTAAGTGACATTAGAAAAATAAATAGTTCTGTCCTGATGTCTTCAGCTCCTTGTTCATTCTTTAAGAAACATACACATTCATCTATAAACAAGTGATGTGCCTCTGGAAAAGAATAACAGAAAGCGGTATCACTTCATAGGAGTTAACCCTGTTTTTACACAATTCAGTATAGTGTGCAGAAGTGTTTGAGGGCTTGTTAAGTGAATATTTTTCCAGTTCAGCAGCATGCCAGATTGCCTTTCAAAGGAGATTGACTGGATATGAATCTGCACACAGCAAATTTTGACTCTAGCGTAAGCACACACGCACTCATACAAGAGTCCCAGAATGGATTTGTGAGGACCCATAACTCTCCCTCTGTGCATTCACCTCTACTATTTCTCTTTCCACCTCAGGAACAATAAATCTCCTTTCTTACTGTGTGTATGTTGGTGTCTGCGAAAGATTAGCCAGGTGATTTAAACTCTGAGGGTGGAGGCGTTTCTCGGGGGAAATGACCCGGCTTGCTACTGGCACCCCTGGTTCCTCTCCTGTGAGGTGAAAGAGCTTTTTACAGCTCCTTTGTTTTCATTAGTTTGCCTTTGTAAAAGAGTTTAGAGGACGTGCTTCAGTGTGATGGAGTGCCATATGGACGTGTGTGTGGAGAGGGGTGGTCACAAATGTCAGGTCAAAGGGAAGAAAGTGTTTAAAACTTTCCTTTCTTCTAAGGAGTGAGCCTTTTACTCATGATAAGCTCTTGATATCAGTCAGTGATCCTCTGAAAGGCCCTTGTCCACTCGTGTGTGTGTGTGTGTGTGTGTGTGTGTGAATAGGATATGAATGTGTGTGTCGGTGCGCAATGTGACGCCAGTTTCCTGTCGAGGGGTCGGCTTGTGGTTTGCGCATGCTTAGATTCACCCACGGCACAAGGAAGGATACACACATGCACACTCTCTCTCTCACACACACACGCAACATCTGTATCAGGTTCAGGATTTAACGCGCTGGAAAAGTGAACTGGATGAACGCTTGGTTCTCTGCGCTCCTACTTCTTGTGTATGTTCTTAAGAGCAAATGCAGATGAGCTATAAACCACTTTTCCCAGAGGACTGAAGCGGAAACTTCAGAGGACTTTACAGCTGAAAGTCACATGAAGTAAACTTTTGGATGTTCTTGTTTTTGAGGACAGAGGGAACTGTCCACCAAACAGCGCGACTGATGGGAAAGGAGACTGGCCTTGACCTGGCGTGACGTAGCCTGTAGTGTGGAAATATTTCTTCATTTAATAACAACTTTATGACATTTTTATGACCTCTAATTTTTTTTTTACACTTAATGCGAAACCGACGCGTCATTTGGGGAGCCGATGTTTTTGTTGGATATGGTAAGAATTGCCACGAGAGACTTCAATTAATATTTAAAGGGACACGCGATAAAAGATTGAAATGGTCTGTGACACTGGGGATCTGTGCTATGAAATATGTATTGGATTTGGCCAAATGCTCATGACCCTGTGACCTACTAAAGTGTATATTTTCCTGATATTCTCCAAATTTCTGGACTTTCAGTTTATCGGTTTGTAACAGCAGCACACACATCTGGATGAGTCTTTTCAATTCTGTTACAAAAACAAACCTTCTAATTAAAAAAAGAGAAATTAATAATTATTGCGTGCCATAATATCACTATTTCACTTATTTCAATGCGTTTCAACTTTGAATCCCGGTGGCACAAGCAGACTGGAGAAACAAATGAATAGACTTAAGTGAAATCAAGTCACAGCAGCTGTGTTAATTTTCTTTTAGAGTTAAAACGTTCAATATGGATCAAATTCACTGCTCAAAATAAGCATATCTATACCCCACATTGTCAGATTGCATCTCTGGGTGTTCGGTTGCCTCCCCTCAGCACCCGCTGACACGGTTATAATTTCTCCATTTATTAAAAAGAACAAAGCTCCCCACCCCGCTATGCTTGTGTGGTGGTGCGGTATTTGCTATTTGTTTGTTTAAAGGGGCGTGGAGGCTGCTACAGTAATCTCTCTCTCCCCTTTCCCCCTTTTCTTCTTTTTTTTTTTTTTAAAGTTCATTACCATCACCAGAGGTGCGTCGTAGGGGTTAAATTAGCGCGGAGTTGGGGCGCGTCAGGGCGCACACAGTGGACTAGTTGTGCCGATCACTCCCGCAGAGGCGATGCCCTTTTGTGGAGAGGTCTCTTGTCACACAGAGGACAGACGGCATTCACAATCGGGACGCAGAGACACAAAGAGAAGAACTGCGTTTTAAAAGGGTCCATTCTTCCCCCGCTGCCGCTGGGTGTTGACTGTGGGTGTTTGAGAGGATCTTTGTTGCCCGGAGAAAAGTAGAGAAGAAGAATACGCGCCGTGAACGAGTTGGGGGGATTTTTATGGACAGGGTTACTACAGTCAAGCCCATGCTGTCATCCACTCCACCTCTGTCTGCTTTCCCGGAGCTACTGGTCTTGTTTTGGACGAGGAGCGGAACTTTTACGCATTGTTTTGCGCACTGATTGTACTACAAGACGCGACTGCAAGGGACACTATCATAATGAACTTTCTCTCCCCGGTACCTGCGGGGTAGCGGTTTGATCTCGATCATTAACTTTTCAAGAGGACGTCATTTGTGGATATCTTCCTAAAGGATGCCAGTTGATAAATTCGCAATCATGGAGGACAAACTGTGGATATTGGAGGACCTCAATATGATGTACATTCGTCAGATTGCTCTCAGTTTACAGGTAAACGTTTCTTTTCACTTCTTGTTGACCATCACTTCTCTCAAATCTTCGGCACGTTTTGTTGCTCTTATTTTGGCTGCTGTCACCAGTTTTGGACAGTTTTGAAGTTGTGGGGTTGTGTCAGTGAAGTATCACCCAGGAAATAAGTATGTGCGTCTCAGACTTCTGCCTTCTTTCTCTTGATTGATGGACTGTACCTGAGTATAAGCAACTGAAATCTTTTTTCAGTCATGTTTGTCGTCCCAGAGTACAGTGCATCATTGTGTTAGCTGGCTGAGTCTGCAGCTGTGCCTCGGCGTGCTGTAAAGTTTACAGAGGGGCTGTGTTGAAGAATCTTCCTGTGTGACAAACAAGTCGAGCTGACACTGGTGTGGTCTCTCCCTTTACAGATGGCAAAGCTCTCACTGACAGCAAACAGAAAACAACACTGCATGCCATCCATCTCTCCCTGTCTCTCCCCTTCCAACTGGGGTTCACACACAGTCCACAGCTGCACATATGGGCCTCATAAGTCCCAGTGGGAGTGTGCGTGCACATGTGTGTGCAGGCTAGTATTGTGGTCTGAGGAGACACAGAGAAACATGACAACACTTTACATTAATGCAACATCCCACTGCCTCAGCTGCACATTTGCACAATCCCTGTTCCTTTAACAGTTACAGAGAAAATAAAGAATATCTCAGTCTTAACAGAGCCAATGGAAGAGGAGACACAAGACCATTGGAAATGTTACAGGAATTTCCAAGGGGGATTCTATTATATTTTATTTTCTGGCTCCATAATCTGAAGATATATTGGCTGTCTGAGCTGCAGTTGTTTATAGGCATAAAAAGCTTGCTCATTGGCAACTGATACCTAGTCCAAAAGGCCCTCAGCTGTGTGACAGAGGTGTATCTTACCAGTGCCAAGTGCCACAGAGCCTGCCAAGTGATGTCTTTGGCTTTTTATCACATAAGAGGAGATTTGTGACTATGAAACAGCACACACACACACACACACACACACACACACCTACCAACTTAAGTTTATGTTTAGGCTAGTCTAACCTCTTTCTGGGATGTTAGGATCTGTTAATGAAACTCACCAAACTTATGAGCCACTTGTGGATAGTATGAAAGTGATTTCCCTGAAGCGTCAATAGCGCCTGTAGTCTGAAATGCACTGACAAACCAGCAATCACGAGGTATTTTCTTTACCAACAATTTGATTGTGCACTAATCAACTTATTAGTTCCTGACACAGGACCTCCTTTGATGAATCAACTTGTTTTGCTCAGACATGAAAGTGGTACTTTGTCTGAATATTGAATCTAGGGCATTATGTTGGAATGTAGATAACAGCCATTTCTGTTTAAAATGTTTGCAAATTTAAGCATTTTGTTGTCTCAGTTCCATTTTTTTCTGTTAATGCAATAGCAAGGACAAGAATGTGTGGTAGCAAGGATGATGAGCTCTTCTTTAGCTCTGTGGGAAGACGCTCTCGTCACTTCTCCCCCTGCACAGAGAGTTGAGAGTTCGGGGTCAGATGCAGAGCAGCATTATCCTCCAATGGATAGAGATTTTTGTTGGATACAAAGTTGTGCTCATCTTCAACTCAACAAATAAGTATTTTTTTCTGGTTAACATTCACTCAGTCACTCACTTGTTTGCTCACATGCTCATTCTCGCTCCCTCCCCCCATGTCTCCTCTGCCTGGGTGGGTTTATGAGACAGGGATTCTTTGTATGTGCCTGAGCTGCACGGCCCACAGTCTAACTGTAATTTCAGCTAGCTGTGGATGTTTTTTTTGCTCCAGGGTCTTTCACGTCCACAACACAACTTGCAGTTATTACGGTGTAAACCCCTTCCTCCTCCTCCTGTTTTTCCCTGCGGCAACATATATCTGAGAGCCGCTCCTACCCCATGCACACACACATATACCTTTATAACATCCACCAAAGTACACCGTGTCAGTTACTTTTTTATGTGCGTGTCATCTCAGGAGATATGAGTGCCTGTCACCTAAAAAGAAAATGAAAAACTAAGAAAATCATGTGTGTCTTGAGCACTGAGGTTCCAGCATTTCTCAGGCGTGTATAATTGCTGTGTCAGGAGGAGAGATGGCAGCCATTGTGTTATTTTCAAGCTCAGTAGGATGTAACTTTTCTGCTCTTCAGGTTTTAACAAGCCTGTTATAATAGGAATGACGACATTCTTGGCTTTGGTGCACTGTTATCTTTCTTCCTTTCCTCTCTTATGAGGCCCAGAGGACAGTCACTGCAGTGCTTCTTCTTCTTCAGTCACGTGCAAAGTGTAAAGCTTTTCGCCCACAGCATGCAGGATTTCCCTCAAAAGAGAGATGGCCGATGGGAAACAGGAAGGAAATTGGTCTTGTGTAATTACTGTTTCCCATTGGGAGTGACAACATGATGTCATTGAACTCACTGCCATTAATAGATGTATACACACCGTTTCCTGTCACCACAGACCCGGATACACACGTATTTTCTCCTTATTTGCTTATTTGCGTCCACTTGTTTTTCCTGTCCTCCTATCCTTTACTAACTCTGTCCCCCTTTCCTGTCCCCTTCTCCCCATTAACAGCCTGAGGGCCGTAGATGGACACTTTCTCCCTGGTCTAATTTTAGACTGTTGACTAGCCGTGAATACGTATCATGGCATTGCCAGAGTTAAATGAGGACATGAGCTTTCTGAAGTCATGTATTTCTGCTCTTGTTATAAAAACAGGATTTGTCTCAAGCATTTCATTCTCTAAGTAAGTCATTGTTTGTCAAAGTACAATACTTTCTCTATGAGTGGGTGTGTTGACCTCACTGGGTCAGAGTAGCCCTGCTCTGCTCAGAAGGGGTGCAACCTGGGGCATTTAGCTGCTCCAGCTCCAGATCATAGCAATGATATCATCTGATCAAAGATCGAAGGGACTCCTGATTCCTTTTTTGGGTTCTGCTGCAGTTGTTGTGTGTATTGAAGTATTAGGAAACAGAACTGATCCATCACTACTTTTTGAACCTGTGTAAAACACAAACCGGGAAGCAGAGACAATTGAACATGTGATGGAGCAACTGTAGTCGGAATGTCTTGAAATAATCTGCTGAAGAGTAAGACTGAAACAGTTCAAAGTTCAGTGTTTTTAACCTGTTAGCTGTTTTCCACCAATCTGTTTACTTTCAGATAGCATTAACAACCCAAAGCATTTCTGAGTGCTCAGTCCCTTTTTTACAACATTTCCTTTTAATGCTTTCTAGTCCCACCACCATTAAGCTAATAATCAGATCGATAAATGACCACATTAACTTTCTTAAGGATCTGAAGTCCTTAAGCAAATAGAGTCTGACACATTGATCCTAACGTGTTATATTCATGGTAGCTGATCCTCTGACCCTGCTTGACTATGAGCTCACATGGGGGTCAGGTGGGAGTTTCTTGCTGCCTCACTCAGGACTCATTTTTGACCTCTCACACGCCCCCAAACCCTAAACTTAGCTGTAGCCATGCCTCGGATAGTTCTGAAGATTCTAGACACCGCAGGACTCAAATATCAATTGGCTGGTATTCATGCAGCATCTCTCCTTCTGATCTCAGATCACTGGTCAAGCTGCCTTCACCATTTGATTGAGAAAGCAACGTCTGTTCCCCCAGATCAATGCATCGTCTGTTACCATTTGAAACTGCACTGCGATGACTGATCAAATTTGTCACCTTATAAATTGACCATTTGTTGTCATATGCATGAATTTGAAGTCATTAAGTACGGCTACTTTTCCAGTATTAGCCCTGGTAACCGATATTTCTCAGCTCTAGTCCCTTTAGACTTCCTGAGCTCAGGCTTTCTAAATGTAGGGAGGTCCTGGAGGGCCAAAGGCCAAATTGACAGCAGTTAATCCCTGTCTGCAGTGGGACAGTAAAGCAGTATCTTTGTGTGCAGTCTGGCTAGACTGATGAATCTCTACCTGATGATGAATTTGTAGTAAGAGCAAAGGTTAATCTTATTCATACTGGAACAGCAAAACAGTGCATGTAAGGCTTAGCTGCAGTCCCCTGTATTACCTGCCCTAGACTTTGAGATGCATTTCATTAATTTTTTTCTATTCTTCTAAATACCCTTCTTCTTGTGTCATTATCACCATTAATTTGTTGATTCTTTATTTTATTGCACTTTTTCCTTTCTTGTAATAAATTAAGTTTATCAGTACTGAGGTCAGCTTCAACATACTTCTCCGTAAAGACATAGTCAGCAGTTGAAATCTGTGTGTGTGTGTGTGTGTGTGTGTGTGTGCATGTGTGTGTGTGTGTGCATGTGTGTATATGTATATAGTATGTTAGTTCAGCTGTGAGGTTGTTTAGGTAGCCTAAGTTACACCAGACCTGCCTGCTTCAGTGGAAGGTGTGCTAAAGCTAACAGTGTGATACAGGATACACAGTCGTGTCTGAGCCAAAACACATTCCTTCACAACGGACCACTTCATAGTACACAGCTCCCTGCTGAGCCTGTCTGTGCGTGCCTGTGTGCTTGTGAGTATGTGTGTGTTACTAATATTTGCAAAGAGTAATAAGCCAATACTGTAAGCTACATAATCAAGCAGAGTGCTTTGATTTAATTAGGAACAAGAGGTTTGTCACCCTGGATTTCTCTGTAATTGTGGGTTTTAAATCTTTTTGCATTTGTTTTCATCTACATGAAAGAGTTTCCTACTTGAGTACGAAGGCTCGACAGTTTAACTATTCTGGCAAAATGAATGGAAATCGTTAGGTTTGCTTGCTTATGAGTGTTATGTACATATTGGTCTGTTTGCTGTGTGTGTGCTTTGTGTGTCTGCAAGTGTATCTTTGGCATCCGTAGCATGGATAGCTACAGTAGGTTCCAGTTCTTCTAGCGCTCTATGCCAAAAGCAGGCATGGTGTGTGTGTGTGTGTGTGTGTGTGTGTGTGTGTGCAAGAGAGGTAGAGGAGAAAGGGGGCTTTGTATCACATCACACACACACACCCATCGCTCCCTACTAAGGCCCTCCTCTCCACCGTGGAACCACAAATCTAGCTCCTAACCCTCAACCATTTCTCCTAAGCCTTCCTCCCTCCCCGCCAACCTCAGGTCTACTGAGTACAAACCATCTGGCTCCCCACTTCACATCTGCACCCCAACACTCTCCCTAACCTCTTGATTTTTACAATAGCGCTGTGACCCCCTTACACTTCCATCCTCACCCCAGCCATCGCCCATGCAGCAGTTAAGGGGAGGCACAGGTCTGAATAAGCATTCTGTGTGAGCAGGAACCAGTTAGATTCCGCGGCATGAGCCAGTTTCCTTTTGAAAAATAGCAAGCGTGAGCCAGGAGAGTGAGAAGGAGAAAATACCAAGCCAAACTGTGAGGTGCTGTTATTGGAACATCAACCTGACTCCCTGCTCTTTCCCAATTTGATTCTTTTTTGTCATTCGCTTCCCTCTCCGCGCTATCTCTGCCTGAAACTACTTGATAAATTCCCTCTGCTGTTCTCCTGTCTCTCTGCCTCTATCTCCGCTTTCAGCACTTATTTCCACACTCTTTTATCTCAGCCTTCAGCATCACCTTTTGTTAATCTTCTCCACTCTTTCTTCTTTCACCTGCGCACACACAAAGACACTTTGGTTTTAGCAGTTTATGCAGATTTTTTTTTTTTTTTGCAACTGCAAGGAAAATTGGAGCCACTTAAGCCATTTGAACTGAGACTGCAGGCATAATTCAAATCAGCACAGATTGGAATAGAGCTGTGTTTGAGCTATGGTGTCAACAAGCTCACAAGTCACAGTTTTCAAGTGGAGATATAAATGTTGTATTCCTTTGTAAAACATGTAATTAAAAAACATCTGAACGAGTTGTGGAGATGCAGCTGGTAGTGCAGGCTGTTTAATCAGATGGTTGTCTTTGAAACTGTGTGTGAACGCACATTGGGTTGAAACGAGCATTTGGTAATTTGTTTAATTGAGCCTGTAGAAGTTGCTTTTGTGTTTGTCCATATGGATGCAGTTTATGCCCATGTCTTTTTGATCTATTTGTGTGCTCTCCAGCTTGTGAGATAAAGTCTGCACAGTGTACATGACTGTTTGCAAGTTTACGGTTCATGCAGTGACTTTATTGATTTGTGTGTCTTTTGATGAGGTTTATATAGAGTATGTGTGGGGGATTAATATGAGCGTGAATAAATCCTGTCTATTTCTGTCTATTTCTCGCTTTCTCTGATTTTCTACATCTCTTTATTATCCCTACCGACCCCATGCAAAGCGAGTGCTCTGGAACAGAGAGTAGGTGGAAGTCAGGGAGGCAAAGGACAAGTACGAAGCAAGTGCTGTCTAAACAAACAATTACAGCCATTAAAACATTCCCTAGCGCACATTCCCATGAAGTGGATAGCATCACTAGCATTGCAGTGACCCTGAGGATTATGTCTTTTGGGGGCAGTGTTCGCTTCGATGTGCGTGTCAGCAGCGCACCAAAGTGTCTTATTGAATCACTGTACACTGCGGGATCCTTGGCCACTGAGTTCTTGGGTGTATGTGTATATGTGTGGGTGTGTGTGTGTGTGTGTGTCACTGGTGAGTGTGTGTTTAGCAGGTGGAACAACTCTGTCAGCATTTGGAGGGCTGCCGTCTGACCAGCTGAGGGTCCATTCTGCTTTCATTAAGGGCAAGAGAGAACCTCACCTCCCTTTAAGACATGATGTAATGACGCTATTACCGTCTCCATTTGTCTGTGAGAGACGCAGTAACATCACAGAATTCTTTTAATGTTAATTATATTTAAATCGTATAGAACTGATCGAGCTGAACAGATGGCGTCACTTTGTAAGCAGTAGGCCTTGAGTACAGAAAGGCAGGACTAGTTTTAAGTAACTTCTGTTAGCCTTGAGAAGATGGATGACTGTGCTGTTAAGGAAAGCCTAAATGCCAAAGGCGAACTGTCAAAAGGGGGGAATTCCTGGGTTTGTAGGCAGGTCAGCTGGAGCCGGAGCTTAAGGCTGAGGTAGGTCTGAGGGCCAAGGCTGCTGAAAGGGGCCTCTTGTTGTGGTGCGAGGTGTTGAGAGGCATGACTGAGCTGTTCCACCCCCAAACAACACCCCTTCCTCAAAAAAGAAAAAGAAAAACAGACACTGTCTCACCATGATGAGATCAGTGGAACAAACTCTCCAGCTAGATGATGTCATGTTTGGGACTTAAGGGTCAAGAGCTCAGGGTCACATTAGGAGAAGCTGAATGTGTGTCTGTGTGAAAAGCAGTGTGTGCCTTTTGTACACGCTGAATTTGACTGTTAATGTGCTAATGTGGTTTTGTTCTCTCTGTTGTCTCCTTGCACACACACACATACACACCTTTGACTCTGTTACACACTGTGCCCCCTCCATTGTTGAAGCTATTAAAAAAAGCATGTTAATCCTCCTCAGGTTGACTGCACCTTCTCAGAGTTGATAGGTGTCCATATGTTAGAATGTGTTTCTAATCTTGTCTTCCCTAGGAGATGAAAAGGTTAATCCATCTTATCTTTGTTGGGATGGACTAAGGATACTAGACAAGGATTTCTATTGGTCCCAAGGAGAAGCATTCCTCAATATGATTGGCTGAGACAGATAGCTAACCAGCCTGAAGACCCCCGTTAACCCCTGCTACACCAAGCTCCTGTGAAACAGTGTGTCATTGGTCAGTATGCCACTGGACAAAGTGTTAGTCTGTTAGTTGTTATGTAACTACACGTGTACGTTTATTGAGGCACTATTTTAGGACCACATAAAGACACACAAACAGCTCATGCACTCACAGTTGGCGACCACAGCTGTTACTGAGATCCATCGAGATTGACAGTCAGGATATATATAGCTTTGCATATGAATCCTTTTGATTTGACTTGCATAATACGGTGGTAAAGGTTGCAATACCTGCATATCACTGGTGTCACATGATTTTGTTCATTAGGTTTTTCATGTTGCAGCCACTGATACTGTTGTTGTGATAATGAATGAAGATAAGGTATCCTACACCACAATTTTTGTAAATATACTTGCAGACGAGTTAAGGAGCATAGTCTACTAAGTATGTAAACTATACCGCCACTCCTAATTCAAGGAGTGTCCCTTTTTATATGTTAAAAGCTTTAATCAATCAGTCTGTGATTCTGATGTCATGTCTGTTTGGTGACAGTCACTGGCTCACTCCCTGCATACTTGTGGTTAGAAAAAAGTCAGGTCGTTGGCCTTTTGGCAGCACCTCAGGCAGCTTTAGGACACTGGGAGGGAAGCAGGTCATTACATGTCTCTTGCATAAGACAAAAGTGTATAACAACATGGACACAGTTCAGCAATGACAATGAGAAGAGGGAAGTTAATGATCCTATCTCATTGTGTAGATGTTGCTATGCCCCCTAATGGCCATTAGGGGGTTGAGGGTGTCTTTTTACAGGATAAGTTCACAATTGTTCCAAGTCTTACTTTAAACAATGGTCAGGTGCCATTTAGATGATCCCCTACAAATGCACTTAAAAGTTATGGGGGACAAAAACAGTTTTGATTTTTCAAAACATGGATTCTGTCTCTCTTTGTCTAGACGTGTGTGTTTTCTTGATCAGCTGCAGTGGACGTATGGTAATACAAAGAGGGAATTTAGCAATAAAAAGAGTGACTTTTTATTGCTAGAACGATATTCTATTGATTTGACACATTTGAACAGCTAAAGCTTCAAAATATCTTAAAATAAACATTTAAATACATTGTTACACAGAAGGAGGACTGTTGCTTTTGTCCCCCATCAAGGGATCTCTTAATGACCAGGTATGAACAGGAGGAATGAACCTATCCTTTAATATGAGTAATAAAAAGTAAGAAATAAGATAAATAAATAATACATTGATGCACAATGTGGCTGCACAATTAAAAATGATTGCAGTGAAATCATTGTATCAGTGGGTGGCCCAAATTGACTTAATATTTAATTCCTATAATTTTTTGTTATTGATACCACTTTCTGGCCTATCAATTATATGCACACTTTTATTAAAACTGCCAATTTTGAGCAACATGTTATTTTGTTTATTTTTAAGTGTCTGTACACTGTGTTATATTGCTATTCCCTCATAACTGCACTGTTTAATTTGTCGATATCATTGAACCATAACAGGAAGAACAGTCTAAAAATATGGTCCAAAAGAGAAAGAAAGAAAGTTATCACACTTTTATTTTTCGACTGTTATTCCTTGCATCTTGCAGTAAAGCAATTTCAGCTTATCCATGTGCTCCAGTGC
Source organism: Euthynnus affinis (assembly GCA_029490765.1). Lineage (NCBI taxonomy): Eukaryota > Metazoa > Chordata > Actinopteri > Scombriformes > Scombridae > Euthynnus > Euthynnus affinis. The sequence goes on along the minus strand of CM055842.1, from coordinate 23,725,237 downwards.
TTCCTCAGGGTCAGTCCATGTGAAATTGCCCAGGGACCTTTCTTAAAACAAAGGGCTGTGGAAATAAAGTGGGTAAAATATATCAACGAAAAACACAGACTTGTCCCTCAACAACTACTGTCAACAAAGGCAACTAATTCAAATCTGCACAACCAAGAAATGTGAATTTTTGGCAAGCTTATTTACTGCACAGTTATTCCTCTGGGGCATGCTAGGAATTAAGATTTCATCCTTATTCTTCAAATTGAACAGAAATAGAACGGAAAGATGTTCTGCGATAAGAAACATGGCTTGAAATGCCATTTATATCTACAGTAAGAAGGAAGAGGTCTTCAGGATGTGCACTATAGCAACAGTAGCAGCAGAAGAGGAAGAGAAATGCCTCTTTAGGAAAAGCACTCTTGTCAGTGAGTCAATAGGAAGTGCTCGAGACTCCGAGGGAGAGGGCTGAGTAGGTTAGTCTAGCTGGAGGAATGTCCTCTCTTCCTGTGAAATGCAGTGTAATGACACTGAATGATGATATCATTCATTCAGCCAGACCCCCTGACTCATTCATCACAGGAAAACTGAAATGCTGTGTCTTTTTTTCCCCAGATGTCTTAAATATTCACAAAATCAGTATGCGTTGTTTGGTCAACACCATATTCCTATTAACAGGTGGGTCATTTAATTCAGTGCTTTTTTGTCTGTGTATGCCTCTGTTAGCATAGTCTCTCACATGTGTTTCTTTGAAGTGAACTGTGAGTGTAAATTTGTCTCTTGACAGCGCTTCTCTGACCGGCTCCCTGGCATAGCTACATGCTGATGAAACCTTAATCTGATTAACTGTAGGATATTTACAGCTCCAAGTCCTGCGTTATCAAGGCTCATCTTGTTTTTGCTGCACACGTCTACTCACCCAGAGAGATGAGCAAAGGGAGAGAGAGAGATTTGTCTAAGAGGGTTGAAGGCAATTTTTAAATACCGTATGACTTTACTAACATTCTTGCTGGTGTTTGATGCGTTTGCCCTCTAACCCCGCAGTGAAGTGAATGCCATGACAAAGTTTCCCCTCCCGTGTTCATACGGCGAGATGCACAGATGTATTATCGCGCCGTTGAAATGGACTCTGTTGCTCTGTTGCTTTTAGCCAAGGCTGCCCACAGACTGACTTTCTCCTCCTCCATCTTGATCCTCCTACATGTCATCTGCTGCCTCCCTGGACTGTATATTCTCAGCTCACCCACAAACAACACACAACAAAACAAGTGTTGTTGTTTTTGTCTTCCATCACTGACATTCTATCAATTTTGCTACGTTGACATTTCAGAAAATGCTAAAACAATTTTTTTTAAAAAAAGGGGAGGGGGACATTGTTTAATGGTTTACAGTTATTTCCTGCAGAGGTATATTTTCATAACGTTCTCCTTGTGTTTGAAAAATATGTCCTGGACAGTCCATTATTAGTTTTCCAGTGCGGATTTCCTGGAGCCCAACTCTCAAGACAGCTGATTCTCTCTAACCCCTGTTTATTCACACACTTAATTCTAGCCAGACTCATCTGTGTTTTCCGTTTCCACCTGCCCACAAATCACTCTCATACATCACCATTTGACAAGGCGACAGGCTCCATTGCACAACAACTTGCCAGTGCACTCACATGGGCCAAGCAGAGGCAGGCACAGAGAGAGACAAATGAAGATTTATATTTTGCCTGGAATGATAAGTTGTTCTGTTAGTAGAATTACATATATATGTATCAACTTGAGGTTGCTGGCCAATATTACTTTGCGGTGTCTTAATACTGAAACATAATTTCTCCTCTTTTGAGTATTTTTTATGTAAATTCAAAGTATAATTATGCAGCAGCAGCTAAATGAACTTTAAGTATGCTGGTGGTATAGTGCCACCATATTGCACGCATTGCTTTTTTTTCTTTTATAGAATCACTAACTTATCCCTGTACTAATCTTATAGGGACATAAAATATGCCACGCATGCAGTAGAGGGTTCATAAGGATCTATAAGTCCTCTGTGGGATCAGTAAGAAGATATCTCACCATTACTTGCAGCTGCATCTCAGCAGCAGGTTTTGCAGCTCCTAAAATTAGCGCACAAAGAACACTTAACACTCTCCATGTACTCAATAATAGTCTGCATCTTTTCTGTATTTAAAAATGCAATGATATAATTTTTCTTTCTTAGACATGCTGTATTTCAACAGCTTATTTGAATCATAGCAGCAAATAGGAACATGTGGGGAAGAAAGGGATGTTTTGCCTGTTACTGCTCAGTGCACAGCAACATATTGACTGGTGGCTTGTGAAAAAAGTTGAGTCATAACTTAAAAAAAGAAAAAAAAAACATCTTTTTCCACTGTGGGCGTGTAGGCACAGGCCTGCCATTTTACTGACACACTTGCAGCCCACTTCAAACTGGCCAAACTCAGTGTTGCCAAATGATTCTTGTGCCAATTTCTCCCAAATAGCTTTACACGGTGCGTTCCCATTTTTAACATTTTTTTTGGAGGGATCCCGGGAACCCATGGGACAGTGAGGCAGTGAATGTGTCCGTGTACTGCTGGGGACTGAGAGAGAAGAAAGCACAAGGCAAAACATCACCATCCTCTCATAACATGACAGTAAGATGAGACTCTTCCTAAAATTGCTGCCAACGCCCCTAGGATGCTCTTTAAGGACCTCTGGAGGTCCCTGAACACCGCTTTGAGAGCCACAGTCTTAAATGACAATTCACTCTCCTCTGCTTGTGCGCAGATTAGGCACACACGCATACGCACCCGCCTCCTCAGAAACGGCTCTCGGTTGGTCCATCACTCGGTCAGTCTTTATCCTCCCTTGTGCTGCTGGAGTGTGTGTGTGTGTGTGTGTGTGTGTGTGTGTGTGTTTGTGTATGGATGTGTGTGAGTCCCGACTGGAGCTACTAGGACGACGACAATCACGATGATGATGATGATGATAAAAACAACACAGAGAAGGCTTCAAGCACATGACCGCTATCGTTCCCAAATTGCCAAGTGCCGGGTTTGTGTTTTCTGCGCGGACCGCAGAGATCCTTAACAACTTCTGAGGTCATTCACGGCAGATGTTTTCTGTGGATATGCCATTTTACCCATAAATGGAGTCGCCTCAAAGGGAAATCTGAGTTAAGGTGTATCACGCTGTGTGGGGGAACGTTGTGCGGACCCTGGTGTTGCGTAAAGCGCCTGTGCTGCCAGTTTTGGAGAGTTGGGAAGCGGAGTGCTGCTCTTTCAACATGATGAACAACTCAAACAATCAAAGGGTAAGGGTTCGTTGTCGTGTCCAAACGTTTATTTCTCGAAAGATTTCGAGCACTTTAAAGTTTGAGCCGAAATGGAAAATATCAGTCAGTTGTAATAGGCTACACGTCATACTCAAGGTTAATTCGTCACCGTCGAGTCACGTAGACTTCCTACGATCCTCCAATGAGCCTCAGTTCAGTAGCTTTGGTGACATGTCATATTGGGTCCGCTATTGATTGAAACGACGCTTCTCTGATCATGGGTTGTTAACTCTGTTTGGGGACACGCAACGCTTGTATTGTAAAACCTGGCATTTTAAAGTCACCTTGCTTTAAAATGCCTGTTAAATGCCTGCCTTGCATTCCCGATGTAACATAATCAGCAGCTATTTTGCAGCAATAAGGTAGGCCTATATGTTATAAGTATCAAATTTGAACTTTTAGAGTTGGTTGCTGCTCTTTACAGTCCATCATGTTTATTTCTAAATGGAAGAAGATTGGGGGCATAATAGATGAACAAGTCCTGAAAGATGCATTTACCAGAGTAAATTGTTTAATTGGTGTGTGAAATGTATGCCGGATTAAAGAGTGACACCTTGTGATTTGTCAGATAATTTAGTCCATGTCCTACAAGTTAGTAACTTGTCCTAATAATAATCAAGAAATGTTTAAAATGCAGGAATTTTAGATGAGTTTGGTTACAGTATATCCCAAATTGTGCTTAATGTCTTTGACTGGTACTGTATGTGTGCCTTATTACATCAGGGAACAAACACTGATACATTAATTACATTTCTGTGGGCATAACGACCCATTTAATAATAATGGCATTTAATTTATTTTGTTCATCAATAAATAACTCTCTTTATGGCTCTCTGTGTGCTGCATGTGTGGATCGCAGGAGCAAACGGTGACGTTAATAATGGGGTAGTAACTCTTCAATCTCATGTTGTCTGACAGCACTGTGGCGTATCAGCCAGACTCTCAGAGTAGGAACAATGTGACAACTGTGGGATATTACTGCAGTAATGACTTACATCTCCCAGTCATCAACCTTTCCCCTCTCTTGTGAATAAATCTTTCCTAAACGCCTTGAGCTGGCAGGACAGGAATAGCTATACTGAATTGAACTCTGGAATATGAAAAAAACATGTCAGAATATTTTGATTTTCATCACTTTTCCCAGAGCAATAAAAAGAAATTAAAACCCCATGGTTTTCACATGAAAGCTGTTTGGCCCTCCGGATAGCAGTCAAGAAAACAGAGAAATGTGTAGCATGCATTCATATGTCTATTTCCGGAAGCAGTTCACCATGCTTTCCACTGAAGCAGCATGGCCAAACCTCATAAAAGTGTTGAAAAGAAAGGACAGCTACCAAAGAATGTTTTCCTCACCATGCTATCCCCTTTAGAGCGGTGGCTGGAGAGCTTGAGCATGTGTGACAGGCAGTCATTCTGGTTTCTTACTTTGAATACATTTGACCAGCAGACTGGTAGCTCTGACCACCTCCTGTAATCAACTCTCCTATGGTTCACTGAAAATCTATCCACGGACAGATTAACCAAACAACTGACTGCACCTTTGTCTGTTGATTGCCTTCACTCTACTTAATGACAGACTGCTTCCTGATGCACGACAGAGAGTGGGAGTTACAATTTTTGTCTCATGTTGATATAAAAGGTCACCTGCATCAGCATCGGTCAAGAATTGAAAGAGCAAGACAGATGTGATCTTTCTATTCCTGGAACACAGCCTGCGCATGTGCGTGTCCCCTACTACTGTTACAACCACAGCCATCTCTGATCATTAGTGGTTAAAAGGTCACTGATGTGCTAGAGCATCCCCTCTGCGTTACCACACAGCATCCAGTCTACAATGACACGGTGCTCCTTGCTGCACAATTTCAGTCTCGTCTTGTTCATTGCATGCTGCAGTTAAATGGACTTGTTTTTTGTTAAATGCATTCCTACTGGGGCTTTTCTGTGCGTTTGCAATTCTACAAGCAGGGGGAAAAAAAGTCAGCATCCTGTGTCAGTTCACTGGTCATAGAATCCTCTGGCCCTTGTCTTACAATCAATAACCACTTACTGCAGAGAAGCTGCAGCCAAGTCTCTGTCTGTCCACCCAGCTTTCTGTCTCTCCTCTGCTTGTATCTTTCTCTCTCTTCCCCTTCTCTTCCTTCCCCAGCCTTCATTCACCTCTGCAGTCACGTGCATGTGTTTTTTCTTCCCTCTCTGCCCGTGCTCTGTGCTGCTGAGTGTCTGCAGTAGAGGTCATTCTGCTTCCTTTGCTGATAGTGCCCATTGCTTTTTTTTCCCAGAAGGAGGCTGCTGGGACTGAGATAGGTAGGACTTCCTTAGCCTGAGAAACACAGGGAGGGACTGCAACACATTACTCTACATACTGTATGACAGTAGCTGTGCAGGAGGAGAGGAGGTGGGGGTGTTGAATCGGACTTTGTTTAGTATGTCTCCTTGAGCCAGTTGTCTAAGGAATAGTGTGAAAAATGAGCCACTTATACGCTGCTCCTCCACAATATTGCCTCTCCGCCCACCCAATTGAAGATGTTTTAACTGCAACTTATTCATATACACTCGTTCTTTCTCTGGAGGTTTCTTGCTTTCTCACAGTGTCTCTTGCCAGCTCCTCTAAGCTTTGGATTCTGGCCTCATGACTCAAACACACGCTAAACTAAGCCAGTTCAAAAATGTCCCTGACATGCTATGGCAGAGCTCTTTTAACAATGTGCTGTCCTATTTCCCCCTCTCCTTTTTAGAAGCAAGTGTTGTGGCAGGCGGCGGGGCAGAGCTCTCAGTGGGTTTGTCCTGACATGAGTGAAACGAGGAGAGTGAGAGACAGATGTGCAGCGATAGGACAGATAAGGTAGATGCAGGAGGACATATCTGTGTATGACATACAGAATATAGCGATGGTCTGGCTTGATGACACTGATGAAGTAGACGGGGATCGGAGTGATGGACAAACAGAAGACAGGCGGATAAACAGACAGACAGACAATTAGAGAGGAGTGATGACCTGGCGATGCACAAGGAGATTGTGAAGGGATTGATGGTCATGAAGGAGAGAGCTCAGACCCACAGACAGATAATCAGACAAGCAGCTAATTCCAAGCTGCTGCCAGCGGATCACAATCAGACCCAGTCCACGTCTAGCTGTCATGTGTATCTGTGGAAGCAGATGCTGAGCTGTCAGAAATTTATACAGGGCTGTTTGACAGGCTGTTTAATACCTGCTACCTGTTGTGTACATCTTCTTGTGTATATATATATATATATATGTGTGTGTGTGTGTGCATGTTTTCCTTCATTTTACGCTGCATCTGTGCTGCCAATCCATGATTAGGTTATGTTTGTTTAGCGGAATTACTGTTATCCAATATGAGTGGAGCCACCAAAAGCATGCACAGACACATACACACACTTGAACCGTGGAAATCTAACATCATGGATAATCCATCTAGAATACCCTTTATCCTGCTCCCGTGCCCCCATGATGAAATGCTGGCATGGCCGTATAGAATTGATAATAATGATAAGAAAGACACAGCTTTACAATCCCTCAAATACACGCACACATTCTCTGCACACATCATGCTGCTCACATGATACATCGGTGAGGATAGATGTCGCAGACAGAAAGTGTTGTGGGCGTGCAGCATGTGTGACAGAGGACACAAAATAGCTTGGGGATTTGGTTGGCAAAAGAATGTTAAAGGGGTGCGGTATACGCTGACTCCTTTGCAATTTGCTGCTGTCACAATGAAACATGTTTACCCGCATTTATTTATCTCTTCTGTGTGCTTGTTTGTCTGTTCATTTGTTGGCTGACTGCAGCAGAGCCTTCATAAATACCACTACACTGAACAGTCACTGTCTGTGAGACCTCTGTTCTGTATTCACTCCACAGTGGAAAAACTTGATTGGTATAGGTCAGTTTTGATATTTTTAGAGTAATATGGCTAATTAAAACATTTTTTGAAAGCATATTCATCCTCTTGAAATTACAATTTTCAGAGGCGAAAATTATGTTTCCTCTGATGTGCTAACTGTGACATTTCTGGGTGGAAAAGCTCTTTGAAACTTTCATTTAAAACTACAAGGAAAAGTGAGCCTTCATTTCTTTGCTGCTTTTACTGACTTTAGGTGTGACCACAGAGGAGCCATCATCACTATTGCGTGCAGATGTGATGACTGCAGGCAAAAGCAAGCATTTGATATTTAATAAAAGGCCATTATTGGTTCAATATATTGATGAAGACATGCTAGAATATTGTCTGTGTAAAGGGGTTATATGTGTGTTGTGTGCATTGTTTATCTATCTTGTGTTTATTGATGCTTATTCCATGTGAGATCCAGAGTAGCACTGCACATCTGTCTGCCTATGCTGCGTTTATATGTCTGCAGATAGAGGCTGTTCCATTGCAGCTAAATAAATATTATGTTGAGCGAGTTCTACATCCGAAAACTTCCTGTTTGCAAAGCCCCTCCCAAGTAACAACAAGTATAATAAACTCCTTTCGTAATTTAGGCATCTTCCTCACGGTTTTCAAGACATCAATGGTAAAACCTCTCATCAAGAATCCAATCTAGATTACTCAAAGCTAAACAATTACAGACCCATTACTAATCTGCCTTTCCTTAGTAAACTTTTAGAGAAAATTGTTTTTAATCAATTACTTGTTCATCTAACCAACAATGGCATTTTAGAAAAGCTCCAATCTGGTTATTGAGCAACTACAGCACAGAGACAGCCCTACTAAAAGTTGTAAATGACCTGAGAATTATTGTGGATGCAAACAATGTGGCTGTCCTTCTCTTAGAAATCAGTGCAGCATTTGATACAGTCAACTGTGAAATTTTAATTGACAGATGTGAGAAATGGGCAGGTCCCTCTGACAGTGTTTTAGCTTGATTTCAGTCTTATTTAACTGGCAGACAGTTTTTTGTCAACCTGGGTGCTTGTGTATGTGCTAATGGTGTTGAATTTGGTATTCCTCAATGAAGCATTCTTGGTTCAGTTTGTTTTCATAATATATCTATCTTGCCAAATGACACCTGTGCACTGCATGCTCACTTATGTATGGATGGGTAAAAATTTAATCTATTAATAGGACCCAAAGCAGAAAGAGGAAAAAAATGCACTCAATGCTTGTTGGTCCTAGCAAACACATTAAAACACACATCACAAACTTGGAAGTGATTTTAGACTCAGATTTAAATTTTAATTCTCATTTTAACAAGGTCGTTGAAACATCTTTTTTTCAACTTAGAAACATTGCCAAAGTCAGACCTTTTTAACTTTAAGAGATACTGAAATTCTCATTTATGCTTTTATTACTAGCTCTTTAGACTATTATAATTCCTTTTTTTACTGGATTACTTAAGTCTTTAAGAAAAGTGCTGCTAGTTCAGAATGCTGTGGCCAGAATCTTAACTAAAACAAAGAAAATGGATAACATCACCCCTCCGCTTAAGACAGTGCACTGGCTACCTGTATCTTTCAGAATTTCAGATTTTACTTTTTTTGTAACGCTTTAAATAACCTTGCTCCTCCCTACATGCGAGATCTTCTTTCAATTTATTTTTGTTTTTATTTTTTGTCTGTATCGTTTTAAGCTTGCTATGTGAAGCAGTTCGGGCTGAGTGTTTGTATGAAGGGTGCTAGCTGAGTTGAGTTGAGTAGTATATCTTTGTGTGCAGTATTATTGTGTAGACAAGCGGTGGAATAAATGAGTGTGTAGGAGTTTGAAGTTTTACTCTAGTTTGTGTGCATTTATGTAAATGCAATGTCGGCTGGATCCCCCAATCTGTTAAAGATGTTCTGGAGGGCAAAGATAAGAACCGTACACACACATACACACACAGTCACACTTATTGCGATTAATTATATTCTCTCTCTTGTTCTTCTCGCCTCTCAATCTCAGCTGCCCTTATCCGCCTCGTCGCCTCCCCCAACTCATTTTCTCACTGTCTCTCATTGAACCAACACACATGCTTTTGCACGCACGCATGCACAACATGCACACACACACAAAGACTCCAAGGGTTAATGTGAGCCATTAGTAACCAGAGCAGGCTTTAAGTGCTGTAAAGTGGCAGAAGGGTGAAACCAAAGTGACAGATTTAGGGACTGTGAGTGAATCTCACCTTACATGTGTTCCCTATGACATTAATATGACCATCATTAATCAAGGCAGTGAAACAAAAACTATTTTTACTATCTTATGATAGCAACATTCCTTAGGTATTAGCTCTCAATTCATAGTTATTATTAATTAATAGTTAACTGCAGGGCTTGAAGGCTGTCCTTCAGAATAATGCAGTGTGCAGTTTGTTTGTGGTAAATACAAATACTGTATTTTCTGAAATCATCTAACTGTTTAAATAGTAAAATAAGTGGTTTTCGTTAGCATATATAACACACACTCACACACATACCCTCCAGCAAAGCCTCATCTGTCCCTTTCTTTTTCATTTCACCCTGAGGGCAGTGCTGAGGGTCAGTTTAGTGATATTCAGATTTGCTTAAACTCCGCTCTGAAGTCCCGCAGCTTCATGAATATTATAATAAACCGCATTCACTTCAGGGCTCCTGCTGGTCGATAGTGATTCAAGGACACACACACATACACAGACACGCACAGCTTCACCACAACATATCTGCTGCACAGTCATTGCTATCTTTCTCTGTCTCTTTGGCTTATAAGCCTTCATGTCAGACAAAAGCCTTACTGCCCCTCCAACAAATCTCATGTGGGGGCACCACATGTGGTTATATATACACATGTAGCCATATAGTCTAAATAAGGCAACAGTAGCAACAGTGATGAATAATAGAGAGTGATAAAAGCAGCTACAACTAGAGCCCTTGGTTAGAAATGGAGGGAGAGCACACAGAATGAAAGATGGAGACAGACAGAGGAAATGACAATATTTACATGGATCGCTATTGATTAGAGGCTGTGTACAACATTGTCTCATTACTTCGACATCCATAAGTCCGAGTTGAAATATGCATAATTGAATTGTGGAGTATCACAACTTCAAAGAAGAGAGAATAGTTGACACAAACAGTACAGATATATAGTATATAATGGTCCATCTGTGTACTTTTAGGGTGTAATACCTTGCTAGTGATGCTGCCAGTCTGATTACTGTTGACATCACTGCAAATTAGATGCTTTTATTCCATTTAAATAAAAATAAGTTGGGTATAGGTGGAAATCTATGCTTATATACATATGATGTATGCCAGTTTTTAAAAATACTTAGTTTTATAAGTTTTAACAAGTTTTACAACAACAATAGCATTTTCCTTTTTTTGTCCTCCACTCAAGTTTAATGGAAGTTGGGAAAACATAACAACAAAGGGTTTATTTGCTACCACCATCTGGTAAACAGAGTACTTGGATGTGTAAGATTGTTTATGAAAAGTTTATCACAAATCTCTGTTTGGCCCATCCGTGCAAGACAAGTGTTTAGAAAGTGCTTCTGAATGTGGACAGAGAGCTAGAACTGAGGAGAAATATGTATTTCCAGATTTGTCCCTATTCAAACTGTTTGGTATTAGGACTGAACCATTTGGATTGAACTGCACCTCTCTTTGTATATGTAGTGTAGAGAAGAAAGCCGAGGTAAAATACAACAGGGAGGAGAGTTTGGCAGGCTTAAGTGCTAGTTAGGCCGGCTGAGCTAGTTAGCCCCGATTTCCTCATCCTGATTTCAGACAAGAAGGAAAGCCTGGGATTACTGAGACGAGCACTGTGTGTGTGTGTGTATGTGTCACAGAAATGGTGTCAGGCTGTTGAAACTGTTAATCAGCAGGGGGGCGTGGGTGCGCTTATTTGCAAAAGTCAACTAATTAGACCTCAACAAATGTGTTACAGTGTGTCACACAGTGTGTATTAGGATGGGCTTGTGTGAGTGAGATAGCTGGCCATCCCTCACCCCACTATATACGATAGAAAAGAAGCTTAATGCTACGGGACTCAGCAGGGATGTCACTCTCTTTCAGCAAACAGTGACACTGTGACCTCTTGCACTCCACACCCTCCCTTTGTCGCTTTAGCTATTCTTCATCTGCCATTTGTCCCTATTCTCCCACTGCAGTTATACTACACTCTATCACACCAGATCCCATAGATCATACATACTTTCTATACATCTTATTGCTTGATTGAAAGGTCACTTAATACCACATATTTAGAGAGGAAATCTATTGAAGAGTGTAGAGGTTCAACCTGATTCTCTTTTTAGTGCAGAGCGATTGTTGATACTAATACAATATGCTCCATATGAATTTGACATTTTTGCTAAGAAAAAGGTGCTGTGAGCAAATGCTATTTCAATTCAGGATTTGTGTATTTTTCATTCATCCATGCTAAATCGAGGTGCTTTAAAGTCACACAGAGAAAACTGAAAACATACCATCCAAAGGACTCGTGCAAAACACGACACACTACACCAACAATCACATGATACTTTTGACACAGGCAAAGATGCGAATAAGATGGAGAGCATTTTTGAAAAATTCAGCCTGCCAGCCTGGAGACACTGCAGAGATCGAAGCTAGGGCTTGTCATTGTGTCCTACTTCCCTCGCTGCCTCCCCCCTTCCTGTCCTTCGTGTTTACCCGAGGTGTGAGGCAACTTGTCACACTGAAAGCCATCAGTCACTGTGACATTTCCACACACACTGAGTTTGTTTGGAGAAATGAGATCCTTTTTTTTTCATTGTTTTTTTAAAAAAGTTTTTTCTTTTCTTTTTTTTTACTTTAGGGTCTGTGGTGCCACATCCTCGCCTCACAGCCATATCATTTTAAGCAATAAGTGACACAGCCAACTTCCGTTCACAGCCTAACGCCTCTCTTCAAAGTAATTTGATGTGTTAGAAAAAGAACATGTTGTAATGACATGAAAAATTCCAGCACAGAGTGGATTACAATGTCACATCAGTACTTTTTAGCCTCATGTGTATCTTTTTATGTGATTAAATCCCCCTTTACTCCATCTCCCCACTTAGGGATGTACTAGCAGAGTGCTCTCATTTAGAGAGATCACAGCAGTGTTTGATCAGTGGCTTAGAAAGACCTGCTTCATACCAGTTCCTTTTCTAAACCTTTCACTCCTTTCTCTGTATGGGCTTCTGGCTTACAGAAAAAGCTGGTTAATCAATTAATAATACAGCTTGTATAATAGTCAGTAGCTGTTTTCCAGCCTGCAGGGCACAACACTTTCTGTTCCAGTAAAGTTCACTGATGAGGTTGCAGTATTGCTGTGTGTGTGTTTCTTAATTCATGAATTGCCTCTTGCAGCCCCCAGACGGTCCGGTCTGCCAATTACTCTCGTTAGGGTTTCTCCATTACCGTTTGATTGGAAGAGGAAGCTGCTTGGCAGCAGGTTTGGTTCTCTGTCAGTCCCTTACATTCTCAGAAGCTGTACAGACTGCTATCTTCACTTTAAAGCTGTGAAACATCCAACGATACGGCAGAACTGCTCAAGGATAGAATTATTACCATCACATTTCTTGCAAATAGGTTTTGTGAGAATTCGGATTTACTACTTCTTTCAGCCTTTTGCACTCAGTTTAGAACTTTGAAAACTACAATACATTTTGCTTTTACCTATTTTCGATTCAGCTTTACCACTCCGAGAGGATTTATAATCCAGTTTACATCTGAACATTGCATTATTTTGTTCCCCCCTGGTCCTCTTAGATGTGAGATGGAAGAAGAACATGGCCGTTGTTAGTGTTTTTGTGCTGTTGTTACTCATAATAAACTGGCCTGCAGGTTGAACATATAGCTCTTTTCCAGCCCACAGTTATTTAGGAGTCTGCTCTGGAACTTGCACCCAGAGTTTCATAAATCTATACCCTGCAAGCCTGGTGTTGGTTAAATGCTGTGAGACCACACACAGTTATAGATATATTAGCACACACACACACACAGGTAAACTCATACTTCCTGGTATTATTATCTATACATCGCCTTCAAATGAGTCTGCAGTTTGGATTGCCTGCCTGCTGCTTCTCCCGGCTCCCACTGTGCTACTATATGATAATGCGGGCATGGTGTATTAGGTTGAGTGTTCACAGCCGTGTAAGAGCCATCAAGCTTTAGTGTGCCTATAAATTGCTGAAGTGATCACTGCTTGGCAGACTCTGAGCTCCCTGTGCTCTCTCGTAGCTCTAAACAAATTTGTTTTATAGCTTGAAATTCACTCCACTGTTGCTCTCGTTAGGGCCAGCAGCCAAAAAAATGCACTTGCAAGTATAAGTGCACACACAGAATAAATATGCACTGATTCACTTGCATGCACTTGTTTGCATACGAGGCATATTCAGTTGCTTCCTGTCTGTACGTAAAACATGATTTAGGACACAACACATATGCATATTACTTCTTTCTTTAGCGTTTTCTGCTGTGACTCCGCCCCCCCGTGTGCTGGGCCCCAGCTGCATTGAAACACTCTGCCTTTGTGTGAGAACAGCTGGTTGAAAAGTCATTTGGATGCACACATGCACACATAAGCACGATGTGGACGAGCACTCGCGCAAATACACACAAAGTTTTCCATGCACGCAGAGCTGAAACAGTCTCTATTGTCAGCGAATAATTGAATGCATAAGCTGTCAGGAGGGGGGGGGGGGAGTTCACAGTGTTCCAGCTATAAGAGCCAGCAAGTCCAATGTTGAAACTCTATAACGATCAGGCCAATGATGACATCAGCATGTTGGCACCTATGGACTGGGGCACACAGGTGCATTTTGCCATTTGAGAGGGCCATGGGAGTGTGTGTGTGTGTTTGTGTGTGTGAGGTGTGTGCTGGCACTGAACAGGCTTGGACTGCTATGTAGCCAGCTATGCTGTCGTAAAAAGCAAATGCAAACACTCCACCCAGTTACTGTTCTCCCCCCTCTCCCACCCCCTCTCCCACCCTCCCTGTCTTCCATGACCAGTACCAAACCAGTTCCCTCCACTGTTTTCTGTTCTGTATCCTGCTGGCATTCCAACAGCATCTGCAGTCTGAAACTGAAGGGACCTTGTTGGATGAATTGAATCATTGTTTTTGAGTGGTTTTGGTTTTTTTTGTTGTCTGTTTTCTGTTTTCTCCAAATCTGACTCCAGGCTCTATCTTCTGTAAATCATTATGCATTTCTGTAACGTGTATACGTGTATTTGTGCATGATGGTTACATGTGTTGTCACTTACAGTCTGCTAAAAACGCCTTTTTCTCTTGAGATCCTAGCAGTTCAGTCCCCCTCCCTTTCATCCATAACCTCTGCACTGTTTCTTTCTCCATCATTCTTTCCTTCTACCCAATATTCTCCTTCTATCTTCATTCTCATTTTCCTCTTCTCTATTCTCCTCTCATTCTCTACTCTTCTCTCAGCTAATTTGTAATTGATTTTTTTTCCCTTTCTCCATTCCTGTCTCACTCTTTGTTGCACTCTCAACTCCTCCCTACTGTACATCTTTAACTGCAAGTGTGCTCTGGGTGGGGGAGAGGAAGAGGGTGAACAAGAGGGAAAGTAGCGGAAGAGGGTGGAGAGGAAGGCGAGGCGCATAGTTGTGGCTAGTTAATTGAAAGCCAGTAGTTTGGTCAGTAAAGTCCCAACGTATGGGAGTGGTCAAGAATTTGCAAAAACTTGGTTGCGTATGTGTGTTTGTGAAAAAGAGACGGGGCACATTTGCGTCAGTCTTCATGTCTGCAGCCATGAAGATTGACAGATAATGTGTGAGCACGCTTGTGTTTTTTTTCTACTTGTCTGCTTTGTGAGAATGAGTGAGCAAGACTTGTGCCTTTTTGTCTGAGTATATTTCGGTCTTGCCGTCGTTATTCTCCACCGTTGTCCTCTCACCTCTCGCTTTTCTACCAGCCTCTTTCACTCTGTCTGACCAACTCTTTCGGTTGTTCAGTCAAAAATAACTGACCTGCAGAGAAGATGAGGTGGGATGTGTGCTGGGTTAGAGGAAGCAGCCTTTAATTTGAGAATGCAGGACAATTCTGAATCCTTTCCTGCTGCTCTGCAGATAACTCTGACCTCTGACCTCCTTATGAGGAGGACGTGCAGAACACAGTTTCTCTATAGGTATGAATATTAATGTTAGATGTCTGGTGTGTGCACATGTGTCTGACATATATAGTTGATATTTTTTTAAAGCGGGGGATAATGGTGCACATTTTCAGGCAGTCTCTCCTGGAAAGCATTCATAGCGTTGCACTTTCTTTCTCACCTCCACACAGCCATCCAATTGTTGCATGAAGTGGGTATGAATGTCGGATTGTTGGTTTCAGAAAGTTACATAAAAAAATGGACACAGTTGTTACCCAACTTCAGTGTTGCAAAGCTGTGGGAGATGATTCATTCCCTGGAAACCTGAATGCCTGTACAAAATGTCATGGCAATCCATCCAGTAGTTAAGAGATATTTCATTGTGGATAAAAGCAGTGGACTGACAGAGAGACATTACCATCCCCATGCTGTGAGCATGGGGCTGGCTCAGAATTATTAATATAAATAATTTTGTTCAGTAAATTAAATGCTAGTATAGTAACTGCTGTTTCTCTCCTCTGCAAATTCTATTACCGATTGCTTTTCATTAATATGTTTCTGCTGTACAAACCAAATTACATTATGTTGTTTCTCGAGGTATTTAATAGTCATTCTGTGTTAAACCTCGCCCCGTGGACTAACCCCATGTTATAACTGCAGCCGTCTGGTATGGTCAGGGATAGAGGTCAGAGGTCAAGGGTCAGTGATCTGAACAGGAAAGCCTATTCATGCAGAACAACACATCGTAAACAAACCATTACACACCATCTGCAGCGGCGTCAAATCCCCAACCAGCGTGTGTGTGTTAGTGTCTCTGTGATCACACACAAAGACACACAAGTGAGGATCAACACACGCGGCCAGACGGGGACACAGAGGTGACAGAGGAAGTGACCATCTGGCATCTACTGAGGCATCAAATTACCTGCTGAAAGGTTACAGTAGCATTATGCATACACTGTTTGCATCATAAAGTGAGGCTTTCGAAATATATTTTCAGACACAAATCTACATTTATTATTGAAGTGTTTATTGAAACATGTATTTGTAATCTGGTGGAATATCTGGATAGAGATCACACTACTAACCCTGCTTTTAATGGCCAACCTGCTCTACAATCTTTATGATTTAACACAGAAACATATGAAGTAACTGTCCTGCAACTGTAAAGTATTCAGTTCATGTAAATTCTGTTATAACTCTCTCAAAGTTAATTGCCAACATACCGTTTTGAAGTTTCCTGTCTTAAGCAATTAGTATAACTGTCAAGTTTTGAAGAGACACACTTGTCTATATGCCCTCAGTTTGTTCTCTCCCAGAGAAAAAGAGTCTTTCTCTCCCAATTATTTCCATGCCTGCTCATTTACAGAGTGTTATGCTTCATTACCTTGGGAGAAAATTTGCTCATAAAGAACCCTCTGCAACCTTTCTTCTTTCTGCAGAATCTGTGTCTTCATTGTCTGATTGCCACCTCTCTTTTGCCACCCCTTTTGTTGTTTTTCATCATACGTCGTCATTCCATCATTTCCATCTTTTCTTGCAAGCCCAACACCTCTCACTTGTCTTCTTCACCATCCCTCCCTCACTCCTTATCCCCTCACTTTGTACTCTCTCTTGCAGTTCCCTTTTTCTTTTGTTCTCTACAGTTTACTCTCTCTTTCTCTGCAACTGCTTTGCAAGCTCCACCCAGGCCTTTTCACCTTTTCAACCCATATATCCTTCTTTCTTTTCTCTCCCCCCTCCCTTCTATTCTCGTCAAGTCCCCCCCCCGCCCCTCCCCCCTGTTTTCTTTGACAGCGCCCCCCCTCCTCTGTGTCTCTGCTTGATACCCTACATGCGCTGCATCACTGTCGCCCATCCACCCTTCCTTCACCCTCTATCTGGCTGCTGTCCACACTGCCACCATCACATGCAAGCAGCCTCTCTGGCACTGCTCACTGGTCTAACACCTGCCACTCTGAAGACAGTGTGTGTGTGTGCGCGTGTGCGTGTGTGTGTGTCTGTGTGGAAGATTAGAAGAAGAAAATTAGTTTATCATCCTTTCTAGACATTTTGTCCTGCCTGTTGTTTTCTGGGTGTAAGCTGTGTTGTTTGATGGGTTAACCTCGTATTTCCCTGACTGCTTATATCAGGTTGTTATACTCGGTTAGGCTGACATACACCCAGACACGTAGATTAGAGTTAGATCTAGGCTGCTTGTCTTCTATTCTGAGATCCCCAGAAGGAGAAGCCTGTTAATTTAGTTGCTATAAATACAGGACCTCCTCCTAGCAGGTCACTCTAAGACCTGCTGTATGGAACTGGACTGTGTTGTCTTTGTATGTGTGTGCGTGTGTGTGTATGTGTAAATATATATATAAACTGTATGTGTGTGCATTCCTTTAAAGCTGGCTCGCCAGTCTCAGACTCAGTGGTGCATGGAGCATGGTTTGTGGTGCCACAATTGACAAGGACATTTGGTCACAGCCTGAGCTGCGCTTTTGCTCTTTTCTCTCTACATCCATTCAATTTTTTGTCTTCTTTATTTATTCTTTAGGATTTGGGGGCTTATCAAATAATATATGATTGTGTAAACAAACTGATTAATTGCTTGTTGTATAAAATGTCAAACGCAATGAAACATTTCCATTATATTTTAAGTAGAGAGTCCTAATTGGATTTATTTTTTTGTCCAGAGTCAATGTAAAATGATATAAAAGAGAGAAAAACATCCGATCTTGATGATCAAAGTTGTCATCGATCAAGTAATCAATGTATCAAATAATTGTTTCAGCACTGAATTTTAGACATAAAGATAAAGATGTAGATTCTACAAACAGAGAAACATATTTATAACCTCTGCACCAGTGGCAGCCGTAGCCAGAGGCATTATGTTTTCAGGTTGTCCATCTGTCTGTCTGCCCCATTCTGGTGAACAAGATACTGCAAATATTATATGAATCTGGACAGACATGGATATAAACTGTAACTTGTTGGCGTAGGCATACAACCGTGAGGAGGTATTTCTAGTTTTGCCTGGGGGCTGATGTGTCAAAGCTGCAAATATTCTTCTCTTTACAGTATCACCCTTTTCCAAAAAGCAGACACTTAGATGGAAGAAAACCACATCAACTCTCATACACAAACACTTAAACCTATATAATTGGATTCTCAATTTGTACCTCATGGACATCCAGTAGTTTGCTACTATCTATGTTTATACTGTTGCTGTAAATTCCTTTCTTTTGCAGTCAAGAGCACTGTAATTGTTTCTCAGTCAGTGAAAGTGTTTATTTAATGATAAGTTTATTTGTGTAGCTACAGTACATTGTGCTAAACATGCACAGTGAATGTTGACTCTGTGAGCTCTCCTGATTATTATCTTCATTAGTATAAATACACTTAATCATACTGTGGCTGATAATTATTCACTCTGGCAGAGTCTGTGAGGAGAAATCTGCAAATAATCACCTCTGTCCTTTTATTGTCACAGCATGTTATTGTAGCTGGTGATACTGTGATGCATGTCGGACAGGGTTTTAATGTTTTAGTGGTTTGGTAGAAGGACTATATTTTGATCTTATGTGTGATTTACAGCTGTTAGTGTAGCTTTCACCACCATGCCGGGCCAGTGTGGTTGTATCCAAAGAAGCAAGTTAGTTTTTCCAATACAGCGGTTAATCGAGAACTACATGAAACCACATTTTGCGAGGGGCACTGCATCCAAGCAAGAGTCTGTGTCCAAATGTGGATTTTTGTGTCCAAACCACAGTCATTCCTCTCCCACTGAACCGCTGTTGAACATGGTGTGAGGCTCATGCAAAGGGAGAGACAGGTAGAAAGGAGGAAGGGGTGTGAAGAAGAAAGAAAAGCCGATTGCGGACAGTGAAGTGGAACGGAGTGTGAGCGAAGGCGGAAGAAAATGAGCAGCGAAAGTATAAAAGCTTAAATCAAAAGAATAAAAAATTCATAAGAATCAGGCAGAGAGAAAGAGAGAGAGAAGATAAATGAGAAATATCAGAGTAGAGGAGGGGAAGGTGCATTTATGAGGCAGAGAGCAGGGTGGGGGAAGAAGGGCAAAGGGAGCATTAGAGAATATTTGTGGCGAGAGTATGAGCTTGCTAATGTATCAAGAGGACACGCAGACACACACACATGTCCACACTCACATGTACTAGCAGACAGCCAGATGATTTGCACTGTTTGTTCATTCATTCATTTCAAACACCAAGGAAACTTAATGCTTTCCTAATTTGTTTAACTGGTTCTCTAAAGACAACTTTACTGATCAATATTCCCAGGATCAATAAGTAACTGATGTGCAAATGCATGATTCAGAGGTGTTGTAGTTTGAAACAGAGCACTGCCATCAACACTCAAGGTCAGCCAGGCTTTGCTTTTTCTTGATTCCCAGATTCCTTTGTGTTCCTTCTCATCCCTCTCACCTTATATGTTCCCCTTTTGTCTACTGTTTTAAGTTCATGCATCCAGTATTTCTGTTTTGCTGACAGAGAGAAGTGAGACTTAAGGGATTTGTTTTAACTCTGGATAGCATCACCTCTCCCACAGGAGGGGGGAGCCAGACAGTTTGGGATTCAGGAACCTTTACTGTCTGCACGTATTTATGTGTATGTATTCATGCATGCATACGTGAGTGTACAGGGTCTTTTTTAAGCATAGGCAGGATGGCTGTCTTACTCTATTTAGTTTGTCTATTGTCTATATGTCTGTCTGGTTATGGTTAGAGCTAGGGAATGCAAATCCATTACGTCAATAAAGGTCCTCATAACTATAACTTAATAGGCTAGTGGGGAAAAAAGGTCAAAATGATTTGTTATAATCTTGACTTAACATTAACTCAACATATCAAATCATATAAAATGCTTATTATGTACAATTAATATTGATATTATATTGTGCCCCAATCCAAAGAATTTTTATGTTGATTTCACAATGTTTAAATGGCCTCGAAAGGTTGTTTTCTTTTTTTAATGTTTTTGTATGGGATGCAATGGAAATTAGTTCCCATGGCAATAACCACATAATTGATGTATTAAAACAGCAATGCTTGACAAATAAGTATTCAAGAGTGTGTGCAAAGACTGGCCTCAAAAAGCAAGTCCCCATGACGTAAATCGTTAAATTTTAGGGTGATGACTGGGCTTAAGATTAAGGTAATGTTAGGGTAAGGGTTTTTGGGCAAGTTAGGCAAGCAGTAGTAGAAGTAGTAGTGTGTGTGTGTGGGTGTGTGGGTGTATATGTATGTGTACGTTAGTGTATCTGGGGTTTCTCAGTGAAGCTACAGATGTTCAATGTTTGACAGCTTCATTCTTTATTCTTTCACTTGAGATGTGTTGCTCCCTCTGTGAGTGTGTGTGTGTGTGGTGAGGAAGTTTGCACTAAATGATTCAGCATCTACGTGTCTGCTCAGTGGGGGGTGGTCTCAGTGGCGAGAGGGCATAAGGCCATGTGGTTGAATATTGTCTGTGCCAACACTCACACACACCAATGAACACTTCAGAGTGCTTTCAGAGACACGCCTCACTAATGTATCCACAAGAGAGCTGAAATCTACAGCAGACATACGCTCTCTCGTTTAATCCCACTTCTGTCTTTGCATTTCTTCTCTAAAAATCTTGTATTTTACCTGTTCTTGCCAAAAATGCCCCTTTTTGTACGACTATCTGAGAATTCATGCATATTATCTACCTCACTCTCAATTCACCCCTTTAATAATCTCTCCTACCATTTGCCAAAGAAAAATTCTTTCAGATGTGTCATTATCTATCATTGAAGCTCCTGCCTGATTTCCTGCCTCAAGCTCTTTCTTTTTTTTTCTCCATTTCTCCACCATCCCTTTCCAGGACAGTGACATCCAGAAAAAAATCGACCATGAGATCCGGATGCGCGATGGGGCCTGCAAACTGCTGGCTGCCTGCTCACAGAGAGACCAGGCCTTGGAGGCAGCGAAGAGCCTGCAAACCTGCAGCACCCGTATCATGGCCTATATGTCAGAGCTGCAGAGGATGAAAGAGGCTCAGGTCATGCAGAAGGTCACGCGGAGGTCATCGGATGCGGGGCCGATGGACGACAGACTCCCTTGCAAAGGAAAAGTGGCCATCTCAGGCAAGTAACACATGACAATATGTATTTATTAAAAGGAGATAAATGGAGGAATATGTGAAAAGCTAAAGTTCATATGTCTTATATTTGAAATGTGGCACTCTGGTGAGCAACAGACTGCAATAAGAAAGAGAAATGGAGAGAGTCTTTGCCATCCCTTTAATGTTATAATTGAATGCAGAGCTTGTCAGGCACAGGCTTAGATCCAGCTTCCTCTCACTCTCTATTAGAGGATGTTTCATTCTCTGTTTATTGACCGCGGTGAACGTGGTGGCTTGCAGATGCTGCCTGTCGCAAAATAACAGAGGGCAGTCAGATTAATGACTATCACGGACACACTGCAGAGATAATTCACACCAGGGAGTACAACAATAGGGGTGCACAGTTATTGTTGTCATTTTATTTGTTTTTTGAATGTGATGAGAAACTAAAGAAAGGAATATTAATGAGTTGTGGGGCTGGGATGATATGTGTTTGTGGGTTCGTGAGGTCACTTTCTGCAAGCGATAGTACCCAGCTGGAGATCATGCAAAACACACCCATCAGTAATTAGCTGTGGATAGTTTAGCAAGTGACTGAAAGCAGCATGAGCAAAAGGACAAACACACACACTCTCAGAAAAACACATATCAGTTGGACAGTAAAAGTGATTAACATTTTTGTGGTCTAATCTCCTGCCTGTTGTCGTTACAGATCTTCGTATCCCTCTCATGTGGAAAGACACAGAGTACTTCAAGAACAAAGGAGGTGAGGAGCCACCTCTGCATGCGTGTGAAGAATTTCATTGGTGGTTGATTAATGATTTATATCTGTAGTATTTATTAATGAGTCATCTCTGAAAGTAGTGGTACATGGTTATCAAACATGTAATTCAAATTTCTGAATTTGTGTGAAAGCCGGTGTATAATCACAGGAGTGAGTATGAGATTCCTCCAGACTACAGAACAAAAATCACTTTTTATCATTGGCCAGAGGGTGAAACACAGATGCAGACTTTTAGTTACATATTTTAAAAATATGCTGACCAAAGAAACTCAATGAACTCTACAGACAGACCATACAGCATGACATTTTTATACAGGGTCCATAGCACAGTTCCTGGAGCTGATCATTACAATCTGTTGCAGCTTCCCAGATTTCTCTGTATTTTACAGGAACTGAATTTTTTTTTTAGATGTGAGAAACTCCTGGCAGCACAACCTGACCCACTGCTCAGTCCTTTTGGCTTTGCCTCCTGCCTCTGCAAAGCAGCAGCACACAGGCGCTGAACTGGGTCATTATTAGTAGGACAAAGAATACTGTAAGGAAAAGCAAACCAAATCCGCTGTGCATTTAAGGAACTTCCCTAGTATTTTCTCTTGTGAACTAGGTCACTTTTAAGTGTTTTTATGGCATTTCTGAATCCAGCAGTGCACTGATTATCCAACGGAGTATAATCTTTATATTGACTTTTTGCTGTCCCGCCTCCTCTTGATAGAGTCAATGTGGGTTAACTCCCATGCACTCATTATAACAGTCTCAGGGTTCGTTCCTCCCTTGGCAACTTGAATGGTATTAATTTGCATGACCTGTGCATGTAAATGAATGCAGGAGACAGGTAGTAGACTCTTAACAAAGCATAATGAGGCTGTTAGTCAAGGTCATTAAGCACACTGAGACGTAAAACTGAGCCCAAGAGGCATGGAGGAGGTAAAGTATGTTCCTCTCTCACATGTCCAGTCGTATTTTCAAGTAGAGTGTTGAGCTCATACTTTGAATAATAAGTTTGAATATTAAGTGTCAATGTGAGGTTGATAGGGAAATGCATAAGCAGGAACAGACCTCCTCTCTCAGCCTTGTCGGTTGTAACCTTGAATTTTTATGCGAAGTGGCAAAATGATCCTTTTTGCTTACAAGAGAAGAAAAAGGAGTCCAATAATACCTACACTATTTCATACTTGCATCTCTTTCTTATGGATATGATGGTGTTGCCTCTTGACATGAGGATTTGCCTAATTGCCCATATTAATAGAGAATAATTCCCCAAAAAACAGGGTATTATAGCTTCCATACAATGCATGATAGTTTTTTTTACATTACTTATAGGAGCCAAAGGATTGTTATGCAGCTCTCATTGGCTGCTGCAACATTAAAGATCATTGTGCTTCAGTTTCAACCACAAAAAAAAAGCCAACAATGCTTCAGAAGAATTCTTGGCACAGCTGGCCATTGAGATTCTTGAACTGAAACCAACAGTAGAAGTGCTCGTCAGCCAGGTGAAAGAGCTGATCTTCTTTAAACTCTAACTGCTCGGGTCATATGCCCTCTCTAGCCCCTGGCATCAACACTCTGTTATTACAGTCACCTGCAGTATATCATGAAGGATGAACTGCTTTGAAGATGAAAAAGAGTTTCAAAGTAATGCGGCAGAATGAAAGCTGATGTGGTGTTTCACAGATATTGTTTTTCTTTGTCACGCTAAATCTCTTTTTTCTTCTGTTCCTCTTTTTTTTGCCCTGCCTTTGTAGAGCTACATCGATGTGCTGTGTTCTGCCTTCTGCAGCTTGGAGGAGAGATCTTTGACACAGACATGGTGATTGTGGACCGGACACTCACCGATATTTGCTTTGATAACACCATCGTATTGTAAGTGGGCTCTATAATCATACAGCAACATAATCATTCCTTGTTAAAGAAAACTTTCACATGCTTGTGATTGATAGTCATAATCATCATTTGTGTCTCTTTTCATAGTAGTGAAGCCAGCCCTGGTTTTGAGCTGCGTGTTGAGCTGTACAGCTGCTGCTCAGAGGATGACTACTCAGCAGGGAGCACTCCCAGGAAGCTAGCCAGCAAGCTGAGCTCCTCACTGGGTCGATCAGCTGGGAAGAAACTCCGTGCAGCCATGGAGCCGGGGCCGTGTAGTCCTGTGAGCAATGGAGGGGCTGCTCCTCTCCTGCTGCCAGTTCCTTCTGTACCGTAAGTTTGCTCTGAAACATGAACTAGTTTAAAATTGTATGCCAGATAGATATTGAACAGAGGGAAAATAGAGAGAAAAATACTTTGTTTCAGAGAAAATACAATTTTCACTGTAAACATACACACTAAAAAAACATCAAATACATTTCTGTCCACTCTCTTATATGTTTTCAGGGGCCCCAAGTACCACCTCTTAGCTCATACCACCCTGTCGCTGTCACACATCCAGGACAGCTTTCGCACACATGACCTCACCATCTCAGGCAACGGTGAGTGGCAGTCTCCATCAATCTGTCTCCTCACCATCCTTCTCTTTTCTCTGCCAAATCAGCCATCTGCCTGTTTTTTTTCTTTTTGGCCTTCTCTCACTTATCACTGTCTTGCTTCTCCTTCCTGCATTCTAATAATTTCCCTTAAACCACCATCTTTCCCCGCCCCCTCCTACTCCTCCTCCTCTTCCTTCTTCTCCTTCCCCTTCCTCTCTGTCCACCCATGTTCTCTGACAGACAGCTATTGTCAAGGTCACAGTAATAAAGGCTGTGCTAGTGAGGTGACTGCTGTGTAAAGCTGTAATGATGTGGGCTAACAAGGGCCCAGACCTCCAGACAGACAGGCCCCTAGTGTTTTATTCATTGACCCTTCAGACTGCTGTAAAGTTTCATTGCTGCACTTCATGACAGTCCCTGCAGCTGCCAGTCTTTTACACCCCAGTGCCTTGTGGTGTGTGTTAAAGGGGGGCACTGTAACATTGGAATGAAACGTGTGTGTGTGTGTAGATTCATTAGTATACACATTTGTGTGTGAATGCTTTATGGGAAGATCTTTATTTATTAATGTTGTTTATTGTTGCCCATCCATCTCTCCTTATAGAAGAGTGTTCGTACTGGCTTCCGCTCTATGGCAGCATGTGTTGCCGCCTTGCAGCTCAGCCTCACTGTATGACCCAACAGATGATGAGTGGATGTTTGAAAGTTAAGGTAAGTTGGAGGTGTGTGTGTGTGTGTGTGTGTGTGTGTGTGTGTGTGTAGCAATGATGGGGGGGACTATTACAGTCAATATTTTTTTGGCTTTTGTCCTGATTTATTTCTGTGCTTTTCTCCTCCACCTCTCCTTTCCGATTTACGTTGCCAACTCTTTTTGTGTTTTTCTGCATTGTTCTCTCCTCGCTCAACTGATCGCTCATTCTCCCTCACAGCAGCTGGGAGGTGACCCTCAGAGTTGGACAAAAGTGTACGCTGTTCTGAAAGGAACAAGCCTTTTCTGCTACCACCGGCAAGAAGATGTGGAGGCTAACATTGAGCCAGCTTTCACCATTGCCATCAACAAGGTCAGCAAAAGAGTCATGTGAAAATAGAAATACTTTCTGAAATGAAGTAAAAACCCATACAGTATTTTTTGGTAACACCTTAGGCATTAGCAGCCTAGATAGTAAGGAGCAGACCTTGTGGATTACTGCCAGTTTGAATCTTGAGCCAACTGGTAGATTCTGCGCCAAAAAAGTAAATAAGACACGACTCCTTCTACTAACTACTGTCAGTGTGCCTTTGAGTAAGGCACTTTGCCCTCAGTTCTTAGTAGAGCTTCTCAGTAGCAAAGACAAGAAAACTGTGCTTGTGCTCCTCAGCTTTCAGGTGCAACAATGTAAATGTGCAGCAGGGCTGAAAAAGAGCATATATGTGTGGATAAAAAGCTTAAAAGATTTAAAAGCTGAATCTGTTCACTATCCTCGTGAGTCTTTGCAAGCACAGTGAGACACAACAGACCCCTATCCAATCAGAAATCAAATTTCTATCATCCTTCTATTTTTCCAGGCACATGAGTAAAGTGAAGAGAAGTCAGTCAGCCAGTCAGGTTCTCAATCATCTTATTTCCTGTGTCTATGTCTGTGAGTTGATGCCTATGGGGCTTCTCATTCTTTCCGTAGTGACTCACTCAGTCTTTTGTAGCCTATGACCCTTAGCACACAGCTGATCCCAGGCTAAGTCATTCAGATCAGGCCTGTATGATCCTTTGTCAGCTGTCTGGATCTCCAAAAGAGGAAGGAGGAGGGAGAGCAGTGTAATGAATGGATGAATGGAACAACACTGCCATCTAGTGGTTGTGAACAGATTTAGACACATTTGGAGTAGAGCGAGGAGGTGGGAATAGGGAGTCTGCACCTTTTGTTGGATAATTGCTGAAGGGAAATGATTTGGAAGAGGACTAATTAGTGGCTTTATTAGCGAGGGCTTATTGTCAGTGGGGACTTACAATTACAATTGCTGTAATGATCACTTGTTGCAGCACATAATTTTGTTCATTCAGGAGTATTGGCATTCATCCCTGATTGCAGTCATTTTGTGGCAGATGATTGTATTCTTTGTCGCTCCCATATTTCAGGAGACCAGAATACGCGCTGCAGAGAAAGACCCTCAGAGTAAAGTTCAGAATATCTGTATCAGTAATCAGTACGGAGGTGAGGAGGTCACACACACGCTGACAACAGACAGTCGTGAGGACACACACCGGTGGATGGAGGCCTTTTGGCAACATTTCTATGACATGAGTAAGTACATTTTATGCTATATCACAGGAAGTGTGTGGGTTGTACACCCGCTACATACTCATAAATTATTATATCTATGAAAGGGACTCCATCTCAAGGACATGTAGTATATTGAAGTATACGGCTTGGTTCTTTGAAGATGACAGTTTGTCTCCAACATATAGGCCAGTGGAAGCAGTGCTGTGATGACTTAATGAAAATTGAACTTCCATCGCCAAGGAAACCGGCCCCTGTCACACCAAAACAGGGCTCTCTTTACCACGAAATGGGTAAGAAGTCTCTCCGATTGTATCACTATGGATATTTAAAAAAAAGAGAAACATTTTAGTTGTGAGGAAAAAAATAAAAGCAATAGCCAGGACAATCAGGGAAAGAAAGCCAAAGAAATGTCTTGCATCGCATGTGACTGTTTGCAGCTTTGATTCCTTGGGTCTATGTGCATGACAGATGCTGTCACAATTAAAATTTCCTCTCCAATATTTCAAACTCACACTCTGCTTTACTTCTCTGCACGGTAGATAGAATGGGTCTTATCTCTGACACACTGACTCACTCTCTGTCTTCTGTTTCTCTGTTCCTCTTTGTCCTTTTCAATTTTCCTTGTGTGTCCCGAATCCATCAACTCTTGCCTTTGCCTCTTTTGTCCTTCCTTATTATTTCCTGGTATCCTCTTACATTATTCATGATCATTGCTACATTTTTCATCAACTTTTACTATTAAATTATAATGGGTGAATCATCTTTTACCCTTGAATGAGTCTTTTTTTGTACTCTCATCATGCCTCAATATTAATTTCCTTAATAAACACTTGTACATCCATACACATAAATCCTCAATTTTTATCATGCCCATCAACACATAAAAAAACTGCACTCCACCTGTTGCACACCTCCTCTCCACTCCACCTTTCTTGTCTTGCCAATCTCCATCTTGATTTTCGTAACCTCCCTGCCTCTGGCAGCCCCCCTTGCCACTCCCTCCTGTGAGGGTCTTCTGCTGCAGGATAACGCTGTGTCTGCTGAGATTCGTGCTCTGCTCTCATCCTATTACAACGACAGGTGAAGTAACAGGAGTAGGGCCCATATATATTATGTTGTGGTAAATGTTGCAGTCCAAGATTTATTGCGCACCCAGGATCAGTCTCATCTGGTTAATAGTAAGTAGAATCAGCAAAACATTATGAGACAGAATCATTTTGTTTCGTCATTGTTCATCATTAATAAATAATCAACATTCAGATTTGAAGTCTTTAAACTCTAAATCTCTTTGACTACTGCATGTTGCAATATGTTGTAAGAAGATGAGCAGGATCAAAACATACTAAATACAATTTGTATTTTACTTTTTTGTTTATTATTCTGTACAAATGTACAATATATTACAATATTAAAGCCAAACTACAAAGCCTCCTTGAAGAGCAACAGCTTCATTTCATGAGATGCAACCATCTCTAAATCCATTCAGAATACACACTTGCACTTTAATCAATATATTCCCTAATCACTACCTTAGCAATTTGAATAACTCATAATAATTTAAGATTTAAATTCATTTTAAACCAAAACTGGATTGCCAAATTATATTCAGAATAGTAAGAAAATCATTACCTGTTCTAAAAAAACAGGTAGTGGTTGGATCCGAACCAATCAATTAAATTGAGTTGAAATCCTTTATCAAAACTGAGCTCAAGCTTTTATTGCCTCTCTCCTGCAGTTATTGAGTCATCAGATGACCTCAGCAGCACTGTGTCAGACATCCTGGCTCGGAGGATGCAAGAGCTGGAGCTCCGCAGCCAGCTGGGCACCTCTCCCACCTGGATGTCTGTGTTTGAGGAGAATAACCCCAAAAGCGCTGGTCGCCCTCATCCCTGTAACACTCGCCTGTCTGGTCACAGTCCCTGCACCCCTCGTCGACTGCCCCGGAGCCCTGTGAGCACTCACCGCTGCCCACAGCTGGGTCTGCTGTCCTCAGATGCAAGTCTGACCTCAGACAGCGACAGCCATTGCAGCACCAGTCCCTGCTCCCACCACCACGGCTGGCCCGAGCCCTCTTCAAACTTCTCTCTCTTATCGTCTTCCCCCTCTCGCCTAAGGCCACGCACTCTGTCGCTGGATGCTAAGCTCAGCACCCTTCGAGGGAGGGGTTATGGAGGAGGAGGGACCTACCAGTGTCCCTGCCAGCCTCCAGCCTCCTCGCTGCTCAATCCACTCCCCATCTCCTCTCGTTCACCTCTGTCACAGCGCAGCACGCAGACCACGCTCTCTTGCTCCAGCTCCACCTCTAGCAACAGCTCCAGCACCAGTGAGGGCAGCCACAGCCCCGAGTCCTCTGAGGGGGCTCCCTTCTCAAGGCCCTCCCCGGCTCGACGCAGCCTCAGGAACCTCAGGGCCAGACTTGATCCTCGCAACTGGCTCCAAAGCCAGGTGTGAACTCGTTTTCTGAAAGACAAATTATACCGCCCTAAAGGCAACAGTGCTCATTAAACCATGGTTTAACTGGCTTAACATAATGTGAACCAACCTCAGGCGATCTGCTAGGCCACATGCAAGGCCCTGAGGAGAATAAGCTGCCTCTAGCCTGTTCGAGGATGGATCATGGAAGACCCCCTTGGGGCAAACTGGAATGTCTTCTAACATAAAAGACAGGTGACAATCACTGCAGGCTACTCTATTCTTTGCGGGGTTGCCCCAATATAGAAGACAGTCCAAAACTAAATAGGAGGTACTCAGCTTGCTTTGGGAACTGATGGGTCATGCTGCTTGGGAGACAGTGATGCTAAGAACTATGGACTCGCTCCAATAAACAAACCACACTAGGCCTATTCTCTGTCTTTGGATTCAAATTCTGCAACTGGAAACGTTTTTGTTTGTCCTCTGCGTCAGCCATCCTGGCTTTGCAAACATTGTTTCAAGGTCATCACTATTAATGCACTAGCAGGTTTTTGACTGGATGTATTTTATAAGCAAAGGTTTGCAGTGTTAATGCTATGAAAGCCAGAGAGCATGTGGCGAGACGTGCAAGATGTGATGTAATCAGTCAAAAGTATTTCAAATGTTAAAAACTGTTGAGTGTGGAGGGAAGGGTTGTTGTCTTTTGCCTGTACTGTGATATCTACTTCAGTGTACTTATCATCTAATATCCACATGAAATATGATTTTTGTGGTTCTTCTAAAATTACTATGCACCATTTTGTTTATTGTTTTTTTTTTTTTTCATTTTTGCATGATTTGACTTACAGTTAAGATGTTGAACTACTTGAGATAATTTCAACAATGAATCTGGTGAAAGCTTAACTTAATGCAAGTGCTCATACTTACTGTACTGGTTATTACTGTGATCTCTTCAGGGTAAAAATCTGTGCTCTGGTCTTTATATTTACACGTTTATCTGCACACCATTGACAGGATATCACCACAATTGAGTGACATATGCTGACATACTCAGAACGCTAGAACAAACTGAATTAAACCAAAGCTTGTGTATTACTGAAAGGCCAAGCCATACTTACAGTATGATTCTGCTACACCGCCTCACTACTTTTGGAAAGTCCAATAAAATGTGAAACATCCATCAACCTAATGTGTGTTATGCAACACGGAAACATTTTATTTTATGGTGGCTGTATTTTAGGCAACTTTCTATGAAATTGAGTTTTACTTTAATCCAACATTAGGTCATGATGGTAAGAAAAAAATAGTTTGTTTACAGTGCCACCTGGTTATAATTTGGGAAGTTATTGCCATTTAGACAGCATGTGAAAACAAATCTTACAGGAAAGTCGGTGTCCCTTGTCAGTGCAGTAAAGCCTCCTCTTCTCTGTCTGTTGTTTACTGTGGACTTTACTATGGTAACAGTTTCTCTGTTGGGGCTCAGAACTCGGGCAACAATTTCTACTAAGAATTAAAACTGTCAAATGCTTGAAAACGGCATTTGTTACTGTAATTTAATTTTTATAAGTTAACAAATAAACCTCCTCTCTTTGTCTTTTGTTACATTATTGATTTTGTTATAAATGCAGCTATGATTATTATATTGTTAACAGATGATGTGCAGATCTTTAACTATAGATAACATTGAATGTTATAACCTTTCAAGAGTTTCCCATGTTAGCAGGCTTTGTGTTCTGCATGTACGCCATCCCAAAAGGCGAACATAATATGAGAAATATGGAAATCTCATGTTTAAATAATATAACATTAATTATAATAAATGTTTTATCAATTTAAAACTGCCTCCATTTCTGTGCACATCTACATTAGTCTTGTCTGCATGAAATACAATCTTCAGAAATCTGCTATAAATAATTCACACCAGATAGTTTCATTAAAAGGTAAGTTGAAATCATTTGAAATGCTCCAAAGTCATTAATTCCAACTGCACATCTTACATTTTCGTGGATATATGAAGACGTTCCACTTATATAACACCTTAATGCAAAGTTGTACTGCTTTTTTATTAAAATTCTGTATAGTAGACTAGAAAAGTTAGCTCAGGGAAACTGTCTTTATTCTCCACCGTGTACACTCTTGCCTGCAGTGGGAGAGCTTTCTGTCAGATCAGTCGAATAACTTAAAAGGCTTGACACTTGATGGATCGTACGGTATTTTATGCAATTCTGTTCTGCTTCTCTTCTGCTTCTCCCTCCTGCAACAAATCCCATATAGGAGATGTCATCTTATGTGAATGACTGAAGATACAATTCTATATACAATGGAAGATGCAGCAGTCTCTGTTGTAGAAGCATCACCAAAGGCAGGTAGATCAGAGGCTTTATTGTCAATATTTCGATAGCAAAGCCATAGATTAGTCAATTATACAAAGCACTGTTACAAACATAGGAGGTAGTGGACGCTGAGTCTTCACTGAGCTGTGTAATATGCATAGAGAAATACTATGGCAATATTGACTCTGTTTCAAATGTCGGAGAACCCAAAGCTCCCTGTTTTCTGTTTGCAGTGCAGAGTTGTACCATTTGTTGTGCTATTGTAACTTCACAACTGCTTAAAGTATAAAAAACATACATCTAATTATATTAAACCCAAGAAATATTATACCCATATTCATCAGTATATAACAGAATCCACTAGTAAATATTTTATATTGTATGCTTCATATAATGCTGATTATTGACTCATGTAACCCAATAGGGGCATTTTACAGAAAGTTTGGCAATTATATGATTTCTGTTGGATTACATAAGTAAATGAATAATGTTACATCAAGATACAGATAAATTAGGGCCTCCTCACCCTTCATCATGTCCTCCATATTCATACAATTTGTTTTTGTGCACTTGTGCTTCCTCCAGCTCCGTGATCCTATCTCATTAGCAGGCACTCCGTGGATTAGACGCCCGCAACGCCACCCCAGCCAGAGTACTCCAGGCAAATGTGGAGAACTTTGCGGGGCAGGTTCCAGCTCTGCTGATATATGTGGATGCAATCCGGTGGAGCCGTTTGGCACCAAAAGTGTTGTAGTGTCCTGGGAGGACTTGGTCAACCTGTTAAATTGATTTGACAGTTAATCAACTTTTCTAATGATGCACATATGGACATAAATATGCACTTTTCACATTGCATTAAATTATCAGTTGTGAGACAAGCAGCTTTTCTGTGGGTTAATTCAAATCTGTATTGACCTATAGAGGGTATATAGCTCTGATTTAGAGGGTAGAGAGGGTAGCAACAGCTGAAGGACACATTCTCATAAATCTTTAAGTTTACATAGTAAATAATTACCTTTTCCATTCTTTAACCACATTTTTTAGAAAACAATACCATCTACTTTTAGCAAACAGAAGATTCCCCCTGTCACTTAGGTGATTAATAAAAGTTACATAATCTAAACTGAACAACTGACACTTGAAATAATTGTATTAAAAAACAAATATTTTTAACATGAATGACTAGATACTTTGTGCCATCAAAGCCCAGTCAGTCTGACCAAAGAATGTGGTTCTATTAATGAGTTTAAATGTTGAGTCCTCACTTTGGTGCGTTTCAGTGTTACCTGTTCACTATCCACCAGCCCCACCAGACGCTCACAGCTACTGATGTAGTCATTGACATGGCTGTATGGCAGCCAGTCGATCATGGAACCGTCATAAACAACATCCCCACTGAAAAGCATCTTATTGTCACGGTCGTGGAGGCAGATGCTGCCCCGAGAGTGACCGGGCATGTGAAGCACTGTCAGCTGTCTGTCACCAAGGTTGATGACGTCACCTAGACGGGAGGGAAGGAGGGATAGTACTATAATTAAATTCGCACATACAAACAATGTATGACACCCCCATTAAGAGACTTATATACACATCCTAGATCCTTATGTTCCTCATAATTTGGCAAGCTGGAATCAAGCCAGGGTTATATTTGTGTTTCCCACACATCACATCAAATCCACACGAGTTTCAAAGACTACAACATTCTATTTATAATCAATACTTTGATCAAAACCAGGTATGAGTCGGACAGTGTGACAACAGGGTGAAACTGACACACCAAGCAATGAGATATTCCAACTGCACTGCAGCAGTAAGCTCTGACACAGCAGAACAAGTCTGTGTATTGACCGACTGTGCAGAAATTAAACTCTGCAAGAATACAAAATCATCTGGAGTTTTGCTCCAAACTTAGTTATCATGACATGAACGAGAAATGTAATGGCGCTGAATGCGAGTTTAATCTGTTAGTGATTGATATGATGTGTATCTGCTGACAGCATAAGTGATGGATAAATCAATGCTATGAGGTTATTAATACCCCATGTGATGCTTTCCATAAGTACGTAGTCATGCTCTGTGTTCTCTTCTCTTTTGTTTTCCTCTTGAAAGAATCCATCAAAGCCATCATTACACTGCTTTATAGAGCAGCTCTGCATGTACAGATAACAATGGAGTAAAGCTGCCAACAAGACAACTGATTTTTTTTTCTTGTCACATATTGTTTCACAAACTATTAATATAGTGTGTTTAGGGTGGCCCATCCCCTTGACAAATGACCTGTTTCTGCAGCGTTAGCATAGCTCTCCCTATGTAGTAAGGCCTCTACACATGTGTAAGCATTAATCCATATCTCATATAACAAATATAACAATATTTTCTACATAAGCTTTCTGCAAACCCATCATGAAATTGATACTACATAGTGTGTCATATGTTTGTGTGTGTGCGCGTGTATTCATTTAGCAAGTCATTTTTGGTCTTCTGCCAAATTCATTGTGCGGTAACATCCTCTTGTGGGCATAGAAAGGATTCTGTGTGGACTATAATGTGCCAGCTACAGCTACTGAGTCCAGGCGCGTCCATTAAATATCGTCTAATAGCACTGGTATCGACCGTGATGCATATCCCTAGTTATATGCATTTAGACCTTACGACCCCGGTCTTTGATCACAAACCCACTCTCCCTTGCACAAATCGTATCCGCAAAGGCTGCCTCTACACCTACCCTCCTGCAGTATGTGTGTAGGCTGTACAGCCTTCACTTTGTAGTGCCTTGCCCTCCATCCTGGACTGGGAGCCTCGGCTATCTCCCTGTCGCTGAGCCAGGTGACTGTCTCAAAGTTGTCTCCGTTGGCCAGGGCATCGACCTCGGCGCTGTGGACGCCCACCTGTTGGAACTGATGCAGCCCGCCCGAGTGGTCGAAGTGGGCGTGGGTGGCGATGGCCAGCAGCGGATTCTTCCTCTGCGGATCCTCGCCGAGCAGCCTTTTAGCGTCGATGTAGTCAGGTAAGCTCCTCAAGCCCAACCCCGTGTCTATCACCACGTCCTGGTGTGTCCCGCGTAGCAGCCAGATGTTGGCCCGGTTCTCTGACTGGTAGAATCGCTCCTGGATCCAGAAGAGTCCGTCTCCGAGCGATTTGTGAGCGTACCAGTCGGCTGCAGACATCCCAGTTCATGTACTTATCGACGTCAGCTGTTGCGGGTGTCGCGCTGCTGTTAGGCGGTTTTGCGGCGAAGCTGTTAGCTGCAGGTGATATGTTTTCATTGAGGTTAACGCGATGGTGGCCGACGACACACCCTTGTAGGAGGAGAGCGTTGTCATTGGTCGAACGGGTAGATGACGAGAGCTTGGAAGCGTGATACTATTGGCTGTTTGTACGTCATTTCTTTTCTGACGTCACACGGGGCGGGGAGAGTTAAAGCCACATTTACGCATGCTGGGTGGTGTAGTGTGTGCACAGGTCTCCACGCCGGTGTTAGCGCAGCTTTTCTAATCTCCATGAGGTTTAGTCGTGAATTTAATGATTTCAGGGGTTTGTTGACGTGTCGAACAGTCGACAGAACTAAGTAGCTGAATGTTAATGACAAGTAAACTCGAAAAGTGACAATATGGAGGCTCAGTAAAGGCTAAATGCTGCTGAGTAGCCCTGAAGTACACAGACTTTTAGGATTTTACGTCTCCACTTTAGGAGCAATTAACTTAAAGTCCCCTAGTGAGTATTACAGTTTATTGTATGTGATAATGTGTCTCTGATGTCATATTTCAGGGTCAACCAACGCTGCATTGTAGGCAAAGTCAAACGATCAAAGCTATGGTACATTAACTTGTGTCTACACGTGTTTGACTCTGACTGAAGTCGTGTGGACTCTGTGCTGCAGGTGCGGTGTGGGCTTGCGGCCATGGCGGGTAAGGGCCGTGGAGTAGCTGCCTTTACCTTCAACATTGAAGCTCTAGGCATCGGCAGGGGCAGCATGCCAGAAGCCAGGGTGGGGCCCAGTCCGCTGTTTCCAGTAAGTACCGACCACACATACACTCTCTCTCTCTCTCTCTCTCTCTCTCTCTCTCTCACACACACACACACACACATTTTCACTCACTCACCCACTCATACACACATCAGATCGCAGAATATTAAATTCGCCCTTAAGCCATAAAAGTGTCAGAGAGGAAGAATTCAGACCTTATAAAGCAGAAAGGCAGGTGAAATTTGCATGGAATATCAAAAGTAGGCATGTGGAAATATGTAAACAAAAGTACAAGCAATGAAATGTGATGTTTTATTTGTCATAAATGAATTAATAAGAAGGTACTTCTTATGACCATAATGGTACTTATAGTCATGTGAAAAACCTGGACCTTTTTAAAAACAGTGTCTGATTGATTCCTTCCTAGAGCATCCTTCTATAGCACAGTATCAGTTGCTCGAGTATGTTTCTATTATTTGTTGTGTGATGCAGTAAATAGAGGGGACCCTGGGGCTAAAATGACATGCAGGCCCTTATTTATTCTCCTATACTGTGTGTATTGTGCATGTGTCCTGTTCCCATTAAATTCTCATTATGTTTAATGCACACATCAGACCATATGTGACAATTTAAGCCAGTAGTTGTCCAGTAACTTACAAATTACTTACAAGTGTGATGTGATGTGGAAACTTGAAGCCTCCAGTGGGACACACACTTAAAATGGACTTTTCATTGAAGTAGGAGACATCAAACATACGAAAATGAAAGCATTTACATATTCATAGATTCTGGATTTTTCTATAAGGGATATACATAGTAGTGTAATTTAAAAAAAAACTGATATATATATATATATATATATATATATATATATATATATATATATATATATATATATATAAAAATCACTTTTTATATATATTTTTTAACTTTTACATTCACTGATTGAATTCAATTTTTTATTTTGTTTGGTCAGGACGATGCAATTTAACATAGTTCCAATACAGAGTAAGAAACTGAACTGCAGAGTTTATATCGTTTGTTAATTTTCAAGTCTTGTCCCTAATTGGGCTTTACATGTATAGTGTAATTAAAATATACAACTTTCATCGTCATAAAACCCAGTATTGTCCCATACCATGAGCTGTTATTTCTAATTTATACCACAAGGCTGTGTATTGTAACTATGTGCATCATTATGTGGCAGGTTGGAATCAAGTCTGGGCTGCATTTTAATTGTCCTCATTCAGTTAAAGTTCAGGGTCAGTTAGGTATTGTGTAGTACAATTTTCACAGCATATTACTTTGAATGATATAATTTCATTCATCAGTTAAAATGTAAAAAAAAAAACTTGAGCCCTTACACTGCCTCATTCAAAGCTTTTCAAATCTGTCTTTGAAAAAGAAACATAACTGTTGTACTTAATTGGTGTCATTTCTCTTCCATAATCAATCTTCCCCCAGAACACAGACTTTAAGCCAGTCCC
Source organism: Euthynnus affinis (assembly GCA_029490765.1). Taxonomy (NCBI): domain Eukaryota; kingdom Metazoa; phylum Chordata; class Actinopteri; order Scombriformes; family Scombridae; genus Euthynnus; species Euthynnus affinis. The sequence goes on along the minus strand of CM055842.1, from coordinate 23,688,118 downwards.
GCTGAAAGCTGGGGAGGATGAAGACTACATGCTGGCTTTGAAACAGGAGATGAGGGGAACAATGCAACGGCTACCACACAACATCAAGCCTCTGTCCAAAAAGGCAGGTGAGGAGGAGAGTAGTGCATTAGAAACCTGACATCTAATAGAAATGGCTATGGCTACTGTGAGGGAAGATAATACAGCACTTAGGAGCTGAGACATTTAATTAGGGTCCTGTCTGGGAAAAGGAGTGAAAGGCAGATTTATGGCAGAATATTGAGTTACAGCTGCTACCTCATCTGGTGGTTTTAATATGATTTCTATGGTCTTGCTTGACAGGCCTTTTAAATTTCCCTTATTCAGCAATGAACAACCCATAACTAGTGGTAGATCTTATCTGACATAAATGTTTTTAGATGTAGTTCAGATGTCTTTCACAATCACTAAGTTTGCTCTGGGATGAACAGGATGTTATGTGTTACTGGTATCTATGGAGCCATCAATTGCTCTCTATATGGCAAAGAATTATTGGTTTATGTTCATACTGTATATGTATGGTTCTAATGAATTGCTCGATGTGATGTGAGCTTGAATGGGGACTTGTTTTGAGAGAGGAATGTACTGAAGCAGAACTTTCTTTTATTTACATGAAACAGAGGTGGAGCGATACACGGAGAGATACCTGAAGCAATGGCAGATGGAGGATGACGAATGGACTCCAGGTACTGGTATAAAATACTGTCATGGGATTTGAGCAAATTGAGGAGGGGGAAAAAAAGAGAAATAAGGAGAAAAAAATGTATATTCTTAATATTTTTTTAGACTGGAGCCTCTTCCCAAAAGAACTGATGCCACAGAAGAAAAAACCTCGTGTTAAAGCAGGTATTTTAAACATATTAAATCCACCAGGAAATAATGAACTTTAATTCTGTAAGAATGAAGACTAAATGGTTAAATCCAACAGGGACAAAGAAGAAAACTGTGAAGATAACGAGCAAAGACGCACAAGATGTGCTGAGTAAACTAGATGTAAGTGTTAGTGTGGTTCATGTGATTTATCAAGTCATTTATGTGCCAAGTACACAAGAACTAAGTATGTCCTTCTGATCTAGCTAATATTTAATATAAATAATATTTATGTCAATATTTTAGGAACTGGAAAAGAAGGATGATGGGAATCCTGAAAAATCTGATGATGAGAGTAAAAAGAAAACAGGGAACGAGGAAGAAGAGGAGGAAATTGAAGCGGAAGAATATGATGAAGAGGACATTGAAGAGGTAAGTTAAGAAATTGAATGCATTAAACATTTCCTGTGGTCAATGTATAAGAACCATAACTAATATTCTCCTTCACCCACATTTCTTTTCTTTATAGGGCAACGACTACATTGAAAGCTATTTTGACAACGGTGAAGACTTCGCTGCAGACAGTGATGACAATATGGATGGCGAAGCGACATACTGAGACTCTCACCTCAACCATAAACTGTTCAACTGAACGATCATGTGATCATTACTGTTGGTTAAATATTGTAGATAAGTTGGGAATTCTGTTAAGCAGAGTGATAGTTTTGTTTTCCTTGTTTTGTGATCTTGAAAGCCAAGATTTCCTTAAAGACTTGTGTAAATAAGAAATGCCAAACTATGTGGACACTGGCAATAATTTATTCAAAATAGATTTATTTATTCTCCAGCCTGTAGCAGTTTTCCACAGGTTGAAAGGCACATACTGTCAAACAACATGTAATGCTTTTTCATAAAATATCAAGTGAACACAGTGATAAAATAAAAGGGCTATATAACAAAGTCTAAAATTTCACATAATTTACAAGTATGAGTCATTGTGGGAATACTGTGAATTTCCCATTTTCCTCACCATGCTCTTGGGTTAGAAACAAAATGCAGTTCTCTGCAGGCGAGTTAAAAGAAAAATTCACACTACTTTCAAGGAAATTCAGAATTATAATTTAACTTTTAACCCCCAATACTGATAGTGTAAGTAAAGAGTAATGCACAATAGAAATAAATTAATTTTATATTCAACACAATGGCAGCAATCATACATTTCCAACAGATGGTGTTGAAAAATACACTATTACAAAAATGGCATATATTGGACCTATCTCAGTAAAAACTAAATTCCCACAGTTAATGTATCTCTTAGGGTGTGGCCAATGACCTGTCACAGATTGTTGCTGAACATCTTTGTTTTTGAACACCTTGAACAAAATTTGCTTTCTGGATATGCAGCAGCATGGATAATAACTTGACAATTGCAAAAACAAGATGACAAAAACTCTGAAGTGTATCCATCAGTTCCAAAAAGATCAACATATTTTAAGAGACAGTCGGGCTCATTATCAGCCGATTGATGATCCTTGTTTAAAACCAAACAAATGTAAATTTGTCAGACGCAGGAAATTAATGTGGTCACACCCTTGCTTGTAGTATCTCAACCCTATAAAAATTACTGTTCCCACTATAAAGTGACTTTCCCTGTCGGACAGATTGCATTGATGTACCAAGTCAATAAAAACTACTAAAAAATGGGAATATCCTCCCAATTTTATTATGTCTCTGAGTTAGCAACAAAGTTGTATGTAAAGTTTATGATCCCTTGCTATGTTTTCTCATCTGCTCCGTGTTGAACAGCTCCTGCTTTATCCAGCTCTCCATTAACCTTATTTCCAGCTTGTTGTCCTGGTCCAGCCCCTGCATGACTGTCTCCTCCGACAGGATTGTTCAAATCCTTGTCATGGTTCTGTGGAGGGGGCATGTTGCCATTAGCTTGTGTAGGGGTGCCATGATGGCTTACATCAGCTTTCATGAGAACCTCATAGTACAGCAGATAAAACACAGGCGTAACAATGCCAACAACCAGCATGATAGCCACAGCCGTCCACCATCTCATGCCCCAGTCAGCGCCATAATAAGGGTCCTTTCTTTGTACTGGTTTATACTCAACCTCTCCCAGCAGTGGCTGCTGTTGCTGAAGCGTTAAGGAGGACACAACCTCATTCAGGCTGCTCCGAGACGGGCCTGTGGATTTCACCAGCCTCTCAATGTCCTTGTCCTTCTCCTGAAGGAACCCTTCCACACTGTCCGTGGAGGAGGATGAGTCTGTGGAGGACTCTGAGGGAAGGGCGGTAACAGGGGAGATCTGGGGCAAGCGCCTGGATTCTGAAGGGGAGGCAGATTTGAGAGGTCCGGTGCTATGAGTTTCAGTGAGGACACTGAAGCGCTTCACAGGAATCTTAACAGACCGCAAGGCGAAGAAGTCCTGCTCTGTCAAGAAGTTGTTAACACGTTTTATATCAGCCACCTAGGAAATACAGAAGAAATGTGAATTTATAATACTGCTTAAAAACACAAATTTCTGTTTCTGAATATCAGTCAACCACTAAATTAGAATGGTTCTTGGTGAAAATACTAACTCCAGTCATGTTATTAAGCAGCTGACCTCTATATGACCTCTCTGGCTTGGATCAAATAACTTGAATATGTCCTAAAGGTAAAGTAAGTGTTTTGTGTCATGCCACTATACCAGTCATAAACGCATTCATTTTAATTAGTACAGAAGTATTATTTGGCAGCCAAAAACAGCCTCATGAGTATGGAAATTATTTTACATTTGATTTGAGAACACCATTAGATAACTGCAGGAGTTATATTCTATAATTAACTATGCAACATTTTGTCCCCCAAAAATAACCACCTTTTCCTTTGTTCTTACTAGGGGGTAGTTGCACCTTATAGAGACATGGGATCAAAGCATGAAATTTCTGCGTATTGGACAATATTTCTTGCCGATGTAGGTTAAAGATGGATTCACTTTGAGACTGTAGCCCAAATTTAAAACAGTTGTTAATTATAGCCCTAACTGTGTTGAGAGCTGAGCATGTTTGTGTATGTGTTGTAATGTAAGAAAAGAAAAAAGATAGTCTACTTCAAAATGGAAATGAAGAGTTCTGAGTGGGCACTTCCCAGAGAGATAAAGAAAGACAGAAACACATTCTGGTCCTAAGAACATACCGAGCAATGGTACTGCAGGGAAATACTGTTCAGGGTGTCACCCTCCTGGATATCTCTGGTCAGGTAGACAATATCATCCAGCCTCTCTCTGGAGGTACTCCTCCGCAGCCTCTCTCTGCCACGTGGCCGCAACTCGTAGCTTTCACCATCCTCCTCTGACAGGTCATTCTCTGAACCGTTGTTTCCAAACAGGTAGGCATGGCCGCCATTGGCAGGCTGCACCATGGTGGCTGACTGGAAACCATAGTGCTGGCTTCTACTGGACATTTTCTTTCACTGTATAGCAGAGAGCAGAAATAGGTTTTAGCATAAAACTGTACAGTCTATGCTTTGGCAATATCACCAAAATATGCTTTAAGTGACTGCTGCGTCACTGCTTGGGAAAAATGTGGAAGTACATGCAGATGGGTATTACGTAATTGTTTTCACCAGTTTAAACAGTGTTTGACATGTTCTTAACTACATCCTAGTATAGTTTCAGCTGTCATTGTCATCCCAAATCTGACCACTGTGTCAGATAACACTTACAAATATCATTTTAAAGTTTTTACATATCAAATGAAATTAGACTATGAATGGAAGAAGGTCTGTGGGAACTTAATGACAGCACACACGTGCATTTCTTTCTCTGACACCTACAATTAACTGGTGTTAGTAGCAGGCTCTCTTGTTACACGTTTCTGGTGGCCAGAACGAGCATGTTCAGCATGTTGGAAAAACAAAACTAAAGTCCAGTTCAACTAGATAAGACTCACTAAGATAAGTGACGATAAAGGCAGTAACGTCGAGATATGAAGGTGCTCTGTTCCCGTCACGGCCATCTATTACATCACCAACTAATGTGGCATCCTGTCAGATACGTTAACTTATCTATTCCCCTCGTCATTATTTACCGGTATGAGCTAAGAGATCTATAGATTATTCCTGCCTGACATAAGGTGATAAAAGGAACTAGCAGCTAGCTGACGACTTTAACCATAAACACACCAACTACTTCTTTCTCTATCAATTAAGCAGGGATATGATGAACTGCCTGAGCTTGCAAAGAGTAAATGTGACAAAAATCCCATAAGAGTTAAGTTAGCCACTTAAGTATTTTACCTAACTTAACTAACGCAAAGCATTTATAAAGTAACACAGCTAATGCTAATGTGTACGTTACCTCAGTCGATGTCGTTGTCCTGTAACTTTAGAAATACGCCTGTTTAAGCCACCGGATCAGTGTCTTAAATTAAATGCCAGGTTGTGTTTGTACTGACGGAAGTGTAATGTAGTTACGGCACGTCCACAGTTCGGCTAAATAAGCAGACTATGAACCACGTAGGCTAGTGCTAACTAGCGTCCACCTATGTTATGTGGCGAGTAACGTTTGTACATTTCAATCGGTCAGCATATAGTTGATGAATTATATGATTTGGAGGAAGTCGTCAACGCCTGTCGTTACCTGAAAAAGATGAGCAGCGATCGATCAGTTGTCCTGAATAATATCCATACTTCCACGGGTATATCTTCGGTCTCACCGTGGCGTTGGTTAGCGTTTAGATACTTAAGCCTGCTAGCCACTGTTAAACGGCAAGCTCTCACGCCACGTCAACAGAATATTTACGTAATGACGTTACCATAGACACTTCCAAACTGCACAGTTAATTTAAAGCACAAGATGGCGCTATATATCAGGACAATTACACTCAGGAACAATTACCAAGATTTTAGGTTAATGTTATATTAAGAATTATGTATTCATATATGCATATTATTATTAATCAACAGTTCAGTGTCCACCTATTTCTGTTTTCTGTTCAGTTAAATACAAGTCAATCTAAATGTAACATAACAGCTACTTAGCGCAATAGTTTTTATGGTAGTGAGATTTTAATTTCTTTTTAAAATAGTTCAATGGACAGGAATGTTAGCTTTTTAATCCAATTTATTTATGTTTGGTTTTTTTGTTTGTTTGTTTTTTTTTAATTGAGTGCAATGGACCAATAGAAACCAACTTTACCTTATTTTTAATTGATAGTTAACTAAATAGTTTATCTACCTTTTATAATGAGTGTTACGTTAAACATCATAATGATTGGTATCAAATGTGTTATGACGATAGCTGAGAATGTATTTTCGCTTTTGGTGCTTGTATTTAGCTATAGAACAATATGTGCACCGGCTTGGGCGAGGATGCAAAAGAAACCTTTTTTTCTTTTTTGTATACAACTGTCTCTGTTTGGTCAAGTATAGATGTTTTTACGCAAGTACAAATTTACAAAGTTTATGTGGAGTGACAGCAGTGGGGAGATAGACAGCAGCTCTATGCCTGATCGGCTCACAGGGTGGAGCTGTCCGCCACCACACTGAGCACCCTTGAGAGACAAATGGGATTAAAACATCTTGTCTCATTAGGCTCAGCGACAGGGAGACATACGAGCTGGAGTCCTTGCTGAACAGCAAACTAAGCTTTGTGTCGGGACAGTGAACAGTGTATATGCAGTAGCGGTGGCTCTCACATGGCTGCAGGAGCCCGGAGCTGTGTGTAGACAGAGGAGAAGGTCCTCCGTCTCTTGTTATTCTCCTGCCGGCTTCAGACCCGTTAGATGACATTCGCGCTTTATCCCATGTTGTTTACCGGGAACCCGAATTTGCTGCCGAAGGAGCAAGCGATTTCAGTAGGTTTTTAATAAACAACACTTAATGATGCAGTTATTGGCAGCTGCTTGAGAAGAGAAGAAGCTGCGGACCCCGGGAGCGCTTATCGATGTTATCCTCAGCTATCCAGATATTGTAGTCATTTATCTTGGACATAGAGGCCAAGCAAGGTGTCAGGTAAGTTGGAGTGATTGATTTTTATGTTTTTCCAGAAAAATATCTTGTTTTTCTCTCTGACTATAGACTAATAACAAGGATGTGAGACGACCAGGCAAAAGTTTGCTGGATTCATTTTATACACAGACTTGAGGATGGGAGATAATAATATCGCTTTGTGACACATGGTTAGACTGTCTCTTAGACAATACAAACGTCTTAGATTTATTTTTCAGTAAGTGAGTCAGTAGTTTAAGGATTGGTGACTCCAGGCGCTGTTGCCAGTGTTAGATTAATAGGGCAGAGTCTAGAGGAAACAAATGAGTAGTAGATACTCCTCATCAATTATGCCAGACAGCTCAAGCAGACATATTGTATAACACTATAAGAAAACAATTAAAAGTAGTTGGCCGCTGCTAATTTCTTTTTACACAGTGCCAAAAATCCCCCTCGGAGCAGCTAATAAAATTGAAAAGCCTAAATATTGATTCAGCGCAATCAGTAAATGAATGGCCGGGTAGCCCATTGAGGACGGAGACAAACGCTTCCATGGTTACATCCAGGATCTCCAGTGTGATTACTGCGCTTTGTGTGGCTCCTCTCTCCCACTGAAATAAAACAAGAATTCAGAGGGAACTGCCACACATGGTGAGCCGCGGACCCGCTCATAAAGGCTCCGTTGACTAATCTATAGGCTTTACTCGAGCCATAAGTAATCTTGGCACACTTTGAGTTGCGCACATGTGCTGCTACTGTTAAATAAACGAGTGGTGCCTGTAGCCTTATTGTGTTGCTGTTTGTGGCACAGATGTCTGGGCTTCATAATTTACACCAGTTGATGGGGTGGGGTTTTAAGTGCTTGAATAATTGAATATGTCCACCTTATCTCTAATTGATTTGACATGATGTCATCTTGGTGCGTCCCTTGTAAATCTCTTTTGTTGCCTCCTCTGTGGTGCCTCAGCAGAGTTAAATCCTTTTTCTCACTGGGGAGGAAGGGAGGGAGCTGTTTCTGTATCCATTCAGCACTTACACCTGCTCTCCCCCAGCTCCAGCTTTCACTGTTTCCTGCTTCTGCAATGTATCTTTGTATAAAAGGGTGAAATTATTGAATCAGATGAGGAATTACAGTCTGCCCCCTTTTGTTTGCAAAGAAGCAACAAAACTTGCCATGAAATGTTCTCTATTTTAATACCTCAAACCTGCATTTATGTTTCTATGATCACAAACCCACATGTCACAGTCAGCCAGTTTGTGTAGATTCAGGATCCTCTGAGATCCTCACTTGCTCAAAGCTCAGGTCCTTTGTTGTCAGTGTTTATGTCATCGCCTGGCAGGGGTCAGCCCCCAGTCGCCTGTGTGAGGGTCTGAATGTGATTCACTGGGCGGAAACTGTTTTACTGCCTGCTTCTCTCTCCTTCTGTCTCACCCCCCTAATGGCTACATAGTACAAAAGGGGATAGTGCCATAAAGAGACCCTGTTTCATTGATGAGAGGTGCTGAAGTGTTGCACATAGGAGACAGGACGAGATTGATGTTTGCCAGGGATGAGAGGGCTTACATTCCCACTGTGTGGGGATAGAGGGGGAAATAGTAGATGAGGGCACAGCTCTAGATACACTCTACCGCCCTGCAACAGGCTGTCCACCATGGATCACAGTTGGGGGCAAGAGTCGTAAAGAATGTCTTTATCTGTTGAATGATGGATATTTGTAAAATTGAATGGGAACTTATATACAGATATTAACAATCCTATTCTTGATCTGCAATAGTTTCTTCTCTCAGTATATACATTGAAACACAAGTTATTTGGTTGGTCTTTGGTTGTTTTCTTATCTATCTATCTATCTATCTATCTATCTATCTATCTATCTATCTATCTATCTATATATATATATATATATATATATATATATGCATGCAGTGTACATACCTTATATATCCCTTATATATCCTCTGAAAATTCAGGCCCAGGAAGTAATGTTTCCCCCTCCAGGAAATATAACAAATGCCTGGAAAAGACTTATTAAGGTGTTTATGTTGTGCATGTACTGTATGTGCATTAATTGTCTGTTTCCATGATGAAATGGAAGGAGCTGGGAGTGACTGCTCTCTAATGTATCCCCAGATCCCCAGGAGGAAATCAAATTTTCTATTTGTGAATAAGTAGACCTGATGTTGGCAGTTTTTTTCATTAAACGTGTTTCATTACAACTCAGTGTAAAATTATATCTTTTGTCTTCTCCTCAGTGAGTGACATTGTGTTCTGTATTAATGTTTTTCATGATGTGGAGAGAAAAAAACAGCAGACCTACACACACCTCTTTTTAGTTATGGTCTGGTTTTCATTTCCACACCTTGAGAGGATAAAATGTTGCACCTACCTTCCCACTTCTCTCTCAAATTACCATTACCCTCAGAAGTACCACGCAGTAGAACAATTCATAATCCTTTGGTGCATGACAGTCCAGATGTGTACGTTAAACCTGCAGTAGTACTATGGTGGGAGTTGACTGGGTTCACTGAATGCTTATTTGAGTTTATGAACCATAGGTGTTAACATTTTTGGAACGGCAAACCAAAGACATTTTTTTGTAACCTCAGATTCTCAGCCATACATTGTGCATGTGCCATACTTTTTAAACACTGATCAAGATAGTCTATATTTTAAAAAGAAAAATCATAGAACAGCAAACATAAGGTGAACTAGGACCTAGGACAATAGTGTTTGCACAAGACTTGACATTAAGTTGTTTTCTACGGATGTATATGCTGTACAGAGTGACTGAATTTGATTTTAACTATTGGAATTAATTATCACAGATAATTTGGCGCTATCTCATTCAATGTTTGGTGCATAGAGTTTTGCCTCTCGATATTTGGCCCATGTGGTAAAAAAGGCACTGCTGTGGGCAGAGAGACCATGAGGAACAACAAGTGTACTTTATACTCAAAGCAGAAATCTTCCAAAATCTTTGCAACAAGAGATAAAAGAAGACAAAAGAATATGACCTACACCGCTCATGAAGCTGAAAATAATTCGTTTTTATTGTTCCTGTAGGTCTCCTGTTGTTTAACTTGACTGGGATCATGAGGTCTGATGCCACCATGTCTGGAAATCTTGATAGACTTTCTTTTAGATTTAGTGAATAGACAAATTCAAGTCATAAATACGTCTCGTATAACGTACTCTGGGGTTTGAATAGCTTGTTTTGAAAAATTATTTGATAGCTCATGCTTACGCAGAAGAGACAGTATCGTGTTTTAGTAGTTGTTGTCCTTGGAGCAGTGGGACAGGAAAGTGGTGGGCCCTCAGCGATGGCCAACAATCCTGAGGTCTCTTTAGTGGGCCTGACCAACCACATATTGTTCCCGGTGAGAGGATTCTAGTATGGTTGCTGCAGCCATGACCTTGCTGTCAACTCTCATAAACACACACGCATACATACACATGTACACTTACACACAAGCTTTTTGTTTTATCTTGCGCTCCGTAGGGGCGACAAGGAGCCCTCCTACAGCTGCCCAGTATCTCCATTCAAGTATTAAACTTGAACCCTAACCTCTGGTGATGTTAGTAAAGCTGGTGGCCTCAGAAAGGTCAGCCTCAGGGCCTTTGCTACCTGCTGTGCTGAATATAATGCATAACCAGTCTCTCTACTATGTTCACTAAACTCAAACAGAAATTTGATCCCTAATGTTTTTACAATATTTCCACTTTATTTGATGCTAATTGCATTTACAATCCTGTTAAACCAAAGCAGCTTTGTTTCATTTCAAACTTGCAAACTTCATGGAAAGTCAGTGCAGGAAGCACAGAGAGTAACATCCTTTTCTCAGATGTCAAAACATAATGAAAAGTAAAAGAACATTTAGAAAGGCTGTTTTTGCTGGTTGACATTAGCTTGGCTAGACTCTAAATTAAATTAAATTTAGTTTCAAGGACTGTTGAAAGCATGTATTCTTTTTTCTTTTTTTTTATTATCAATGAACAACTTATCCCCAAGCCATGAACCTGCTTCACAGCCTCATTTGATGAATGAACACGCTCTTTCGTTGCCCTTCACTGATCCTATTCTTTAAATGCACAGGCCCCCACACGGATCCCGCCATACAGCCATAAATTCCCATGGGTTATACCCCTCGTCTGGATGTTTTTGGGGGAGCCACGTGGAGCAAATCCCATGGTGCCCCCTGCTTCCTGTACTAATTTAGACAGGTTGGGTTGAGTGGGTCACACTCTTCCAGTTCCGCTGGAAGGACTTCATGGCTATCCATCCCTAGCCCCTTCCTTGTTTGTTAATACCCCTCTGTGAGTGTGTTTGTGTGTGTGAGAAAGAGAGAGAGAGTGAGAGTGAGCAGGAGAGATAAAAAAGGGTCAGGACACTTATTTAAAACATAAACCTGTTCTGTAGATGTAGGTCACTGACTCTTAGATCAATCTTAGTTCTCTCCATAACCTTTCAACCTTAATTATCCACCATGGCTCCGCGTATGTATGACTCATTCTGTTTTCATCCACACACATTCATCCCTGCCCCCCTCTCACCAGCCCTGTTCTTTACACCAGCCCTTTCTTTCTTTTCTTTTCTTGTCTTTCTCTGTTTATCTCTCACTTGCCTCATTGTACTGTAGTTGGTCATGGCAGAGGAATTCCTCGAGTAGGTGGGGGTGGTGATTGGGGGGTGGTTGATTCGAGAATGGCTGAGATGTGGCGAAGTGTGATGTATTCATCCACTTTCTCTGGATGCCTGTCATTATAGATTATAACTTTGTGAGTAAAACACAATCTTTCGGTAATAAAAAGATAACACACACGGATCTTTTTCACTGTATTATCTGTGAAACACTGCAGAAGAAGAATATTTGAGATTAGATAAAGATGCCTAGTTAGTCTTAGTTGAAGATAATATACTGCTGATTTTGATTAGAGTGTATGAAAGGATCCTTTAACAAATGTATATAATCTAAATACCTCACACACCTGTAAGTGCTCCCTTACATTCACAGTTATATAACATAGTCGTTTGAATAACTGGTTCAATAAGGCAGATTACCAAATAATAGTCATTATTTTTATTTATGACAATCAGGATGTGAGGACAGCACTTTTTTAGGGATTTACTTCCTCCAGCTTCGGTGCTGCCATCTGGCCCTTAGGTTTTCATTGCTTCCAAGGCCTGAAAGAGGGGCTCCCCCGCACCTACTGTACCATAGCTGTGTGTGCAGCCGTGTCCTTGTTTAGGAGTGATAGAGTAGAGCAGAGAGAAAAAAAAAGAGGGAGTCTGAATAGGATGGTTTGGATTCTGTTAGAGAGTAGGCCTGCATGCCAAAAAGTGGGAGAAACAAAAGAATAGAGAACTGTGGCAATGTTAGAAATGCACACAAAACACAAAAAGGAGCATGAGCGAACAAAAGCCTGCTCCTTAAAATTGTGTGCTGGTCAGTGAATCGTAAAGTCCCGCTTCTTCTCCAATGAAAATACACCCCCGTTCTGGGTTGCCTCTCTGTTTTGGGAACTCTTTTGAAATGCAATTAGCATTTCATCCAGGCCCAACTGGTTACATGCAATGAAGTAATACCCTTTCTAATTTGGCCCTTTGGTCTGGGAGGCTGTGGAGAGCACAACCTTGTTTAATCCCCTGAAAGTGCTTTTCTGTCTGCCTCCATCACCGTGTGTCATACAGGCTAATCAGTCACCCAATGCTTAAACTGGAAAATGCTCTAAATTGCTCACGCACTAGTTCCTACTCAATTGGAGCTACTTTCCTTTTTCTATATTCCTTCCCACTGTTTCCTAAGTAGGAGAGAAAAAACTCTTGTTTTTAGTTATAGGGACGCGAGATGCCATTGGCACAACATAAGAGCAGCCGACCACAGCCGTGTGGACAATACCTCAGGAAAACTCTCCCTCTCTCTGTTTCTTTTTCACAGTGAAATGCACACTTGATTGGCAGCCTCTTGCCCCTGAAGTAGAAATGCCTGGTTTGAAAAGTATCTTCTGACAATAGCTGGAAGGCTGACCTCATGCATTTTTGTTCCTTAGAGAAGTATTCATTCAAGTGTTTTCTATGTCCCCTTATGTGGAATGGCATAATTTGGCTGCCATTCAGCACATTGCCATACTCATTTCCCAAAAATTTCTCTCCCCCTTCTTGTTGGACTAATGGTAGGTTTTCTGTTTTTCCCCTCTAAATAAATAGAAATCTGTTTTTTGGGGGTTGAGCTCTCCAAAATAAGCCCAGTGAGTAACACAGAGTTTTTGTCAGATTTAATGATGTATGTTTTAGCTCTACTCGCTTATTAAGTTTCTTAATTTCTTCTCCCCAACTTCTCTGCATGGCGAGAACATTCACTGATCTAAAAATACCAAAGGGAGAAACTACATGTGAAGTGCAATTATGGGCTCGTGAGTTGACCGGGTATGGCAGCCGTGGCTACGCCAGGCTGAGAACGGACGGTGGGTGGTTTCTGAGGTAGAGCCTGAACACATTGGGGTGGTGGCATCGCTTAGAGCAGAGTGCAGCTCAAACAGAAAACAATCCAATAAACAGAGTCGAAGAGGCACCGTGGTTTGGGGCCAAGCACATAGCCTGAGACTTATAAATACAAACTGTTCTAATATACTGTAGCAGCCTTTCTATGATGAGAAAAATACTGTTTACACGCACAGTGGTGTTATTGTATTTTGTGTTTAAGGTATTGAGGGCCTTAATGGACATTTTTCGTGAGATATTTTGAGCAACTCTTACACTATTGGTAGCCACTGCCTTCCAAAATTAGGCACTTTTCCTATTTAGTTTGAACTCTGAATAACAATCCGGCGGTTCGACCACAGGATATGTCAATTTTCCAATGTTTACAGCCCTAAAGCACTGGCATAGCAGTCACCCCTTACATTAGGCATGAATACAGATTGACAGATACAGAGGCTTATTATCACCTCTTCTGTTCTGTTTACTTATCTGCTTATATTTGTCAGGATCAGTCATACTGTCTATTTGTTTGCGTGGTTGGTTTTTAGTGTGAATTTGTGCTGAGGAAACACACAAATGTTCCAGGAACACTGTTATATTAGTTGATGTTAATGACAGAGCAGTTTCTTTTTGTGGCCAGACTGACTCCAGATCACCGACCAAAGCTGTAAGATTGATGAATGAGATCCCACTGTTGGCCTCCCAGTGTCAGACAACTGGAGATTGTGTGTGTGTGTGTGTGCGTGTGTGTGTGTGTGTGTGTGTGTTACTAACTTCCAGATATAACCACAAACTCTTCACCAAGGGCGTCTCAAAACCAGGGAAGCCTCAGGGCAGGCATGCCGCATGGGAAAGCCCTTGATTAAGACTGTGCAGACTGTTATCCCACACACCCTCAACCAAAAAGGAAGTTAAAGTATTTCTTTCCTCTTTTAAACCTTCCAATACCAGGTATTTTCAGTGAAATATAGGGGAAAGGCAAAGTCTTTAATATGATTATAGAGGCTAGTACTTTACCACGAGAAGATCCCGGAGAGCCTAAGTGGCTAAAAGAGATGACACATGCTGAATTTAATGAGACTATTAACTTTAGCATATTTTTTTAGTTAAAACTAAATTTACGTCACTCACTGTCAAACATACACATGGCACGTTCCATACAGAGGATCCTGCAGTGTCACGCTTACTACGATCCTCTGACTGTGAAGTCTTAGGCTCGCGGTGAATAATTGATGCTAAAGATTACAACACGCAGGCCACTGTCAGGAGAAACCCTAGAGTGCCACTCACTGACCCCAGGAGCAGCCCTGCAACCAGACACCTCCTCAGCACCTCTGACAGGGATATCCAGTAGATCAGTGAGTGTGCGTGTGTGTCTGTGTGTCTGTGTGTGTGCAAGTGATCTAGTGTTACAGTATTTTTGTGAACCAGACTCCTCACACTGTTAGCTGCTGTAAAAAGGGCTTACAGATGATAGGGTCAAACCACCACCGGCCAGCATTGATATTATCACTGTGACTGCTGATTGTGCTTATCAGCTTTGAGCCTGTTGAGAAGGCTTTCTGGTGGGGAGCCATCCACCACAGAGATACAAGCAAGTGAGTTGGAAGTCATAGGGAGACAATCAGAAGATAGAGAGAAGTGTGAGATTGCGAGGAGATACTAAAGGTCTACCCTACAGATAGTATATGTAGGTTGTGGGTACATGTGTATGTGTGTGTTGCTATTGTTCCTTTTAGCTTTGATCTGAGCTTAACCGGTGAAACAAGCTGACTTCATGACACTCGTTTAGCTCAATGGCCAATACTAAGAAACTTTCCTGGCAAGCACAATGCCTGCTTGTGCAAGAGGACCATAATTCTAAATGACTCAGCATATTGAAAAGATGAAAGAAGTTAGCTGGAAGTATTATGTGCAGGAGAAAAATGGTTATGGTGAAAGCAGGTTCAAGGTCAAGGCTTAATGAGATAAGACTTGACCTTCATGAATTTGTACCTAATTGTTTGTGAATAATAATTCAGAATTGTTCCAGAAAGGTTCATGAGCATCATTACTTATTTAAATATACATTTGTAAAGTCTATGAGAATGTTTTTCTTGTGTTATGTTGTCCTCCTTTGGATGGATATAAAATTGTGCATTGCAGATTTAGCCAAAACTATATATAGAGAGCAATACATATTTATTGGATGCTATGTATGTTCCAGGTAATAAAGTTATACAATATAAAAAAACATCAGTCAGCTGACTGAGGTCACAGTCACAGAATAAGTCAAAAGCAATTGTGGATGTTCAGAATGTGAAGTCTCTTTAGTTGTGGTGTTGTCTGTGGCTTGTTAGAGCGCCAGGTCCCAGAGTCCTGGCCCCAGCCATCATTTTCTGTTCCTTTGGCCCAGGATATTTGTGATGGACAGTGTGTTTTCATGCATTATGAAGCTCTCTAGTGTCTTGGCCTATCACCCTGCTGTCTGTTTGAGCATTGAGACCTCGCATTTTGGATGTGTATGCTGACAGTGGGGGCTCTGGCAAATGCATCTATGTATGCATACGCATCTGTGCACGCGTGTGACTGTGTGTCACACATTTTTGAGGCCATGTCTGCGCACCTCTCTATATGGACTCTGACTCCCAGCCTTATCAATGTCAGAGGTCTATGCCAGACACTCCATGCTGCCTTTTGCTGTGACAGACAGATCCTTGGTCCCCTTGTAACCCCTGGGGTCAGGGTTGGCACAACACTTGATGCCAGCACAAAACTGCCCTACTGCTTATAAGACAGACCTGTGCCATGCACACAGCATCTGTTTTGTATTAGGCCCTTTGAAGGGAGTGCAGCATCTGGGTGAGTGGATGTGAAATGGACCACTCCTCTGTTTTGGAGTAGAGGTTTAGGAGGTTAGAGGGTTGGATGCTTGCTACCATCCATCTGAAAGATTGTGGTCTAAGTGATGTTAGGCAGTCATTTGGATGTGAGGTTTTTAGGCACAAAGGTTAACCGAAGATATAGCCCATGGAAACCCAGACCTTTTGTTCCGACAACCGAGAACAGAGATGACATAGAAAGAGTGAGCTTAAATTAAAAATAATTTGTTCTTTATTATAGAGTTGTGGTGATTTTTTGGCAAAGGTGTGGTTGGTGAGGGATTGCCATAACTAAAAAGGCATTTGGTGCTATAACCCTCCAACATAACTCAGTGGGTATACACTTTATGCCTAGAAACTGCACACACCCTTGGGTGCACTATTAGCCTATTAGCCTTTAGAAGTGACTAATTATGAGTAAGGCAGCTCCAGGGAGATGGTGCAAGAAAGAGGAGATTTCACTCAAGTTCTCAGTCAGTGGTGCAGGAAGTTCCTGACCCCAGGAGAGAGAGAGTAGGGCGAGTAACAGGATTTATTGAGCCCAGGCCTCTCTTTGTCCGGCGACACACTCACCTCTCTTCCCCCTTTGCCTCACCCTCTGTTCCCCACTGTCCAAACCTTGCTACCCACCAGCTCTAAATCCCTTTTTGATGGATTTCCCAGCAATCTTTCCACTGCTGGCATGTGTCTAACACATGCACATACACACACGTGCCCCTTTAACACCAAACCCATCACCAGACAGTCACACACGTGCTTATACTCTCTCTCTTTGTCACACACAATAACATGCACACACATAATGTCTGCATCTATTGATTCTGGCTCAATCAGTCAACCAGCAGCTCGTAATGCTGCTACAGTGTGTTGTTCTCCTCTCTGAGCTGACAAACTGATTGATGGATGGCTGCTATTTAAACACCAGCCAATACTGAGAATAACTCAGATTGATATAACAGTAATGGAACATGTGAAAAATGGGATATTTTCAATGTCCAACTTTCCTAAACGATTTCTGCTTATGAAAAAAGGGAGCAAACAGCATGACTTCATCCACCGTAGCTGCTGATGTTCTTTTTCAACCTTGTAATTAAGAGCAAACATTTTTTTTAAAGACCTTACGTGTTCATTCTGTTGGCAAGGCTGTGTGGTGCAGATTATGAATGGGATGGGTAAAAGGCAGCAGGGAGGGGGAAATACAGGACTGAGTGGCCGCAATTTAGCTTTCAGCTGGCTCCACCCCACTTGTCATGCTGTGTTGTTTTGTTGTGTTAACCATGACAACTGTCTCAGTGGCTCCATCCAGCTTTAGGATTATTCTGGGTGAGAGAGTTGAGCAGGAGAGGAGAGGAGAGGAGAGGAGAGGAGAGGAGAGGAGAGGAGAGGAGAGGAAAAGGGAGGAGAGGATATGAGAAGCGGAGAGCAGAGAGGAGTAGAAGAGACAAACTAGGAAGTGAGGATGATTGGAGGAAGCAGGAGAGCAGAAAAGATAATTAGAACGAGAGGAGAGTGCTGGCAGCAAGAAATTGCACAGCAAGTTTCATGCTAAATTACTGAAAATACTGATCTGATCAGATTTATTTTGGCATGGCATAACAAATTCATGTGGTCAAGAAGAATAACCTCAACAACAAGTGCTTTAACAGTTATGACAGCATGAGGACAACAGCCATTGTAATAATGGAATAATGTTATGAATCATTTATACGACTATGACCATCAAGTCTGCCAGCCGGCCTGGCATATTTTCATAAGCCAGCCTTTCTGAACATCTGGCCGCTCGATACTGCCTGTATTTGGATCATATTAGTTTTAATATATACTGACTGTACATTTGTTCACTTTGATATCAACATCCATCATTAAAATAATGAATGAGTGAATAAATTATTCAAAGTCTTGTCATTTCTGTAATTGTGTCTTGGACCACAATGGGTTTTCACATTGTCCTCATCTCTGGGTTGACTTTTAGTTCTCTTCTGTGCTCTTGAGGAGAGACATCCTATATCTTTATTCTTAAAACTGTACCTTGAAGGTCCCTAAATTTTAGATTTAAGTTTTATGTGAGTTTTTCTGTATAGTTTGAATTTTATTTCTGCAGTTTCAATCGGCTCTCTATTCTGAAACAACTTATGCTTTCTTAATCTAACCCTCCTTGAAGCACCTTGTTTCTTTATTATTTGTGTCTTTGTATCACGCATTGCCACTGCTATATATGAAGTGGTGCTGCATTCATTAAACAGTGAAAGATCTGTCAAACACATTCAATGAACTCAAAATGAACCTCTCCAGCTTTCTATATTTGTAAAACTCTTTAAAATATGCTTCTTTTATATTTCAGTATATGCACTGGGTCTGTCTCTCATGCATTTTCAAAAACATTTCCGCCATGTGTTTCCCTCTTTTCATAGGAATGCTCCCTGTCCTCCTGCTAGCTGGGTTGATTCTGGCTCTGTCCATCCCTGGCACTACGTCTGAGTCAGCCACACTGCGGTTCCTGGGGCAGACAGACTTTGTTGTCAACGAGAGCAGCACAGCTGTGGTCCGGCTGGTCGTGGAGAGAGTGGGAGACCCGGTCAATGTGACAGCTTTGGTTCTGGTAGGACATGGAACAAGCTTGAATATTGTATAATAACATCATATCAATATATTATCCTTCACAAGAAACCCCTCAACCCATAACAGCATCTATTCCATTCTCTCTGAGTGCAAAGCCACCCAAAACAGACATGCAGTAGCACAATCCCTTTGCTCTGTTGCTGAGTTGTCACTTTTATGTCCAGTCAATGACAAAGTAACTTTTAATTTATGACAGTGGTGGTGACATTCAAGGACTAGTGTGTCTGCAGAAACTGTCTTGGAAGTCGCAGAATGGGTTTTGGCTTTCTGTCCTCAACATAGGGGCTAGTGTCAGCTGCTCACAGCTGGTGTCTGGCAAGGCGAGCTGGCCATGCAGTGGAGTGTGGTTGGGGGGTTTCCTATGCCTCTTGATGTCTTAACCATATTTCTTCTTACATTAACTATTATACCTGACTGCCATTACTTTATTATTTAATGAAATCCTACATAATACCAGACTTCCTGTCAGGAAACTAACAAGACAGAGACAGAAACACTTTCTAGAAGATGAAGGCACCAGTGAAAAGGAAGTAAAGTGACAGGAACACTGTCTCTGTCGCTGGAAAGAGCTGAAACAGACAAACATTTAGCCAGGGGCATCCTATTGGCACAGTTGTCTAAGGCACAAATCATGTACCTTCAGCATCCTGGGTTCAAACTCAGCTTGTTACTTTCCTTTTTACATTTTCAGATGATGCATAAAATACAATAGTACTTTGAGTGATACCATTTTGTTTTACCCAGCTAGAGGGAGTTGACACAGGGGACTTTGAAGCCATTAATGCTGCAGCCTTTTTATTGTCCACCGAGACCAGTAAGACCATCTTTATTGCTGTGAAAGATGACGACTTGCCTGAAGCTGATGAGACATTTACCTTCAACCTCGCACTACAGGTAAAAAGTCCATTGTTTCTCTGCAAGTTTGCATGAACATGTATGTAAACCTTTCCTTTGCAGACTCATATTTATGTGCCAAATATTTCTGGATGGGTGACAAATCCCCCTTGCTCCTTCTCTCTCCTCTTTGGAGCTACAAGCTTTCTTTCAACAAAGTCCCACTGTTCTAATTCTGCCCCTGACCGTCTTAAACCCTAACCCCAGCTACTAAGCAATGGGGAGTGGGGGCGTCAACCACAGTAAGCCCTGAGAGGCTCAGAGCTTCAGGGTCTTTGATGTGTGCGCTCTATAGGACTTTTCCATGGCTGGCCTGGGTGGGGCTACATGTTGTGAGCGTCGCTGAGGTTCAACACTAAAAGACACCTTTGTCAGATGAAACTAACTTTGACAGCCACAACCTTACCACACATTAGATTAAAGTGATTCTCTGCTTCAATGAGCATGTCCGTTCCGTGGATTCCATTTCTATGTTATGTGTTGAGCATTGCAATTGACACACTATTGCAGATGAAAGCTCTGTCTAGAGTGAATGAATTGATTCACAATCAAGTACATTAAAATGATTTCTTTCTTTTTTTGAGACTTTTTTGCTGACACTATTAAAAAGCATATTATGAAAACTTGCTGCTCGCTACTATTCTAGACTAGATGAAAAAAATAGAATGGACAGATGGTGTGTAGTTACCATTTTTTATTGTCTTTTGCTATTGTACATAGTCTGGACAGCTAGATTTTTGCAAGTTTGAAAATATTTCAGGGTTAGACATTGTAAATCCTTCTCAAAAGAATTACCATCACATTCAGGATGCCTTACACCTAGAGGCTATCTCCATGGTTTCAGTTAGCCTTTAGCTGTCAAGTTTGATTGATGAGTTAGGGGGTGCTGCTCCTGCTGTCTGACTGTCTTATTCCTCACTAAAAGACCTAAGACAAAGGTTGTCAATTGTGAATCATTGATTGTCATCTCTGTGCATTCACAAACTCTCAACAGCTGTCAGCAAGAGTGACTTTCCTCACAACATTGTTAATTTGATGCTGCATTTTTGTGACATCTGGTTAAAATCCAGTAGCGCAAGCCCATATTTAGCTTGCCACTATAGTGAAAGACCAGATGAGGCCCACTTAGCCCTTCTGTTTACACTACAGCGAAGACAAAGGTTTGACCAAATGCTACCCCATCAGCTTACTGAAAGGCTGTCTGGAAGATGGATGTGCATTACAAGAGGTGTCACAGATCAAGCACAAGGAAGAAATAAAGGGTTTATCAGGAAACATTTATCATTTCCAACAATCTGTTACAACAGAAAATGTAAGTGCTACATTGTTAGAAAGTGTGAATATGACAAAACATTATATAGAAATAGTGTAAAATTGTTGTGGACCAGAGCAGGTGCAGCCTATACCAACACTAACACACAGTAGGTTGTAGCATATTCGATTTGGGGAGGCAGCGTTTTTTGTAGCACTACATACAGTACATATGACAAGGCGGGCTTTTAAGTAGCCAATTTGTGTGTTTATGTGTCGCTGCCTGTTTGAGTGTTTGAATGTCTGTGTCTGTGTCTAATGTCTACGTCTATGTCAGGCATACGTGTGTGTATGTGGGTAAGCAGACTCCTGGCTCGCTCAGTGGCTTGGCTTCGTTAAACTGTTTGGAATCTGTGTCTGTGAGTTGACCGTTACAAGAGCTCAGCAGCGAAAAGAAAGCTCTGTTACAGCTGGGAAAAGTCCTGTTTGAATAGAGGGGTGAATGCAGAAGGCCTAAGCACTAACTTGTTTTTCATTTTCTCTTTTGCTTGCTGTCACCTTAACATGCAGGCACACACACGCACACGCACACACACACACACACACACACACACACACACACACACACACACAGTGGTTTTGTAAAGGACTTTCAACAGGACTGTCTTCTGTTTCTGGTTATTATAATTTGTCATGACTCTCTTAGTCAATGATATTACCGTGAATGCCTGCACATGCAGGCACAATTAGCCTGTATCCAGATGTTTATATGCTGCTAAGGGAAAGCCAGTGCACTTGAGCTGGGACATGGTGGTAAGCAGCACAGTTAGTATTGGAGATGCTTATGAAAACATTGGTAAGCTCACAAATGGAAACCTTGGAAAGCAACACAAAATAACAAGTCTAACAGGGTTCAGAAAAAGGGAAACTTTGCTTGCACAGATCACAGGTTATGGTTCTATTTGTCAAGTTAAAAACTCAGTCTAAGTCTCGTGAAGTCATTGTTTGATGTTAAGCACACTGAAATTTTGAGTTTGTCAGGTCTTAGTGCCGAGTCACAGAGCACAGCACAAGTCCTGAAGAGGTATCCCACTGAGAGGGAACCTGACAAATCAACTGGGCTGAGACCAGTACTTCCTGTCTTTGTATCTTCTCACCAGGGCTCCTCAGGGGGAGCACAAGAATGAAGTGAAGACAGTGGATAAGGCAGGCGCTCTGGTTTTTCACACGAGTGTCAGGGTTAGCTGATAGGGGGAGGGCCGAGGTGTGTTAAGGTACATATAGTATATTTGACCTCATTTTATCTAACCATTTCAATTCTTTCCACTGTCTAGAGCTCTTCCAATGGTGTGAAACTGGGAACACCTAGCAAGGCAACCATCACCATCTTGTCCAATGACAATGCCTTTGGAATCATTGCCTTCAACTCTGTAAGAAACCTTGTCATCCATATGTATCTTGTCTTCATATGTTTATTCACTTTGGTCCTGTATATAATAACCTAAAGAACATAAATTCTGTGATAAATTCAAATGTGGATTCTATGATTAATTCAATCTACACAAATATGGAATATAGTCCAAAAAATTGGTACCATATTGACAGTTTTGCCATTAGTCACAAAATAAATTCCAAAATGTAACTGGCCATACCAATGTGCATTTGCACCATGAGCACACACTTGCATTGCGTCCACTTTTATAAAAGTTGATTTCATGGATATTACTTACCAGTAGAAAGAAAGGGGTCAGAGGTGGAGTAATGTGGGTCCATTACAGCAGGGAATGGTCCAACATACCCATATTGTGGTTGTGGGCGATGTAACCATCTAGTGGTTGCGGGTTTCCAGGGGCAAATAAAACCACAACACTCCCTGGATTAACTTATCAGTGGGAGTTTATAGCGTTTCCATGGTAGCTGTGGTATATTGGGAACTGTTTGCCCTAACACCTCCAGATGGTCTCATATGCTGGATAATGATTTGGCTTGCTTAGAATCTATAAAGGCCTCCTGGCCTCAGTAGATCCATTTATGTATTTATTTATGTATTTAGGATACTAAACTAATTCCTGTGCAGCATTTCTTTGC
This sequence comes from Euthynnus affinis, assembly GCA_029490765.1. Classification (NCBI taxonomy): domain Eukaryota; kingdom Metazoa; phylum Chordata; class Actinopteri; order Scombriformes; family Scombridae; genus Euthynnus; species Euthynnus affinis. Next base: position 23,665,119 of record CM055842.1, on the reverse strand, counting down.
TTTCTCTTCTCCTTTTTTGCATCCAATTTTTGGTCATGACAAATGAACCTAGAATTACATAGAAAAACAAATCTACTTTCCAAATTTTAAGTCAATGATCATGACTCTAAATACAGTGAGACTGAATGTAATTTTTACTCCATGTTATGATGGAATATATTTGTTAGTGCTCAATCATATAAATTAACTGAAACAGAATACAAAATAATTTTAACTTGCCACTACTTTATCCTTGCTCTCATTATAATATAGTATAACTTGGTTTATTCTAATTGTGAATAAGAAACTATGTTCAAATTGATTAAATTTGATTGATTGGGGCTCTATATCTGTTTGTTTCTTCTTGTCTACCTCACCTTCTTCATCTCAGACTGAAGAGGTCATAGTTGATGAACCGAGAGGAAGGAACCATTATGTGCCTTTCACCCTGATTAGAGAAAAGGGAACATATGGGACTGTGACTGTGAACTTTGAGGTGAGAGGACAATATACATAAAACTAGCAGAACTAAGATACTGTATTTATATCTTGTTCTAGACTTGGAACATGTAATTCTCTCATTGCACATACTGAAGTGTAAACATCACTGTGACTCCTTCCTGTTTAGATATCTGGAGGTCCCAATCCTGCCATTGAGGACCTCAGTCCAGACAGAGGGAACATCACCATCCCTGTCGGACAGGCTGTAGTTCACTTCAGTATTTTCATCCAGGATGATCAGGTACTGAACAAGCTCCTCATTCGAACCACCACATGTCACAGATATGGATTAGCTTTTGACGATCTGTCTGTCCATCTGTCTCTCTATCAATCTTTTAGACTTTGCTTGACAAAATTGTATTATATATTACTCAGATTGCCCTGATGGGCGTGGTTGCTATTTTAAAGGTCAAAATTTCAGTTTGATAGGGCAAACTCCTATGCTATACAATATGTTACACATACACATACAATATGACTGATACAAAACTAACCACATGCATACTGTTATCTGTACGAATTGGCCTAACTGATGATTAAAGGTTAACATTTCTAAAGACCCTTTCATGAGAGGTCACACGTGCATTATTCCTCTGATCTTGATAAAACATAAAATTTGAATTCTTTTGACTGTTTAAAGTTACATATTCAGACTTTTAAAAACAGTTGCATGAAATGTATCACTCTGTGTAATTGTGAATGTGCTTCCCTTTCTCTATGAACCAGATCCCAGAGGATGATGAGGTTTTTTTGGTCAGACTAACGGGTGTGGCAGGTGGAGCACTCCTCAGGCCCAACGCCAGCAGTGTCCAGCTGAGAATTCGGCGTAATGACAGCCCGCTGAGGTTCTCCCACTCTATCCTGGCAGTACCAGAGTCTGCTGGAGTCATTGCCCTCAATGTGACCCGTGGTCATTTGACTGAGGACGGGCCACTTGTTGGCTCTGTTGACACTGAGGTACCACTCTATGATCCAGTTTTTTGTTTGTTGTTCAAAAGCTAGCAATATTCATCATCTATTGACTTTACCAACTTACTGGAGAATTATGAATATTAAATTCTGTAGTGTGTAGACTTTTGGCTGATGAAGAATAGGGCTCAACCTCTTAATTACAAACATGCAGTACAGTATATACAGTATATATATATACACACAGAGCATGTTGCTGCATAAAAAAACATTAAACATAAAATACATTCTGGACATCTGGACATACTGTCTTTAGGTCTCTGTAGATTACATGGTGGTGAGCGGTGAAGGACTGGGCAGCGCCACACCAGCTGTGGATTTCCTCGACCTACAGCAAGTCAGAACGGTTACATTCCCTCCGTTTGTCTACAAGACCAGCCTGCTGTTTAACATCAACGATGACAAAGTGCCAGAAATCGCAGAATCCTTCCATGTGGTTCTGCTAGAGGAGACAGTCAGAGGAGACGCTGTGCTAGTATCACCCAATGCTGTGCAAGTGACCATTGAGCCCAACGACAAGCCTCATGGCGTCCTGTCGATCAGCAGCAGTGCAGTCATTCAGCCAATCAGCATCAATGAAGACCTGACACAGAGGTGGAAAACTTACAAAAACATAAGAAACTGTAGACATGGGGGAATATTATATATCTTTGGATGGGTTATGTACTGTAACTTCTTTAGTAGCTATAATGTAAATATAAGTATATAATATGCAATCTATATATATAATCTAAATATAAGTGTAAAAAGGCATCATAATAAGAAGTTGACAATATGTGTTTTCCTCTATCATTCTCCTAGATTCGATGGCATTATTATTGTCAGAAATGGAGGCAGCTATGGTGATGTGTCTACCAACTGGACCATCAGTAGAAACTCCAGTGACCACTCCCCAGTGTCAGATGACTTGAGGCCTGTGGCAGGGACAGTGAAATTCTCTGCTGGTCAGGTGACGGCTGTGATTCCGATAAACATCGTGGCAGATGATCTACCTGAAGAGGCAGAGGCCTTTGTTCTCAAGCTGCTGCCCAATACTGTAACTGGAAATGCTGAGGTTGACGAACCCATGGAGGTTAGTTCAGTGGAGATCTTTAATAGGCTAGTATCTATGTATTTATTTATAGCTTCTATTTGATGCTATGATGCGTTTGCAACAGAGAGTGAACAGAGGGAGAAAGGTGCACTTGTTAGGGAACATATCCTCCAGATGTTGTACATGTGTTTTGCATGGGTGTGTGTTTGTGTGTGATTTACTGTAAGGTACAGTGGCAAACTTGGCACATTCTGCAAAAATCGACCCTTTAGTCTGTCACGTTGCTCTGTGGGTGTTCCCTTAATGTGGCTGAATCAAAACAAAGCAGAAACAGCAGGCACACTCTGTGTGTGGTGTCTGTGTGTGTGTTTTTTTTTTAGAAAGCATGGGTGAAGTGGTGACAGGTTTTTTATAGCTTCCATCTTCGTCCAAGCCTCTTGGCTATGTGCGAAAGCAGTGGGCACATCTAAGTCTTGTTTATGTTTAAGGCATGAGATGAGGTGCATACAAACTCTGCTTTGTTCACACACAAACACACATAAGCACAGCACCTCGGGTTGTGAGGTTAAGGGGCCTGTTTGCCATCTGTGTAGAACGAGTATGCTCAGCAGAAATCCCTTTAAGAATTAACAGATGACTTTAACAGTTGGGAGTGAATCACTGTTAATTTTCATTAATGTTACACATGATAAATCACACAAACCAACACACATTGCATAGAGCTGATTTGTGAACATGCCAGGCAATGCATGAGACAAGTGTAGGTTTCAGGGAAATGAACGCGCTACAGTTAAAATGCTCATGAAAACTACTCTAGCAGTCTTAGCAGAGTTAATTAAAGAGGATGCCTCTCTAAAGTTAGCTCAGGGCTCTGTTTTACTACTTTAAGTCCCACTTGTTTTCTTTCCTCTCTGTTCCTCACCTCTCCTTATTTCTTTCAATTTTCAAGGTTTAATTTTAGTAACTGAAAAACAGGATATACAACAAAATTCCAACAAGGTACTGATGAGAAACCTGATCTTCATTGCAATTACTCCCCCACACTCTAAAGATCAGTCACCTCACTCCTCACTGAACATGGGACTGAACCCAGCTTGGAGTTGCTGCTTCCTAGGCCCATGTGTCAAACATGTGAAATGCCATTCTTTTCCAAGACAAAGTTTATAAAAAATAAATGCAGGGAATTCAAATGTGGTTAGCGGAAAACAATACCTTGCACTATTTGAAAAAATACCTTCTAACTTCTCAGTTTTCTCCTTGATTTTTCTGACTGTATCTGAAAACAAGGTCCCATAAGCAAGTTCTATGTGTTCTATAAAATATGGAGAATATGTATTTAGTCTGTATTTATTCTCTTCAGTTAAAATGTAAAATCTGCATACCTCTCCTTTCTTTTGATAGTTTGTCAATTTTACTCCTACTCTTTCCTTGGTCTTCCTCCACTCTTTCCCCAGATGGTGTTCTACATCCAGGACAGTGATGATGTCTATGGGATGTTTCGGTTTAACCTGGCGAAAGAGCAAAGCATCCAAAGCCAACCTGAGGGCCGTTTCCTGTCTCTAAACTTCCTGCGGGACGGTGGCATGCTGGGTGGTGTGTCTATGACTCTCACAGCCCTGTACATTCCTGCAGGTCCAATAGACCCAACGTTGGCCCGTGACCAGGTTCTGAATGTTAGCAGGTCCATTAATGTGGTGTTCTCCAATGAGCGGGCAGTCCACGTCATACTGCCAATCAGGAATGATGCCTTTCTGCAGAACGGGGCTCATTTCTTAATACAGGTAACAATTCTGGGAACAAGTTAAAGTGCAACACATGAGTGACACGTCGATGAAATGTGATTTCCATTTTCCATTGTAGTGATATAATGGTTTTGTAAAGTTGTAATGGAAACATTTTGCTGACAAGCCTAAATATGCACACTTTCCGTTCATGTTTGCTATTCAGGCCAAATCAGCACCATCCTCATTTGAATGTGTGAATGGTTTGACATTGGCACTCAAATCTAGCATGTTGCTGTGGGAATTGCCTAACTGTCCAAACTAACAATATCACCCAGCTCTTAAAGCAAGAAAAAAGTACTAGAAAAGCCTTCTTCACAATCAGAACTATAATCACACCACACACTTAATTTCAGGCCTTTCAACATTTACATGCACCAACATAAAAGATGTGAATGGAGCTATGAGAGGTAATTCAACTGTACTTTAAATGTGACAGAATAGAAATAATAAGCTATAGTAACAGCTGTGTTCTTTATTGATGAATGGTTATAGAAACGTGCTTTTTAAATAATAAAAAAAAACCCTCATCTAAATATCTATTCCTAGTTTGAGTCTTGGTGTTTTTTCTCTTTCCCCCAGTTGAATAGACTGGAGATGGTAGATATCAATCCTCCAATTCCCTCAAACAGCCCAAGATTTGGGGGACCTCTCAACCTAACCCTGACGGTCACCCCAGACATTGCTAATGGGGAAATCGGTTTTACCAGTAACAGCACAGTGGTGGTTTATGAACCAGAGGACAGCAATTCTAGCATGGTAAGATATAACCACAATTTCAGCAGTGATACATACAAATAGTTCAAGTTCTGTGTTCAATATTATTAGTTTTTTTTATTTTATTAAAAAGAATTTAACTGTACTGGATCGCAAAAATTAACCATTCATGAACTATTAAATATAAATGATCCTGTCAGGGAGTCACAAAACAAATTTCAGCTAAGATCTTGAGTTACCTGACAACCTTTAATCTACCCTGTTTTTTATATTACCATGTCAATGATTAACAAAAAAAATTAACGAAACTCCATGCTTGTTGTCAGAACCCCCCCCCAGTCTTTACCAACTGTTCTGTGTGTACATATAGTATATAAATGCATTATAGTTCATTTTCACAATTTTTGTTGAAGGTGAACCTCCCTCTGCGGCGTGATGGGACAGATGGTCAGGCTGTAGTGTTCTGGAGTCTCCATCCAATAGGAGCCAATCGTGGGGACGTAACAGTGAATGATCTGGAACCTTTAAGCGGCTCCGTTATCTTCCTTTCTGGGCAGAGTGATGCCTCTATTAATCTCACTGTCTTGGCTGACAGTATACCAGAAGTCAATGAGACTTTACTGCTCACTCTGGATAGGTATGGGGAGATATTGAACACAATCATTTTGTTAAAAATTATCAAGGTATATTAGAACCTTATGTTCATAAACATAATTCTGATAAAATAGAGTTTAGAGTGTGAATATTATGTAACTTCGAATGAGTTCAGTGGGATTGGAAAACAGAGTGGATGTGATCTCATCCCCTACCTCCCATGGTTCTCAGTAGATGTGTGTGTGTGTGTTTGTGGTGGTGGTTTAGGGGGTGGGTTCATCTGTTATTCTATGTTCTGATGAGAACAGCAGCTTTACTTCCCTCCCACTCCTCCCCTGCAGGGTGGAGACTGCACGCTTTATAGTGTACTTCGGGTAAGTGGAGAGTGGAGTGAACCTGGGCCTTTTGTGTGGTGTGAATCAGGACCTTGTTTCTCAGAGAAGGGCCTACTTCAGGATTTCAGGGGTCTTTGGTTGATGTGGGGATGAGGGGCTTTGGGGTGGGGTGGGAGATTCTGCGATGGTGTGAAAAAAAGGGAATCCAAAAGAAAGTGGTTGTGAGGAGTAAACAGAGTATCTTCGCACTAATTTAACCAGGCTTGATTGTATACCCTTTTAAAGATGTCAGTGTTTGTATGCATGCAGTGCCTTGGCTGTGACTGTTTGTTTGGAGTACTTCATTCTGTCATGTCTTTGTCTCTAATTTACCCATTATGTGATGCTTACTTGGCTCCAATTTTCTCAAAGCACACACACATACACACACCCCTTTAGAGCAATAAAGATGCAGGCATGGTGTTGATTGACATTGTTAATAAGAGTTGTCTTAACAGCATACGGAACAAATAATGAATGAACAGGGAATGTTTAAATTAAAGCTCAGCTGTTTTGTTTTGATATTTTGCATGATATTATAGAAGCTCAAAACATAACAAAAGCAAACACACAAACACTTTTCATCTGCTGCAATGTAGGGGGCATTTATGTATGTTCTTTGCTTTCAACAATCCCTCATTAAGGAGGGCATAATAACTAATATTTAGCCAAAAACAATCTCTTGCACTGTATTTTTTGCTATGTTTTAGTAGTGCTTGCAAACTGTTATGATGATATTAAAACTGTCTATGTATCCCAGGAGTAATGTGGAGAATCAGATCCTGAAGGCTGGCTTCACCAGCAGGGAGATTATTATCTTGGAGAACGATGACCCCGGGGGAGTCTTTGAGTTCTCTTCATTCTCCAGAGGTCCATGGGTCATCAATGTAAGTCTAAGATTGAAACTGCACTTTCAAGCTACACAACTTTTTTTTGTGTAGTTTGTATCTAACCAGATACAACAAGTAGTTACGGTAATTAAACCCCCACCACTTGTTATTTTCTCTGTCGTCTCTGAATGTGGTCACATTACATCTTAAACTTTAAACTTACACACCTAGGAGGGTGAGGCCGTGGAACTGCATGTGGTCCGAGCCCAGGGACAGCTGCTCAAACAGCTGGTACGATATGCTGTCATGCCTTCAGGGAACACTGAATTCTATGGTGCCACAGGCATCTTGGAGTTTAAACCAGGGGAGAGAGAGGTGGTGGTGGCACTGGTGGCTAGGCCTGATGGAGTGCCTGAGGTAAGAAAATGACCTTTGAAGTTTATATAACATTAATTTCCATCATGACAAAATAATGTCCATCTAACTAGCGTAAATTCTTATTTAAGATAATTTATCAAGTCAAATTACCCATTATTTGATTATTTGTGTCTCATGAAACAAGGCAAAATAAATAAACTGGCTTTCATCGTCTTACATACTACTATAATGTATCTCAAATTTAATTTTTGCAAGATTTTATAATGGATTCTAAAGATAATGCTGTTTTTGATGCATGAAATCTGTATGTGTGTGTGTGTGTTTCTGTCTGTGTGTTTATGTGTGTGCATGCAGCTGGACGAAACTTTCTCTGTGGTACTTAGCAGCCACAGCACTCCACCCAGTCGCCTTGGCAACCACAGGGAGGTCAACATCACAGTGCGGAGGAATGACGACCCCTTTGGGGTCATTGAGTTCGCCCAATCAGGACTGACAATTGCCATCAATGAAAGCAAAGAGAACAAGACGCACAAGGGTACTTAAGAGTGGCACTCTTTTAGATAATAGTGATACTTTTCCATGTCAAGTGGTATCTCATTGACACTTAAAATTTATCTAATTGGATGAATCACAGAACATTTTTCTAGATGTAGGATTAACTAGACTGGGATAAAAGTTTGTATTTTACTGTAAATGAACTTTTATGTGCTAGTTAATTAAAAACTTAACAATCAGAGTTTATGCCGTAAATGAAATGTGTTTGTGCCAGAAAGTTCACGCAGGTAAACAAGTACTTTGTTCAACTTGTGGAGCCGGCAGGCAAAAAATGTTAAAACATAAAAAGTTAAGCTGGGAGTCAGAAAAATACATAATCATTGTGTTCTATACCAAGAGTAACAGGACCACATGTGATGAATTGAGGGAAAGTTGATTGTGTAAATAGCCTCTCTCTAATCTGACTCTCTCACAGCAATGTACCCTGTAGTGAGGAACAGGGGTCACTTTGGAGAGGTGTCTGTTTCCTGGATCCTGGAGCCAGCCCTATCTGGAGACGTTAGCCCCCTCCAGGGAAACATCACCTTCATGGAGGGGGAGTACCTGAAAAACCTCACTCTCTTCTCCGTACCTGATGAGGTAAAACAATTAAATACACTCAACAATGGATGCCAACCCAATTAGAGTTACATTCCTTGTTTGAATTTTAATTTATTTTTTATTTAAGATCCCAGAGGACATGGAGAATTTCACCATCACGCTGTTAAATGCTACAGGTGGAGCAAGAATGGGAAACGTCCTCAATGCCAATTTACAGATTAATAAGAATGATGACCCCATTTACTTTTCTGGTAAGACATTTACAGAATATGAAGTATTTTCTGAAAGACTATAATAATATTTTCATGCAGCCACTCACTCCTGCTCCCTCTCTGGTCATCTCTCTTGCCTCATCTTAAGAACCTGTTGTTGTGCGGCTGCGGGAAGGCGGCATGGCCAACTTCACTGTTCTGAGGGCAGGACGGGCAGACTTTCTTGCCACGGTGATGTACCGAGTGGAATACGGGAATGCATCGCCAGGTGACTTTACACTGCTGAGTAATGACACGTTGCTGGTGTATGACATGGGTGAATGGATGAAGAACATCTCCGTGGCCGTGGAAGATGACAACATACCAGAGACTGATGAACCCTTCTATATTGTTCTGTACAACGCCACGGGTGAGTATATGCTTCCTTTTAAACAAGTCGTTAGTTCAGCTGTTCAGCAGTGTATTTTATAATTGTAAATTTACATATTTTATGTTCTTCATATATTGATCCCTTAAAAGAATGTAACCAATAGCTGAAAGTCAGTTACACATCTGACCTCAATATAACTGTCCTTTCCCTTCCCCTTTTCTTTTCCTGTCTTATTGCCAGTTGTATATGTACACAGAGGAGTAGCTGGGTTTGTTTAGCATTGTCTGTGGTAACACTGAAAGCTCCTCTAATCCCAGTATTGTCTGTCAGGGATGGGAATGAAAGACTGGTGGGCCCCAACAGGACCTTAATTACCAGACTCCAGACTTTCTAAGACACAAAGACTGACTACTCCACTGGCCTCTTTCTTTTTACTTAATGACATAGAGTAGAGTCGAGTAAGGCTTAGGCTCTGGTTTATGCCAGGGGGTTGTCCTTTATATAGGGATTGCGTTAAAAGTCAATAACCCTCATGTTAGAAGTCAATCAAACTCATACTGGGACACTGACACTCTTTACCTTGTCTTTTTAATATTGAGCAGATTTGCATTCCTATTTCAGTGTTCTTGTAGTCTGGCAACTTGAAGTATGTGCCTGTGGGAGGTTACTGCACTTGTTGCTATTTATCTGATGCTAGTTCAGATAAATATTCTCTGCTGGTTCTTATTCGTTATTCATTTTATACAAAAAAGCTTAAAGGTTTATTGAGGCTATATCCTTGACTTTGTTGACTTTAACTCCTTTGTTGAGAGAAGCCCTTACTTTTGGACTCTTGTTTTTTCATGAGTAAGAAGCCCTTTCCTACTTGTCTTGGTTGCCATAGTTATGGTGTGCTATGTTATTGAGACAGCCTCCCCGTATTGCATGAAATTTAGCATGACAATAACAATATGGCCGGTGAAATCCATGTCAGTCTCTCTTGTGTCTATCTGTATATATATGTAAGGATGAAGACTGCAAAAACACTGACATAATATCAATATTTATCTGATCTAACCTGATCATATGTGTGTGTGTGTGTGTGTGTGTGTGTGTGTGTGTGTGTGTGTGTACAGGTGATGCTGTTGTGTATGGAGCAGATACGGCTACTGTGGTGATTGAGGCCAATGATGATGCCAATGGCATTTTCTCCATGGAGCCAACAGAAAAAAGTGTTGAAGAGGGAAAAACCAATAACTTCTAGTAAGGAACTGTTCTTCAATAGATTCTTCTTTTGTGCAAAACATCTTACAATAATTTAAAATATTGGTGATTGTCATATTAATTGTACATCTTCTTTTGAAGAATGGCTTAAAATGATTTTTTTTTACCTCCAATGCATTGACAAAATTTTGTGAAATCTTTTGAGATGAAGTGTTCACTGTTTCACTGTGTAAAATTATTCTCTCATCTGTGCCAGTGTCCTGCGTGCAAGGGGTCATTTTGGTAATGTTACAGTCTTCTGGCAGCTTTATGCCAATGACTCAATAACTCCACTGGATGAAAACCAGGAGTTTACCACCACATCTGGCTCTATCACCTTCACCACTGGGGAAGAGTCCAAGCCTATTGTTCTGGAGGCCATTTCAGATAAGCTTCCAGAGTTCAATGAGTTCTTTGTCCTCAGGCTGGTTAATATCTCAGGTGAGTTCAAGAAAAAAATAATAGATTTGACAATGATAATGATGATAATGTAAAAATGTAAAAAGTCACCATTTGAGAAGTGGCAGCTACCATAATTAATGATTACTGATATTGAGAAAATATAATTTAAGTCATCAGCTTAGGCTTTCAAAATTGAGAATTCCAAGAATGACAGAGAAGGATCAATTTAAAGATTTAGCTGGTGATTTTCTATTTTTTCCTTTTAAATGTCATGTTTGGATCCAAACCAACAATGCACTCATCCTACTTACAAGTATTATGTGTGTATCCGAAACCTGATATTCAACATATTCCTCTGTTCTATAGAGCTCAGTTGTTGTCCAAAAACTATTAAAAAGAGCCAGACCGCTACACTGGGTGACAAGTTCTTTCGTCCCTGATATAGGGTTACTATATCTTATCACTCATTGATGTGTTTTTAATAGTTTTTGGACAACAACTGAGGTCTATGGCAGAGAGGAATACAATATATCAGACTTTGGATACAGGCGCAATACTTGTAGAATGAGTTCATTGTTGGTTTTTCTCTTCACATAAGATTTATTGACAGTAAGAAAAATATAGAAAATTGCCAGCCAAACCCTTTAAATTATATTTTGTCTCAAAAACCCTTCAGCTCTTGTCTAATTTTTTAAGGTGGTTACCCAGGGGAGGGTGGACGACTGGCTGAGACTTCTCTGAATGCCTCGCTTGTCATCCCTTTCAATGACGACCCATTCGGTGTCTTTGCCATCGCTGACAGCAACCTGGATCAAGAAGTAGCTGAAGATGTACTCTCTGAGGATGATATGGCTGATGTCACTTCCTTCACCATCCTCCGACAGCAGGGTGTTTTTGGTGATGTGCGGGTTGCCTGGGAGATTGTTTCTGGCCGCTTCCCAAACGGCCTTCCTCTGATGGATGACCTGCTCCTTGTAGCTTCCTTCCCAGATGAGGTTGAGCTCAGGCCTCATGCCAGAAGACACCACTCAGCCACAGACACATGGCTTTTCTCTGGCCTTCCAGGAGCCTATGGGACCATCTCCCCTGAAGATGGGCCCGCTGCCCTGGGCAACTTTACCTTTTCTGCATGGCTAGTGCCTAGACCAGACACGGATGGCTTTGTAGTCTCCAAAGGAACCAAGAATGGGACCTTGTATTATGGAGTTAAGGTCCACACCAATGACTCTTATGTCACAGTGATGCTGTACTATACAGTGATAGGATCGAACAATACCCAAGTGGCCCGAGCCACTGCTGAGAAGTTTGTGGAGGATAATACTTGGTTACATTTGATCATTACAGTCGATGATGGGATTATTGAGTTCTTCCTGGATGGAAATCCCATTCCTGGAGGAGTGAAGAGCATCAAAGGAGAGGGAATCGCTGATGGTGAGCTTTTTTTTTACAGTATTAGAGATTGATTATTAGAGAGTGAGAGAGTCATATCCCTGGTGGTTACTGTAGTTCCATCTTGTAAATACTTGTAAATATTTATGTTTACCATATATTTTCATGACCTTTTAGCTTGTTCCCCTACTTCTCCTGTTGACATCGACTTGAGCATAAAAGATTAGGCCCCTGTGCATCACTGTTAGTTGTCTCACTCACGTTGCTTTAAAAACTCCATGTCAAAGTACCAATAGCAGATCACATTCACAGATGAAACATTTTGATGACACATTTAGTGTTTACATGATTGTGTCTGAAACTCTTTTTACATTAACATTCAATTTATAATGCCAAATTGACACCCAAAGGACAAAATCTACTCAAACCAAATTGTGACTTTGACTTTTCTCACAGTGTAAATCCAGATTATTTTGTTTACTGCTGTTTCAGCACCATGGTCAGTGTCAGAGAGGCACAAATATCATGCTCATGTCTGTGTAATTATGATGTCATTGGCAGCCCATGTGTGAGATTGTGAATCAGCTTGTATTTTGTGTGTCTGTGTGTGTGTGGCTGTTTGTGTGTTTGTGCAATGCATACTGTATGTGTGACAGTACGGGGTGGAGGGTGGGTGAGGGGGGTGGGGGGTGCAAGCTTCTTTCTTTTCTCTTTTCATCGTTCACATATGGAAAGACAACAAGTCTTCTTTCATACATATAAATGCATGCCCCCTTACACACATTAAAACACACACACGAAAACACACACATCCACTTCTCAGTCGCTTCCTCATTGTTCAGAACTACTGGAACTCTGCAATGCTTGAGTGACCACTTAGCCTCAGCACTACAGGATATTGTTACTGCTAAAAGGAATTAGTCGGCATTTTCTTTTCTTCCTTTTCTCTCTAATTAATGGAGACAATAGTGGCAGCCTGTATTGAACCAAAAACTCCCAGAGGCGAAATATCCTGATGGCTCTTTGGCTAACTTCAATCACCATAGATATATACATAATCAGTAGTCATGTCATGTGTTATTATCCGCTACTGGCAACTCAACCCGCAGATGGACCACTTTGTATCAGGGCTTGCTCACTGTGGCAGATTTCCTGCATTTGTCCCTTTTTGTACAAGTACAGGAAACGATAGCCATGTGAGGTGTAAGTATATAAATGAGTAATGAGAAAGAGCTAGACCTTGGTAGCATTTGTTGCCTTAATCAAGATTCCGTTTTGGTCTTAATACACCAACCATCGCAAAAAAGTAGTTCCACCATTGACAATAGTATGATTATATGACCCTCCTTGTTGTGTGTGTGCATGTGTTTGTATGTGGGTCCTTCAGGAGAATTGCACAACACACACACAAAAAAAATTGCGAAACACTTCAAATTAATCTTGCCGCTTTTAAGCTGACCCACTCAGCACCACATTAACCTATTTCTAAATGTCAATGTTTCCTCTGTTTTGGCAGCCATATCATCTGTGATATCATATGCTACATATGCTATGTCCAGCTGCTGATTATATAAAATATTGTGCACTGTTTTTTGATATTTTACTCCAGGACCCACTCCAGTGTTTATTGGGTCAGATCCTGAGGGTGAACAGCGGTACATGGGCCTTCTCCAAGATGTTCGGTTGTACAGGACCAAGCTGAACCGTAGCCACATCCACGAGCTTCACACACAGCCTGCTAAAACAGACCTGCGTAACATCTCAGGTTACCTACGGTACCGGCAGGATGAGAGGCAGAAGTCGTTTGTGGTGGAAGTCAGGGATGATAATGAGGAAGAAGGAGAGGAGGTCTTCTATCTTCAGCTGGTGGCTGTGCGTGGTGGAGCCCGTCTCCCTCTCCCCAGACCCACTGCCGTATTACGAATCATGAAGAGTGACAATGCCAATGGACTTTTTGGATTCACCGGTGCCTGCATACCTGATGTAAGTGCACAGTATTTAGTGAGTGGCATTTAGTGGAATATACTTACTGCTTTAAGCATCTCTAAGCACCTCACAAATGTTCAAACTGATTTTTTAAAATTGTATATCAGATTGTTAATTAGGTATCTTTTGAATAAGCTTGAGTCTACATGACCACCATTATAGTAGCATTTGTCAGTGTCATCACTCAGTTGTGTCTACAGAGAAAACATATGCATAGAAACACATGTAATGGGAACCCACTAGTTTGTCAGTCCCTGTCCTGCTGCATATTTCATCAGTCTTCATGCCTTGCTGCAGCGAGAGCATGCTCTCCCTTTTTAGTTGGATTGGATGGGTGGACTCTCATGTTGGCCCCTCTCAGGTAGAGCGACAGCTGGCATGGCTGCAGCAGGTCTACTGGTTAGGGCATTCCTGTAGAAGTAGATCAGGAGTTCCAGCACTGGAAACAGGAGATCTAGTTCTTCATTTACATCAGCACAACAGGTGGCAGGGCTGGCGATGGCATTCCATCAGAAATAGAGGATCCTCTTTATATACTAGACCCTTTGGGGATAAAAAGACGTAGAGGCATGTTGGCTATCAGGTGCCCCCTCTCTAAATCACATTATTACTGTGCTGGAATTAGATAGAGCCATTAACAGTTAAGCATAACTATAGTAAATTACTGTAATAAAATGCATTCAGTATTGATCACTTTCTACACTGTTGTCATTTTTATTCTCTTGTTTGTCCTCATAGACCACTGAGGAGGGATCCACCATTTCTTGCGTGATTGAGCGTATGCGAGGATCTCTGGACCACGTTTATATTAACTATACTGTTACCCAACTGGATATCTCGGACAGTGAGACACCAGCCCATCAGGATTTTGTTAATGCCACTGGAGCTGTACTCTTTGTGCCTGGACAGCGCTCTGAGGTGTGGGTACTGTGTGTGAGAGTGACTGTTGGATGTGAATTATGTGACCTTATATGAGCTCAGGAAAACCCCTCTGAGTTAATCCAGGTTCATGTAGAAAGCAGTCACATAGTAGGTAATATAAGTGTGATGCACCTTTTGTGCACTGTATCTATACATCAGCTAATTGATTTCAAATAAACACTGTGTGTCCAGTCTAACAGCAGTATTTTACAGTCACTTAATTGCAATGTTACTTGACAACCAGCCCCACCTAGTGGTTGCTTGTTTGGCACTTACTGATGAGTCAACAGGTGTCAGCTGATGATTAAGCTTAGTCTTTAAGCCTGTAGCACACAACACACACACACACCATGAAAACATTGTACAAAAATAATGTACTTACTGAGAGACTTAGTTATTCCTGATCACACATTTAAAAGCAATTGATTGATATACAGCCTGGACATAACACATATGTACTGTATGTGCATCTTTCTCTTAGGTACTGAACTTGTTGGTTTTGGATGACAACCTCCCAGAGCTGGCAGAATCCTTTCAGATCACACTGGTGTCAGCAGAGTCCAGTGATGGCAAGCCAGGTTCCACCCCCACCAGTGGAGCAAGCATTGATCCCAACAACTCTGTTAACACTGTCACTGTCACAGCCAGCGACCACCCCTATGGTATGCACTCACACACCTAAAAAACAGTGTTGCTATTATTAGTAGTATGTTGTGATAAGTGGCTTATTGGGTCTGCTGAACATAAGTACATCTTTCTTTCTACTTCTCCCTTTCTTGCACCACATTTTTCTCCCCTGTTTTCTTTGTATCAATCATCATTATAACTCTCAAACACATTTATTTCCAGGCCTGCTGCAGTTTCAGCCCAGCCCTCCAGGGGAGGGGTTGATCGCTCCGGCATTAGAACCTGCCCACGTCACTGTTAATGAGGAAGATGGACAAGTCCGTTTGCCCGTGGCCAGGGCTCAAGGCCTTTTGGGAAGAGTAATGGTCGGATACAGGACCACCCCCTTCACAGCATCCAGTCCTGAGGACTATGAAGTCAGTTTTCCCTCAAGTCCTCTGTCTTAATGATGCTATTCTGATGATTTATTGATAAATGTAGAGTTTTGAACTTTTGACCCCAGCTTTCAACTTTTATTTCACTGTCAGGACTCAGAGGGCATGCTGGACTTTCTTCCAGGGGAGAGGTTAAAGTACATTACTGTTACCATCATAGACAATCCTGTCCCTGAACTGGAGAAGATTTTTAGAGTGGAGCTCTACAATGCTGATGGAGGAGGTGAGAAATTCAACATAGTGTTTTAATAGTTAGCGTGTTTTAGAACTACTTTATCTGCATTTGTTTTTAATTCACTATATTTTATTAGAAACCTTTATTTTCTATCCTCTGATTTAGAGTTGAAGTGAACCTGTATTCTGCCCTTCTGTTTTTGTGTTTTTGTTTTTTTTTTATTTGTGTGCTGTGCTCCTGTGTGCTTCCCAAATACCTACCTACCAACCATCCTTCCTATTTTCCTTTTGATACCTACTCCTCTTATTCTAACCTGGTGTGACACCTGTGTGATCCTGGTGTGTGATCCATCAGTGGATCAGTTTCTGCATGGTGAAGGAAGTGGTAGTGGGGAGAGTGACTCTGACTTCCTACTTCCATCCTATCAACACTATGGTAAGTTTTCCCTTCCCTAACTCCCCGGACTCCTTGTCTTTATTACGTCAACTCCCAAACCAACATGATTTTTCACTTCCCAAGATTGCATATCTCAAAGTCTATCTAGTTCTATCATGGACCAAGGGATGTGTTTCTGCTGACAAATACTGATGTTCACATCTGACTTCCAAAATTAGATAAGAATGATCTCTTTCTTTCAGAATAATATAATTAGCAAGTTGGACAGAACTGTGTAAACAACATTTAAGACGTAAGAGCTGGGGAACTCTCCTCTGAAATCTATATTACTGAAATTTGTGGGTGAATTGGACTACCAATCTTAAAGCTGTTGAGCGAAATATTCCCAAATCACACCCTATTGATTTCACTGGTCAGCCATTGGAAATAAATGATACCAATAAGATAATGATAAACATATTGTATACGCTGAGCATGGCCAGTGATGAAACCATGATCATGTTCTTAGTATTCCACTGACCAACTCTCAAATATAATGTCAACATAGTATATCAGCAAATGAATACACTGGTCTTCCATTGATTTAGATACGGATTGGCGCAAACATAGTGCACAAAAATCACCACCAACATCATAGTTAGTATCTACTAGCGCAGTCTTAAGTGCATACACACTCACACACAGTTGTGGGTGTGTATGTGCATATGCATGTGTGTGTTTAATAGTGTGTGCTATTTACATTGTACTATGACCCCTGTGAGAAGTACCCAAAGAGAGCGTGTGGGAAAAGCAAATAGCCTTTTAAGCAGTTGTATTAGTGGTAAGTAGTTGACATGACGTGTCACAAACCTCAGTGCTTTACACTAAATTAGGCACTCTGAAGTACCCTCCACACACTTACTTCAGTCTGATGCACATGAATATAATCACTTTATTTAGTGGTAAGAAAGTGTATATTTTTATTAATATTTTTATTATTAATAACATTTATGTTTATTATTAATAACATTATTAAGCTTTCTTGTTCTTGTTTCTTGTTCAGCTGTTTGATTTGATTGAAAGATGATGTTTCAGATTTCCATTTCCTCTTCTCTAGCTGCATTTACTTCACTCTTAAAAATGCAAATCCAAACTATATCTCTAAAAAGTAATGCAGGATTGTATCTTGTATTGTGTGTGTAGCCAGCTTGGGAGCTGCTTCCCACATCACAGTGACCATCGCTGCTTCTGATGATGCCCATGGAGTGTTCCAGTTCAGTCCTGATTCCCTGTCTGTTAATGGGACAGAACCTGAGGATGGTCGTAGCTCTGTAGTCTTACAGGTCAGTAGTCAAGATGTTGATACTGCTCTGAGAACAAAGTTAATTACTATTTTTAAATACTGCATAATGTATAGTATTGTTCATCATCATCATACAATATCATTTTTTCCTCTCTCAGGTGGATCGGTCCTTTGGTGAGCTTTCCAATGTGACTTTGTACTGGGAGGCTGATCCCAGCTCTGAGGGAGAACTCCTCAGCAGGTATGGGAACATCACCTTTGGTGTAGGTCAGACATCAGAGAACATCACCATCAGAGTGACCCAGGATGA
The DNA here is from genome assembly GCA_029490765.1 of Euthynnus affinis. Classification (NCBI taxonomy): domain Eukaryota; kingdom Metazoa; phylum Chordata; class Actinopteri; order Scombriformes; family Scombridae; genus Euthynnus; species Euthynnus affinis. Next base: position 23,647,122 of record CM055842.1, on the reverse strand, counting down.
AATCCCTGAATTGGATAAGAGTTTCACCGTGTCCTTGGTTAACGTCTCCCACGGTCGCCTGGGTCTCCAGACTTCTGCTAGTCTAACTGTGCTTGCCAGTGACGATCCCTATGGTGTTTTTGTATTCTCTAATGTCACAACGCCTGTCCGACTTCCTGAAGCAGACTCAAATGTCACCCTTACCATCCTGCGACAGAGAGGCCTGATGGGACAGGTGCGTACCACTGTAGAAGGTTTAGGAACTGAATAGGTATAGAAATTCTGTAACTGGCAGCATTCTTTAATAAAACAATGTGATATGTGAATTTTAAGATGATGATTTTGTCTTTGACTGTGAGTAAATAATTTAACCAAATTGGTAGATGCTCACTTTTTATGGGTGTACCATAAAAATATTTTTCCAATATTCATTTACCTAGGTGCAAGTCACGTACAGGACACTAAAAGAGGCCGATCCAACACCTTACATGACCCCCGGGGTGGGCCGAGCCTCTGAGGGGCGGGACTTTGTTCCTCTCCTAGATTCTGTCGTGTTCTTTGCCAATCAGAGTGAAGCAAATATCACCCTCAGAGTTCTGGATGATGAAGATCCAGAAAGAGACGAGTCAGTGTTTGTGAAGTTGATCAGTGTTCAACTCATCAAAGGAGAGCAGGAGAGGCTCAGTAAGCTATTGACACAGATTTTACCTAAAAAAATAATTTTAAATATAATGATACTTCAGCCATACAACACTACACTGATAAAATATCCTCTCACTGTCCCTTACAGTTTCCAATTCCCCTTCTCTGGGCTCCAGGACAGACATTGTATCCCAGGTGATAGTGGAGGCCAGCGACGATGCTTTTGGAATCCTTCAACTGTCAGCTTCTGCTGTCAGTGTGGCTGAGCACTATGTTGGTCCCATAATAAACGTCACGCGTGTAGGAGGGATCTTTGCTGACGTATCTGTCAAGTTCAGGGCCGTGCCTTTGACCGCCAGAGTCAGTAAGTGTTAGGCAGTGCAAATTATCTCTACAGTTTGTGTGTGTAGAAGTTGGCCATGTTCATATGTGTGTGCATATGTGTCATCCTATAGGTGAGGACTACAGCGTAGCCTCCACTGACGTGGTCCTACTTGAAGGAGAGTCCAGTAAATCTGTGCCCATCTATGTCATTAATGACCTGGTCCCTGAGCTGGAGGAGACCTTTCTTATCGAGCTGCTCAACCAGACCACTGGAGGAGCTCTGCTGGGGGAGCTCACACGTGCCATTATCACCATACTGCCTTCTGATGACCCTTTTGGTGCCTTTGGTTAGTTTCAGTCTTATCATCTTGTATGCACAATCATACTATTTTCACTATAATGGTTTGATTTCAATAAGTTACAAGGTTATAAAGCAAGGTCTTGACTTTGTTTTATTTCTACCTAGTCTTCCAGGCTGTCCCAGTCACCATAGAGGAACCAGGATCTAACTCCATTGAGGTTACACTGCCTATAGTCCGTAATGCTGGTACTATTGGAACAGTGGTAGTCCAATGGCAGGCCACTGTTAATGGTAAACTAGCTGTGGGGGACATCAGACCCACATCAGGAGAGGTGAGGTTTGCTCCTGGAGAGACCATGAAGACACTCCAAGTGGAGGTCTTAGCTGATGATGTTCCTGAAATCACTGAGGTAAGGAACTGAGACTGAACATAACAATATGAATGATCTAAATCAGGACATTTACTGTATTTACAGGTCCCAGTGTATATCACACTCTTTCCGTCTTTTCTAGATAATTAAGGTAGAGCTTACTGATGCCAGTAATGGAGGAAACCTTGGAGCCGACACATCTGTTAACATTATCGTGCCTGCCAATGACAACCCCTATGGGACAGTCTTCTTTGAACAGTCTGTTTACCGCATTCAGGAGCCATTGGAGGGAGTTTATAGAGCCAATATTAGTGTCCGCAGGAGGTACTTTTGATGATTTTTTTTCTGGAAAAATTGTGTTTTTTTTGCTTCTTTTTACTACTTACATTAACCCCTGTTTTCCTATCATCTGTCTTTTCTCCATCATCCCCATTGCTTTCATTTCAGAGGGGGTCACTTTGGTCGCTTAAAGATCCTTTACAGCACCTCCGAGATTGATGTTGTTGACTCAGCTCAGGCTGAGGGCCAGAATCTGCTTATGTACTATGAACTCCCAAAACCAGGCATTCCATCCACAGTCCCCCATAGGACAATTAACATCACTGGTCAGAGAGACCCCCTGGCTGCATGTGCTGCTGCATGTCTGAGAGAGCATGCCTGCCAGGCCTTCTCTCTTTCATCGACCATGACCCCACCATCCTGCACTTGGGTAACTTCAGGGGCGGATCAACTGACCACAAAATCCCAGGTTATGACTTATGTAAAAAATGTCACTGCAGCTGCAGTCCTGTTTAGCGCCCAGGCTGGAGCAGGGAGTGATTACACCCCTGTGACAGCCCAAAGTGCCTTCATGGAGGATGGTTCAGGGGTCGCCAACCTCACAGTCCAAATTTTGACTGATAAATTCCCTGAAATGGCCGAGAGTTTCTCCATACAGATCTTAAAGGTAAAATCCAATAATATGTACAGTGTATTGCTTGATAGTATTAACGGTTTCTTTTGTTTCACACACATTCTCTTCAAGTTTTACAGCAAATTGTATAACAAATAAAACGTATAACCATGTGTTGTTTGAAGGTAGAGCTGATGAATCTGACGGTGGCACAGAAGAACCTGCCCTCAATTGGCCAGCCAGACAAAGCTGTGGTGACTATAGGGATGAATGGCGATGCGTTTGGCATATTTTTGATATACAGCCTAAGTTCCAACGCCACTAACGAGGGGCTCTATCTAGAGGTTCGAGAAGAACCTATGGTTGTGGTGCCCCTGGTTGTAGAGAGAAGGGGAGGAAATCTGGGAGCTGTCACTGTAGAGTGGAGGTTTGTTGGAGGGAAAGCCACACCAGATGCTGACTTCACAGGGACTGGAGGGACTCTGGTTTTTAATGGTAGGTGGATCACTCACTGATTAGCAAAAGCATGCACTTTTATAATTCTCTATGAAGAATTATATTTTTAAGAAATGCATTTCAACTTCTTAGAAATATTTACTTGGGGCAATGTCCTAATTAAACTTTCATCACATTTAGATGTGTTTACTTTCATTTAGCTAATAGTCAGGAGAACTGAAAGGTGCTAGCATGCAGTCTTAACCATGTTCCACATACTTTATCCTCTGTGTCTACAGGTGATCTGAAGAAGACAATAGAGATAGTAATCAGGGATGATATTGAGCCAGAGGACAATGAGAGCCTCATGATTGGTCTTGTTAATACGGAGGGAGGAAGTCGAATCTTGCCCAGCTCTGATACTGTAACCATAGTGATACTGGCCAATGATAATGTGGCTGGGATAGTAGGATTCCATCCATCCTCACATTCTGTCATCGCCAGAGAGGGTACGTAACTATTTTTGACGCTTTGCAAGTTTGTTTGGATGTACAGTATACATCATGTATGTCCATTATCACACCCATACATTGCATTCCAAAGCTTTTTCCATTGTCCCTATCACTAGAGATGTGTCTTAATTATGTGTGAGTGCAAAGTAAAGGGAATTCATTCATAGCAATGGCACCTTGCAGCAACAGGTGGTCCCTGTGGCTGTCTGTCATTATCAGGAAATTATGCATTAAGTATGCATGAGCAGTTGACATCTCACTGAGTAGAATCCATACAATTAGAGACCCTCAACTGTCTCTACCTGGATCTACAAGAAAACCTTTTTACATTGTCTTCTGACTTATAATTTAAATTCATAAAATGAGTAAATTCACATTCTTCAAATGTAGGGTTAAAGCTTTGGAAAGCCTTCTCATGTACTGCACTATTCGCACTATCCTATTCTGCATAAATTTCACTCATGAAAAAGGAGAAAAGAAGACACAATATTTCAGATTACTCCTGGTTTTGCATCAAGCATTAGGACTGACTGTGTCATATTTTGTATTACAGGTGAAAAGCTGTCTTTGTTAGTTTTGAGGACAGCTCCAGGTCTGGGTAATGTCACTGTGGACTGGACTGTGCAAGGGCACCTGGTAGACCGGACTTTCACCAAAACTTCAGGGAGGCTTTTCTTTGCTGAGGTAAAACACTGGATGGAGATCATTGGACAGTTTGTTGTGACAGCACGGTTACAGAAATGTGTACAATCGCACAATATAGAGATGTAGACCATGGCATATACCAGCATGTTGTCATTGTTGTTGATTGTTGATCATTCTCAGTGATTTAAATTGTTATAAACTGTGATTTGGTATCTCCAGCAGGAACAATGTATTTTATTATGTATCTCCTACAGGGAAAACTAAATGACACCATTGTCCTGGAGCTTCTTGATGATGCCACACCAGAGGACAAAGATGAATACAAAGTTTCCTTGTCCAACATACAAACTTTTGGTAACACATCTGTTCTTAGTGCTTCTGTGGTTGATAGTCATGCATGAGCTTATTGTGATATCATCACACATAATCTATATTTTCTAAGAAACCACAAGTACCTCAAAATAATCCTAATCAGAATTCTTACACACATTGACATTTTCCTGACACAGGTGTTGCGGTGACCGGCCATGCTGCCCTTGATGTTCAGGGCAGTGAGGCAGTGCTTACTGTGGACACCAGTGATGTACCCTATGGGATGCTGTCCATTGCCCCATCATCCCTCAGGGTGTCCACAGAAGAACAGGACCAAACTGTTAACATCTACATCAATAGGGAGTTTGGTGCTTCAGGTCAGTGGTCCGAGTGTAAAGATAAAAATATTCAGTAGCAATGCATAAATTCCTTGTGAATCATACTTATTCCATTTAACTGCTTATCATTTCGTTGATTATATGCATATTTGAATCCTTGGCTTTTTAACTGATATAATGCCTAAATGGTTTTGTCCAGGAGCCGTGAATATCACTTACGAGGTCATCAGAGGTTCTCTACAGGACTTGTCCCAAGTAGAGGGTGCTCTCGCTGACCCGGGACAAGACTTCATCTCTGGAACTGGTTTTGTGGTCCTTCAGGATGGACAGACTTCTGTCACCATCCCTGTCACCATACTGGAGGTAAAGACTGTGACTTTCTTCCATTCTTTCATTCGTCTGTCCATCAAACGTATTACCTAAGGTGATATATCAGAAAAGATGGATTTTTAATACACCATTGTGGCATGATTTATCTTTCCACCATACTTCATCATTTACAGTTCTTTACTACTTTACATATTGAGGGGAAAGCAGTAGGGGAAAGCAGTGTTACCTGCATTGTTTGTGAGGTTGAAAATTATTTGATCTCTGCCGAGATAAGCTCTTATGTTATGCAAACTCCACGCAGTTGAAGCAGATTTGTTTGAATGTTGAATTTTAAGCTTTTCATTTCCCTTTGTTTTACCAGGACGACATTCCAGAGTTGCAGGAGTTCTTCCTGGTCAACATTACGTCAGCAGTACTCATCACAACTCTTGCCACTGTTCCCCAACTAGGTATGGAGCAGTTAAGCAGCTTAAATCTTATCTGTACTGATTATTGAATTTCTTTGTGCCATTACAGTCTCAAAGCACATATAAAAATCTTAATAGATATTCTTCATTGTTTCTCTCTGTTAGTTTTATTTTTTGGTGTATTTAGCATCTTCTTTAGTTCTCTAGTGAAAAATTTGTGAATTTATTTTCCTCCTTTTCTTCCTATAATTTATCCCAATTCTACACCACTTTACTCTGTTTGATGAGTAGAGGTTGTGTATTGCACATTGCCAGGTAAAATACACTTCCATATGCTCACATGCTTTGCCTAAAATGCCGTGTAGCCTGATGTACAATATTCTTGTATTGTACATTGAATTACAACATTGTAGTTGACTGTCAAAATGCGCTATGACAGAGCTTGGTAGTTTCTGCTACTGTTTTTGCATAATTCAGACCACAGTCCAATTTATGAATGAGTAACTTTAGAAAGTGATGAGTAGACAGAATACTACAGGCAGAGCAGGACTTGGAGACTCCCAGAATACTATCGGCCTTCTGCCTGGAGACGCACAGTAAACACACAGCCGTTCTTTTGGCAGCAGTCATTATGTGGCTTGGATGGTGAGATTGATGCTTTCCATGATTGAGGAAGCCTGGGGATTTGGTGGGAGCCGAGAAGCACTGTGTGGTGAGGTGAGAGAAAGCCAAACTAAACCCATAGCTGGCCTCCCAGTGCCTTGGCCATAGAGTGAATGGGAGAAGACTATTCAGGGGGTCATAAATCAGTCCACCCAAAAGGCTTGGCTGCTCAACCTCCCAAGCCACTTACAGGAGACGCTTCTTAGCTGTAATCCTTCGCTCAAATGTGGCATGAGAAAAATTAGATCCTCTAGAATTTGGTCTTGCACAACTTGCTGTTGGAGCTTGCACTGCACTTATAGCCCTAAAGTCAGCACCGTTGGTAGTGCTAAGTGTTTTTTTCCCCCCTAGACACTCAGGGTTTGGTGGCAGAGGTCAGCATTGGTGCTAATGATGGAATTAGAGGAGTCATTGAATGGACAAACACCATGTAAGAAAGCACCCATAATTAACAGATTTCTTATGTTGATTTATACATGCTGTAATTAGAATGTTTTTTCTCACACAAACATGTCCTGGTTTCCAGGTTTGAAGTGAATGAATCAATAGGGGTGCTGACTTTAGTGGCCTACAGGAACAAGGGGACATATGGAAATGTCTCTCTTTTCTTCTACGCCCAGAACCTGGAGGCTCAGCAAGGACTGGACTACAATACCAGCGAAATGGTCAGCCACTCGGATACACTATCAGAGACCCACACTTACATACTAAGATGGAATATCATTCACTATGTAATATTTGTAGTAGCATGATTTTTTTAAAACTGAAAACCCTTCTGTCCACTCAGATGCTTCATTTTGTTGACGGCGAAAGGCATAAGTTTGTAGAAGTGCAGATCATTGATGACGACATTCCAGAGGGTGCTGAAAGATTCCAGCTGATCATGTCCGAGCCTTCCCCTGGGCTGGAATTGGGCACCAATACTACAGGTAGATAGAGCAGAGTAGAATACAATAGAATTTGGGAAATTTTCAGTGTAGTAGAATAAAGTGGCACAAGACATTGGAACAAAACTTAAAATCTACAAAATGTGCAATTCATGGTGAAGAATTAGAAAACTTAAAATCTACAAAATGTGCGATTCATGGTGAAGAATTAGTGGAGAATTAGTGGTTAAGAGTGTTAGGAATTTGATAAATTAACATGTGAGATAAAAGAGGTCTTATACCATGGCCTTATAGCAATACTGTTTCTGATTGGATGGCAGGTTTTATAGGATTTGTAGGATTTTTAAAGTTCTTTATCATTTTCACATTGTTCCAGTCAACAGTTTAATCACTGGTCTACATCACCAGACAAGGTCAATTAAACAGTGGGTAACCATAGTAACTGTCTAACTTCTTCGTGCTGTTCCTAACCATGAGTTCAACTGACCATTAACAAACTAAAAAAATTAATTAATGTAAACACAGGTAACTTTTTTCTTTATGATAAGCAGTAGAATAAGCACAGTACCACACAATGTGGTGACATTTTATACGAAAACAGACTCCATGGAGACCACCGTTCAATTTGTTATTTATATCAGGGCATATCAGGTTAAATACCTTATTGTGTATAGTGAAATAGGACAGGACATGAAATGAGGCTTCATATACAATTGCTTAACACTAAAAAAGTATTTGATTTTAATTTTAAATTATTGTTGAGTTTACAAGAATTGATAATATCTAAGAATTTATTCTCATGTAACTTTGATATTATTCTCCTTAAGTACATCTCTATTTACTTACAGCAACCGTGAATATCCTGGCCAGTGACGATGGACATGGTGTCATCTCCTTTAACACCAGCGAGCATTTCTTATTGAAGGAGCCCACATCTGTCTCGGTGCTGAGTGAAAGCGTGGCCACCCTGTACGTGGTTCGGAACCCTGAGAAAGGCACATTTGGCACCGTAACCGTTCAGTTTTCCATCACAGATGCCAATGGCAGCCTAGCAAAGGGTGACCTGATGCCAGCACAAGGGTTTGTGGTACTGGAGGATGGAATCAGGTTCAAGGTAAGAGAAAATAGATTTACAACATTTAAACATGAGAAATCATGTACATTGTAAAACTGATATTGCTTTTCTTTTGCACTGTAAACTTCGAAATGGTGCTATATAATACGTATTAGTTGTCACTATTTTATTATTTTAAATACTAATTTCCACTGTTTTCTGTAATGTAAAATGGATCTTATGTTTTGAACCTCCATTAGTCTGCCTATACCTTACAGAAAAGCATTATGCCAGTTATGTTTATTTGGCTAGTGAGTCATTGTTTTATCTGTGTTGTTTCAGATGCTGGAGATCTGGGCAGTGCTGGATGCTGAGCCTGAAGTGAATGAAACTTTCACAGTGACCCTATCAGACCCAACAGGAGGTGCTCGGCTGGGTGACAGACTCCACACTCTCATCACCGTCCTGGAAAACCTTGCTCCTTCTGGCTTGTTCCGCATCGGACCCACTCTCAACAGGTCTGGGTCGAATTGCACCAAGAAGGCCATCAAACTTACAAAGTCACAAACCCTGAAAATGTGTACAAATACATAAGTACGTACACACATGCAAAACATGTAAATGTAGTTTTATCAATTGTATATGCATTTTCCGGACAGAACTAACACAGAGGTGGTGGCTAATGAAGGTGGCGGAGCGGTCTTCCTCATCGTGTCTCGTAGCAATGGTCTGGAGTCAGCTGTCAGCGTGGAATGGGAGACAGAATCTGTCAGAGCTATTGCCTCTGGTGAGACCAATAAATGTTTGTATTCAAAGCCTCAAGCTCCTGAATTCTGCTCTTTTCTTCTGTTGTTCCTTTTTATCCCCCTTCTCTTCTAATAATCAATGTCATTATAATTCCTTTTTATTACTTATTTCTTCCAGAGGGTCATATCCCAGTGATGGGTGTGTACCAGAGCTTTGAGGACAACCCCACTTCTGCTTGGTGCTCCCTTCCTGAAGGGCCTTCTTTTCTTGCTATGAGGCTGGATAGGAGTCCCACTGTTGGATCCTCCCACACTTTGGCCACTCTCTATCGATGGCAGGGTGTTTTTGTGCCAGTAGAGGTAAGATATCTAAAGCATTGTTCCTCAACCAGCACCTGATCCTCCTACTGCAAACACATAAGCGTGCAGAGCTAATTTAAAGCTTTTTACATTGCAATCATATAAAAAAAATCTTTTTTGTCATTCTAGTCAGTCAGGATTCAGGACCCAAACTCTTGTGTTGGGTTTGCGGTTAATAACTCTACCTACATAGCCATTACACATAGTGGCCCTCCCTTTTCCCCTGCTGCCAACCTCAGCATCTACAAACTACAAATGGACCTCAATGTCACATTGGTAAGTATCATCCCAATTGTGGTACTTGTTGCTTACATCAAGTTTTTGTACACTGACCCAGTTTCATTGCTTTGCTTTGTATTGCCTTCATATGAATAAGTTCAATCTGATTTTGTTAGGAACAAACCATAGGTGTTGAAGCTTTGGATGTGAAACACTTTTCCACTGAAGGCAGAGATTATCTGATCGCATCAAGCCAGGTGAGGCTGACTGTTCCACTGTTTAGACTTTAAGTGAGGCTTGAACTGAATAACACAGATTTTAGAATGTTTTCAGTTGTGTAAAGCTCATTAAAACAGGTCAAATTCCTCATTGGAGTAATTTCAAGTATTGTTTGTTTTGTTTGTTTTGTGCTATAGATTTTTGTTTGGAATGGAGGCTCCTTCACCCTCCTCCAGACCCTTGACTTTGAACAGGACATCCTCAGTGTGACTCCATTCACTCGTGCAGCTGTTCCTTACTTGGTGGTGTGCGTAGACAAACAGACTCTCAGCTGCCTCCTACTTCAGTGGACCAGCGGAAGATTTCTGAATCCACAGCCACTCCCACTCAACGGCAGAGCCAGTATGGTGGAGGCAATCCACACAAGAGCAGATGACACTCTCCTATTGGTTGTTATTGAAGGTAACCTGTCTTACTTGGACTCCTCATAATATTAATAAATTGTCTTTTTATTTTGCACATTTAAAGAAGCATCAGTGAACAGATGTAATAAGCAAAATTCGTAAATTTAAAATGTATGTGTTAGTTGACTGTATTGCAGAGACTACATGTTTATAAATGGCCTAGAATGGAAGTTAAATGCATTTAATCTATGCTATGTTAAGAGGACGGTTGTGTTTTTACAATAATGAGATGCTATTTTCTGTGGTTCACTGTACTTTTTGGTGGATTGGGTGGTGGTTAGGATAGCACAAACAAATCGGTGATACTTTAGAAGGCACACAGAAACTTTATGTCTATTACAGACAAAACAGCCTTGTTCTGTTGTTTCAACTAAGATGACAGAATTCACAAAGTAGCACCAGATCATATATTTATACTACACTCTGTATACTTGGATGAGACATAATCTCTCTGAGTCTGCAAAAGTGGTGAGTTTTCCTGTTTCAGACCTGTTGTGGGTTTACTGGAAAGGCCTCAATGTGGAGGAGAGCAGAGCCACAGAGGGACACAGAGGTTGTAATTTGTCAGTCTTGGGTGTGTCAGTCAGACCAGTCCTTACTTTACATAAACGTGCTATTCTAGTGTGAAAGAATGTAAATGTGTGTGTGTTTGTGTGTTCATGTGCCTGTCTTCAGGTCTCTCCCCATCCTTTGAGGTGTTATGGTGGGGCTCAGGGCAGCGTTTACCTCAGCTGTATCAGTCCATTCCTCACCCAGGCCTCACCTCAATTCACCCCTTCACTGCTCCTTCTGGAGTTAGTAAGTACATATGTTATACAATAAAATGCTTTGTTTGCAAAGATTTCATCATTTTAATCCAGTTATATTTGTCAGGTGTATTGTTGAAATCCTTCATCAGACATCTTGATTAAATCAGTTAAATTTTATTCTTTCTTACAGGTTATGTCCTCCTAGCTGGTAAAAATAGCTCATCACTCTACTCCTGGAGGTCTGATGTCAGCCTGTTCACCATGATACTGAGGGCCCCTCCAGCCATTAGCTTCCTCTCTCTCATGGTCCCGTCTCTCAACACCACCAAGATCCTCTTGGCTTCCACTGAGGAGAACAGTTCCACAGTTTATGAATTCACTTCTGTTTCCAATCAATCTGATTTTATACCCAGGTATCCAAATGGTTTTTTCTGTCTACTGTTTGCTCATGAAGGCAAATCCCGTTCAATGACAAAAAACACACAAAAACGCACAAAAAAGGTGAACTAATTTATGTTGTTTTCTTTATTACCTCACATTCAGTTATGGCGAGTTGCACTTTTTACCAGGTGACAGTGAACTGCAGATAGCGGTGAATATCATAGATGATGACATCCCCGAGAAGCAGGAGAGCTTTCAGGTTAGCCTGAAGAATCCAAAGGGTGGGGCTGAGATTGGATTTGGTGGTCAGGTGACTGTCATTGTCCCGACCAACGATGATGCCCATGGAGTCATTGGCTTTGCTCAGGTAAGCAGATAAACCTTCTGATGTAAGATAGCCTGGGTATTCAACCAAAGTAATGATCGTGTGAGAGCAATTGTATTAAAAGCTACATAAATTTACATAAACCATACAGAATCATCTCAAGGTCATTTTTAAGAATCACATTTGTCACATTATCATTACCTCTCTGCAGAATTCTCTATCTATGGAGGTGGAGGAACTGGAGCAAAATAATCAAATTTCTTTGAGTGTCCAGAGGAGAAGAGGGACTTTTGGCAGACTGACTGTTCATTGGGCTGCAAATGGCAGTCTGGCAGACATTTACCCCACTTCAGGGGTGGTGAGCTAACCTCCTATTATACTTACTTATAGTAAAAACACATTACTGTATGTATTAACAACATGTTTGAATATGAAATGTTATCAAAGTGTAAAAATGGCAGAATAATAATAAAATAATGTCACTGATTTGTGAAATGAAGTTAAAATTTTGTTTTCCATAATAGGTAACGTTTTCAGAGGGCCAGTCAGTAGCGATCATCTCACTGGCTGTGATAGCAGATGGTGTGCCAGAACTGAGAGAGAGTGTTACTATCACCCTCATGGATGTCACCACTGTGGGGCTGCAGGACCTACAGCAGGCTGCAGTCATTGACAAGCAGCGGGCACAAGCTCTACTCACCATCCTACCAAATGGTTCTCCCTACGGGGTGATCGGATGGCATCTGGACTCACAGTTTACACTAACACAAGAACCACAGAGTAAGAATTTCTGATGTAAGAGATGAAACAACATATGATGATTAGTTACTAAATGTGTATTTCACAGCACTTTGTAATTATATATTTAAAGGTAATCCTCTATTAAGATTTCTCGAATAGAGTTAAGCTGGTTGCTGAATACCAGTCATTCATTTTATTTTTGAATAAGGATTCTTAAGGAGCTATTACGGTAATCATGCTTTGAGATTTACTGTAAAGGAGATCTGCAGTGGTTTCCAGGATTTGAAGTATTTGGATTTATCCTAATCTGTGTTTTGGAGGCTGGCCGAGATGTCAGAGTAGTCTGTTTGGTACAGTAACATACTTCTGTCCTTCAAATATTATTTGACTTACATGTATGTGAGTTTTACAGATTCAACTTGTTATTGCCATCTTCCATAACATGACACGTCTTGGAAAAAATAATTTTCGTGCTGTGTTTTAACACTGTGTAACCTCCCATTTCTCCCAATCCACAGGGGTTCCAGTCAATGTGACTCTGTCCATAGTGAGGGAGCAGGGCTCCTCAGGTGAGGTGGCAATCCATTACCAGACCAGACCGGCCCTATACCAGCCCCCATCCAACCAGGCCACTGCAGGACAGGACTACACTGCCAAAGATGACACCATCATCATGATTGATGGAGCTACGGTGGCCCTTGTTACCGTCACAGTCCTACCGGTAAGGGTGGATTACTGTGTAAAAAAGCACTAGTCTCTAATCATCTTTTGGAATGAGTTATAATAGATTTTCTTGCACAATCTTTGTCACAATTTTAATCTTCCTTTCTAAGTTTTTCTTGATCTCCCACCTCCTACACTCATGCCCATTCAGACTGGTGTATGTGCAGATTGGGGCCTGTTTCTTGCCTTCAGGATAAAACTTACCAAGCAGCCCTGTGACTATCAGACTAGCCTTAAAATGCCAGATGTAATTCATGAAAACAGGGAAAATGCAACTCATTCCCTTCCTCTCTGCAATCCAATTCAAATACTCCCTTTATACTCATTTTCTTTTGATAAAGGCGGCTGTGGCTCAGGAGGTAGAGCGGGTCGTCCTCTAATCGGAAGATTGGCGGTTTGATTCCCAGCTCTTCCTGTCCACATGTCGATGTGTCCTTGGGCAAGACACTTAACCCCAAATTGCTCCTGATGGCTGTGCCATCAGAGTGTGAATGTGTATGAATGGTTAGTTTCCTCTGATGGGCAGGTTGGGACCTTGCATGGTAGCCCCTGTACCCATTCGGCGTACAAATATGGGTGAATGTGATTTGTAATAGATAAGCGCTATACAAGTATGGTCCATTTACTTTTTTTGTATCTATATCTTTCCTTTTTTGCTTAACCCACCCCTCTCCTTTCTCTCTCCCAGATACATGTCCATTTCAACCTCCCACTAATGGGATTTTATGATTATGTTGTGTGTTTACACTAGAGGTTGAAGTAAATGATGTGAGACACACTTTTCTGCCGGTCTTTTGTGACTGCAAGGCTTCATTAATATTGTTATGGGGATAAGTTGTATAAATATCTTAAAATGTTGTGCTATCCGAGATGACTCCTATTTCCACCATAAACTGCAGTTGTGTAACCACAACACTAAATTTAGTGACAAAGCTTATGACTTTGAGAGAGAGTACGAGCATCTGTTCATGCATATGTATGTTTGCCTAAATGTGTTTTCTAAGGATGACATCCCAGAGCTGGCAGAGAGTTTCCTGGTAAACATCACCGGTGTGGAGCTAGTTAGAGGGTCAGTTGGAGCAGGCCAGCCCAGTGTAAAGAGACCTGGTATGGAAGTGGCTGAAGTAACCATCCAGGAGAATGATGACCCTCGAGGGATTCTGCAATTGAATGTGTCTGAGGTGAGCGCAGGATCATCTTTGTGATTATAACTTGGAAATGACCATGTTAGAGAGTTTGCAGTCCTCTTGAACAATCTCTGAACTGATGCATAATGACACAAAAGACTAAATTAATCATGTAACATAATGTAATAGATATTTAATTCCTAAGTCATATTCTTCACTCTTTCTAAATATTTTCTCCAGGATATCCCTGGAATCATGCTGGTCTATGAGATACCACCACCAGACAACATCCTCCATCTGCCAGTAGTGCGACTTGCTGGTACAACTGGAAGACTGGTCATCTACTGGGAGGCTCAGCCCCTCACTGCCGATTTGAATGATTTCAGCCCTACATCTGGGAACATCACCTTTCAAGATGGGCAGGTAAATGGTTAAATTATCCAGATTTAAAATGAACTTGTATTAAATATCATTGAACCACAAGTAGAGGCTTTCCACAACCACAAACAATATACGTGTTATTATCTTGAAATCGTCAGTGTAAGATTTTGTTGCCTTACCCTTGTTCTTAGAGAGAAGCCATTATTGCCATCACCATCTTGGATGACGAACGAGTGGAGACTTCAGAAACCTTCAGAGTAAATTTACTGCGTGTGATTGGTGGTGCTCGACTCGGAGAGGTGACTTCTGTAACTATCAGCATTCCACCTAATGACTCACCTCTCGGACAATTTGGATTTGGGGAACTGGAGGTGAGCCTAAATTAGTCATAGTACACCTCCTCATTAAGCTGATTTGTGGATCACCTAGACTTAAAGACACCTACATATGTTGATACCTTCTCATTCCTCCACTGTGACAAAATAAAGCACCAACACCACCACCACAATATCATCACAGTGATCCTCAACTCTGGTATAGCTGGTGATGCATGTGATTTTGCTGTTGTTATTGCATCTAATAATCTTTCGTGGGCCCCTCTTAGGTTACTGTCAGTGAGCCAGATTTTGTGGATGATCCTGCTGCTGTGGCGACACTAGCAGTGCTGCGTAGTGAAGGAGGAGAGGGGGCGGTGACACTTGTGTGGCAGCTGGAAGGCCAGGCCAAAGATGACCTCTCACCTTTCAATGGAACACTTGTCTTCACTGAGGTACAGTATAAAAGGGATGGTGTCATTGTCCCACCGTACCATACAGTATTATTTATATGTAATGATGTAGTCTGCATGTAATAATATGCAATATCACTCACAACATCCTGTTGTTTTTTATTTATAAAGGTCAATACATAGGTATGATGCAAGAGTCTTCATGATGTCTGCTATACAGATATATTGTTTTAAACCTTCTAGACTGAATCAATGAAGACATTTGTGATAAGAGCCCTCGCTGACGCTGTGCTGGAAGGAGATGAGCACTTCACTGTCCAGCTGTTTCCTGCTGAGAGTGGTGCTGTCATTGACCCCCTAAATGGTCTGTATTTAGGAAAAAAAGTTGCACGGCTACTGCATCAATTTATTATTTTTTGTCTTTCATTGATATGTGCTCTCTTCACTGGTCATGTGCTCCTCCAGGCTTGGCCACTATCACTATCAGGGCAGACAAGGCTGCCCTGGGGATTATTGGAATAGCAGAGTTATCCAGGAATATCATCATTGGAGAACCTCAAGGAGATTACAATGGCAGTGCCGTGGTCAGGTGAGATAAACATCATTGGAAGACATATGAGAGCTTTATTTTTCAGTGTCTCCTTTGATTAGTTAAGAATGAATATGAAAATCCTTTGGTGTATGTATCATTTTGTATGTGTTTGTGTCTTTCAGCCTTGTGCGAGGGCCAGGTGTGTTTGGGGAGGTCCAGGTATACTGGAATATCACTCCGGCTGTGCTTTCGGAGTTCAAAGAGATCTCTGGCATTGTGACTATGAGAGACAGACAGTCTGCTGCAACCATCATTCTGAAGGTACTCAGATATATGGATTGTAGTGTTAACTGAAAAGTCAGGAGATTGTCTGCAGAATACACATATGTAGATCAAAATGCATCATAATGATGACCTTTTACATGCTTTCCATAAAAGTATCCTTGTCATGTCTATCATGATGCCAGGCCCTGGATGATGATTTCCCTGAGGAACGGCGTGAGTACCAGCTTACACTCACGTCTGTCACCCCAGGACTGGAAATCAGTCCCGTAGCACAACATGCCAAAGTTATTATGGCAGCCAGCGACAACCCCTATGGCCTGTTCTCCTTCACCCAGCACCAGATCAAGGCGACTGAGGAGGAGGGAATGGTGAGTACAGAGTCATATATATAGAACATATAGAGTACATCAGATATACCGAAGTAAAAACCTAACTCACAGCTACATGCTTTTCCCCAGATGAATGTGACAGTTAATCGCTCTTTAGGCAGTCAGGGTAGCGTGCAGGTCACCTATCAGACTTCTGGCGACACAGCAGTCAGTGGTGTTGACTTCACTCCAGCTTCAGGAAGACTACTTTTCACCCCAGGCCAGAACTCACAACAAGTCTCACTGCGTATCTATGATGACAGTCTTCCAGAGGGGCCTGAGTTGTTCTTCCTTTACATCACCACAGTGGAGCTAGTCAATGTCAGGTACAGTAAAATAAGCTGGAAATGTTTATAATGATTTCAGAAAAGATGTTGCAAGTTGTACTGGAGGGTCGAGTCATTCATCTTATAGACACTGCGGAGCCTTAATTTAGTCAAAATATTGTGTTGGTATGACTTTCAAAGATTTCTTGTCACTCTTCGTTCTGTGTCTCCCTCTGGTGGTCAGTGCTGTGGACTACACCGTGAGGGAGTCAGGTCTCCAGCTGGACCAGCCTCCAGCTATAGGCAACATCTCTTCTCTTACTGTGGTCATACAGACAAATGACAACGCTGAGGGTATCCTGGAGTTTAGGCAAGACTACATGAGCATTTCAGGTAAGTCAAAACAAAGGCACATTGAAAAGTAGCTGTTCAATTCTATCTTATGTGCAATGTTCAAGTAAGTACAAATATAGAACAGCTGTTATACAAAGTTTGCAATGACACCATGTGTTACAGAGAATATATAAAGACTGTGTATAAAATCTGTTTCCTCCTGTCTTCTTTTTTTCAGTTGAAGAAAATGCAGGCACTTTGTTGATCCCAGTGGTGAGGAGAGTGGGTTCATATGGACTGGTCTCAGCTCAGTTCATTTCAAAAGGCCTGAGTGCAACTCCTGACCTTGACTACATCCTGAATAATGGCTCAGTTGTGTTCAGTCATGGCCAGAATATGAGCTACATTAATGTTACTATCATAGATGACCAAGACAGGTGAGAGGATAAATTAAAAAAACATTTAGGTTGACTATTTAAGGTATACTGTATATTTGGGATACAATATCAGTGTTAAGTTGTACGTAAATCATCAAATTTGTTTTGAAATTGTAATACAATTTATACAGATATTCCTTTATTAAATTCAAAGTTGAAATTGTCTTCCCCAGTGAATATGCTGAGATATTTGAAGTCCTGCTAATTGGAGCTACAGGGGGAGCAGTCCTAGGATCTCAAAATGTTGCCATGGTAACCATCACCAAAAATGATTCGCCAAATGGGGTGTTGCGTTTCCTCAACGAGAGCCTAATCACCCTGGTCAACCCAAACTCCACTCTAAAGCTCAACCTTGTCTTGGAGAGAGCAGGCGGTCTAGTGGGCAATGCAACGGTATCAGACAGAGAAAATGACATCACTTCACTTCTCTCAGTCCTGGTTACTTCCAATTTACTGTCACGTCTTAGCTTTTTAAACTTGTTTTCTCCTTTGATAGGTTGTCTGGATCATCCTTGGCCCTAACAGCAGACAGGTCCTTCCTCCAATCAATACAGACATTAGAGATCCTGTGAATGGTTCCTTCTTCTTCAGAGATGGAGAGGAAGGTGCACGTACCATAGAGCTGCTTATTCTCCCTCATGGTGAAGTGGAGGTGGAGGAGACATTTGTTGTAGAGGTCAACATCCTGTCTGGGGACATAGATATAGATCCTCAGGCTGGCTCTGTAACACTGAAGGTACTCAATTGATTCATGACTGCAAGGTTGACTTCACTGAATTTCATGAATTAGAACACCTTTTGCAGAAGGAGATCTGATAGTGGGCTTCAACATCTCTCAATGTGTTTTTGTCTCCCAGATTGAGAAGTTTGGTGACCCAAATGGTATAGTCCAGTTTACTGAGAATGCTCTTCGAGAACGTGTTTATAATGAATCCACAGAAGCAGAGGGCCCATTCAACATTTCCCTATACATTACACGCAGAGAAGGTGTCATGGGTAACATCACGGTAAGATTACATCAACATCAGATTACATCAATGTGTATTTATGGGCATTACGTAGTATATGCCCCCTCAGTCACCAGTAAGCAGCAGAAATAACAAAATAAGTGGAACAATAAAGAAATGTGTCAATTATCATTTCTCCAACACCTTAGGTCCACTGGCAGATACAGAGTGACTCTAATATGGTAGGTGACTTCCTAGCCTTATCTGGCTCAGTGATGATCATGGAGGGCCAAAGGGAAGCAGAAATCGTCCTGAGTCTGATGCCTGATACAGTGCCAGAGCTGGAGGAGTTCTATACTGTCCAGCTCACATCTGTGGAGGGTGGTGCTACCCTAGATGCCAATCCAAACCTCATCAGCACCTGCATTAGGTTTGTTGTGATGGTTCTGTTATACTTAGTCACATGTGTTAAAAAGTTTAAACAAAAGTCAAAGATTTAATTAACTCAAAATTCACATTTCTCTCTCATCCTTAGGGTGAAAGCTAATGATGAGCCTCATGGTGTGTTTTCTCTGAACCCTGAGCAACAGTCTATAGTGGTAGTGGGGTCAGGGTCAGAGGTCAGCAGAGTTCTGGTCATGAACGTGACACGGCTTGCAGGGCTGTTTGGCAATGCTAGTGTGGGCTATAGGATCAGTGGAGGGATAGATGAAGTGATGGACATTGAGGAAATACTGGGAGGACAAGCTGAAGGAAGGCTGTTGTTGAGTGAAGGAGAGGCCTTCATAACTGTCACTTTGCCCATCAGCAGCCAGGTGAGGACTAGGATACTTAATGACAATTAAGACTTAAAATTCTGTGAATGATTAAAAGGACCCTATTTAAGTTTTTAACTAGTTTGTTTGTTTTTAAACACCCATACAGCACTTGTTTGTTTTTGTGCTCTTTTATCTGTAGGTGTTTTTGGCAGTGGGCGAGAGTTTCACAGCAGAGCTGACTGATGTTAAACTGGTCAGTCCTATTCTCGGCTCTCCGCCTCGTCTCCTTTATGGGGCCAGCATTGCTACGGTGACTGTGCCCGAAGAAGCTGCCAGCTCAGAGGTGAGTTGTAGATTTGGGTTTTTTTTTGTTTTTTTGTTGATATATGACCCAGCATAGATAACTTCCTTTTTATTGCCCCCTTTCAGGGCATTCAGAATTGTAAAAAGTGTTAGGGCCTCACAGCCTTGCTCAAGGACATTTTGTCAGGGTGGATATGTCTTCTGGTGATACACTTACTGTGTTACTTTGCAGTTTTTTGCTTAGGAATAATTCCTTAGTTGAATATGAGGTTCTCACATAAACAACATGGACATAATGTATCTGTTTTATTTAATTAAGAGTAATTTATACTTACAGCAAATTAATCAATAAACATCAGTTTGTTTAATTATTTCTCAGCCACGAGAGGACAAACTTTGATGCACTGCACCATACCCCTCTGAAATCTCTCTCCACAGTCTTTAATATCATGTAAAACTCACTTAAAGCCTTTATAACTGAGTTAGTGCTGAGTCCTTGACAGCTCTGTGAGCACTCAACTGTTCCTTGTCAAACCTTTTGAAAGGTCAATGTAACACACCAGAGCTAATGCATTTAGCTCGCCACTAATAATGAAATTTACAGTACATGACACACCTTGTGGACACCACAAAAAGACATATTATAACCAATAACTGGCTATAGCTACCTACATAACATACTACTGTGTATTTTTATACAATTCTAGTTCAGTGCTGTGAAATACAAAATAATTATAAGAGACAACAATGCATTTATATTGTTTTTTGCTGGCTAATAGTAAAGGAGACAACAAGATAAAAGTATAATTAATTGTCCTTGCTCACTTATGTTTTGCAGGTTGGTTTTGCCTCCCTGGCTCTGCAGGTTTCCAGTGTAGAAACTGGGAAATGTGAAGCAAAAGTGACACGAGCAGGGCTGTTTGGAGACATCAGGGTGCAGTGGAGAGCAGGATATCCTTCAGGACAGGCTCCCCCTGCCTTCAGACTTGGCGCTATCCTGCCAAGTTCAGGTAAGAAACCCAGTAGGCGAATAAAGCCCAAAAAACTGAATGATAGCAGCACAGATTCGGACATTTCACTGCACTTGCATTATTTCTGTCAGGTGATTTTGATAATGTGCTCCTTCCTTATATTCAGGCTCATTAAACCTGGCCCATGGAGAGAAGACTAAAGCCATATCTCTGGCAGCTATTGATGATGCATCTGAGCCAGCTGCCTATGCTATACACCTTACTGCTGCCACCTCCAGCACTGTTCCAACCGGTACTGTCAAGCTCAGGTAATGCTTTCACAGTGGTCTGAAGTTGTAGTACAGTCAGTATGGGGATTCAAGGAAAAGATTTACTTATGTAGATTTTTAAATAATAGATGAAAATTAGACTTAATGTTTGTTTAAATCAAATTAATCTGTCTCCCTGCACAGGTCAGGATATACTGTGGCAGAAGTGGAGCCATTTGGAATCTACCAGTTTGCCCCTGAATCCCGGCAGCTGGTTATTGCAGAAGACATCCAGACTATAACACTCTACGTTCAGAGACTCTACGGTTCTCGTAGCAACACCACCCGCCTGTCCTATTCAACAATAGCAGGCAGTGCAGCAGCAGGAGAGGACTTTATTGCAGTGCCAGACGGCCACTTGGTCTTTGACTCTCCTCGCCAAACCAACACTTCTCTCCGCCTTTCAATACTTGACGACTCCCTTTCAGAGCCTGATGAATACTTTCACATCAACCTAACAGATGTTCGAGTCCTTACTCCAGTCTCAGCATTGGCAGATACTTCTCCGCGTCTCAACCCTCAGCACAGTTTGGCCACTGTCACCATCCTGGCTAGTGATGTGACTGGCGGAGTGCTGAGTATTGGCCCTGAACTGGTCCAAGTACCAGAAGACAGGGATGAGGAGACCCAGCTGGAGCGGAAGGTGGTTCTGAGGGTGCGCAGGTCTGACAGTGTGGCTGGGGCTGTGAGAGTCCGGGTACAAGCATATGGAGGTGTGTTTGTTTTATTGCACTTCGCTATTGCTCAATTACATATTTAATTATATTTGAATTCACTGTGATGTTTACAGTTTTGCTTTAGTTTGTGTTGCTGTGTGATTTAATCCAGATGGAAGCACAACGCCTCTCCCTTTTGCTGTGGAACCTGTTGGGACCTTAGCAAAGGAGAATCAGGACTTCCACTTGGAGTCCACTATAGTGTCCCTGCAAGCTGGTCAAAATGAAGCCGAGGTTATCCTCCTCATCTTGGATGACTCTGAGCCCGAGGGACAGGAAGTATTCTTCATCTACCTCAGTGATCCCGAGGGAGGGGCGCAAATCACAGACAGTCCAGACCAGGGCTTTGGGGCTTTTGCCAGGATCACCATCCTTGGTAAAATAACAAAAGAAAGATCTTTGTTTGACCCCAGATCAAGATCTAATAGAACTTATTACGCGTTCTTTTCCAGTTCTGCAAATTTATTAGCAAATAAAAATGTTCCAACATATTCATTTCTTGCTATGTTTTCTAGTCTCGATGTTCTTTTGATTATAGGACTAAATTAATTCCAAGTGTGTCCTTGGGGTCTAATCAAAAAACCTGCAGACATATGTTTGTTATTTGAATGAGTGATTCAGTATATTCATCCAGTTTCACTAATGCTATTTGATTTGCATTAGGTCACTATTACATTAGTATCCTGCAGCTATTTTGGGCCTCCTGGCATTACTTCTCACATAATCACTGCAGTGGGCAGATTATTATGATTGATTACAAAGTACATAATTATGTGGTTGTCTGGTTATGATGAAATTAATTTGTACCATTAATCTGTACTACCCATACCAGGGAGCGACTTCCACAATGGTATTATAGGCTTCAGTCTTAATTCTCTGATGGGCCAAGTTCTGGATGAGGATTCAGAGAATAGAACCACTCGGCTCTACCTGCAGAGACAGGAAAACAGGTAATAAAACTGCATTTTTTTATCCATTGGGTAAAATTTAAGGTTAATATGTTATTGCCTCAAAGAAATTGTTCTGTTTTATTTTTTTTTTGTTATTTCTAGTTATTTTGTACAATCTTTTCTCTCTGTTCAGAGCCTTTGAAGATTTGCAGGTCTTCTGGAGAGCTACCTTCAACAAGACAACTTTATCTCTTGTCAATAATGGAGTCAACCTAACCAAACAACTGGTGCAAACCTCAGGAACTGTGCTGTGTAGGAGAGGACAGATAATCTGTGCTCTTACTGTGGAAGTCCAGGATGATGAGGTAATAGAAGTGGGAGAAGCCCCTAGTGCAAGCAGCATGTGCTTCAGTGTGCTATAATACAGCTGATTCTTCCACCCTATAAGAATTGATTATCAAGTTTATAAGCCAACATATGTGGGGGAATAATGATTTACTTTATATATGTAATAATAAGAAATGCTGTGGTGTACAAAATAAAACTCAATCACTCATCTGTGTTCCTGTAGGAACCAGAGTACCAGGCATGGTTCTTAGTGGAGATTTATCAGGTGGGTGCAGGCGCTACCATTAATGCGACAACCCGATTTGCCAACATCACCTTGGTTGAGAGCGACAATCCACAAGGCATCGTGTACTTTGCTGTGGGACACAGACTGCCCATCGCCACCCCGATGACCACAAGACTTAGTCTCCAGGTCTACAGAAGATCAAGCACAACTTCCGCCATGTCTGTACAATATCGCACACTGGTAGGTTACACATAGATTTGTAGTTACTAAGCACAAGCAAACATTATGGCATATACATGCACATATAAGTACTATAAATACAATTGGGCACACAAACAAACATCATCTTGAAACTGTATTTACAATCTACTTGGATTTGACTTTTATGGGAAACAAATAGGACAAGTTTTTGGCCATCCACCTTTGCCTCGGTGGTGTCATTCTGGATAGTAGGAAATCCCGTTTTCAATCTAGGCCAATATGTTTCAAACCATTTAACAGGCCAAATAGGATTTTCCGCAATCGTTGAAATCGCAATACCTGAACGATGTCTCCAACTGACCTATCACAAATCTAATAGTATACTGATCTAATTTGGCTCATTTATAACACTGTCATTATTTAAGCCAGTTAGAAAAACGTGATCATTTGATTATGTCACATTTTAACTTCTACAACTGAGCCCCAAGATTGGGATATACAGTGGTTTTGTCAAAGATTTTCCCTTATTTCACAATACTGGAAAATTGGAAATATTCTTTTTTAGGAACATGATTATTTGCAGTTTATGTTGTTTTCTCATTTTGGACACTTCCTTGGATCAATTTGGAGAAAAACAGAGTCTTAGTCGAATTCTGTATCTTAATGCAGAAATGCCAGAAAGATACCAAAAGTACCAACTTTGCATGATATAGTCCTTAATTTATGTAGGTACTTTAAAATGGAATCCAAATAACAAGACTGTATCTGTTATTTTACATTTCATCTAATGGTTGTCCCTGGAAAATTTCACTCTCTCCTTCAACTATATGAATATAGTGGTCATGGTTTATTGATACTTATAAAGTTCAAAGAGACCAGTGTTCTCTCCTCTCCTCACATTTTTTTCTCATTGCCACCCTTTCTCTGTCTGAGGAATAATGATTAGAGATATCTTGGCTAGACGCAGCTCAGGGGCATAAAGTCTCTACTGGTACTCACAGTATTTGATATTGGAGATGAAAGGTAGAGAGTGTCTGGTGCACTCAACAAAATTGAAAAGCCTCACTGAGACACATGGCCAGGTCATCTGCTTTCATCTCTCAGAACTAAAGCATGTCGCGACACATAAGCTTTTATACATAACAAAAGCCCAGTCCTTCATTTACATTAAGCTTTCATCCCAACTTTCACAACATGGTCAACTTCACTCATCTATATGTGCTCCAATTGCTGTGCAAAAGACAATTTGGCCTTTGTAATAGAGTAGCCTGAGGTATGGTTGTTTTTGTTGAGTGTTTTCAGGTAGTAAGTTTTTGTCATTGTTCTTACATTTTGTGGGTATATCTCAAACAAGGCAATTGCGGCACTCTTGGTTTATTTTGCAGAGTAAGTAAGGTTAACATGACTCCATGAAACGTCTGTGTTTTTTTCTCCTCTAGGAACTTCCCAGAGATGAGATGGTGGGACCCTCTATAATTCGGCCTGCTAAAGCAGGAATGGATTTTCCTAAACAGGAGGGTAGACTTACTTTTGATGCAGGCCACCATAACACATCATTGGAAATTTACCTGACACCTGACCTTGCTTCATCCTTGCCCACACCTAAGCGCTTCCAAGTTGAGCTCTACAATGCTACGGGGGGCGCCAGAGTGCACCCTGAGTTTGGGATCGCCAATGTGACTCTGGTGTCAAACGCAGCAAGTGAAGCTGTGTGGGTCTTACTGGACCAATTACACCAGCCTCTTGATGCAACTATATTGAACCAGGTGCTGCAAAGACTGATCAATAAGGTCACCATGCCTCTCACGCGTGAGCAGATGGCCGCTGTGCTTGAAGCTGTGGGAAAGGTAAGAGAGTTGATAGTTGAGATAACAGAGGACAAAAGTATTTCTGATATACTCTGTAATAACCACATCTTATTTCAAAGGATTGTGATTAATTCTCATTGAAGCTGGAAGAGCAAATAGGACAGTGTGATATCATATAATGTCCCACTGTTCTATCTGCTCCTACACACTATCAATATCATGATATGAGACTAGACATCATAGAATATTTTGTTAAAGCATACATTACTTATGTTACTAATTGCTCTATGATTTTCTTGTGTGTGATATCGTCTGAAACCAAAAGTAAATCTCCCCAGAATGTCATCACATTGGCAATATGATGAAGCTAAATCTGCTCTCAACAGAAACAACCTAGTGGCGTTTTACAGTTTATTTTCACTCCTGTCACATTTTTAAAACTGTATGACTAATGAGTCTCTGATGAGGGGAACACTCTCTTGCCTCTACATATTCTTCTGATTACATTTTTTCACCACCTGAAGGCCGTGAGTCTGTGCAGTAGTTTGTGTCAGACAGCTCTATGCTAAAGGGCACACATCGTCTCCACTTCACTATTCTGACAACTCTAAGAACCACTTGAAAAGGTCTCAGTTGTCATTCTACATGAGCGCTCTTATTACTACTGCTCTGATGTTAGAGTCTACAATATTGCGTGTGCTCAGCCTCCAGACAAGCGAAGACACCACTTTAATATGACGGAGTGTGTGGGGGGACGAAAGAGAGAAAGCAGAGACAGCAGAAATGCCAACATGAGGATACGTGGGAGGAGAGAGAGAGTGAGCAGGAGATGAAACACTGCAGAAGAAAATGACATTAACTCACTATAAAAGAGTTATAAGTGCTGCATAATATCGAGGCCTAAACCGCAAAAGTGACAATGCCAGAGCCAGAAGTGTTGGAAAAGACAAATATCGCACGCTAAAGTTTACTCAAACACAGATCACATGCATATCAGTGACAGATGCATGCAATAATACCTGAACGGAATTCTCAATGCATTTTTGTTTCTCTCTCTGTTTTTCCTGAGCCAGGTGCTTACAGTAGCAGAGAGGGCTCCTTTACAGGAAAGCAGCCGGAATTTGACCTATGACCTGCTGTGTGCATTGGCCAATCCCAGCAGAGTCGACACACAGGGCCTTAGCCACCTTGCTGAGGTGGCTGAAAGATTTGCATTCTCCCTCCTCACACGCAGACAATGTGAAATGTGAGTATCCCTGTGCAAAAAAGAGTGAAGAGTGAGGAATGCTATTAAATCTACAGAAGACTTTTTGGGTTGTTGGTCTTTTGAGGTCTTTGAAGATTTTGGACATAACTTGCTTTGAAATTTTGAGATGTTGAACATGTTGTAGACACCAATGATTTTTTCTCTTAAACATTATTAGCAAGGTTTTCATGCTTGGTATTATAAATGTGTTATTTTTGTGATTTCTCTAGAGGGGGAACCATCCTGGACAAGTGTCCATATATGTCCATCTCTGCCTTCCAATGGTACCCCACACAGATCAATGGACACAAATTCAGGGGCCGTAATGCAGACTTCTTCCAACTCCCAGATACCTTGTTGGCAGTACCAGCAGCCTTGACTCCCGACTGTGGAAACCTCAGTCGGATTCAACTAACTGAGTTTAGAACTGAACACTGGTTTCTCACCAATGATACAACCACTGCTCTCAATGGGAAGGTGGGAAAGCTCATGTACTTTTATTTAGTTTACTGTAAATAGCAAAGGAAGTTAATTTTTTTTATTTTTTTTTTTACTGCTGGGGAAATTATTTGATTGAAACAGCAGGTGGCAGTATTGCCCCAAAATAAACTAGCCATGCCTTTTTAGTTCATTGCACAGCTAAGTCCCCTCTTCTGTTGTCCCTGTTGATATGTAGGTATTCTCAGCCAGCCTCCAGGACAGAGGGTCACGACCCCTAGGAGATGGTAATGAGGTGGTATATCGTATCCACACAACTGGTCAGCAAGTTAAACCTGGCCGGTCACTGTGCCTTCTCTGGAACCAGACCACTGCAAGGTAATCCACCACAGACAGACATATGCAGGTACATGCTCAGCTTCTAAATAGGCCAAAGACAGCTACTTGACACCCACAATATATATATATATATATAAACATCCACTGCTAGTCAGTGTGAGTGGTTAAGGTTGTTTGTATTTTATTCCAATGTATGCCTGATAAACATACAGTACCAGTTAAAAGTTTGGACACACCTTCCCATTCACTTAAATGAGAGTGAATGGGAACTAGTACTGTATACGTTTTATTTTATTAATTATTATTATTTGTCTCAACTACCTACTATTATAACTCCTTTATTGCCTCTCTTTGATGATTGATACATTTATACCATTTGAATAGTCTGTCATCCTCACACTTATTGTGTGAGTAAGGTCAGTTTGTTAAGTGGACTCTCTGTGACCGTGGGTGAAGTCACATCGCTTTCTGTTTAAAATCTGCGCACTCTGAATCCTCCCACTCGCCCTCAGTTTGTTGAGGACATTCCTGGGGCTTGGAGTGGGACTTGGCTGGAACACAGTGTTACAAGTTAAGAATTGGCAGGTTCGGTTTGGCCGGAACAGCAACTTGGACGATGTATTCCAGATAACAAAACTGATGAGAGAACTGATAGGGAAAGAGAGCAAAAGGTGGAGAGGAAAGCAAAGTCACAGACAGGGAAAGGACGCTGTTACAGCAAAACTCTCTTGCTGTGAATGGCAGGTCAAAATTAAAATGTCACCAAGGATGTTTTTTGCTTTTGAAAAACAGCTCAAAAGTCTTTTCATTCAATGTTTGTGCCATTGAATCTAGCACAAATTATAATGCTCATGTTTGTCACACAGAATCTTTCAAGGGTAAATGTGACAGCAAATAACAATCAAAGTCAAAATACCAGAGAGCAGATGCCTTGTCCATGTTTTTTTGTAGTTTGTTGTTAGGGTAGTATCTTAACTTGTTTTTTCTCTTTCTTTCATCACTTTTTTCCGCATCATTTCTCCATCTCCTCTCCTCTCCTCACCTCTAGCTGGTCATCAGATGGTCAGTACTGCAGGGTTGTGAAAGAGAGTGGGAACTATGTGGAATGTGCCTGCTCCCACTTGTCTATCTACACGGCCTACGCAGAGTTTACAACTCTTGCATCTTACAACGAGGCCTTCTATGCTTCCGGATTTATCTGCATCTCAGGTACAAAACAACATCTTCCCATATCTTGTCTTCAGCATTTCTCACCTTGTTTTCCTGTGTTTTTTTTTGTCTGCCCACTACCTGTCTGCCTCTCTCTTTAGCTTCCTCTCTTCCATATTCATCTCACATTGTTATCAATAGTCATTCATTTATAACAAATGCTGGTTCCATGTTTTTCTCCTCCTCAGGCTTTGCATTGGCCATAATATCCCACGTGCTGTGCTCCCGTTTCCCCATGTTTGCTGCCAAACTTCTCACTCACATGATGGTGAGCTGCCTTGGAACCCAGGTAATACAATTCTGCTAAGATCCTCTTGTGTAGTACTGAAACACTTTTTCTATACAGGCCACAATATTAACACCCTCAATTGACTGCTTTATGAAAGCCGAGACCTTCACTCCCACACCATCTGTATTATCTGTTTCTCTGACATTTTCATCTGTTCGCATCTACTGATTTTCTACAAGCTAGAAATTTAGATGGATGGGGAACTTGTAGAGGTTGTTATAGACACATTTATCTCTATTTGACTGATGGATTGTTAGCGCACATACATTAACACAGCTGTAATGTGTCTGCAGTGCAACACACACCTTCACTTTCATGAGTGCCTGTACTAATACTGACTCAAAAATAGAAGAAAACACATGCGTGTACTTTTTTCTTTATTAAAATCTTTTATATGTGCACACACGCACGCACGCACACACACACACATACACATAAGCTGCCACTTTCTCTTACTGGCCACCACACATGGCACAGGTTCTTTCTTGGAAATGTGCATAGACATGAAAAAACATCATCAAATGTCATTGGTTGCGTAGTTTGCGGGCCGATGCGTCCTGACAACGCAACCATGCCCCCCGCACTCTCGCCCATTAAAAACGCAAGCTGTCACATAAGCAGTGAGCGAGATAGATATGTGGCTGCAGGTTAGTCTCTCAGCTGGTCCTAACCGTGTGTGTGTGTGTGTGTGCGTGAGTGAGTGCGGGACTGGTAATTTTCCACTGGTCCCCCCTCTCTTTGGTTGACAAACATGAGCCCCTACTAAAGCAGACTGTCGTTGGGGGCTAACCACCTCGGGCTCAACCTGTTTATGGCCCAGAGAGAGCCCCTGAACCTAAAAGGGTTTTGGATGGAAAATTCCGTCCTGTTCTGTTTCCTTGTTGATACTGTACTGTATGTTAAGGTCTTTTTCCTTGGATGTGCACGTGTTTGAGATTGTGCTATACTTTATAAAATACATGCATGTTTTTCTGTGGCCTTCTGGTCAAGGCGGGTTGACGAAGGCCTGGTTGAATTCCAGACTGTCAAACTGAAGGCCTAACTCAATGTGCACTCTGGTATTAAGATATTCCTTCTAAGTAGTTGTCCAGTACTGTTGGGAGTATTTTGGAGGTAATGATGGGCTCACAGTGCAGGATGTGCTGAATTAAAATAGACCAGTTGACGTCATTTTCTTCACTTAACTATGCACTTTATCTTGGATCTGGACTGGCTAGCTAGAAACAGACAGAATATAATTTCCCTTTTATATTAACCTCTGGGAACTATACTTCTTCCCTAGTCTCTTTTTTGTGTCCAACATGTCCACTCTCCAGTATTCTTACTGACAAACCAATGAGATGGTCAAATGGATCATCAAATGGGCTGAATATACCTTATTGACTGACTTCCATTGTTAAAACATGTATGGAGTGGACATGACTCTAAAACATGTGACACATTGACAAAAAAATTTCACCACAAGGTCTGTTTAGTAACTAATCTGACATTTTTACCATTCAGTTTTGTTTTTGGTTACCTGCCTTGATCGCTGAGAAGGGCGTTCCACGTTTTATTATGGATGAATTATATCCCTGTATTTTAGACGAACTGTTTTAGGTTTTAGTTTCTGACGTCATTCTGCAATTCCAGTGAAGTAGGCTTTCCTGATTTTGTTTGTTTTCCCCTATTGCAGTTCCAGTGAAGTAGGCAATAGTTGTATAAGTACACTAACAAAACTAAGTAATGCTGGCATGCTAAAACCTATATACTGGAGTCAGTCTGCATCTATTAAATTGGAGCAAAGCAGGCACACCCATGTCCAGTGGATTTAGAGGTTTTTGGTGGAAGGATCAAATTCAATCAATCCTCAGCCACCTTTCAAAAAAAATCCTATCATATGAATTAATAATTAAAGAAAACTAAATTAATGTTAGACTCAGGCTTGTGACTAACAATATTTATTGTACTTAATATTGTATTTGATAAGCATCACTGTAGAGATCATTTTGTATTTTTGACAGTGCAGCACACAGTATCTGACTGTTTTTTGATGCACCTTTGCAATAAGATGTGTCTATGTCAGTAAGGATTCATCTGAATCCACATCTTGGTAAAACCGAGGCCATAGCTGTTGCTCCTATAGCACTACATGGTCAGTCACATGACATGCCATCGGTAGATCAAAGTCAGTCCTCTGTTGTTTTTTCAAGTTATGCATCTTTTTGAATCTGTAATACGCTGCAGCATTTTATATACATATATATATATATATTACAGTCAAGAGTAGGCATTAGGACGTGATTTGTGTTAAATCTCTGTATTAAGAGGTCCAAGGATCTTGCATCTTTGATAGAAAAGATCTAATTAGTGCGACAGAAACGTCTTCTGAACTTGTGGGTCTCAGCCTTGCTTGTGTCTCACCATTGATTTGAACTGTCAGGTCTAGCTCCAACCACCTCTGACAGAGGACTCTCTTTCTGTGGTGGCTGCACTGTAATTAGTCACTGACGCTGCCCTCTGTGGGCAGAAAATTAAAGCTGCCGGTTTGATTTATTTCTCTTTGCAACAGCTACAGTCAGCAAGAAAGAACTAGAATAATATCCCACTCCTCGACTCAGGAAAAGCAGAAAATGTACTTCAAATTTCTTCAAACTGCCACTACAGCATCCTCCCAGTGTTTTCTATCTAATGTGTGTCCAGAAGTCTAATGTTTATTTCTTGATCTTCAAGATTTAAATTTTAAGGAAGGGTAAAGTACGACAACTCTGATTGTACAGTATTAGATTTATTCTGCAGACATATTTTTTTCCAATGTTATTTCAGTCATAGAAGCAGGTTGTTGAAGGTGTCAGGAGGTCAAATAGGCTGGAACTGATCTGTGTTGGTATCAAGACACACATGGGGCAACAGAGAGCGGACACTGACAACGATACAGACGTCAGACCACCTACTGAGAGAGAATAATGATTTGTCCTGTCCACCACCTCCAGGGAGAGTCGTCTCACTTTAAACGATCGTGGTTTATGTGTGTCTGTGTGTGCGCGCCGCTTTGTCACATCAGAGGTAGTGCGTTGACAGGCTCTGGCCAGCAGTTTGCCCTCCGCTCAGCAAGACAACTGAAGATTGTCTGTGTAGAGTGGAAATTTACCCAGTGCATATGTACTGTGTAAGTGAACCTCACCTGTACGTGTGTATGTGTGTGTGCGCGCATTGGATTTTGTGTGTGCCAATCATGTAAGGGCTCATCAATCTACCAGCAATTTCTCTTTGACTGAACTACAGTTGTATGTGGTCCCAATACACCCACATGTGATGTTACATTGCTGGCGTAATTTTGCATTCAGTTTTACCAAAACATAAAATGGTGACAGCAGAGACAGTTCATAAATTTGATGGACATTTTTGGGTAGATGCCTCAATTAAAACACAACTAGATTGCTTATGGTCCCATAATCTTTTCCCATAAATTGGCTCCTCAAGCACTTTCTCGTCTCATTCAGATTCATCTATTTCTCTCTAATTTCAAAGAAAGTGGTCGATGTTTGCCTTCAGGTCATGGCTTTAAAGATATTCCCATAGTTGTTTCCAGGAAAAGGTAGAGAACTGTCAAAGAACTTATAGTTCTTCTATAGTACTGTATACTGTACCTACAGTGTCAATGAAAAAACTGTAAACTTACAGTTTCTTATTTATCAAATTAATATTATTGAAAGAACTTTAATATTTCATATAAAGTATGTAAGTCCAGTCAAGATCGCGTATGTGCTCAGAAACATGTATTTAAGTGCCAGTGTGAGAAAGGAAAATCTAATCTCCATCTCCACTGCAAACAAAACACAATTTAATTTCTCATCCATTGTGATTTAACAGCCTTCCAGGACTCAGACAGCCATTCCCACATGCTCAAATCGGTGTTTACCACAGTGTGTTTTATTCCAGTATCTGGGAGGTGTTTAGGTGACTCTTAGTTCTGGTTATAAAGGATTTCCTGGTAGCTCTGGGACCGGCTCCAGCATTCAGACCTACTACTACTCAGTTCACAAGCACATACAGCACACTAACCCGACACCACACCCACCACCCTCACTTCCTGTCTTTCAGCAGAATAAAGAAACTGTCTGATTGCCGCAGGGATGCCTAAAACTTTTCGTCTGTCGTCACTGTGTACGCATATGTGGGGGCGGTACAGTTTTTGAGAAGCGTGCATGCAGTTTCTCAGCTCTCCAGGAAAGGGGATGAATTGCGTAATCCGAGACCTTACCGTTTCCTTGTCTGTAGAACGTAAGATCAACACAAGTCTTTGTAAACAATGTGAGTGACTGTTTTTCCTGAGGAAGTTCCCATCATGGCCAATCAATCACTAAATCAATAAACAGAGAGTGAGTTTTTGTGTGTCTACACTCTGGTTGACGTCAGACAATATGCCTATCTTATCCTATTCAGTGCTTATACCCACAAGTGTTTGGACACAAAATGGGAAAGCTAAAGGAGGGGAAAAATGAGAGGAAAATATGATGTTTTTCGCGTTTTCTTCTTCCTTCTCTTGTCGATTCTCAGCCAATAGATTCATCCAGTATATTTTTCTTAGCTATAATAAAGAAAAGTGCCCTCAATGCTTTGACAAAAGTGTTCTTTACAGTGAGTTTTCTTTACTCTCTAGTCTTTGTGTCCTTTTTGCTTGTAGTTGTTAAGAAATGAACCACAAGATAAAGTATATATCTTGATTTTAATGCAATCCTAACCTCTTTACTGTCTGTCAGTCCAAGCTAATGGAAGGCAAGGGTATAAAATATCAGCAGTCTATGCCTGTGTGTGTGTGTGTGTGTGTGTGTGTGTGTGTGTGTGTGTGTGTGTGTGTGTGTGTGTGTGGGCGTGTGGACAGGACAGTGGAGAGGTGAAGATGGCCTCTTGGGAGACTCACATTACACTCCACTGGCTGGTCCAACACCTTGCGCATAGTGTTTGCCCTGACTCACCTCCTCCTCATCTGACCTGTCTTTGCCTGACACAGGAGGATCTTTCTTTTATACAACACTCAGTGTTCATTGTGGCCTTCTTGACTTCACTGTGTCTGTTATCTGATACTGGAAAAAAAAACGATAAACCACACAAAGTAAAAGCTATAATTTTTCTCTCGTAAAGTTCCTTTCATGTCTTCATTTTCCTGTTTCACTTTCACCTGTCCTTGAAGCTTCTTCTTTCTCCTCTCACCTCGGCTTTATTTCTCAAAATGATGACTGATGTGCCTATTTCTATTCTCTGTCCCCTTTATCATTCTGGCTGCTGCTGGGCTTAGCTGGGAGCTCTAACATTATGAGCCACAAAAAGCCTGTCTCACTCTGTCTCAGCCTCTCCCTCTGTCGTTATCCCTGTGGAAGTGGCCGGGCACGTCCTGTGTGACTCATCAGTTTTGATGTTGCTTTTCCCTAAACTGGTTACAGACAGTCCAATGACTCTGATAGACCAAACATAGGGAGCTAGGACCATTTTCGTCATGTTTTAATATCATCAACTGTGGCCTTACTGCTAGTCCCTAAAGGCAGCCTGTGGAGTTCTTGTTTGTTTACATTTTGTGTTTCTCACAAGGACACATTGTGTGTATCCTTGAGGCACAACAAATGTGCTGAATGCATTTTTTCCTCATAAAACATTTGCAAAACTTTTTTTTTGTATTTTTGTATCTATTTTGAAACCTGCATTTTTTACATCCATGTTTACGTTGACTCATATTCTTCTTTATAAAAATGACAGACTTCATATAGTGTGAATGCACTAAACATTTGCATAAGTGCCCTGTGCAGTCAGCAGGAATGTGTATCTCGTCACCACCCACATGCTATTAATTGTCCTCACAGTAGAGTATAAGATGCATTACCGCATAGTGCAAATAGTGGTGAAAATACTGTGTTATTTACATTCTTTATTTCTTCACTTCTTTTCATGAGGATACAGTAATACATTATAATACAAAGTAGTCAACTATTTTTTGTCCTTTCCTGGAACACTGTATACATTCCTTTAATCTTACATGTGCAACATCATCAATTTAATTTGTGTTTTTAATTTGTGAGAGAAATTTAACCTCCTCTGTAGCTGTTACCCGCGTCACATAAAGACAGAACTCTAAAGGCAGCAACTACTCATGAATTGGTCTAGTTATTTATCTACCAGCGTGGTCAGACAGTACTCTTATCTGAATGACATCATGGGGCAGCCATTAGGATGTAGCACAAACACACACACACACATATAATCTTCCGGTAATGCAGGTCATCCTTGTATGTCTAGTACAGATTTACCAGGTAAACTATTGATCAGTAATAATCAATAGTCTTTAACAGTCTGTCTTTATCAGCTCAGTGTTTGACTCACTTTGGGCAGTATTCTAATGGATAGTAAGGACATTTCTATTTACTGTGCATAGGTTGCAAGAAATTGTGTGTGTGTGTGTTTCTGGTCACCTATCTGCACCTCAGATTTGTTCATATGCAAGAGCAATTTAAGCTGGGTTAATCAAGCTGATTTCCTAACCATCCCCTGTGCTGGGCCAGACTCTGCCCTTTTTGGACTCTGGAAGTTACACTGTCATTTTTGCCAAATATGTGTTGTCCTAAGAACTGGTGACCCTAGAAATATAACATGAACTTTCCTCTATTCCAGAAAAAGCACAGTAAACAGCAACAGGAGGCCACAGTACCCTCTCACCTTCATCAGGGTTCAACCGTTAGCTCCTGCCTTGCCTTGGAGCTGTGAGACACAGGGCAGCACATATCCAAAAGCAAATTATTCAAGCTGTCAATTCCTTGGGCAGTTAATTCTGGGGTGACAGGATATTTCAGTTATACTCACCCTTTGACAGTAGAACAAGTCACTGTGTTGAGTACATCAAACAAAATAGCAATGTTCAGTACACTTGGAGCAGATCGGATCCTTCACAGCACAACTCAAAGAAATATAAATATAGTACAGATTCACATTGATAAAGGTTTTGATTAACACAGCTATTCAGCTACAATATACTCTATGTTGTTATATTATTTTAAACCAATATTTTGAAAACTCCCTGTGCAGTAGGAATTAAATCTATCTATCCAACATATATGACCTATTACTTCCCTTGAGGTGTAACACATTGACTTCCCATCAATTACCTGCATCAGTAGATAAAGATAATATAATCAACAGATGATATCTGAGAGGAAAATTGCTCATGGCAAGTCAAGTCAAGGGCTTGTATCATATATCAGTTGCTGGTATCCCTGTAATCTTATGCCATTATGAAGGAGTAATAATTTAAAAGGCCAGGAGGTAGTAAATGTATTAGCATGAAGAAAATCTGTTGAAAAACTAACAGCTGTCATTGTTGGCCTGCTATACTTTCTAAACTCTGTAGCAGCAGGCACCTTTACCTGATTCAGCGGGGTCATTCTGTTTGCCATGAAGGGCTTTATCAAACAGGGCCGCTGACACCATGAATGACAAACAAAGTGGGGGCCCTACAGAAGTCTGCAGTATCCTGCTCTATTTTTGGAGTTTGACAGCTTGTCTTGGCAGACCTTTATGTGTGGAGAGGAGTGAACTTTGGAGGTTTAGAAGAGTGAAAACAAGATTTACCCTGAAACTATTGAATTCAGTGGTGTTGCCATCCTTGATAGATAATTCCAGTGGTTTTCTAGGTTAGGTTGTATAGGATGTTTCCTAGTTTTTATAACATATGACACAGCATATTACTGTAGAATTAATGTTGTCTGTGTTGAGCTATATTGTGCAATTAATATTTACTGAATATTTATAGGTAGTCATTAATTGTGAAGAATCATTTTGAAACCATTTGAAGATTTCTTGTGCTGGGAAAACATGGGAGAGTGATGGAGTAAGCTGTGTGATGCCAGCTTAATGGCCTGAAATAGAAAATGAGTCGCCGAACTTCCTCGAAGAATCAGGAAATGTTGAATGGAGGAAGGAAATGGCGAATGGTCTAATCAAATTGAACTGTATCTATAAAAAGATCTTTTGTTCTCGGTTTATCAGAAAATTATAATCAGTCTACTTTGTCAGTTTGTTTCTAGCTTGAATCTTGAATCTCAGTCTCATCCTGAACATGATTTAATAATTGAAGTGACGTGATGACAACAGCAGACAAGCCGCTGATTGCAAGTACATTACCTCACAAACATATCTTGACGACAAATATATTAAACACATAGAATGATAAACATATATATATATACACATATTCCACCAGATGCGTAGGAATATGCTGCACACTCAACATACAAAAACATATGCAAATGTTGTTCACGCTGTTTTCCAAGAACCACAGCCAGCTCTTCAATGTGGTAGTTATGCAACACATGCATACGCTTGCATTATTAGATACACAAACATATATAAGCATGCTCAGATGGCTTTGTGAGCAAATACTCACTCCGACTAATACGCACATACACAGAGAAGCAAATAACATCACACACATTCACTCAGCCTTCAGCTATTGGCCAAAGTGACCTGTAGAGGTCTCTGTAGCTCCACAGCCAGAGCCAAGTTCAACAGCAGATGTGATTGAGGTGCCTAATCAATGATTCCCCAGACTTACTCTTATTTACGTACTTACTCTTACTCATTTTTATGACTAAACCTTTTTGGAGCACACTATGACGTGCTGTAATCCAGATGATGTTCTTAGGATGAATTTGCTTTTACTCACATCTAAGCTGTAAACAACTTCCCCCTTACAGGATCTGAACAGCCAAACAAGAGGCCATCTAGTGCTGATTCATCTAAGTATATATATACAAATTAAAAAACAGTTTAATGTTTAACTGCAAATAAACATAAAGCCAAAGTCTTCAAAAGATTATGCTTATTTAGTCTAGTTTGGATACGGTAGTTAAAGAGGGCCAATGGAGACATTATACAGCACATGATAATATAGACTTGAAAAGCAAAGAACAGTGTACTATATAGCAGAGTGGTGTGTGTGCAGAAGCAGCATGAATGAAGTGTTTATCTTGATCAGGCTCTTCACAAATTGATTCCCTTTACAGTCTCTCATTGATAGACACTGAGAGCCGCTACGGATCAGCCACTTTGCACGGAGGAGATCACTCCTAGATCGATGGCCTGTTGGACGGCAGTGGATGAGGCTTTTTCTGTAGGCTTTCTGATCAACATGATTAGACTTGCACTCATCTTACCGATAACCTGCTGAAGCGTGACAGTACTACAGATCTGCAAGTGATGCAACAGGTCACCATAAAAGAAGAGACCTGTGTGTGCTTTATTTCAGACAGCTTAATGGTTTTCTGCTCACCTGTGTTGTAAGCCACATGGCACTGTCAAATTGAGCATACTTTTGCATATATCAGGAAGACATGTTACATCCATCGCACTATTCATTACATTTTGTTTATCGAATTGAGGCTACAAAGCCTTGGCAACCATACAACAAAAAATATCTTTGTGTGCTGCTGTAGTTTCTCTTTGAAGTAAACCTGTTAATGAAAGGCGCCTGGTACCACCACCACAACAGGGCCCTAAGTCGTTAGCCAGACTCTTCTCTTCTGTAGTTCCCTGGTAGTGGAACGAGTTACAAAAACTCAACTCAAACTCTGATCTGCAGAGGCCGTCTCTACCTTTAAGAAAAAAATCAAGACTCAACTCTTTCCCAAACACCTCCATACTTGATGGACTGAAAAAAATCTGCTTCTATGCATTCTATCCACTCTACACATTGTGCACTGCCTGTTGGCACATACGTCCTGTACTGAACTTAGCTTTATGGCACATCCTTGCTACTGTTGTATCAACTCTCAGATGTATGTTGCTTGAAATTGTAAAAGATTGTAAAAAAGATTTGTGAATTTGAGCAAAAGATAGCCATGTTTTCACAATGTTTTGCTATGTGGCATTTTGTCTGTTGACTTAGAATAGTTTAAAGAAAACATGTATAGTAGTCACACCATGCCAGTAGAATTCTATTTGTGGGTTGGTGCACACCCACATCATGTATTCACATAAGTATGCATGCACAAACACAGTTGTGGTAGAGCGAAGAAGACCCATTGAGCATGTGTGTTTAGGGAGCTGACCTTGAGCAGCTGGTCGCAGTGTTTTTATAGCTATGTGTATGCACGTGCATCCATGTGTGCATGTGTCTAGTGTCCTGCAGCCCAAAGAGTTCTCTGTCTGATCTCCAGACTGGCTCCCACCAGATGTTGAGGAAGGAAATTCAAGAGGCGTCTTGAAAGTAGCCCTGTTTGAAAGCAGCTGCAAGTTTCCAGCAGCAGACTCCTCTTTGAATCAAATGTGAATGGGATAAAGAAGAGGAGGCCTGCTGGAATGCAGCTAAATGTGCTTCATGTGGGTGGTAATGCTGAGATTCTCTGTGTGTTAGCATGAGTATTGATAGGAATTGCAGAAACAGCAAAAAATAACATTGAAAATAGTTTCTATCTACATATGCTGTTACTAAATATGAACTAATTATGATGAGACATGGCCATTAGACTTGGTTTGCACATCTCTGCTACACTACAGAGAAAATTTTAATTAAAACAATCATAGTTTAAGATGTCTTTGTGCACTGATTTAATGAATTTGGAATGTGACACAACACAAATGCATACAGTACAGGGCTTTATACAGATAATATCACATTGGCTTTTTTCTTCAAATGATCCCACTATACAAAAACAAGTCAAGGATGCTCCTTGGTTTCCGCATTCCCTAGACTTGAAACAGTGACACTAATGACACTGTAAACTTCAAAGTGCTGACAGTCCCCTATTGTTGTGTCACACAGGAGCACACTGGAAGTCCAAAACCTGCAAGCTTTAAGGTTATCATTTCTTCTGGGAATATATCACTCACTCTCAGCATGGTCGGTGCTCTTGATTATGTTCCTTCCTGTTTCACACAGGCACGTAGACAGGTATTACTGTATCACAGTGTGTGCTCACGTAAGCAAATGTAGATGCAGTGTTGTGGTTGTTTGGATGTGAAACAGACCAAGGGGGAGTGGGTGTTTATTTGCCAACAGCTGGCTCAGCAAGTAAGCCTCAGCCCGAGGTTCAACCCAAAACACCTGTGAACTTTACATCTACACTATGACCTTAAGCAACTGGACATTCTTAAAAAAAACACTTACTGTAAGATAGCTCATTAGCACACATACAGGGTATGTCTGTTTTGAACTAACCAGCGAGGCTCAAAATATAAAAGACATGACAGCAGTAGCTATGTCTTGGACGGTGCTCTCAAAATGTTACATTAGACACTCGACACTGGTCAGATATAATATTTCCTACTCAGCTGTGATGCATGCAGCTCACGTTGGGCTCATCTGTTTTTGTTTTCTCTTTTTATTTTAACAACCTCACCCATCTTGTCAGCAAATGTTAAATCACCTCACTTATATCACCTCCTTTTCCACACACACTGGCCCACTAACCCAGCTATCAGCCATCCCCATGTGACCCGCTTCTTGCAACTGCGTGTCCCATGCGCCCTTAGCACATAAACAACACACTTGCATGAAGTGAGAGGCTGCAGCACGTGAGGAGACTGATGATGCCTGCACATACTGTAAGGCAAAAAAAGAAATGGCATTCTCATTAACACACAGTCAGTAGAACTGAAATCAATACTGTTGACCAGTCACATTGCTCAATTTAAAGCAGCCGTGAATGTACCATAAACATAAATATGTCGTTCTACATATCAAAGGTGGCTTTGCTTTGGTTTTTAAAATAGAATCGCTCAGCTGCGGAGGAGGAGAGTTGGTGTGATAGTGATGTTGCTTGATAGGAAGGCATTGCTCCAGTGAGAAAATGAAAAGCATGAGGGTGGAATGGTAATCTTATATTTCTCTTTTTTCCTTTTCTTTTGCTTTATCTCTTTCTGAACAAAGGCTTAAGAGGAAACACCCAGGGTGCAGGCTGAGGCTGGAACCAGCTAGATCAGACCGGTAGCTGTTAGAGAGAAGGGGGAGGTGAAGGAGAGAGGAGGAGGAGGAGGAGGAGGGGGAGGGGGAAGAGGGGGAGATGTGATGCAGGGTGTAGTAGAGGATGGAGAGGGAGTTGGGGCTAGAAGAATAGGATAGCATGACTGGAGGAGGGAAGAGGTGGAGGTTAAGTGTTTTGGACACGAGTCTAGATGGATCGTCTGGCAGGCGGACAGCTAAGGCCCCATTCCCTCAGTGATGTAATGCATCAGGCAGATGCTATTTTTAGCCACTCTGGTACACAGCTTCCTTAGCGTCAGCACACAGGGTTATCGATCAGGAGTGAAACTCGATGGGAGGACAAGAGCTGCAGCCACCAGCAACACAAAGTAGTTGCACCAAAATATTATTTTTTGTCCGTGCAGCATGATGTTGCAGCATTTCTCTAATCTCCTTTGTTTGGTCTTACAAGCAAATAGGATAGTGTTATTTGATGTACAGTGCATAACTTTATTCAGTTTTGTACTGGATGGTATAAATAGTGCATCTTTTAATTTTTTTAGGAGGCAGTTTGGCGTTATGCCAGTTTGCTGTCAAATTCTATATAATTTCCTACTGTTCAGTTAAGTTTGGAAAAAAGTCATTTTGTTTATATCCATATAAAATGAGTTTAAACGTGTCACAGATACACAGAATCATTCTCAAAGCAGCAATAGATCTGGAACAAAAACAATAACAGTGAACTGACAGTGTCCGCTGTGCTTAAAGGCCACAAAATAAAGGTGCTCTCTAATTGGACATTTAGCCTATAGGAGGTGGACCAGTAGTTCAGGCTAAAGATCTGGGGCAAGGCCACAAAAGCATTCTGTAGTAGAGGAGCAGCTTTATTTTCCACTTTTTTATACTTATTCCCAAAGACCTCTTCAACCTCTATATACTGGATGTCTATCTCACTCTTGTTTGCCGTCTCTGGCAGCTTCCTGGGTGTTTTGGACAGAGTGAGACAGCACCTTGATATGTAATCTTTGTACAATGGGGTAATAAATTAGTAGGCATTCAGTTAGTTGCGTGTGCGCTGTGGTGGTTCCTGTTTTACCAGACACACAAGCACGCAAGCACACACATAACACAATCTGCACTGACATGACTTGTACTTAGCGTTCCTACAACACCTCCCATTCTTTGCTATGAATAAGTCTGTAGCCTGAGGGTCTAGACAGGTCGACTCCCAATGTCTTACATAAAAGTGAGGGAGACCTGGGGACAAAGGGCAGAGCAGTAGATAGGCTCTGATAAACTCTACATCTGTACCTGTCACCTCCCCACCCTGCTAACCTATTCCCTCTGGCAGGTCATCATTACTACAGTGCTGACATGTACCTGTGTTACTTTTGCAGTGGGCTGAACAATGGCCACAATTGTAACCATGACCTCCATACCTACTTAGCTAACCTCAGATAATAGGCCTCCATAAAGGCCATAGCCATATAAGTCCTGGCCCTGTAGCATAGAGTAGCATATCTTTCTTTGACCCAAACACAGATTTCTCTCAGTGGCTCAAACGATAACAATCTCTTTACTGAGTTGTTTCTTCAACAAAGCTCAAGCAGCAGGTGAAAGGAGCCTTGGCATCCCAGAATTAATGCTATAGTGTAGATTGGTCCCCTCCATCCTTACAGGTGACTGTATTATTAGAGGTGGTTACATAATTATACCTTCACAGTTAATTAGTTCATGTATTTTGCATGTCAGTACTGATGATGTGTACAGTCATTGATGAATGCCTCAAGGATCAGTCCACTCTGTCATAAAACCTGATTGACTCCCCTTTGCTAACACCCTACCTCCCCCTCCTCTGTTTTAGTGTTCAGTTAGTGCTGTGTGTGTCGTGACATTTAGTTAGTGTTAGACATTCAGTTTGTTTGTCCTAAGTGTAATTAGCTACATGGCGGGTGGATACCTCCCTTATCTCCCTTACACCCAATTTCTCACTCTAGTTTCAGAATAGAGTCTTCACTGCTGTGGTTTCATTAACAGGTCCCAGTTTATTCCACACTCAGATTACAGAACATTTCGGCTTCCGAAATCCTGTCCTTTAAACCTCTTTTGGAAACATAAATCAACATAGAATATCTGGTAATATGAGCAGTTTACAGCTAAAATCTGATCCTTTCAAAGCAACTGCCACACTGCTGCTGCTGCCAATGGCAACAGCAGTCTTACATGTATATTTACATGGAACTTGTAAATCATGATCATAGTTTGGTTTGATTTCAACTGCACTTGGACCTACTTACATTACAAGCCTCTTCCCCCAGTCTCATAAATAAAAAACTTTAAATCTTAAATAACTTTGTAATCTTTTAAATTTATGTATAGTTTCATGCCCTGCATTTTATTTTTCCATATGATATGAAGTGTTATATAATAGCCAGACCCTGAAGGTGACAATGGAGTGTTATGCAATAGGGACAAAAGCAATAAAAAGTCCCGTCAAGTTCCTGTCAGAGTTCACTTTTGTGTGTGTACCTGTCTGTGTGATTGCTTATCTTAGGGCCTTTTGAAAAGACAGATGGCCACCAGACTGTCTCTAATCAAACAAAACCTTCATGAAGTCCCCCCTGTCACCTGCTGACTCACCCAACCTTGTTCACTATACTTGTTTACCTGGTTTCTATCCTTGACCTGAGCCAAGTAGTTGGAAGCTCAGGGCTATGGAGGACACAAACACACACAGAGATACATGTGCATCTAGAGGGCAACTACCTGTTAGAGTCTACTCAAGCCACTATGCGCTCATGCACACACACACACACACACACACACACTTAAGCTCTTTGCTCTCCTTTCCCTACAAGGCAATTTCTCTCTACGAGTTATGTCATTGTGTCGCCACAGGTCAGTAGTTTTAATGATTTGATACTTGTCCCTGTGGCTATTAGGATTTGTCATGAAAGGTTATAGCAATTTTAGTATTGCACAAAGCTGTGCCATGTAAGCGCACTGCCACCCCCACTGTGCCTGGCAGACTTAACCGGGCTTGGTGCCCGTGCTTGAATTCATGAAATCAGATCCCTTAGTGTTACACAAACATGCATGTATGCATGTTTGCTCATGATTATGTGTATAGCGTCCTGCAGTTTATTTAGCATCTCTCACTGGAAACTTTCCCCGTTGTTTCACTTTTGAAAGGATAGATGGTATGCCACTCTGCGTCCCTGGCCAAATGAGGCTATCCTCTGCCAAAAGCACACAGACCTGCAGCTTGATCTTTGTCCCCATAAGCTACCTGAACAGCTTCTCTTTTCAGGCCCAATTCCAGGCAGTACAGGCACGAGTTTCCTTCCTGTGCCATCCCTCCCACTCACACCCTGCAGGGCTTGGAGCATAGATGGGAAACTGACTCATGATTCTTATTTTTCTTTAAAGGCCTTGACTTTTCCACTTACTCGACAGGGTTAGTAAGTGCTGGAAAATCCAGAAATGGTCATTTAGGGTTTTTCCTGCTAAGTTTCCAAAATGTGAAAAGGGGGAAAAAAATTACAAGGAAGGGAAGAGTAAGACAGACAGCAGAAATTGCAATGAAATAGAATGAACAAAGTGAGAAAGCATGTAGAAAGGAGACATTTGAGAGCGAGTAGGCTGACATCAGCTCACTCAAACAGGTAAGATTTATGGTGTCATCCGAAGGGCATGTCACTTAATATCAACCTTTTATGTGGAGTAACCACAACACAAGTCATGCAAACAGAAGCTGTGTGTGCGTGTATATAAATATGGAAAACAGATAATGTCACAGCTCACCATGCCTATTTACCTGGTTACTATAGACACAGTCTTGTTATACAAGTTAGGTGAATCCATAGGGTGGTACTGTGGAACAGTATACACTAGCTTTTGTGGAGATGTTCAGAGCTCATATCATCTTCCTTCATTACCATTTTCTTGGCTTTGTTATGTAAAATGAAACCTTCTTTACCTGAAGCTGTGTCTGCTACGTATGTCCCTGACAGCTAAGTGTAATGAATGCAATGTAAGTAACATTTGACACCAAGTTATCATTCACCCCACATCCCTCCACTCCTTACTCTCTTCATTCACCCTCTTTCTGGTCCATAGCGCTGGCAGTGGGCCAACAGGCTGCAGGTTATGCAACAGTCGCCCGGCTGCGTTGGCACCATACTTTCTCAGTGCCGGAG
Organism: Euthynnus affinis; assembly: GCA_029490765.1. Classification (NCBI taxonomy): domain Eukaryota; kingdom Metazoa; phylum Chordata; class Actinopteri; order Scombriformes; family Scombridae; genus Euthynnus; species Euthynnus affinis. The sequence goes on along the minus strand of CM055842.1, from coordinate 23,602,525 downwards.
GTTAATGAAGCTCTCTGATGGACAGCAGAGCAGCAGTATTTTCTGCTGCCCTCATGGGTTTCCAGTGTTACAAATTGAATTTTGGCCCTGATATGTTCCCGCCTACAAATCTCTCTCTCCCTTTCTCTTCTTCTATCTCTCCCACTCTCTTCTTCACTGACACACACACACACACACACACACACACACACACACACACACACACACACACACACACACACACACACACACACACACACACACTGCTTTCTGCAGTGAGATTCTGCTGTGCCCTTTCTTCTGTTATTTGGAGAGTTGCAACACCCACACATTTGTACAAATCTTTGTACATGTGGGAAGATATGAAAGGAGTCAGTGTTGTTTATATTGTTGATGTCTTTATTTTTGCTCCAGCCTGCATATTGTAGCTTGCTGCATGGTGATGTAACAGGTCTGCAGGATAGGATGTCTCTCTTTGGGAGGGGGACTATCTGAATCCTGCTATCCTTCTTTAAAAATGCATAGACTATAAAGCTAGCAATAAAAAGCTTCATGCTCAATATGACCCGCTGACAAGACAAGGAGTACTGCACCTGTGTGCATGTGTTTGCCAACTAGTCATAAAAAAATGTCAACACATTCTCTAAAAAGAGAAAATTGTGTGGATACAGTAATTGCCATAAGAACTCGCTGCTACTGCTTTCAAGGTGAAAGAATGAAAAAATACACACAATGGTAAATAAGCAGTGAACAACATAATGTATTATACTTGTTTTATACCATATTGTTGCTTATACCATATATTTTAAAATTGTATTTTTCTCTCTCTTTCTTTACAGATCTGTTTCCTGGTGTCAGCTTTCCGTGGTCGAATGTTTTCAGAGGACAGCTGTGCTGCTCTGGCACTCTTCTCTCACTATTTCCACCTCAGTCAATTCTTTTGGATGCTTATACAGGTAATACAAGTATCAGGGAATCAATACTGTATCAGGCAACACTAGATAGTCTACATGGCAACAAAAAACGTTTGCTCCTTATAGCATTAAACTTATTATTTATACATAAACACTATTATTCCCTTTAGATTTCTACAGGAACAGTACCACCAGACCTGGACACACCCTTAGGAGAGAGTGTAGATGAGGAAGAGACTGGTTAACCCCTCATATTGTCATGCTGTGTCTGTCCAGTTTGAAAACCTCAACAATAATGTCTATTCACAAGGTTTTCAATCAGACAATGAGCCACAGTGTTGATAATTCACATGAGAGGCTCAACAAAGTCAGTTTGTTGATCAAAGGCAAAGATATAAATCAGAGATCTATAGTACATCAAATGAAGTGTCCTAATATGCCATGTTAAGATCAGCTTAGTTTAGTTTAGTTTCCTCACTGTAGTTTCCTGTAGTTAACGACACAGGTGTGTTTTAAGAGAGGTATGGGTTTTCTGTAATAACAGGAAATATGATTTTTACTGAAGCGCACCTGTTTTTAAAATTTCCTCTCCTGCTTATTTTCCCCATGACTTGGCTGAAACAGGGTTCCCATTCTTTCTTTTGTTCTTTATGTGAAGCATGTGTTTTTTTAACATATTAAGAAGTGAAACTCCATTCCTACACCATGTGGGCTTAGGCAGGTTTTCATTAGAGGGTGAGATGAAGGTACCAGGATGCTGCGTAACATGACCTATGACCCTAGACTGGTACCACTTAGTAACACCTCACCCCAACAGCCTCTAACCATAACTGCCAAGAACAAAGCCAACCAGTCAAAGTCCTGACTCGCAGGTTTACATGCACACATGAAGAAGATATTAAAGCTTTGTATACTCTGGCAGCTTCTGGGGGTCTAACTGACATCAGAAATGTGACAATGATCTTTTCTTTACTGATCAAACATCAAAATGTGACACTTATTTTTAGTGTGACATTGTTAATACAGTTACATAAAACATATCAGATTTATGCCACACACAAAGCCAAAGAAAAGAATATGATTTTCAGCTAGCAGTGTAAAGCTTGCCTAAGCCAATTTTAATCCTTCAGAGAGACTATGGATGACTTGTGACCTGCTGAGAGAGCACAGGAATGTGGTGAATGTGGCCCGGAGTGCTTCATGAGCCGTTCCAGAGAGGAACGCTGCCTGAGGGATAGACCCTTTACCTCAGCTGATCCTCCTCCTCCAAATCCCGCCTCATAGTAAAATAGACTGATTTCCTGTTGATTTGTTTAGGATTGAAAAATATGTATTATAGCCTGGTTAAACAAATACCATAGAGGTTAGGAATCACCTCTATAAATAAAAGAAATGAAGAAATCCAACTTTAGAAATAATCTGCCGACCTTTGTTAAGAAAGCTATTTTATGTTTTATTGGTGTTTTTAAAATATTAGTGGCACATATATTCATCTTAAAAATTACTGCAAAGTAACTGACCAACTAAATTCAGTAGTTGATGAAAATGGTAATGAATGCTTATAGGTCCAAATAATATGTCACATTTTGTAGCGATCCATTGTTATCATAATCCATTGTCTCTTAAAACCATTCTGTGACTGATTCAACCATGAATTAGACTCAGACTGGGGTAAAAAAATTTAGAGCTCTACCAGATAAACACAGGCCACACATTTCAGTAGTATGTACTGTACTAGACCAGTATCCCAAGGAGACCTGTCCCTAAATGAACTTCCTCATCTCCCCCCTTTTTTCCTCTCGTTGTCCTCCTCTTACGTAAGCAACTGACTATTGCTTTGTTTCCATCACTCCTCAGTCTTTTTACAACGTGTGACATTTGTAAGTGAACATAATAATTGTTTATGTAGTGGATATAATCTCTTCTGGCACATACGTTATTATTGGTGGAGTATTATAAGATTAGCCCTTTGAATAAGCTAATGAAGATTGACCACAATAGGGTTATCCTGGGACAGATCAGTGCTGAATGTATGCAGGCTAGGTTACTTCTTTTTTTTTTCCATATCAGAATGTTTACCAGATGACCTCTGAGATATGTTCAAGGATGATGGATTAGCCCAAAGGCTTTCATGTGACTTAAGAAGTGTTAGAATTTGGATCAAGAGAATTGGCAGTGAGATGAAATGTGTTTTGACGTAAAAAAAAAAAAAAAAAAGAAGCGGATTTAGACACACATGGTAGTGGTTAGAATGGTAGCAGAGCTGATACGATCTAGTGGAACTAGATCTAAAACTAGAACTAAACTATAATTCACCCCTGAGGAAGTAATCTAAGGAAAAAGGTACACTTTGGATTTTTATTTATTTATTTATGTTATCATATACATTTACTTTTTCTCAAATTACTCTTGTTCTGTAACACCACTGCCAATAATCATCTCTAGTCATTTCTTTACTGTCAGCAACTATAGTAGTTGACTGAATGAAAATATTGCCGCCACTCTGGCTTTCATTGATGTGTGGCACTAAAACCCCTTTGTCCTCACCGACATCTCTATATCGACCCTGGTGATGTCTTACCGCTCATTTTTCCCTCCTATCAGGTAGCTGCTTCCAGCTAAGTGGCTGATATGAGTGGGCGCCAGCAGCCCATCTCAGACCACGAAGAACACTTAAATCAATAGCTGCAGTGTGTGTGTGTGTGTGTGTGTGTGTGGATGTGAACGTCCAATAGATGGTCAGGGGAATATGCGCTGACATAATGCCAGAAAACGGCCAATAATTAAATCACTATCCAGACCAGATTTTTCTCGACTGCAGAGGCTCGCCAACATCAGCTTACTGAGAGGCTGCATAATATTACATAACAATACAGTTCTCACAGTCAAGAGAGACCTGCCAAAGCCTTAGCAGTGGCCTACTGTGTGTTTCTGCCCTGTTTCACTGTGCTAGTTAGCCAGACAGCCAAACAAACAAACAAACCAAACAGCCAGCTAGTTTGCCAATTTCACAGCTCTTCAGTTAGACAATACCTGCCAGTATTTTGCTAATTATGTTTTTGTTGATCTAGTAATTGATTAAGTGGTCAGTGGTCAGACACACAGCTTTCCAACAGTGCTACAGTACTGCTTCAATCATGGTTAAAGAGACAGTTCACCTAAATTACAAAAAAGTACTTACCTTTAGTGGTATACATCAATGCAGATAGTTTTTTTTTTTTTTTTGAGATTCTGTCTCTTTGCTGCTCCCCTAAGTACAATCTGGTTAATCCACTGTTTTCATGGGAGCATTTATTCATCAGAAAGTAGTTCTAATGAAAACTATGAATTATTTAGAGTATCTAAGACATTGTTTCTGAATGTGAAACCATTATTAAAATTCCATTCATCCCTATTGTATCACATATATTAAAACCAGGACAAATAAAAACAAAACTATCTGCATGGCTCGATACCAAGTGAGAACATATGTTATTTGAGTGTATTGGCCAATAAACAACCAGCAAGACAAAAGTATAGCCAATCGTCAGACTAACCAGTCAGCGAGCATATCGATCTGTATTCCAGCCTGTTCTTATAACTGCAGTAGCAACAACAGTCACTGAGGGAAGCAGCCGCTGCAGAGGAAAAAGTTCAGCACAAAGTTACCCATAATCCATTTACTGTATCTCAGTGGATCCAGCCTACTCACAGGGAAGTGAAGACTGTTCTTGAATCTGACTGGCATCGTGCTATTGTCTCATTGCAGTGCAGTCAAGCTGTTACACAACTGTAATGTGGTTTCGCGTGCTGCATATGCGTTAATGTGTGTGTTTGTGTTCATTGCTGTGGGTTTGTGCAGCAATGTTTGTTGTGTCAGTGGTTATACAATATGGTTATGGGAAAGACAGAGGTTATCTGAGGAAGAGGTCAGCATCCCTTAACCTCCTGTCATTAGTTGCATCACAGTGTCCTCTGTGCAAATGTGTTCACAGACTTAAGTGTTGCATAAATGTTTATCACTCTAAACAAAAGAAGAAACTTTTAATTGCTTAAGTTATAATGCCTAAATCTTTTTTGTCCTTTTTGCTTTCCTTATTTCCTTGAATTCCTTACATGCTTTAAAAGTCTTAATCTTAGCCTTAGTGAGGCTAGACAGGGTCAAGGTCGTCAACTTTAACCCCACCCCGAGAGAGTAGGATTGCAAAATGAAGACCTGCTTCGTTTTGCCCTTGAGCTCAACTTTTAAACTTAAAGTAAACTTTGCTCTTTGCTCAGATCTGTGTCGGAAAGCTATGCTTTTGTCTGTTAAAGTCTTCACACAGGGATAAGACATTGTGTCTGTGTTGTAACCAACAGGTGTTCAGAAAAGCCTCTTATGTAACAATGAAGGGCTCGGTGTATCAGACGGATGAGAATATCAAAGCCTGCTAGATTACAAAGCAAACATAGCTATTGTGGGTGTGATATTAAGTGTGTGTGTGTGCTTGTTTTCAAACTTCAGTAACTATGTGGATCAGATGTCCTCACAAGCATAGAAAGATGAAAAACATCCCCCAAAGTGATGATATTTTGCTTTTACTGACAACAGTAGGAGGCTGATATACTGTTAAGAGAATGTATGTAGTCACTGAAGGTCTTGTTTTTGTTGGCACATGTCTGTTTTTTTTCTGCTCACAGTCCTATACACAAGATGTTTTCTCTGTGTCCCCAGGCTGTGAACTTCTGGCAAGTGCTGGTGATGAATGACGAGCACACAGAGCGTCGATACCTGTTGTACTTCCTGTTGGGTTGGGGGCTTCCTGCTCTAGTCATCATCATCCTGGTCATCGTCTTACTCGGAGGCTTCGGATGGACCATACACACTGTATATGGACTGGTGCAAGGGGATGTGTAAGTGCATACAAATATGTAAAAAGGTGCATGTGTTTGTTTGTTGAAAGAAAGGTGTAACAGAACCGACGCCAACGTCATCTGTTTTCATAGCTGGATATTTTTTTAAACCAGTCTGAATCAGTCACGGTGACCTCAGTTTCTTTTTTTAGGCTTAGGTAAATTCCACTGCACACTGGAGTAGAGCAAATAGAAAACACCTGAGCCAGTGACATCATGTGAGGAGGTGGCTTGCCCAATCAACTGAATGAATAAATGAATGAGGTTCAGTGTTTGCACACATCTCCCCACGTAGAAACTCTTTACTTTGGAGGTGGAGGCTTTCACACAGCGGGGTGCAGCAAGGAGGGGGGAAACCTGGAATAACCTATATATTGTATAGCTCTGTGTGTGCGTTTTATGTGTGAGGTATAAATAACCAATTTCTATCTATATATAGAGAGCACCTCAATCCTAGAACACTACAAATGAGGTCACTTTGAAAAAAACCTGCACAATGGTCCCTAGAGATGTGACCATGTTTTAGTGTGTGTGGGTGTCTATGTAGTGCTTGTAAAGTAAACTTTGTTTTACTTTGCAACATGTGTATCTTTCTTCTGAGTGGCTGTCTTTCATGTGTGTGCATGATGGGTGAAGTCAAACACTGATTAAGTTAGAACCCTTAAATCACATCTAAAATTAGCCAGTGGTCTTAGGTGTGGCTGTTATCCTTGGGATCGAGTGTGTATGCGTGCTTCCTGTGGGTGGGTGTATGTGAGACAGTGAGTGTATACATGTGAGATTCAAGGATACCGAGGAGTATTCAGTTTCCAGGGAAGCTTACCTTCCTCTTTGAGGCATTGAGGCAGCCTTCGACTTTGACCTCTCTCTCTCTCTCTCTCTCTCTCTCTCTCTCTCTCTCTCTCTCTCTGTTTCTGTCTCTCTTCATCAGTGTAAACAGGTAGTTTTTTTCTAAAGTTGTTTTCAGCCTGCTTGCATACAAAAAGATCAGGCGCAGACCTTGCATCATTAGGTGTTTTTGTATATTTTATTATTGTGAAACTTTTTTGTTTTTCATTATTGAAACACTTTATTTTATTGTACTTGACACTACGTGCATGCAGAAGTAGAGTGAGATGAGAACATAATAGGGAAAGGTACTACTGAATGACACTTTTCTCTGTATTTGTATCCTGTATTTGCCATAATATCACATTCCTTTAATTGTCTACCCTCCTGTCATGACCTCATGCTGATACTCTATCTTCCATATAGTAAGTAATTACACAGAGTACCTAAAGGTTTTCCTTTATCGAGCTAGGTCTCAGTTTATGTGGTTGAGAGGTTGGACCTCATTTAATTTTCACTGCAGTTGTGGTAGGTTGTACATGTTTTAATTAAATTTAGGCACCTCTTAAATTTAATGCATCTTTAGATTAAAGTGTGGATAAAACTTTCTCTAATGCAGTGCATCTCATAACCATAATTTTGATTAGATTTAGATTTGAACAAAATACAACTTAAATACAGTTGTGTCTTACTACTGTAACTCTTGTTTAAGTTCAGCGTGATGAACTGTGTTACTTGGACACACTGATTCACGGTTATCATGGCTACTTTATTGCCTTGCTGTAATTCATTTCCTGTAGAAGCAAGACATATTTGATTCATATCAATAAATGTATATAAGCCATTACTTCACAATATAAGTGTGCTGTATATATGTAAAAAAAAAAAACAAAAACAAAAACAAAACACAGTATCTATAAGATCATTCCCTCAAATTGCTTCATAAAATAACCAAAAAAAGACAGAAAACTTACAATCAATCAATATACTGAAAAAGAGGAAGGAAGTAAAATAGTAAATGTCTTTTATTAACAGTCCCATAAAAGATTCAAGATATTTCCACAGTTTGGGTACAGAACCACAGAAAGCAGCTTCACCATAGGTTTTTGTTTTTTATACCTTGAGTAGCAGGGAATTTGTGAAGCTGAGGGATCTATCAGGGGCATTGCATCATATAAACTAAGTAGCCAGGGGCAAGTCCATGAATATCTTATATACAAGAACAAGAATATTAAAATTTATCCCAAAACTAACTGGAAACTAGTGCAGAGACTTTAAAACAGGAGCGATATGAACTCTGGCAGCAGCATTCTGAATGGGCTGTCACTGATTTATAAACTTTTTAGGGAGACCTGTGAATGGTGCATTGCAGTAGTCAAGCCTACTTGTGATAAAAGCATGCAAAAGCTCCTGTGCATCTCAAAGAGAAAAAACAAAGGTCTAAACTTGGTTTTATTTTTTATATGATAAAACGCTGTTCTAACCATTACTGACTTTATTTGTGCTCTCTCGAACCACCCTGAAGTCAGGAAAAGAGACCTCTGGGTAATGTTTCTTTTTTCATCCACTGCAGGAATCCCTGAGATTTCACTTTCTTGTGAGACTTTCAGTACAGTAAGATCTCATCCCCCCACAAGGCCACAACAGTACAAATATCCATATTACAGAGATGTTTACGCTCTCACAGTCTGGCTGTCTTGCTGGGATGGTGTGATGCAATGCTTTATTTGGCATACTTTGTGTCATATTATGGCTAGCATTGTGCCAATTATTTCTCTGGGATTACTCAAGTTTGTGGTGAGGTCCTATCTGTATTTTGCGCTCCCACCAAACTAGGAGCTGAGCTTGTCTTGTGAAAAGGACAAAGTCACATGAGTGTTTTGATTGAGTTGTTTGGCAGTTACAGTTTATATGGAGGATGTTGATTTTCCCAGAGACAAATATTTTGCTCAGTTTTCTTAAATGAAGAAAAAAATGCATCTTACTGGACAGAATTTGGGGAGAGACTCCTGAGATTTCCCAGAAAAATGATAGCGAGAAAAACAGTGAAAAATAACTGAAACATATTGATATGTATACTGAACACACCAATATAAAAAAAACATAGAAACCAACACAGCAATAAGTCAGATAATAAAAAAATGAATTTCACTTTTTGCCAGCAGGGTGCTTCCTTTTGACCTTTTGTATCAAGCCTGAAATTCAATTTGTCCCCAATGAATGTTAAACATTACTCCTTTGGCAGGATCTGCGGATGAACTCGCATAACTACTCCTCATTCATGTCCTTTTCAAAGCAGACAAATGTATGTTGTTTGTTTTTGCAAAATGTTCTTTCATCTTTAAAATAGAAAAAACAGTTTTAAGCATCTTTGGCCTCAGATATTATCCAACTGCAGCTGCAGGGTGACCTGGTTGTTGAGAAGATTTAAAAACATGCTTATTTTGCTGCTGAAGGCGAAGGCTGCTGTTGAGCAAGAATGCTGTGAGTCTTAGGCAGGCTCAGAGGTCTCACCAAACAGATCCTATTTGTGAAACTTGAGAAAACAAGGTTTTAACTGGAGTAAATATAGAGCAATAAAGACATGTAATGCGGTTCTGTTTTCTAGAGCTTACCCTTGATCTGGGCACACTCTTAACGTCATGCTTTTTAGCTTGACCTTTCCCTCTCTCGCCCTCCCTTTCCCCTTCTTTTCTCTCTTTGTTCTGCTCTTTTCTACATACACTAAGACAAAAACCAATCACTCACATTTCTGTTCGTCCCTCCTCTAGGTGCTTTATCCCGAACATCTATGCAGCGCTGTGCACAGCAGTGCTGGTGCCTCTCATCTGTCTGGTTGCAGTGCTGGTAGTATTCATCCACGCCTACCAGGTCACTCAGCAGTGGAAGGCCTATGATGACATTTATCGCGGACGCACCAACAGCACAGGTACCCAACAAAACAGCAAATATGTACACAAACACAGTTATGTATTTATACATGAGCCTGACTTTGAGAATGTTCCAATTACATATTGCACTTCAGGAGGCAAAAAGTACACAAACCGATAAAAACTCAAGATAAAAGCGCCTACGTGTGCAATCACACAATCTCACTTTGTGTATCTCTCATGCACACACACAAATGCCACAGAAACAAGTAGCCTGCTGCCAGGATGCCCTCAGGAACCGGACTGCATCCACCCCTATTTCTGGCTATAGGTTTTGGCCCCTATTTTGCTCAGCTACAGGCTCTGCCTCTGTCTGCTGTGTGTACCCAAGAGATCCATGACCTGCATTTACAGGGGCTCAAAGGGGACAGATCATCACCAATACCTGCTTGACTGATGATATAATACTATAACAGTCTCACCTTTGTTCAGCCAGACAGAGTTTCAAGCAACATGTATGCAGCTGTTACAGATCGTAGTAGAAGTGTGGGATGTACTTGTGGTACACACTGCAACTCCAAAACCACATCTGATCTGTTTTAATTGCATATTTAAAGTCATTTAAAGCACTAAATACATTAAATGCAGTGTAGTAAGACAATAACTAGTGTGCACACAACCTCAAAGTTGTTTTTTCTGTGGCATTCTTCTTTGCTGGGAAACAACCATCGTAGAGTTATGGTTAGTATGAATCAGTTGAAATTATTCAGTGCAGTCGATCATTCCGCTCCACACATGGGAATTCTTGCCAAAGCACTTTAGTCCCACAGTGTCATGGTCTAAGCTTGTTTTGCTCAGTCTTGGTCCTCCAATGACAAAGCAAAGCCTGAATTAGTGCCACTCCTTTGGCTGGCGAGCAGTTTGCCCTACACGCTGTGTGTGGCCCCTGAAGTAGGGTAGGAAACCAAAACAGTGCTTTGTTGAGCTGCAGTTAAGTGTGCATTACTCAACAAGTGAGAAATACTTTCTCATATACATACCAGGCTGAGGATAAATCTGATCCTGTAAGATCTTTTACCTAACAGAAGGATTTTAATTTGAGGGACAGCAAAGGGATATGCAGGAAAAGGACAGGCAGAGCTTAGGAGCATACAGGATAGGTTTAGGGTGAGTTGAGGAATAAGAATATGGTACTGTGTTGTATATTGAATGAGGAAAGGAGAGATGAAGCAGTCAGCACAGCAAGGAAGGCTTCAGCAGCTTCTAAAATTCAGTGTTTACTCTGACAGAGAGAGATAGAGAGAGAGCGCAAATGAGGGGAAAGGTAGGCACCTCACACACACTATTCAAAGCAGCAGCAGTGAGTGTGTGAGGCATAAGCACAGACAGGACAGCCCTTGAGGTATGAATCTGTGTTCAATTTTGGGTGAAACAGCTGCAGTGTGAAAAGGCTGTTGGTGAATGAGAATTCAAATTCATTCAAAAACAGACAATTAGACAGCCATATTCTTGGTAAAAGTTCATGCAGTGAGGGATCAGTGTTTGTTGAAGCTGTAGTTTTTTTTATCTGGACACATAGTGATGCATACACATGTAAAACTATGAACACAGCATGCACACAAACAGTATGGACTACATTTTGTCACAGTTTTCTTTCCTTTGATTTTCTTCATTGTTGGTTTTGGTTTCATTGTTGGTTTTGCACAGTGTATGACTCTCTGCATTAAATATCAGCATTGTCCAGAGTCCAAAGAGGAATAAAATATATATGAGGGAAAGGATTTTCATTTTCTATTGTTCTAATCACAGGCTGTGTGTCTGCTAATTCCCTTGACTTACTGATGTATCTGCACTGCTGCAAACAGTAAAAACAATATGAAAACATCTTCTGAATAGATTGATATTTCAATCTGACAGGTACCTTTTACAGTTAGACAGCATATATTTAGGTTGCCAACATTTCCAAATTCCTTACTATAACAAAGAAGTGGTGAGATAAGATGAGGTCTAATCTGTGTGTGTGTGTGTGCGTGAGTGTGAGAAGCCCACATGTAAAACTCACAGGGCCATGTGAGATAGAGAAGGACTTCTGACGTCAGTGAACTCAAGCATGTGTGCCTGCATATTTGTCCTAACCTGCAGACATGTACCTCTATTTCAACCAAATGACTTGAACTCTGTCGCTGTGCCTGATGTAAGGCTCGCCAACAAAAATCAAACATCAGCTTATCCAACCATACGCAGTGGTGTCAATTCAAATCACATCAGTAAGTTCTTATGACACCGCCCACTAAACCCACATGGTGTGACAAGACATGATGTTCTTTTGATGCAGCAGTGAGCAGACTTTCAGTTTTCAACAGAGAAGAGTTGAATGAATAACTATTATTGTTCTATTTTATGGCTCTGATTGCTCCCTCAATGCACTTTGATCATTGTTTGGTCAGGAATAGGGAAACACATAAATGTGATGGATGAGGTTTGATCACGTAGTGCTGCATTATGTACTTGTTGTTTTTGAGGCAGTGCAAATGCTATATCTGGAAGCCAAAACCTCATTATCTGTTGCTTTGAAAATGCAAACCCTTATGTAGATTTTGTTCACAATGGATTAGGACTGGATTAGTTTTCTTACACCTGGTTTAAAAGATGTATTAGTAATGGCTACATTATCCACGTACCAAGACGTCAACTTGACACTGAGATTATTTGGTATAAACACCTTTCCTGACTGTAACTATAATTGAGATGAATGTAAATAGTAAAACGGCAAAGCCTCAATGTGCCTGTGTAGTCTAATGTCAATAAGGTTTGTAATTCAAGACCACTGCTTCCTGTTTTCTGGAGGACGGAACGGATATTAGTAACATAATTCCAAGCTCTGCAGTTATAAAGTTAGAACTGAGTTTATATTAGCGGGGCGCCATTTTTCCTGAAGGAAACATTCACACTTATTCAATGTTTTTCTGCTGCCGTGAAAGTATACAAGAAAACATGACTTTGAAACTGTAGCACTCAGTCAGCCTGTCAGGATCTTAATAGTGTTATTACTCTTAACGGAATATTCACAGAAATTTAGCAATGTTTACAAAAAAAACATTACTTATTACTATGCATGTATGTTCATACTTAGTGTACACACACATTACTTGTGTGTATGTGTTTATGCATGCTGAACACATGCTTAATACAGCTGCTTGTTATTACAGCTGCTGACCTCTATGACAGCAATGTCAGCACCATCTTGAGTTTGTGTCTGTCTGTTTTTGTTGAACCAGCACTCCCCTCTCAGTTTGTCTTCTCATACCAGGAACCCACTCTGATCAAATGTAAACTGTCCACCTGTGGAGAAAAGTAGCTCCCTTGTGTCTAGCGAAAATACCTAGGAATAGTTTAGTGCAAAAGTTGCACCACTAGGGGATTAATATGTTTGTTTATTTTAGATCTCCCAGACAGAAAGATGCCCATGACATCACTCTCAGCTTTAGTGTCTGTCTGGCAGAGAGTTGAAGATGCATTCATGCATGTTTACACAAATGTAACTGCACGCACACATAACTAATGAAAACTTTTGCCTGCTCAGCGTCTTTCTCCTTTTTCATAGTGGTACGAAGCCAATCAGCCAGCCAGTCAGTCAGTCAGTCAGTCAGTCAGCATTTTGCAGTCCATCTCCATTTGGTTCTGGGAACCTGTTCTTACTGTGGGAGTGCTGCCCTGTCCACAGGCTGGAATGTGCTTACATGGTTGGAAAAATAATACCAGGGCGGGAGGAGATGGAGACAGATGTGCAAGAAAGAAGAGAGAGAGATAGAAAAAGTCTATGCTGCTCTAACTGGAAGGAGTAGGACAGATAAAGCAGCAGATGAAATGGCTTATTAGGCAGATTTATTGACTCTGAGAAAATATTCACCAAAATGAGACAGAATGTCCAGACTGGGCATAAGGCATGAGGAGACTGGGCGTGAAATAATAATACTGAAGCAGTGGAAAACAATGCGCAAATAAAGACTTATAGGGGGAAAAAGTCTAAGAGAGGGAGAGGCATGGAAAAGAAGAAAAAGACAAGACGGCTTTAATAAAGGGGAAGGGAGAGCCAAGGAAAGTTACAGTTGAGATAAGGAGCAGAACTTGGAGCAGAAAGGAGCTGACAGGGTGGTGGAAGTGGCACCTACGTGAGGGCTTTTCGTGCAAACTTGGGCCCCGTGCCCTGTGTTTCCATCCTACTTGTGAAGTGAACTGTACAGTCTGTCCTGCATAACACCAGCCAGCAGACTGCAGCTAGAGTGACTCAACAGCACAATTTTGAATTTGTATGCCTGCTCTTTGAGATTAGAAGGTCAGTTTAAAATCAGCATTTAAGCCCATCTGAGGTACGTTTGAGTTCAAACAGTGTAGGTGTTGTCTTTGAATCTGTTTGTGATGAAAGATTCAGGTTACGATGTGTTCTTATGATTTGTTTGCTGAAGTGTGCTCCATATGGTCATGGTAAATATGACAAAATGAAGCATGAATGAATGTTATCAATGGTACATCATGTTCTCAGCCACACGGGATTGTCACTAATGGAAACATGCTGCTGCATATTCCAGCCCGCTACACCCCATCACACATGCACACACCCAAATACATACACTACAGTACTTTCTATATATTTTAAATGCATATCTAAAGTAAATCAGTCATTATTATAGCACTTATTTGATAACATCTGTGATCTTCCTCTTGAGCTAACAACAAATAATGACCATAACCTGGGGCCACTTTTACATTCTCAGTTTTCACACTCTGTTTCAATCCCTCTTTTAGCCTCACTTTTACATTTGGTCCTTTTCAGTCCTAATATTCTGCCATGTAAAAGATATCAGCTATGATATCAGCTGCTCAGTATCTCAAACCAAGGCTAATGCTAACTCTCTCTAATTTGATGGCAAAGGCCAATAACAGCATCATTTGGAACCTCACATTTTAACAGTATTTAACCACTGCACTGGGTGTGGTTTTCTTGCTGACAGTGTTCAAATTTGACTTGTATACCTGTGGCAGCAAAGTGGCAAAAAATCTCTTCCTTATTTGGTGAAGAAATTGAACAAGCAGGCCATAAAATTTACTCAGTGAGTGCAACCTGTTTAAAAATGTTCAAAATGTTGCACATTTTGTTTTCTTGTTTCTACAGCTGCTACCTTCATGTTCTGTTCATTATTTTCTAAAGAATACACACTGCTTAGTAATGAGCTGTTTTATTTATCAGGCCTCCCACTCACTCTCCCCTCTCTTGAGTTCGAGTGAGAACGGGTTGCTCTCTGATGTGATGACTCATTTTGTCAGTTGAGTCAGTCCGCTCCTGATTGGCAGACCTCATTTTGTTTGTCCTCTAATTAGCTGTTCCAATAATAGGTGAAGGAGTGATCTTTCAAGCTGTGAGGAACACCGTGAACCGATATAGATGAGGTGCAGGGATACCTCAGTGGGCTTTCTTCAGTCTCCACTTCAATGTGAGAGGTTGTTCTCTTGAACTCTCACATCATGAATTATGAATGGACTACAACGGGCAGTAGTTAACAGGGAATATAAATTTACAGCTAGAGTCTGGAGTCCAGTATTCACCTCGTGCATGCCTGAAGGCAGTGCATTTGCCCTGACAGAAAAGTGGGTTAAGACTGACACCAGTTACTATAGTACAGCTCACGTGCAGCAGAAAGACTTATTTAAATCTAGGAAGGCTATCCGTCACACTGGTGGGTAAAGTAGAACACCAGTTCTACAAATAAACTTGATTTGATTTGATGAAGTGTTATCAGTATATTAATCTAACCTCCTCTTTAAGTTTATATTCAACATAATATCTTATTACTCAATTATATATACTCAATTATAATGTACTGAAACAAATTTATATGTGACACAAAAAGGCAATTTATTATTTTGGCCAGTAAAAAAATTTGCTTGGCTGGTGGATTTTATCTCAATTTGATCAAATCAGATTTGTTCATAACATTATGTTGGGTGCACTGTTTCCGTTGGGCTGACAGAGTTACAAGCATAGTCCCATTCCCTAGAGAGGTGAGGTGTGCCAAAGGCTAGGAATAGACTGGAATAGCATGTCTCTTGAGGTCCATTTTTAGTTCTTTAAACATTTTAAATATCAATATTAGTGTTATTATATTAAGGAATGTCATTAGGCAATGTATGTTGCATTTTACTAATTTGTAATCAAGAGATTATCAAACAAAAACAAAACTGTCCACCAGGCTTTGACCTGTCGTGGCTTAAACCCATCAGCCATGGATTTCTTGTTGTAAGAACTGTTCGACCTCTGGATGATGCATACCAGCCACATTTACACACCTAGTTTAGTCATTTGGTCAGAGTGACCATTTCTGTCATGTTGATAATCTACTCCATTTGGTATTTTACACTACATTATACAAAAATGTGACTAAACATGCAAATTTTCTCCATTCCACTCAAGCATAATGATTTTGCACACTTAGCTACTTCTTAATGTACTACAAACTGCATTAGTAGCACCGCAAATACCCAGTGGATGAATTCTTGAGTGGGGAAAACTGTTCTGAGTGCATGTTTACATGACATGTGTCTTTGTGTCTTCTCCAGTAATACACCCAAAAGCTTACTACTCATCTAAGGTACTATAAAAAAGATAAAACTTATCAGCTGGATTTTACAGTAGTCATAAGATGAATAAAATTCTATTATGCATTGTGTTTAGTTGTTGATATACTCTGTACTTTATACTTATACTATAATATTGTTTGTGACGCCTCTCTGTTGTTATCTTGTGCTCCAGAAGTGCCACTGGTCCTCTACCTGTTCCTGCTCATCTCTGTGGTCTGGCTGTGGGCAGGACTCCATATGGGCTACAGGTACCTGTGGATGCTCATCCTCTACGTCATCTTTAACTGCCTGCTGGTGAGCTCATTGCTTTATTTATCAATTTGTTTGCTTGCTTGGTTGCCTACTTACATATTTGTTTGTTCATTTATGCAATTATTTTTCCAATACACTTATCAAAAGCAGCATCTCCTGGCTTGTATTGCAAAATTTGTTGTATCGCATTTCCCTCTCGATTATACACTGCACCAATGAGATTAATGGACTGATTTGCTGTTCATCGCCATCAACCTTAATCTCATCAGTAGTGTTGTCATTTTCACTGCTGCCATCAACATAAATGTTAGTTGTCATCTTTGCTAATGCAGAGTTATGAAGTGAAACTAATATAAAAGATGTTTTGATGTGCACCTCTTGAAATGTATTGGAGTTTGTTTGCCAAGCATTTCCTTTTCAAGTTTGATTTTAGTTGATACCATAAAAGCTTCACTCCTTCATTTTGTTATAGAGCTCCCGTGGCTCTCCCAAATCTCAAAAATTACCTCTCTGCCAAATGTTTTGTTCTGAAACTCAGCTATGAACTGTGTACACTACGCCAGGGGGGGGATGTGGGGATTTGATAGTGCTACAGGGCACATTAATAATACCAGGACATTTATTTTTGGATCACAATAACATTTTTTCTTCTGTGTGGCCATTGGTCAGTGTGTTTGCATTTCATGATGTATGTCGATGCTTTGTTGACTTGAAGAGCAAGGGAGTGATGAAGGCTACTTCATCCCACTTTGAAGCTCTGCTTTGAAGTGTTGAGAGGCAAAGCAAGAGGAGTGCCTCAGGAGTGGAGAGAGAAAGAAGGGCTATCATCTCACTGAAGCCTCTAACCACCATCTCACTCAGTCTCCACTCCCCATTTGTGTTACTCTATTTGTTGTCTCTGTGTTTGCCCCCCCCCCCCCTTTATTCTGACTCTGTGCTCCAAGTATCAGTAGAGATAAAGAGGATGTTAATGAGACACAAAATAACTCTATCACCAAATATCTCCTCTCAGCTGGATGGGATGTAGTTGAGAGGAAATGTCTTGCTTCTTGAGCAACAGAACAATGTGTCTTCTTTACAAAGATATCCAGGAAGCTTTCCCAACTGAACCCCACTCTCTATGGTACAAGAGGATCTTTTCTTCCTTGTGTGGTCTATAAATGTTTGCGGTCTCCTCTGTCATCGCCTTACACACATCATCTGCCTGTAAAGTGTGCCATAAGAGGTCTGTGGTAACCTAGAGTGATATGTGGCATCCACATGCCAAAGACAACAGTGTTGAACCAAAGTAAACTTCTTCTATTGGTGGAGTGACTGATGAAGAGAAGTGATGTCAGTGCCAACGGTTACACTTAGCACTTGTTTATGAGCTCCAGTAGAGTTTGTGTTGTCGCACTCTGTGACACCATGTGGTCAGTTACTTCAGTTGACCAATAGCATGATGGTGTTCTTTAAAGTATGAGTATGTGTTTCTGTCCTGAAACACTGAATGGCCGTGTTCATTCCTAAACTCAATAGATGTCAGTTTTTTTTATCACAGTCTTTTGCACTTTTCTTATTATCTTACACACACACACACACACAGACTTCCAATGTGTCTCATCTGCCCTTTGCTTCAGGATGGGACATATTCTGGTAACAAGTTAGCACTCACAGTCAACTTTTCAAACTCTGACTTCTCCTAAAAAAAAGTATTTTTTAAAAAGAAGTATGGCAATTGATTTCCAGTCCTTCCTCCCACATTGCAATCTCATAGCTCAGACTAAAACAGAAGCCTCTGGGTTTCAGTCTGCATCTGCAGCAGGAATGAGGAAGGATTCATCAGAGTGGAACAGACAGGTAGAGAGCCCCAAAGCCAAAGTCCAAAGACATTGATTAGCAGTAAACAAACCCATCTGACCTAGTTTTTACAGATTTTTTTTAGCTGCTTAGGAAACAGACTGAGTATCGATAGAGATGCTGTTGCCATGAACCAAGCATGGTTGCAATTAGATTTGTGTGTGTGTGTGTGAGTGTGTGTGTGTGTGTGTGTGTGTGTGTGTGTGTGTGTGTGTGTGTGTGTGTGTGTGTTTGTGTGTGTGTGTGTGTGTGTGTGCATATAAGGGGAAAAAAAGTTTTATGGAAAAAAAAAAGGTTTTTTTTAGCTGTGAAGGGGAAAAAGTTGCCGTTACAGGGCTGACATCTTATCCAATTGTGAGACTTCCATTAGAGACTGAATGAAAGTTTAATGAAACAAATGTGAACAAACACACCTTGTTTGTCATGATTCACAACAGATGCAAATTAAGCCTCATCTACTTCACCACACAATGTGGAAAAGCTTAAATTAACAGAAGAAAGAAAAGCACCCTTGTCGTTAATGAACTTTGTACTTAACAACGTATCGTACAAGCTAAGGTGCTGCATAAAGTTGCATAAAGTATTCCACTAGCTGTTTATTTAAACTGCTCCTTTATCCTTTATTTATGTCTTTAATGTATTATTTTCCCTTTTATTCCATTGCCTTAAGGTTACATGCTATTATACTGTAGGTCTCTACTGCAAAGAATAGTAGTCTTGTTTTTGTTGCGTTTGTGCCGTGAATTTTCCATTAGGAGAATTTTCCATGTTTACCTTGGTGTTGTTGATGTGGTTGTGTGGCCCACTTCCCAACAGCTGATTACTGAACACCATTAAACAGCTGCAGATGTTACAGCTGTGCACAACTGTGTTTTTGTTGCAGGGCAGATATGACTCTTTCGTCTCTGAGCGCTGTTTGTAGAAAGCGACCTTTGGTCTCCAATAGGAAATCCAATAGAACCAAACTGTGAAAGCGTTCATATTTGCATCAGTAATGAGGAAATTAAGACTATTTCAATGCACAGATTACTATTTTCATTCTTTTTCTCCCCCTTTTCCTTCCATCTCCCATTTTCCATTATGCCACGTGGTTAGTCTGGATCCACATCTGTGCCACATCAGGCTGAACCAGGAGACAATAATCAAATCACAACAGCACTACCCCTCATTATCTCCTCCTGTGGCGGCCCTGCTGCCGGTAAACCTTACCTTATTGTATCATCACAGTTAGAAACATCCATAACCGTGAAGCAGCACCATGCTCCATTAAAATTCAATTCCACCCCCGCTTCCTCGTTCAACCTTTGTACTTGCTTAAAAATAGGGCACAGGATATCTGTGTGTTATTATGGAAAAGAAGACCCTGGCCCACACTCACGCAATCAGCTGTGTGAAGCCTTCAAAGAATTAGGATTCATGGGAAAAGAAATCTGTTGCTTTTATGAGCACCAGAAAATGTGTTGCACACAACACACAACACTTTTCTGTGTTAGTATTGAAGGGAATATTGTAACAATTATTCAGCTGAGAAAACAAGAATTACACTGTCAGCAACCCTGTCACTCTGACACTCTGTGAGCTTTACATCTTCAGATGCAGAGATTTTTCTTTTGAATGACCCCTACTTTTTTGTAAACAATGCTTTTTTGTTCCTCTTCCCCCTTACATGCCCCTTTTGCTCTCCTTTGTTCCGCATTTCACTCTCTTGACCTCAGCTCTGCCCCCCCCCCCCCCCCACCCCCCACCCCCACCCCCACCCTCTACCTTCGACCTTCCCTGTCCTTCCTACTCTCCTTAGGTCTGCGCTTTCCATCTCTAAAGACATGGCCTCTCCACTGATCAGGGAACACTTACATAACAGGCCTATGGTAGTAAAGCCTGTTCCTCAGGCTGCTAATGATCTGTGCTAATCACCCACAGTGCTGTTATGATGGAGCCGCAGTCATGGATAGCAACATACACACCCAGACGTGATAGATGCACCTGTTTACTTACTTTACAGTTCTGTGTTTTAAGTGATAAGTGAAAGGGAGGTTCATTTCTTTCTTTAACTTCATCAGAAGAAAATGCAAGCAAAACATCTCAACTATACAAATCACCCAATACAACAGTAAAAACCCGTAAGTGTCCCAATTCTTAAGTGAAATGGCATAAATTTCTTAAATAGAAGCTAAGTCACGCTTACCTGTCCTCAAAGGTACATACGTAAATGTATGGCACTCACAGACACTTTGTGTAATAAACTATAAAGCGCAGCTAATGACCTGTGAGGTGTTCCATGTGTGTTATCTACTTTCAGGGTTTTTTTCCTTCTTACGAGCTGGATTTTCCTGTTTTAAAGCACAACCATAAACACACAGTTTCCAGTTATGTCCCCTGTTGACTTTCTCGTAATGTTGATTGCAGCCATCAGCACTGTTTATAACCCCATTTCTTTGTCAATATCCCCCGGGTGCATGGGTAATGATGATCACTTCACTACATATACTGTAGAAGCGTGCCTGTGGTTTGCTAACATGCAGCTTTATAGTTCCAATATGCAACAAAACTGCATGTTGCATAGTGAGATGCATAGTGAGATGTTGTGAAATATTTATGACATTTGGGACATTTGTACCCGCTGAGACTTGTTGAAAACTAATTTGTTACGTTGCTCACCAGCCAGACAGAAATTTGTCTTTTTGCTGTAAGTGTAGTGACCACAAATAAAGCCACTGAGCAAATCTAGATTTATCAATTTAACAATTGCAATAACAGACGATTCTGTATGTCTGCATGCCTGGTGCTCTTTAAACCATGTTGTCACATCAAATTAGACCAAACCACAGTCATTTTTAAACATGTAAAAGAGTTTCTATGTGTGCACAATGGGTTGTGTGCATATACAGAACGTGCACCTGTATGCACACACATTCACACACTGGTGCCTGGCCCTCTTGTGCGTTCCATCTCTGTCTGCGGCTGCCGTCATAAGCCGGTGATGGGTGTTGTGAAATACAGGAAGGCCCTGTGGTATTTGACACTCTGGTGTTTTGGGGTAATTCACAGCCCGGTGCCGTTGACCAAGAGGATTTGGTAATGACAAGGAAGTGGAGAAAGGAGAAGTACCAGGGTGCCAATGATGTCATGGCCCAAAGATGAAGTCATTCACCATTAATCATGCTTGAACATCCTGCTGCTGATAATGATGTGCAAGGATTTTCACTTCATTTTTTATTATATGCTTGATAAAAATGAAACATATGATATCATTTTCATTTGTGTTTTTCAAGTTGAAAATCTACACATTTACATTTTAAACATTTACCTCACAGTCTCACTCAAGTGTGACCTATACAATGAGTATAACAGAATACATTTACCTCCTTCTATCACCAGCATTACAAGCAACCATGAAACCTGCCAGGGTCAAAGAGATTTTATGAAGCCAGTAATATCACAGATTCTGAGACAAGCTTAAACTCTGCAAAAGGACTATGGAGAATGTAGAACTTATTTGTTAATGCTGAATCGCCTCTCTCTCTCTCTCTCTCTCTCTCTCTCTCTCTCTTTACAGGGCTTGTATATGTTTGCAGTGTACTTTGTCATGCACAACCAGCTGTGTTGGCCGACTAAAGCCAGTTACACAGTGGAGATGAGCGGCCATGACAGCCCAGACTCTACTTACCAGGGAGGGGGACCCACCGCTGTTGGGGGAGACATCAGTAAATCAACTCAGAACCTCATCAGCGCCATGGAGGAGGTATGACACAAACACACACACACACACACACACACACACACACACACACACACACACACATACACACACATACACAGACAGATCTTAGAGGGCTGTCAGAGAGATAGACATATTTATAACCAAAGGTAGACATTTAGTACAGACTAGATTATATACATTAACAGTATTTCTAATGCATATTATCCATACTTGTCTGTTCTAATGCATATCATTTTTATTTTGGCTACAGTGCACTTCAACTCTTTATAATAACTTCATCTCATAACTCAGGAAGGAAAATTATGTCTCTTATTATCTGAGTCATATGTCTATGGAATTGTCCATCATTCCTGTTGGCTACAAAAACATTTTGTCCTTCAACTTCTCTGCTGAGATCTGCAGATGCAGCAACCAGTCCAAAATTAGCTTCCTGCTTCAACTTTAACACAATTTACCTACTGCAATTGTACCTATTGCAGTTTTTCTGTGCAACAAGGACAAATTGGGTGCACTCACATTTGATTTCACCTCTGATAGTGGTTGAGATAATATGGACAAATTTACAACCTTACAGCAGTTGTCTGAGCACTCATGTTCTTTCCAACAAAAGGGCTGGGATGTTCCTGCAGCTCCAGATCTCAACATTTAACCTCATTAGTAAAACTTCATTATAACTGTTAAGAACGATGACCAGAACTATGAAAATAAGGATATAAAAAAAGTACTTTTCCTGTAAATACTGATTGACTGATGTAAAGCCGACTTTCCTCCTCCTCCTCCTATTTTTCCCATGCCCTCATTCCCATGGCTCTATTTGCCCATTCCTGCTCCTCCTTCACACATTTCTCACATCAGCTGAGCGTGACTCTAGAGGGAACATTTATTCTCACTCACACTCGTTTGCTCTGGCCGCTTCGGACTGATTCTCGTTATGTAACATCAGTGTGAAATTGTGCGTGTGTAAATGGTCAGTCTTCATAACTCCTTCATAACGGCCACATCAACTCCTCTTGTGGCCTTTCTCCTCAAGCCTCTGTCAGACTGGCACATCGCATGCAAGCAAACTCTGAAAACATAATGTACAAGCACACAGACACACACACACACTACTACTATAGTCACTCAGTCTCCTCAGCAACTTTTTCCCTCGAGAATACCCTATAAGGACTGAGCTAGTGAGAGGGAGAGAAAGGGAAAAAAAGGAGGCCGGTTTAGCTTCATTACTCCTGGGAACTCTCCCCTCCCTCTTTCTTTCTCGATCTCTCTCCCCACGTAGCAATCCAATAATCTTGTTTTATTCATGAGAGCACACTCCTTCCTTTCTGATATTTGGCTATAGCCCAGTAAGAAAAAATAAGAGGCAGAGCGCAGACAAGAGCCTAAGAGCTAAGAAGAGCGACGTGGGTGTTGGATGAGTGATGATTTGTGGAGAGGATTGGTTTAAAAGAAATTGGAGTGAGATTAGGATAGAAACGTGTAATTTTCGGGTTGAATTGCTTATTGAAAGGTTGGAATCATCCAGTCACTGCTCTCCTCAAAGTGGATCTGAGGTGCCTGGTGTTGCTTAATTCACCTCACTAGGAGGCTCTGTACCTGTTACAACCCAGCAAGCATCATAAGCCGATAGAACACACAGACACACACAAATTTATGCATGTACATGAACAGATGAGGCATTCATAATACATGAACACTGAAGAAAACAAGAAGAGATAATGGATTGTGTTATTTTTATGCGGGTAAATAAAACGGAAAAACACACATACAGTGATATGATTCTGTTGTGAGAAAAAAACTGAATCTCAGTTTCCCCTTTTTATTCCATCTCTGCCATTGTATCTCTCTCTCTCTCTTTTTTTTTTTTTAAAATCCCATCACTCTTTCACCTCATGGATGCAAAAATAGAGTGTTTTATCTTTGCCCAAATGGACAGTTTTAGACTCTGTGTCATCTTTCTGACTGTGCTGGCAGCATCATTTGTATGATTTTAGATTAATTAATTAATGAAACCCAAAACCCGCTGACCTCGCTCTCACCCCGTGAACCCCAAGTGACCCTTTGGGCTGGCCTTAACCCTTTGGGGTGCTTGGACACCATGCACTCTGCCTGACCCTAACTCATCACAGACGTGATTACACAGCTGACAGACACAGCCTTTCTCTGAATCAAGCACGCATGTGTGTATGTGTGAGTGTATTGACGAGATGAACAGTTGACCCAATTTTGCCCTGCATTAATGTCCAGTTAATGTTGTGGGGCGTTGAACTTATCATAGTCAACAACTCATGAAGACTGTTACGTGTACCTAAAGAAGAGAATTGCATATTGAAAATGTTTTCTGTGATAAATTAAGTTAATTACATTAATTACTTAATTAATTACAATTAAGTATTATATAAATAAAGTTAATTTGTGTATTATTTTGCAGCTATCAAGCAAAAACATCACATATCACAAATGCAGAACAGTAAAATTACATACCAGGATTATTAACATATTGTTTTGTTTTTATTCAGTATGGTTTAGAAGGAATTAAGGTTAAATCATGAAATCAAGGTTCAATCCAGGTTCTTGGCCAATGACTGTGATATATCAGTATGACAGTTAGTCTGTGCCCATGTTAATTGCATGTCTTCATATAACTGTATGTGTGTGTGTGTGTGTCAGGTGTCAGCAGACTGGGAGCGAGCATCGCTGCGGCCCAGCAGTCAGCCCAGCAGTGTGTTTAAGCCCAGTCCTGTGATGGGGACGTACACCACCGAGGGAGGCTTCATCAACACTAACCTGGTCACTGCAGACGAGGAGTCGCAGGAGTTTGATGACCTCATATTTGCCTTAAAAACTGGTGAGGATCCCACCAACACACACAAGCAGCACCCAAAAACATGTTTCCTGCAGATTACACAGCAGTAAGAAACTAATGGCAGAAAAACAATATAATTTCAAGAGTTTCTAGTTCGCATCCTGGTAATTGTTAATCAAACGGTGATATATTTATGATTTCACCTCTGGCCCTGTCATTGTTTATATAAAAAGCACTTAAGACAGTGAATTTGTTGTGTTTTTTGTTAATCTGTAATGTATTCCAAGCAGATAGAGCTGAACACACATAATCTACCTGTTTCCCAACTCTGTCTGAAAGCAACATCCTGTGAGTAAGTCTGTCTAGTACTTTTCCATGAAATATAAAAATACAAGCACTGTGTACTGTGTGGAAGGTCACCACAATCCAACACAATGTGGTGGCTATTCTTTTTTAAACGTTACAAGGAAAACACAACATGCTTCCAAAATATGACCTTAATTTCTGTCTCTTTTAAACCAGGCGTGGCACATGTGGCTTAAAGCACAAACACAAAAAAGATATTATGAGTTTATGCTGTGGTGATTGAATGCCAAAATGAGTGCGTACGTGTGTGTGTGTGTTTGAGTATTCCATAGTGTACATACATATCCATGGCATCCATTGGACTCAGCCCTGTGTAGTCATTCCTCAGCTGACCTTAAATCTCTCTGCTGCCATGGAAACCATTCTTCCTCAATCGCCATCAATGTTTAATGAGCTGAGGGCCCAAACTGCTCACTGATATATCACCAGTCTAGCACACACAGTCCTCTCTTCACTCTTTCAAATCACTGAGTAATTGCTTCACAGTGTCTGTATAAGAATCAGGCCCAGCTGGACAACAGCCAAAAGGAGCCTCAGTACACCAGGACACTCCTCTGCTGTTAATGTGAGACATTACCAGAAAGAGAAGGACTCCACTCGAGTAACTGTCACCACCGCTGAAAAACAACTATTCTGATGATGTCATGGTCTTACACTCATACAGAGGCAGCTGTCCTACCTAACGTGTTATAATATAAATAAGCAATGATCCACAACTTTAAAATAAGCACAAGAAGTACCGAATAATTAAAATATTCATAAATCTAATTTGAATTTGAATGCTCTGTTGTAATTTCTACTTTGGTACCTTAATCTCATTTAGTCAGCAAATTAATCAAATAATATCCCCCTCAACAGGTAAGAACTATTTTTCGTGCTGGTGCAGATGTAATTTGCAGACATGAAATCAGTAATAATTAGTTTTAGAGTCACATTGCAAAATTGAGGCACTGAACCAACTGAGGCATTCAGCAGTAGCATTGTAATGTGTTAATGAAGAGTCTTCTCTGTCATGAATCATGAAAATCTACATGATTGTTCTTGTTACAGGTTCAGCTCAGGAAATGAATCCGTCTGTGGTGCCTTACAGCTACACCAAGTTGAACTTGAAATTGATATGATAAATCTTGTGGAAAACAGAAGTGAAAGTAGCAACTTTCTTGTAATTATGTTGTATATTGCTTGTTTTTAGATCATGTGCTGTTTGTACGTGAATCAACAGGTTGTAAATTCATGAGATTGTTAACTATTTTATAGTTATCAGAGATCACTGTCTGTCCCTGTTACTCTCCACCAGTAGTGAGTCCTCCTGCTGATAGATAGCTTACCATTTGATCCTCAAATATATCCCTGTCAGCTTTTGTCTCACGTCATAGAAAGAGCAAGAGTCTGATCTGCCAAATGGTGGCTGCCTTGAGAGAGATAAGAGATATGTGGTGAAGATAGACATAGTGACATTATTAAACATGATAAGAACTTGAAGTAATGGGGCTGAGTCAGGTCACACTGAATTTCTCAGGATTATTCTTAGAATTATTGAAGGCTTTGGTCAAAATACTTTCAAGGAGACAAAGTTAATCATTACCAATTATTGAGCAATTCCAAGATTCTGATAGCTTTCATCCCAGTAAAAGCTACAGGCCTGAGGTTTGATTTAACTTTGACATCAGGTTTTTATCTTGAAACAATCATCAAACTTCACCCTGTCTGTTCAGGTACCTAATAGTGAAGAGCATAGGCCTCTAGGATGCAGCACTGGAGAGCTGTTAGCGTGCATCCAAGAAAAACAAAACTTGTCACCAAGGAGACAGCCAAATTTAAAGTCCTGCTAGCAGCTGTGACTTCGAGAGACTTAGGGGTGTTAATAAATGTGGATTAGGCTGAGAGGATAGCATTACACTAAGTGAAAAACATGAACAGAGATAGCCTCTTACCCTCTTATTGATTGTGTGGTGACAAAGCGAACCAGAGCCAGAGTTGTGTTGTTTGTACACGTACATGTGTCGGCCTGCATCTCAAATAAACAGACAGTTGTAGCAGCAGGACAGTTGTCTCTGCTCTGCTCTTATCTTGAACCCTTCGCGGTCGGTATGGTGTTCAACCTTTAATAGTCTCGAGGCTGCAGCACACAAGCCAGGGGAATTTATTGGTGCCCTCAGCTGCAAAGTCAGCAGTATGAAGTAATCATTCATATTATTCAGTGTAGCAAAGAGGCAAGTTTGCAAGATTTAATTAATTCAAAGCAGTTGGCTCCTCACAGGTCTCTGGCATGGCCTCAAGTAAAAAGTAAAAGGGAAAACTTGATTTTTGCTGTGTTAAAAAATAGAAACTTTTTAGTCTGATTTTAGTAAAACAGTAAAAATCAGCTAATTAACTTAATTTAATGTGTTTTTACACTTGTTATTTAACCAGACCTCTGACCTTCTCTTCGTCCATACACTGAACTTATAACCTGGTTTAATCTCAACCAGTCAGTCAGCAATAAAGATAATTCGCTAATCAGTATTACATAATAGGGAACCGCCTGACAGGGTCAGTAAGTAGCACTGTAATGAGGGTCTTCACACTTCATTTGGTAGTGAACCATTAACACGCACCCGCTGAAGTACACATAGCATCATCACATGTACTCTACGTAGTACAACTGAGGGCTGATTATTAACGTGTCCATTTTACAGTGAAATGGCACCTCTCTTATCACTCATTGGCAAAAGGAGCTTGGACATACCTAAGAGCATGAAGCATTATGGGTCAGGAGTCAAAACGCTACTCTGGTTATGTCACAGGAATTATACATCATCTTATTCTGTAGGTTACAGTTCAATGTATAAAGCAAAGGATTCGACTCAGAATGCTTAATATACAAATAAAAGTTTGCTTATTGTGATAATATATGATCTTTATAACGTCCAGTTTAGTGTCAGCATCATCCATCAAACAGCCTCATTGGACAAAGATAATATTTATTCACAACATTTTAATATATTTATATAATAAAACATCAGACTTTGTCAGGGATAGAGTGATAAGGTCCTGGACTTAAGGTACCAGTCAAAAGTTTGGACACACATTCTCATTTACTTGAATGAGAAAGTGTGTCCAAACTTTTGACTGGTACTGTACATAGTTCCATCATTGTCCCTGATTTACACAGCTCACCATAATTTATCAAGACAGAGACCACATTAAAAGTCAAACATTTAGAAATAATATGTAATAAGAACTTAAATATTATAATACTATTATATATTTTATTAAATTAGTGCAGAAGTTCATGCAAAAATAGTGAAATACCCTATTACACAATATGAAGAAATCTTTACAACAGTTTCTGAATCTACACAAAAAAATGTGTCGTTTCTTGGGTCATCGCCTAACCTTCCACCAAAACATATTGAAATCTGGAAGTACTTAAGATATCCTGCAAACAAACAATGCAGTAAATATTTAGTAACCTACTTGGTGGAGTTAACTACTGTCTTTTGCTCTTGAACGCAAACAGTAGATAGCACACATGCCTTGGTGACCACATTTGTTTACTATACATACAGTGCCACAGTTTTGTATGATTTATCCTCTAACTTCTGATGTACTTGGTTTCAGTGCTGATTTCCACTCTTGCATCACAGTCTGTGAGTCTGCTCCTTGTCCAACCAATTACCATGCCTGATCAGATACAGTACAGTACAAAGATTGTTAATTACATAATGACATGTTGGCACTAACAGGACAAATGTGACAGATAATCAGCACTGAAAATGACTAGTTGTGCAGATTTGTTGTAATGTATGCAGGTAATAGATATTTAAAAACACAATGTTTGTACATACTCTGCACAAAGAGTTAATACAAACACATGAATCATGTTTTGTGACTGAAGTGTAAGGTGTCATTTCTGTCTGTTTTAGGGACCGGCCTTAATGTCAGCGATAACGATTCCATCCCTGGAAGCCACGACGGAGGGAGCGTAACCAACTCCCAAATTGTTGAGCTGAGACGAATCCCCATCGCTGACACACACCTCTAACCTTTTCCTCTCATACAGATCCCATGTCCTCTACTCTTCATATCAGACAGAGAAATTACAGCGCAGTATTTTTATATTATAAAATGCTTTTGCACTAAAACAGTTTTTTGAATAGAACATTTTCATATAGATGTTTGATATGAAACCTTGTGATTTTTACTGTACATCTGTTTTTTTTATATATATGTATGAACCTATACATAAATGTTTTACTAAATTAATTTTTTTAAAGTCCTTGATGGAATTGTTTTCTGAATGTATATTTGGATCTTTTTTTCTGTAGAGACCTAGCAAATGAGATAGCTGGATGTGCCCACAGCACAACTACTGCTGCTAGGGATGGAAATTGTGTAACATTGTTAATAAATAATTTACTCTATATTTTACATCTGGCTGTATTTTACACCTGCAAAGTGGCAGTTTATGACTGGGCATGGGGGGAGGGGGGTGTGGTCTCTGACAGTTATGTAAGTGAGTCTCTGCGGAGGTCAAGGGTCACGCCCTCACGAAGGATGGTTTGTGTGAATGATCGCTGTCTCAAAGGAATTTCACAAACTGGCTCTGCATCATCTGAGACTTGAGAGATGAGTAGAGGTCTGACTACTGTCCTCTTGTCTGCAGAAGAAATGCACCGTGGCAGAGAGCAATGAATGAGAATCAGTAAATTAAAAAAATGCAAAGCAGAGGGATCTGGAGTAAGCCCTAAATACTAAATAAAAAAATATTTTATTATGTTAGCTTTTCAGTCATATTTAATTCAGTTTCACTTAATGCCATACATTTTTTAAAGCAAAGTCTAGTCTTTGATCTGCTGCTGTGAAGAATCAGCAGTTGTGAATGTACAAACGAATATTCACCTTTTAACTTTGACAGCAGCTTTGATCCTCTTGGAATCCACCGTCTACTTGACACTTGCACTGACCTTTAACCTCTGTCCTCCATCAACTCAACTTCTGAACTAGGTTGCTGGTTTGCACGGGAGGCTGTTACTTTTACTGTTCAAGAAAGAGGAAGAATGTGAAATTTACAAATCTGAGAAGGAAAGAAACAAACCGAAGAGAGGCAGGAATCATCCAGCCTTCTATTTGTTGCAGCCAACACCATACTTTGCTCATTAGAACTACCAGACGTAGGCTGGATGCTTGAGGTCATTTTGCCAACAGATAATGAGAAAGCAGCAGCAACAGGAGATGAGTGTGCTACTTGAAGATATTTCAACACTGAGGAACCAGCTAGATATAAAATGTTGCCTCTTGATATACAGTACCTCCCTCCCACTGGCTAATGACTTGATTCTCCCTCCCACAGCAAATGGAGGTGAGAATGTGGAGGGAAGAATAAAAGGAGAGAAAAAAGGATGATTTTTTTCCCCTTTAAACATGAAGTAGTTTATTTTTATTTAGGAAGTGACTCAGAGTCGCTATTTTCTCACACAGAAATCTATAAAAACTTATTGATCCTCCTCTCTCCACTCTCAAGTGTGGCTGGAAGTGTAGGACTTTTCTTTTCCCCTGTTTTTAGTTTTCTGTCCACCTCTCTGGCTTTTGTCCACCCCCTGAGGGAGAAGCAGCAGGAAAACCTTTGGATTTGTCTTCAATGGAGGGTGGAGAAGACACCTCTACCCTGAAAGAAATCATATCATTTCCCAAAACACAACAATGTTCAGTCTGCATGTCGTCTCTGTTTCCTGCGATATGATTACATCGCTTTCAGACCCATCCTTTAACTGTCGGTAGGAGCCTGTCCTCAGGGATTCGAAGGAAAACATTGCTGTAATGAGCAAAGGAGAGCAAAGAGGTCATTACTTCATTTAACAAAATAACACTCTGCTGTTTGATGGCAGCAGCTTCTGGGTTTGGTTTTTTTTCCAGCAGCAAATGAGCTTATAATAGTGCAGTAAGAACTTTTGATTGTCATGTAGCATTTCCAAGTGGCCTGTTTCTTTGTTCACCTCCTAAGAAAAGCATTTAAGACACAAGCAATTAATTTTCATGCATTGCAGTCAGCCATCATGATAGCATTACAAACTCCACATATATTTCCATTACGTATCCATTAGGGAAAACTGCAATGTCTGTAGGCTGCATTATGTCATCATTGTTAATGAGACATTAACATGAACAACAGCTGTCATCAGTAACCTATTAAGCTTTAGGGATACAAGGACAATGGATCTGCTGAAAAACAGCAAGACTTCCTGCCCTTTAGTCAAACCTGCTGATCTCAATTAACTGCTGCATAAAAACTGCTGACTACAAATTAGCCCAGTGCACATGACGTAGTTTATAGTGTACTGTACAGTCTTGCCACAATTTAGTTTTATCCCTTAAATCAAGTGTTTCATAAGGAACCACGATTAGATCAGTTTATGAAAACTAAGATGTGGATCTGTCAAGTCTTCAATAAAGTGCATCAGCAGGTGTGAAAAAGACAACTATAGCTGCCAATGGAAAAAAATAGATATTTAACATAATTTTATTGTGTTATTATATTTATGGATAGTCATACACCATATGATCCAGTAACCTACTCACAGGGGACATTTCATGCTTTTTTGATTTTCTGTCATTCATATACTGTTATGATATTGGATGTCTGTTAAACATGGTCATAGTTACAAAACTTGAGGTGAACATATGTGAAAATGCTCCCAGCAAATCAAAAGTCCGATATTCAGCTTGGTCAGAACGCTCCATTTGTAAATGAACCTCAAAAAAATTTGTTTTTGCGTAGATTGTTTCACACCTTGTTGATTGTTTATGTAGTCTTAGGGATTGATGGAAGTCTGCAAGGGACAGTTTCCAGAGGAGGGGAGGAGGGGGGCCTTAAACAGATTGTTTTACACAGAAGCTGAACTGAGGGGCTGCATGAATGGCCAGTATACGATAAGTAAAGTTTGCACTGTAAATCATGCAAAGAAATAAGAGTAGATCTGCAGATGCATGATACACCTTATTTTAGGTGTTGATTGATTGTGGTAAGTGCTGATTCCTGATGACTGGAAAACTTACTAGTTGTTCTGACAGCCCGGCCACATATATTAGCTAAACTGTTTCCATGATAACTGTACATCAGCTTTCAAAGCCCATGAAATATGGCTGAAAGATAAACCAAATAAGTGGCATCTGTTAAGAATGACCCTTGAGGCCCGAGGACTAAAGATAATTTAAATATTGTGCTACTGTGGAATTCGTTCTTCCTGATTAAAAGTAGTCGTCTGAGTGTAGGATTTCTCAAAGAGGTATTTTGAGATTTGTGAGGTGCTGATTTGGTGGCTGATATAAAACTAATAAAACTTTTCTGCCAGCACTTCGCAGAGTCTCAGATGTGATGCTGAGAGCATCAATAAAAGTGTTCAAATTATCTAAATTGTCTCTTTCAGCCATAGGGGGAAAGCAATTAAACAGCCACAGCAAACAGCTCAATGTCCCAACCCACCAGCCTCAGTCCCAGAGCCACCAGACTGGAGGCAAACATGTTTATGTTGAAGTCCTTGGTCTTCTTGCCTGCGTGCCCTCTCTATCTGTCTGTGCCCAGAGGGAACAACAGAGATAACACTTTAGACATCCAGGCAACAGCTGATTCACGCTGGCTCACAGTCCGCCTGTGTAGATACTCTCTCTCTCATACAGATGATGACTCTGCATTTCTAGGTCTCAGTGAATCACCGCATCCTCAAAGCAAGGTTGTCTGACAATATAAAGGAGGGAAAACAGCAAACACAGGGTGATGAAAAGAGGACTGCTTCTCATCAGTCACATCCCATCAGTGATTGCTCGCTTGGGAGCGAGGGGTGGGGGGTGGGTTCCTGTGGAAAAATAATGCATTTTGTCTTTCCAGAAAAGCGATAGGAGATTAAGGTAGACCCTCAAAGGAAAACAATGACATTGTGTTTTGTTCATCTGAAGTCTATTATGACCACGAATATCTCCATGGATTACGTCATTTTTTAAATTCAATGGAAGGGTGTGAATTTCTGAAACATGATAATGCCATCTTTTGACTATTTCCTCTTTCTCTTTTCTCCAAAGAATAATGAATGTAATAAAACCCCTCTTTAATTCTTGAGGCTCTGAATGAGTGTGCAGTTTGGGTGAGAATATAAACAAGTATAACCTTTTAATGGATGCAACACCTCATCTCAGACTACAAAACCGTGACCCAGTTCCACATATAAAGCCTGACAGCAACAGTCTTCATCTGTTAAATCAATACAGCCAGACAGTGAGTCAGGAGCCACTGATGCTGATGAATGGGTAAAACGAGAAGCAGAATAACAACAAAAGAGGCTAATTAATTACATACTTCCTGATCACATCTTCAAAATAATCTGTGCTGCATTACATTCAGCCTTGTTGTGGAGAAAAAGCATGTTAGAAGGTTACTGCAGTTCATGTACATCTTGTGCTCAAGTCTCACAGAGCAGCAGGCTGTAAATGTACCTCAATACTAGTGGTTTAGCGGTGTACGTGTAATTTGATCAACCAATCAGCTCCCTGTGACGTCTGCCAGATAATCATTAACTTGCTTAAAGGTAATTTGAACAGTACAGAAGATGATTTTACAGGTTTATCTCACAATATAGATTACTATTAGACATTCAAGATAAGATCAAATTGAGAACGACTAACGCGTCCAATACAGATGTACGTTTCATAACACATTCATGTATGCATATCACGCTAACTAACTTACCTAACTACTAACTTAACAGCCAACATAACTTTTGTACAAGCACTTGTTTGACACACAACTGAAACAGTTCTCTGTATCCTACAGAGACCACTGAGCAAGCACTACCATCTTCATCCATGACCAAAGAATTCAGCTGAGTTCAAATGCAGATGATTTGCGCCTCTGGTAAGCATTTGTGAATCTGTGTATTACGCACATGGTGCTTGAACTCCCACTACATTCCCCATGCTCCTGTTGGTTTTCTCTGAAACACACCACAGAGCAAAAAAAGTCAGGTAAGACACCAAGTCAGCAGAAATTTAATTCACAGGCTCTGATGTGAGGAGAGAGAATAGAATGACTCATAGATGGTTCAAAGTAGACATGATAAATGAAGGAGACAGTGCGTGTGTTTCTGCATGTGTTTGCATATGTTTAAATTATCATCATCATCCCATCTTCCCTGATGTCCATGGGAAGATGTTCTGTTAACTCTAACACTAAATCAAATGACACCCTCGAATTTCAAAGTTTGCTTGTACTGTCTTTACAGACAGCTGCAGTGTACTGTGACTTCATGGCAATGAATGACAATCCAAATGTTTATCAGGTCTGCTGCTATGAGTGTGTTTTTGAGTCATCTTGATGGTCACACACTCCTCTAATGAAGTTTTTAGGGGTTTAGGCTCCAACAAAGCTGAATGGTCAAAAGTTGAATGGACTGTCCTCCTTCTTAAAAAGTTCAGTGTACAGAACATGACTGCAATACGTGCAATACACAGTAAGTATGTCAAAAGTCTGTGCGCATGTACATACACTCTCGTGTGAGTGTGTATGCCTCACAGGTCATGAATGCAGGCTTGCAGGCCTGTGACTGATGCACAAACTTGCAAAACTGAGTTTGCATTCAGTCACCAAAATGTTCAGCCTGCAAGTATGCAGCAAGCTTGCAGCACAGAATTTACAGTTACAAACATAAATGTACAAGTTTAGAAAACTAAGGTTATATATATGTGTGTAGTCGGGGTCACATTTCAGATGTCTATGAGTTTTTAGCAGCTCCACCAAATAGTGATTTTTCATGCGGTTTCATTTTGATAAAGGTTCAAATGATCCAATATTTCACAAAAACTTGTTTTTTTCTTCTTTCATCCCCCATTAATCATGTCATGACCTCTCAGATTTATCTGGTGACTATTTAGAGGGGCCTTACCCCTAGGGTGGGAACCACTGAACTAAACTAGCTAACTGTATTTAAAGTAGTTTAAACTAGCTCCACCTCCAGCTGCTACAACAGTAAGATACTGCTTACACACTGATGCTTCAGTATTAATAATCTAATGATGTCACATATAATAATACATCAGTCAGAGGGACCAAACCACTATTTTTACTGCAATACTTTAACTAAATTGTACTGTTAATACTTATGTACTTTTAT
Source organism: Euthynnus affinis (assembly GCA_029490765.1). Taxonomy (NCBI): domain Eukaryota; kingdom Metazoa; phylum Chordata; class Actinopteri; order Scombriformes; family Scombridae; genus Euthynnus; species Euthynnus affinis. The sequence goes on along the minus strand of CM055842.1, from coordinate 23,567,303 downwards.
TTAAGTAGGATTTTTAGCAGAGTTTTCTAAACTGAGCCATAATTACCAGTGAAGACACCGACTCATGTGTTTGGTATTTTCTCTGGAAAATCTGAGGTTTTAGAAAGCTGGGGGGAGTTTGTGTTCTCTATTTGCAACGTCTTAAACATTTGAAGGGTGATTCCAGTCTTTTTAGAGTCAATATATTTAATTTTGAACACTGTTAAGGTCACAAAACAGAAAAAGAATACTTTAAATAAAACTTACACAAACATAACTGAAAACATCTAAATAATAAAATAAGATTTAAATGGAGATTCTGTGGTGGGGTGTAAATCCTGCTTACAGCCCCGTGTGTATGTCACATATTGTTGAAATCTGTTAAGGCTTTTATTAAATTACAATTTACTCTCATTTGGTTATGAAAATAAAATTCTTATTTTCACTAAGAGCCACGTGACAATTAAAATAAAGATGAACTACTAAACTATTTCATTTAAGACATAAATCATGTAAAAAGGAGCAATCAACCTCCATAAGTTCCATGATTAAAGTCCCTCTTTGTGTTTCCTCAGACAGTGTTTCCCTGTTGAGCTGCAGTGGAAGTATAGTAAAAAAAAGAGGAACTTTGGCACTAAAAAGACTGTAACGTTGAAAGATCATCTACTTGACTGAACTCATTTGGACGGCTGAAGCTTCATATTACCTTCAGATATTGAAGCACCCCATAAGAAAAATACTCAAATGTCATAAGAGTATGCTAAAAAAAAAAAAAAAAAATCAAATGTATTGCTACAGATCTTCAGACTTTTAGGTACATTTTATCTGACTGAGTGAAATGTTGAATTAAATTTAAATGTTGTATAGTGTATAATTAAATTTGGGCATCGTCTTCTCCCTCGGCCTCATCGATGAGTGGAATCTGAGGATCTGAATCCTTGATGTGGATCTCAGGTTGGCTCATGGAGTTGGAGGCTTTCCTGACTGAAATGGGAAAACCGGTGCTTTTTAAGAATCCATTATTATGTTTTGTCAAAGCAACTTGGACACAGACTCACAAAATGATAAAAGCTAGTTTATATCTTACACCTAAAGCCTCTTTCTGGTATAACAAAAAAAATATTGATTGGAAAGAAAACAATCATATGGGAGAAATGGACCAGATCTGGAATCCATCTTCTTGGTGACTTGGTTCTGGGAAAAATCTATGAGTTCATTTGAACATGTCTTGAATGTTATGAGGTACTGTAACATCTGTTCTGAAGTCCTGTCAAAAAATATCAGTAATCACTATCACTAATTCACAAATTCAGATGCTTCAGTCACATGGATAAACCTTGTGTCTCCTTTAGGGGAGAGACGAGAAAAATGTTAAAATGTTTACAGCTATATGTCACTGTTTTGCAGCAGGCATTTAGTTTTCTACTTGCCTCCCTGTTTTTTCATCTTTAAAAATATGGTGGTAATGTGATTGGCAGTGTGTTTTGGAAAGGGGAAGTGAAAAGAGATGATTTTAGGTCAAGGGTGCCATGAACCAATGAGGTTATTTCAAGAGACACGTATAGCAGGCTTTAGAGCTGTGGTCCAAATGGATAATTTTTTAAATCATCAATGTTCCGGTTACAATGGTGACTCACACCTCTCAAATTATCACCATTAACTTGGTTTTTGGTCATCTTTTTTTCACACTCACAAAAATATATATTAGCTGTTTTAAAGATGCATTTTTTCAGTGTTCGGTCTGTAAGTGTGAAACTCAAAGAGAGTATCAGATTTAGCAGCGGAAAAGAAACTGGATGATGAGAGCTGATAACGACAGTTCAGGTCACACTGAACTTCGCTGTAATTTGATATGAATGGGATAGAGTGAAGTTCCTGAAAGCATAATAGGGTCTTTGTCCATACTCTTCTTGACATGATTCGACACTTCAGTCACAAAGCTCTCATCAGTCTTGAGATCGTTGCCCTGAATCAGGACGCCGTAAGCAGGGAGGAGGTCACCTGGAACACCAACACACACGTACACACAGTTCACCCTTATCAGGTCATTATGTTACATCATCATTACAGCATCTGTCTGTCACACCACGACAGAAGAAGAAAATAACCAATGCAGCAGTGGAAGGGTGGAAATATATTTGTTATCTAATGATAATGAAATAGTGATGTTGTGACACCAACATCAAATAGTGATGTACCAACAGTGAAATTGGCTCTTTATCATTAACATAACTATTCTGCCGTGGTTTTTAACCTTATGACACAATTTCACTACTACAGGATTATTATAGGACCATGATACAGAAGGATGCATTCTGGTGTTCATATGTTATAATATAATATGGATAAGCCAGAGGACTGTCTCTGGAAAGACTCCCTGCAGTTCAGATTTTCAAATGGAATTTTTAAAAATGTTTTGAGGACCATAATTAAATTTTATTCACTTCTTTTGTTTTGTGGTGCAAGCATGGTCTCCAAAGACAGATATCTTAAAAGCTATGCATACAAAACTGCATCACTAAACACAACTAAGGCTGAATATGATTGGATTTTTTCAATACTGGTGCAGATAAGATACATGAATTTCATTACGTTACATGACATTCACTTACAATAAGTTGATTCAAACCCAAAAGGAATAAGAGATAGATATCGTCACAAATAGGAAGTGCAACATTTTATTGTAATTCTTGTTTGTTTGGTTTTTTTTTTACACGTTTGAAATAAAACTGACTAAGTTGTCTAACAACCCTCTCTAGCAAACAACTAGAGGTATGTTTAGATGGCTATGGTACAAGCTTTAAAAAAAAAAAAAAAATCAGTACAGTCTATCATGGTCCCTCTAGGTGTATTTTTAAAAGGCGGATTCAGCTACTGGAAGATGGATACTCTGCTGTCCTGTGTTCTGGGGGAAGTTCATTCCACCATTGTGTGACCAGAACTTCAGCCCTGATACTAAAACAATACTTCTTTTGATACTTTACTTTGAGAAGTAAATATAAACATGTTTCTCTACAAACCCTTTTTTATTGAATTGAAGATTCCAAAGTCAAAACTAGCGAATCAAGAGAATCAATAACTATCTGATCAAAGAATAAGTCAACAAGATAATGAATTTGACAGGACATTTGATGTCAACTTTATGATCTTCAGTGCTGTGGACATATTTCAGTCTGTACCAGAAAGCATTGAAGTTTGACACCCTGCTCTAGGGCTGGGTGATACAATGACAACAATAAAGTACAACAAATGTTCATTATAATTAAACTGAGAGGGAGAGAGAGAAGTCATTGCAGGAGCTACATTGAGTTCTCACCATAATAGTTTAAAACTATAATTAATCATCTAGTTTCTTCAACTGTTACTCAGGAACAAAAATCAGCCTTTAAGCTGGGAAGATAATTAACAATAGACTGAAAATTTTTATCATGATAACATTTTTGACCATATCACCCAGCCCTACCCTCACTCTAATCACACAGGTGAAATGATCTTACTGTTCTGTTACTGATCAGTGGATGCATGCTCTCACCATATTTCACTTGTATAATGTCACTGGCTACGATCTTGGACACTTCGATCTGAATAACCTACCTCCTCAGTCCACGGTGAACTTCACCTCCTGCTCAATCCTGAGGCTACAGTACCTCTTCTCTCTGATCAATTTTTTCAGGATCATTACTACAACCACCCAACCCCTCAATAGCAGGAAAATAGCACCTTCAATGCAGCCAGCCTCCACCAAGCCCACCTCCTTTACACCACCAGCCACCAAGCAACGGTCTCAACATAGACAACACAGCAAGTTTTTTTCATATTGCAAGTAAGACATATTGATAATAAACATCAGTATAATAATACTCAGTATAATAACACTCAGTAAATTTAAAAGACATAAATGTGTATAGACAAGGAGCTGCAGCTCAGCTGCTCAGTGTGTGAACAAGATTTTTATGAACAAGTGTTATCACATGTACTGCTGATATGACAGGAAGCACCACAGGAAGTACATAGAGTCCCAAACCTCCCCACTGACTGAAGCCTGATATTGAGACAACAGAAAATATTTAAACAAACAGAGTGACTGTTTGACAATTTAAAATAAAAAGATGAACTCACTCTGTCTCACAGCGTCTACTGGTACATAAATGCCTATTAAAATGATTGCCACAAAGTGCAGGATGTTGAATTTGTTCTGCAGGGCTTTCCACACACACTGCACAAAGGTTTTTGGCTTTTTAGGAGGGTTGGACATTCTGTCCAAACTGCCATTTCCTTCTGTCGATGTCCTCTGAGTCCTCTAAACCTGCAGCAGGAGACACATCACTTTACATGTCCTGACCTGATCCTGGTTTACACTATTAAACTGAGTTTACATTTAATCTAACGTCTGTAAATCCAACATTATACAGTATATAACCTCTAATCTCTAATGGTAATCAAGATTTCGTGGGTACAGCAGAGAGAAAGAAAATAAGCATATCCTGGCATAACAAAATGACAAATGGCACCAGAAACAATCACAGACATCTCTAAGGAGATTGGACCGATGAAAAGAGTTGCTGGCCATGTCTCTCCTTCCTCTGGGACTTGACAGAGGCCTTCCTGAAAAACACAGACTCAGTGGTCAGCCTGAGGTATAGATCTGGTCTGACAGGGAGTCCGTGACTGTAGGGAAGTAAGGAGATCATTTAAAAAGCCTCAAAGGAAAACAAGTAAACAACTCTGGGTAAACAAGTGCAGAAATATTACCACACAAAGGGCAGCACTGGGCACCAAGGTCATGTCCTCTGTGTTGTTTCTGGGATTATGGGAGTTTACATCAGTTACACAAGGGTCTTTTTAAAGACTGATTCTGATATTTTTAATTAATCAACAAATTTAACAAATCATGTGAGGATTCAGCAAAATAAATAAATAAAATACCTTAAGATGTGCAGTCAGTGTTTTAAACCACCATCATCTGGGACTTTCAGAAAACTGATGCCGATTAGAATACATCAGGGATACAAAGGAGAGCTCAGTTTACTTCTCTACGGTAGCAAATGACCGTAGCAACTCCCATCAGGTGGTCATGTGTGTCCATTAAACCCTGCGCAGGTCATTCATGACATCCCTCACCAACATGATGGACTGGAACAGAGGCATTTGTTTTTGAGTTTGAGAAGTTTTCAAGTCCATGTATTCAGTAATGAACCATTAGCAGCTGTGTGATGACAGATCACATCAGCAGTGTGTTCAGTATCTGGATTTGTTCACTGTGGACCAAAATACTGTCAAATTCCTCATATAACACTAGCTGCTCTTCTAATCAAATTTTTCCCCCACAAAAAACTAACTTTAAGAAAGGTGAATGCTTCTTGTTCGTGACACCATTTATTGGTGTAAAAATGTAAGACAACAAGAACCAGAAGAATATATACTGAATATTCAAGAGAATTTATTAAGGCTTTTCAGAGGACAGCTAAGTGTAATCATCCTGCACACTTACAGTTAATGAATCAGTGCAATGGTTGCACCATAGCACTTGGCGGATGGAGCTTCGAACAAGTGCTAGCATAAACATAACTAAGCAACTAAGCCAAATCTCTACCTTTGTGCTTAATCATTACAATTATTCCTCTGGTTGGTAAAAATGTTAACATGCCAACATTAAAATTTCTGCTTAATGTTATGTCAAACCTTGAATTTCCAGCAGTGCAGCAAATGCTGTAACGGAAACAAGATAGGAGAGAATGCGTTAGCAAACAAAAACTAAAATAGGACATCAAAACCAAAATTAGGCTTTAAAAAAAAGTATCTGACCAGTTAACATTAGCTAATGTTAGCTATGAGCCTATTTAAAGGTGAGCCACACAAATTTAGTGGGGGTAGGGTAGACAGTTACCATAATCACCATGTGCTAACTCTTACTCTGGCTTAAAAAACACATGTATGACAAACAGCTAATGCTAGTTAAGTTACAAGGTAAAATGACATACCTACTTGCAATGATTTCATTGTAAAAATCAGAGTATTATATGGTGAAATATTACTGTTAAAGCCTGTGAAGTGATAATAGTGTAATTTATTGTCAAGAAGTACAGTTAAAACTTGTTAAATCCTGGAAATAATTTACAGTGTACATCACATGCATGTGTGTGTGTTTGTGTGCGTGTAAGCATTATGCACACATTATATTGCCCCTCATTAAGATGGCAAATGATGACCTTTTCTATAATGAGATCAGAGCAGAGCTTTTCTTACTTCACTTCAACAAGCCAAAATGACTTATACCATCATGGTCAATTACACTGCCCTCATCACGGAAACACTGGTGTGTCTGACATGACCAGCTAGTCCAAGAGGGTATCTGGTGGCTTCAGCAGTCCCAATGGTGTCACTGCTTGAAAACTCTGAGTATGTGTTTATTCTTGGGTCATTAGATGAAGACTTTGGCCTTCTCTAGCCAAATATGGAAGCATATAGAACTTGGCACCACGTTCTTTTCGAGGCTTAGTTTTTAAATGGTTTATAAATTGTAAATAATTTCCAAAGGAATAGTTTTAAATTTTTGGCAAATATTCTCATTCTCTTGGAAGTGTAGTGTCTCAGTGCTACTTAGTTACTACTCTGTAGCTTTATTTGTAGAGTGGCCCACCTTTCATATAGAAAGAGAGGCAAACTAGATCAGCGTCATTCACTTCACATGCTTGAACACACACATTCCACCCACATGAAATATGTTTCAGGGGGTCTGTGCAAACTAATTTATTAAAAGATATGAGATGCACTTGCGTATTGGGATGACGTTCGTATTCTGGGAGTCCCACATTCGCTCAGTTTTTATTTGAAGCTGCTGACACTCAGGTCAGATAACATGACCTTTTGGCTCTTTCCGTCCACTGACTCCAAAGGTCAGGCAGATTAGAAGGGAGCCTTGTGGAGATGTAGCCAGGAACACCAGAGCAAATGGACTGTCTTGAGCCATAGATATAGACATCATAGATCATGCAGCATGTTTATTGAAATGAGCTGGTTTATTGATTGAATTTGACAGTTGGGTATAGCAGAGCAGCCAGAATTCAACTGTACTGAACAAAAGAAAAGAACAGAAAAAACCTAGACAGACGTTTCTTTTGGGTGGCTTCTAAAATGTTTCTTTGATGCCTTTTTGTTGTCTCTCTGCTACATTACTGTGGAGCGAGTGTGCTGTAAATGCAGGCTGTTGCTGCTCTATAAAATGGGATTCTGCAAAGTGAAAGGCAACACTGTCCGTGGCAGCCTTGCCAACATGCCTGACTGGGGAGGGGGGCTGGGGGTAGACATTTCGTGTCTGCAAATGACACTCTATCTTGTTCTCACTATGTGGTCTGGTTGGCAGGATTATTAGATTGTCCCATCTATAGCATATGCTTGCTTGCTTATCTGTATTGTATATTTTAATATATATCAATGCATGTGTTGTTTTTTTGTGTGTTTGAGTGCATGCATGTGTTTATGCATGCAAATATGCGAGCAAACAACTTTGCCCTCAGTGTATGCATGCCTGAGTGTTGATACTGTACATACTGTACGCTTCCATGTGCTTGAAAATTGACACTGGAAGCTACAGGCTGATATATATTTGGAACGCCTCCAGCAACCTGAAATAGACATCACGTTTGGGCAGATAAGTTGTTTTGCTGGAAATACAGACCTTACTGAGAACCACAAAGCGTTTAGAGTCAGATCTGAAACTCATCCAGCTAGCCTTTTATCCCAAGTGGGCTTTTGTGTGACAAAGCTTTATTCATTTAAAGCTTTTGAAGCATAAAAGGCTTGCCTTACATTTAGATTGATAAAGTGTCTTTATTATAGTGATATGTATTGAATTAACCTTTTGTCTGCTTGTTGTAAGCATGGTCAAAGTGTTCCAATGCAGGTCAAGTCAATAGGACTGGTCTCTCTAAGCTGCACTGTCATCATCACCACTGCCACACCTATTTGTGCTTTGCACATGCAAGAATGTTTGTAGGGCCATATATGTCTCATGAATGTATGCGCGTGCAGATTACAAGCAGAGCCTCGATAAAGTATTTCAAAGTCAGCAGCTATCTGTGGCAAGGAGTGAAGTCAGTCACAAACTATCTCTAGCTCTTCCCACTCTCACTCTCCTTCTCTGATTCTCTAACTCTAGCTTACATTGATTTCTCACTCAAGCAGGCTGAGACCAGTTCTTGTTTATCACCCGCAAGTCGCTTTTGCTGTGGCAATTTAATACATGTGAGAGAGAGATAGCTGCCTTCCTGTCATCCTGTGTGGAACATGGCTGTTTATTGTGACCACAACATTCACTGTCATGACTGTAGTCACCAGCATCATCATCACCATTATCTTCATAGTCTTCTAAATTGTCATCATCAACAGCAGCAGTATCTGTGTGGTAAATTCTATCTTTGATTGAAATAAATGAAAAAAAGAGATGACTAAATGATAAATATGAAATCACTATGGCTTATTTCTTAATTTCAGTTTAGTTCAGTCTTGTTTGCTTCAGTTCAGTGTAAAACTGAACACTCGTGAGTAAATGTTTGTTGCTTGGATGGAAGAGCACTTTCTGACCTCAGTGGTGAGGATGCGCTCTATAAATACCACAATCTAAGTACAATGAGTGGAAATGTGGGCTATCTCATTGTTAGATGTCATAGCATTTCTATTCACATCGACAGGCACACCTAACAAATAACAGACCACTGGAGAAGGATAACAACTAAGCAAAAGAGGAAGGAAGTGAGGAGAAAGTTGCCAGAGTAGAGCAATGCAGAGGGAAACCACTGGTGACCTCAGTGGAGAGACGTGTGACCTTTCCAAACCAATGGAAATGACACATCAGAGAGTCATCGTGTCACAGTGGTTCCTCTGTGTGTGTGAGCTCAGCCAGACTCAGCTGGTTTGATCCAGCAGTTCGTCTGCATCAACAGCAGCAGCAGCAACAACATCGCATGAGACACAGTAACCAGCCCGATCAGGCTCTGGCTGCATACAAGAACAATATCAGTTATTGTTGTGTGTCCGTGATGAAATGTTAAATGCAAGGCAGTCAGTGCAGGACCTGAGGGTTGGTGGTGGGTTAGCAGACTGACCAACTCAGAACAATAGAGTTACTGTGATGAGGGGGAAAAGACCAGATCAGAACAGAAGAACAAGTACACTTTTCATTAGGATAATGAAAGGTTAATGAAGTTTTATATCTGTTATATCTTTTCTCATCCACCATTCCCATGACTTCCCCTCAGCCACATGCTCTGAGAGTCCACAATCTGCGTCCAAGAACTGAGGACAAAAATTAGGTCAAAGAACAAGAATAGAGATGCTTAATTTATCCTTAAATTGTTGTCTAGTACAGTAATCCCTTTCCCATGCAGATCTCTTACCTTGCTGTTCATAGTACCTTGAATATCTTTACCAGGAAGTGTTTATTCAGAGTTAATGTGATCTTTAAAATGCTGCATGCTTCATAGGTCAAACTGTTTGTCGTCTCCCACCTGTTGTTTCATATTGCCAGGCATGGAGAACAAAAGAGGGAACCGCTTGTAGTGTTCTCTTACTAGCATTACAGTTAGCTGTGTGGGTGTTGAGGTATTTTAACCGACTACAGTTCTTCATTGTAGTCAACGAGTAAATCACACTTCATTAACTGCTGGATTTTTGTCTAACTGAACTATGGATTTGGTTACTGTCTGACCATAATTCAGTTATACTCTGGTCATTAGTATTTTAACTTCTTTGTATTAATATTATTTTCCTGCCCAAAATTAGTCAAATAACATCCTTTATGACAGATCTGCAAAACAGGACTTTAGCTGACACTGCTGTGCAAACAAGCCTCAAAATCACTTATGCCTCTTACCTGAAAATGTGTAAATTGCACAATTTTTTCCTTTATAGCAGTTTGCAAAGTCTTATATTAATGTGCATTTCTGGGGTGCCCAGACAGCCTACTCGTTAAGACAAAATCCGTAGTTTGAGTCCTGCAGCCGACCCTTGTTGTATGTCTCTTTCCCCTTGGTACCTGTAATCTCTCTGCTGTTGTCATCAGGATTAAGGCTAGTATCATCCAAGATACCAAGGTAATCCTGCATTCTTTCTAATGGCCAGCAGTGGGCAACTCCTGGAGTCCAAGTGTATAGAAGTCTATGAGAAAATGACTACTCATTTGAATTACTACCTCAGTAAACATTTTCCCACTGAGTTTATGGTCTCAATCACTATTTCAAGTCTTCTTCAATATAGCATGATGTTCATATTGTAATGACGGTCCCATTTAGAGTATAATAGACGATAAAGCAGGGTGTGCTTTAGGGCATGGCTACCTCGTGATTCACAGGTCGCTACCATGACGACAACATTGGTCATGTACATTACATATCGTAACCCCAGATTAAAATAGGAGTAAGCTATAGTTGTAATTTATGAAAGTTAATTTTAGTATATTGGTTACATTAAAGAAGTTGTGTTCAGCGTTTGGTTGTATTAGATGCTCTAAGGAGTCAGTTTTAAGCCTGTTTAATTAGCATTCACATTGGCATTATCACAGTTAACCATAGACTGTAAATGCACGATTTTAACCAAGCTAGCAACTAGTAGCTAGCGTTAGGTTCAACTCAACCCTTTCGTCCATATATATAAAAATCCAAGATGGCGACAGTCAAAATGTCGAACAGGAAAACAGGAGTCCACAAACCAATGTGTGATGTCATTTTTTTAACAATCTATGTTACCATCATGAAACATGGTTTTCTAGTTCAAGATGTAAAAAAATTAATCTTACTGTAGTTGGGTGTTTAAAAAGGCAGACAGCAACTATAATGTCATATTAAATGCTAAAATGTCCTTGACATTCACCTTATAAAACATCCATGTCAAAATTTTCTTTATCCAGTTTGCTGTGAAAAGAAGCGGGAACCAGGGAGCAGCTGAGCACATGGTGAGAACAGAGTGAACTGGTCAGAAGACGATTGCACTGATATGTGTCACACATTCCTCTCTGTCTGCTCAGCTCATAGTGACGACGAATGCAGCTCTTAGAGGCACTCACTGCTTCAGCTCCCCTCATTTGGAGGGAAAAGAGACCGGCTGCCAAAAACTGACTCAGTTGGATGAAATGAGAGAGGCCTTTTAGTTTCCTTTTTTTTCATCAGGCAGCCGCTCCAAATGATTAAAATGAGTCACAGAACTGGAGCAGACCGGACCGGGCTGCCCTTGTCCTAAAGTGACTCTAGTGTGAACGTCACCTCTGTAAAATGATAAAAATAGCTGGGGACAGAGAACACAAACCAGACTATTGTGTGAATTATATCCTGACTTCAAGATAAAGAGCAAAAGGAGCAAAAAAAAAAAAAAAAAGACAAAACAACTGAAAAGATGCAGTGTGATTTTAAACAGAATAGATAAAGTGTGTACAACAGAGAGAGTTCACTTGATAGTACAGAAAAAACACTCATAGTACGCATTTGGTGATACCACGTGGAAGTGTGTGTGTGTGTGTGTATGTGTAGTCATATGTTGGAGTAGGAAGAAGCAGGGGTGGATCTAGTAGGGGTGTGATTCATCTCCTTTTTCCTATTGGCCGATTCTGGTCAGCTGAAGTAGTTAGCCCACAGCCCAGGACCCTCCTGATTCAGTGGTGATTCATTGCTCAGAGGAGAAGAGAGGAGAGGATTAGTGAAAATCAAGAACTGCAGCCGAGTTTTCAACAAAGAGAGGAATCAAGGAGGGGAAAAAATTATAAAAACTGAAACAATTTAAAGAAGCAGAGCTGGTGTAATTGGGAAGAGATTGAAGAGAAAGTAAATAGATGGGACATTCCACTATCAAGAAATTTCAGATTATAGGAAAAATAAAAATATGAATATGAAGCTCAGAAAGTAGTTAAACCCCTTCCAAAGCAAATTCCTCTCACATCCCTCTGCCTCCACTGCGCAACAATCTTTGCCAAAACTCACAGACCCGACAGAAGATTCAGCCTTGCTCCAAATCTTCTCATGTCATTTCGGATGATAATGAGCATGAGAGTGAAGCAGCAATGTCACTGTCCCTGATATAGCTTGTGGAGAAAATACAATGTGTCAATACATCTCAAACACTGCATACACAAGTTTGTGTTTGTGCATGAGCAACAACTCAGAAATGGTTTTATAATGACGCATCTTCAGAATCGGTGCAGGTCATTTATCTGTTGTGTAACGCAGCTCTGTTATGTACGTTCCCTGCTGTCTCAGAGCCAATAGCATCAACATTTCAGCAGCTCTTACTTTGTTATGATTAATATCTTTTGTGGCTTTCATCAAATTGTCATTTGGCCACAACTAAGAGTGTTGCCAGGGGACAATTTGGACACACAACTCAGGTTTATAATGAGTCATGCTTGTGTGCATGTGTGTGCTTAGTCTTGACTGCGCCTGCATCTTGTTTAGCCACCTGGTCATTCCTATCCATTCTACTGGATTCAGCTTTACAGGCACCAGCTGTGCTGACCGGCCATGTTGTTTACATATCAGTCTAACCCAAGGAGCAAAGTCAGACTCAGGGAAATGCCCACCGGTCCAGGCAAGTCTAGACAGATGGAAAAATCTGGAACATGAGATGGAGTCGCGGGATATCTGGCAACAAATTTAAGGATGAGAATTTAAGTCTTGTCAGCAGTGAGCTATGCTACACCTGACATGTTGATAAAATGTTGGATTGTAAAGTGTTTTTTGATATTGTGCTCCATTAATAGCTGGACTCTTGTGTGAAACAGTATTACTGAGTTTAACTTTGCATCTTGATTCCTGCAAAAATGTCTTTCAAGAAGATTATACCTTTCAACATAGTACTCGGAGCTAGTAAATAACTGATTGGGCAGAGGGGACACAACAATGATTAACCCCTGGACATTAGTGATTTTTTTTTTTTTGTACCATTTTTCACAATAATGAGGGAGCAAAAGGGAACAATTGATTTACAGAAAACTCACTTTTTTCAACTGTTTTCAATTGAGCTGCTGCTTCAGGGTCATTTTTAATGTCAGCTCATATATAGACAAATCAAGAGCAAGTGTCTCAGTCTTATTTTGAGCAAGGCCAAAGAGAATTTTTTATAAGTTCTCCTCACCATAAAAACGGCTTAAGTTTTTAACAGTGCAACTCCAGATATAAAGACAACACAAGAGTATACATTCAAAGTAGCAAGGCAATGATCTGCGTCAAGGCCAATCAACAAACATCCTTATAAACTTTTACTCAGCAGCTTATTGCAGTTGCTTTGCATGCAGTTTTTTGTGGACTGGAAAATAGAGCTCTGCATAGTGTATTTTATCTTATCTTATCTTAACTTTATCTTATCTTATCCTATCTTATCTTATCTTATCTTATCTTATCTTATCTTATCTTATCTTATCTTATCTTATCTTTATCTATCTTATCTCTAAGATAAACTACATTGTTTTACCATAGATTTATTTTACTGCTGTTCCACAGTTGAAATAAGTGGAGCTAACCACAACTAACCCACCAACAAAATCCATCTTTACACCTGTAAACATGTTTACTTTCCCCCTTAAAGCTGTGTTGTACAACCAACTTGCCCCATTTGGTGAATGAGGCCATCATACAGTTTTGGAAGTCACTGGGCTATCACTCTGGGTCAGGGTATTAGATGCAGGGATCTGGGTTAGAGAATGAAGCACATGTGATGTTTGGAAGCTATCGTGTGTACCGGAGATGGCCTAGAAACCATATATGCTGCACACAAAGAGCAACTTGTTGACCCACAAACCAGTCTGCTGTTGCCAGTATTTGGGAATGCAAAGATTGTGACTGCATACAAATTGTGAGTAACAAAACATCTGCATCACACACCTACCTGTATGATGTGTAGGTACAAAGAGAGGTAAAGACAGAGAAGAAGTAAGAGAGAGGGAAGAGGGAGACTGTATAAGAAACTAAAATTAATCCGTCTGTTTTGAAACAGAAGGTCATGTTTGTGGTAAACTCCATGCTGTGCAGACAAGATCATAGAGGACAGAATATAATTTGCCCGGAAAGAATGTGCATCTAGTTAGCAGGAGAACGGCAGGCGTTTGAGATTAGAGGAGCTGAGTGGTGGAAGAGGTGGAACAAGTGCAGCGATAGAGGTGGAGGGGTGAGGGGAGTGGGGTTGGAGGGGGGCAGACACGGGGTAAAAGGGTTTAGCAAGATTGGGTGAAGGATGGGGAAGAGGTGACAGATTGGATGTTCGGAGGCAGAGGGGGTGAAATAACAGTGAGAAGTGACTGGAAGGCTTGGACGCACTGCCAACCAGACAGCCCGCCCTCTGCAGGCCCCGCTGCACCTGTTGTTTTTCAGGAGCGAGACAGAGGGAGGGGGGGGTGGTGGTGGTGGTGGTGGGGGGGGGGGGGGGGGGTCAGAGTGGGAAGAGCAAAGAGAGGAGGGGTGAGGAAAGGGGTGCCTTTGCTCCCTGTGACTCAGGAGAATCTGAGCAGGCACAGAGAGGGAGCTGAGGGGGGATGGGAGCTATGCAATGAGTCAGCCGTGGCTAAAAAAGGAAACTGAGCAACTACCACTGGGGACCAGCAAAGTAAAATAAGATAAGTGGTGAAACAGCACTCCTCAGCCTCTTATCCCCTTGAACAGGAACATAAGGTGACCAAGGACTTTGGGGAGGGAGTTGCATAAAAAGCATGTCAAGTTTCACCTTGCATAATCATGCTTGGCTTGGTGGCTCGCCATTAGATATCATATTTTATACACTACAAGTAAACTTAATAACACTTAATAACAAACATGAAAAGGGCCTCTAAAGTAACCACATCACCTGGCAACTCCTTTTCCATGAGTTGCTGACATGATTTTGTCTGCCCCATCTGCAGCTGTGCTCTCAGACACAGCTTCTTGTCGTACTGAATGAATTAGTGAAGGAGATTATAGATACTATATCAAGAGTCTTTAGACACACACAGCTATTCATGCAGACATATAATCAAATTACCACTGAACAAGGTATTAACTGCAGCATCTCTGCGGTTTATAGAGAGAGCATTTCAGTCTTTTTTTAGGGTTACAACAGAATTTCACCCACTCGTACGTTCTCAAATTCCCTGTGACATAACAGGAGAGGTAAAGTGTCACTGGTAAAGGTATCTCCCATTCCTCCTCTCGAGCTCTAAAAATACAGCAGACCACCAAGCATCTGAGTTGCATGGTATACTGCTTTGCTTTACGTTGTGGGGTACATTTTGAACACAGTAAAGGGTGTTGGTAATGTCAAGCTGACTTTGTTTTTCTCCTTGGATTCATGTCCCCAAAGTCATCAGTCTTTCTGACATGGTTATGATAACAAAGAGACATAAGAACACAGCCATCAG
The DNA here is from genome assembly GCA_029490765.1 of Euthynnus affinis. Taxonomy (NCBI): domain Eukaryota; kingdom Metazoa; phylum Chordata; class Actinopteri; order Scombriformes; family Scombridae; genus Euthynnus; species Euthynnus affinis. The sequence continues at coordinate 23,551,957 of CM055842.1, read as the reverse complement.
GGCAGCTTTTGCTTCTGTAAAGCTTTTCAAATACCTCATTAAGAGAGAAACTTTTGGTGAGAAAGAAAACTTGGTGGATGCTTCGAGATACTGTAGATGACAAATGGTGGAAAAGAGAGAGAGAGAGCAAGACAGGCCTTTGCCCAAATGCAATGTGTCACATCAAAAATGAACTCCAAGTGACTTTTTTCCTAGTGCCTGGCTCTGACATGATTTTAGAGAATTATAATCAGGCCTGACAAAGCCTTCTGTTTGCCTCCTCTGGTTGGGAGGGTGGCAAAGTACAAGCAATGGAGCATAGCTGACAACCTACCTACGCAACAGTAAAGCTGTAGGCTTTTTAATCCCTGAGCACCCTGCATAACAGAAATCAAAGTGACGTCATTCTCTGCTGTGCATTGAGCTCCTTATTTTTGCATGACTGTGTTCTCAGTTACAGCAGCTTCTTTATCGCTGGATTCTCTCAACGTCTCATCTTATATCTCACAAGTGAATTTAGGGATCAAGATGACGCAGTTCGGTGCAGTATTTATCCTTGGACAATTAAAATGACACCTGATATTAACTTCAGTACCTTGAACTTGAACTCTTTCTTTAACTTTGTATATTTTGACCATTGCCAGTTCTGCAGAGGGACCAAAAATAGGTACAGACTGTGCAGGGCTTCACCCAACAGTAGTAGCAGTAAGGTCTTGAACTTTTGGTGCTGCGTAAGAGTTGCAAACACGCCAGTGCAGTGTGTGTGTTTGTGTGTGTGTGTGTGTGTGTGTGTGAAGGAGGGTTGGAGGTGGAATTCTGACCATGCTGGGACTTTGGTATGGCGGGGATGGGAGTCCTGGCATGGGAACATAGCACAGTGTCACTCCGGCTATCAGGTTCCTGTCATACTAAACATGGAAGACCACAATGGCCCCACAGAGCTCCACTGAGGATATTTAATAGGATTTTCAATTAGCACTATCATCATAAATCACACTCAGTCTGGGTATCAAGGCCATAACCACTGTTAGCCCAAGGGCAGACAATGTCTACTCTTTCTTTAAAACCAAGAATTTGATTTTCATACAATACAGACAACAGAAAATATGACACATCAGTGAGGTGAAGATAGACCCTGAGGACTTGAGGCTGAGATTAGAAGAGGAATCTGACATCTATCTTTCACGGAGAGACCAACTTAGAGTCACGCACTCTAAAAACTGACAAGTGACAGATACTGTTTATGTGCTGCAGCTGCTGTTGACATGCATGCATTGTATTAATGTTCATTTGAAATGTTTTTGCAGTGAAAAGGCATGTGCACACATGCGTTGACAGTGATAAGATGAAGTGAATGAAAGGTCGACACGAGATTCCTCATAATGTATGTTCCCTCTATGCTAAAGTAAAATCACAACAGGGTGAATAATTCTTGTTCAGCAGTGGAACGCGGTGTATTCAGTGAGGGTAAACAGCCTCCTGTCAAGGTCGAAAATCAGTGACAAAAAAGCAGCAGTCTCTGCTGTCAGCGTCTTCGTGCAGAAGTGCTTCAAACTGGAATGAACCAGCTGCCGAGGAAGATCATGAAGAAAAGCCCTTGAAAAAAAAAGAACATTGCCCCCCCCCAGCCTCCTCCGCCTCCGTTCAGTCGATCTGTAGCTCGTTCTGTTTCTTTCTTTGTGCCCAGCAAGAAAAAGGGAGTATAGTCTTTACAACTCGGAGCTGGCTGCCATGCTGCTGCTGCTGATGATGATGATGATGTGTGTGTCTGTGTGTGAGTAAGAGATGATGAAAATGACTGGTGACTTCCCAGACGTACTTTTTCACAGGATGTATTAAATAAATATATCCAAACACAGACTTATTAAAAGGCCATCTTTATCATTCCTGAAGTAATAAATCAAAATAAAGAGCTATAAATGAGCCATAAACTTTAGTTGGTCAGTGAGGTTGATGTTGACATACAAGAATAATTTACTTATATGGTCATTGATCCATGACACAAGATAATTTGATATAAACCTTGCCATTGTCTCAAACATTAACCGAGTAACTGACTGAAGAAGACAAACTGTGACCTTTGATGTCTCAGCACACAAAAAGACTATTATGATGATGAGAATACACATTGTATTATTATTTGACAGTGAGGTTATGACTGGTTTGAGAACAGCCTCTGGAAAAGAACATAAAACAGATATATTGATTATTAGTTTTTGGAGTGATAACTGATTGATTAAATGGTACTAGAAAAGGTTGCATTTCGGGGAAGTACAAGGCAGGGAAATCTGTGCTGGAAGGAGTGAATTTCCTTTTTGAACTTTTGTTGTTGCTTCATTTATGTGAAACAAGTTGGAAGCAATTAATGTTTGACACAAAGCAGTGACATTAACAGAGGAGCATGTGTGTTAATGATAAGTCAACAGTAGCCAAATTCTGTCAATTATTCAAGTTATCAGCTGCAGAGGTCAGGCTACGGGTCAGATTGTGTGACATGGATGTTTCTGCGAAACACTTGAATCACTAACATATTTATTAAGAGACGTTCCGCGAGTGCAACATATTTTATGGGGCTGGATATGTATAATATAATTTTAAAGTATAATTTAATGATGACAGGAAATCAATTAAACTCTATGAGGGTACTATACTTCTTTGGCAGTTACAAAACAGCAGTCACAAACTCTCACATTTGTTAACTCATATCCCCTCCTCCACAACATTTGCAGACCTGTAATAATATTGGTTGTTCCATTGTTTCGAGGAATGCGTGGGCTCACATCAATGCTGCGCTCTATGCTTCAGTGCAGAGATGAGCGTGTGTGTGTGTATTTCTATTATGTCACAGTGATGATGTGGCACTGGCAAGCAGGCGTATGGGGGCCTCAGTCCAACCCCCCCAATACACACACACACACACATCCATGCTGAACGTGCCTGGTCACACCAAGCTTGCCGAGAACCTCTGAATCACAGGGGCTTCTGGGTAGTGGGATTAGCCGGTGAGAGGAAACAGCTGAGGCCTGTGTAGTGTCAGCACTTGCTAATCAACACTCCCACCGCACACACATACATGCACACCGCCCCAATCTATGCTCTCCCACAATAATCCCCTCCTCCTTTTTTTTCAATCCACAGGGGTCAGACACCCACAAAGGCCTGGGCCCACAAAAGTCAAAGGGGGTTGGAGGGGGGGACTGAGGGGAGGAGGGTGGGGACAAAGGCAAACTGAAGTGCTTGGTCAAAGCTGACAGGGCTGCTGAGTCATCACTGATGCAGGCTCGAACTGATAATATTCTAAAATTCCCTGTAAAGTTGATGAGCAGTCACTTTGCCTTTAACATGTCAGGTTTGGAAACAGTTATTTCTTTCATGAGCCACAGAGGACATTTAGACATCAAACTGCCAGATTCAGTTATGCAACAGCAATGACTTTCATACTTTTCAGAGCGTGTTCTGTGCATTTCGTTCCAGTTTGACCTATGAGACATGCGGTACAATATATTCATTCACATCCGGAATGATCGAATTTGCTGAGCTCATTTGTGCATACATGCTCGTATTTTCCAAGAAAATCAATTAGTATAAACCCAGGTTGACGTAATACAAGTTTCTCTACGAGTAAAATTGATCGACTGCTCACAAAATGGCCTGGTGAACATTACAAATAGGTCATGTGTAGACAAACTGTTATCAGAATGAGAGCAGGCCTATTTCAAGATAGAAAGTTGCAACCTGTGCAGGTTAAATATTGACTTCAACTTGAAACAAATCAAACCACAAGGATTTCAGAACAATATGTATCAACGTGATAAGTGCTACTTCTACAGAAATAACTTTACATAGGCCTGACATATTTGTGCAAATAAGACTTGATACAACCTAGAAATAATTCCAACATCAACAAAAGTTATTCTTTGGCATTTGAAGATTGTATATTTAAGATTACAAAGATTAAAGACTCAATTATGAAAAAAATGATTTGCACATTTAGGTCTCATGCTGACACCTCGTCCATCACTGTGGCCAACATGTCCTTTAGTTTGCATGCAGCACAATAAGCCGGGATCAATAAATCATGTGTGACCACACAGGTCAACATATAGCAACAACTCATATCAGGTTTCACTGAGAGTTTTCCTAGAAAGGGGTGCTGTGAGCCAACCTTCTTTTCAAGGCAGTCAAAGACATGATCTGTTATCCATCATATGTCTAATTTGAGAGAAATAGTCAATAACCTATCAAGAACTTCAATATTTTGCTCCACCAATAAAAACAACTAAGCCTATAATATAAAGTGAGAAGATTCTGAGTAAATGATTTGGCACTCTGAATCACTCAGACCTAATTCACACAAGTGGTACTTCAGCAAAGAGGCAAGTGTTGCTTTGCTCTCTGGCTCTCTCTCTCCTCCTCTGACCTGAGGAATCCCTGCAGTTAACCACTGGAAACTTTGGTCAGCAAAAGACCAGAATGAACATGTGCAAACACAGTGAAAAGAGGAATGTCTCCTCCTGAGTGCTCTGTGCCACATTTGTCTCAAGGAAGATCTCATTGGTAAAACTAAAAATTGACATAGAACTTGAACATAGAAAAAAAACCAACAACATTTATATGGCACATTTGTTAAAAACTGGCCGCTGTTTAGAACAAAAGCAGGACTCTCAGAGGTATCATCCAGTTTCAAAGGCCTTCTCATACAATTTACTCCCCGCAAACCAGATGCAGTTCTTTAAATCACCTCTAGGGGCACCATTGTACTAGTATTTGGAAGATAATCTGGGTCTAGCAGAGTGGCAACCTGTGTGCTTCTAATCTAGTGCTGTCATGACCCAAATAAAATAGATTTCTATGAAGGTAAAGCAGTTAGTAATGATTAATCATTTTCACCTTTAAGTCATTCAAAATCTATTTGTTTTTCCATTAAAGGGATGTTTGTTTGTTTTTTTTTTTTAGAATTTTGTTAAAGATTTACTAAATGTGTTTGATGACAAAAGAATAGGTGCATTTTATTAATATATACTTGGACATGTATTAACACAGGAAAGCTTACAGTATGGTGTTGGTGTATAACTGTGCTCAATCATACGCACAAAAACTCAAATCAGAGTGAAGTGTAATTTAGAACAAAATGTTTATTCAAATCAAAAGGAAGAACTAGACAAAAGGTTAAATCATTCTGAACATAGTATATTCATAGAATATCTATACATCGTCATGATTAACAGACAAAAAAGATAAAAACAAGACATACAAATGGAGAATGAAGAAAATTCAGTGAGTGATATTGCACTTTGTATCTAAAATGTTTCAGATCCCGTCTCCCGGTACTTTTTCTCTGAACATTTCAGTTCCTGCCTTTTTAAAGTCAGGAGTTTAGCTTAGTTTTGACACTGGACTACTCAGAGACCCAAGCAAATGGACTATGGAATTGACCAACCTGAAACAAATATGTAAGCTTATTCATTACCGTGTAGCTTGATTCGGTTTCCCTAAGATAAAATCCAAACAAAGAACTGCAAAGAAACATAAACAGGATAGAACATGAGTTCACCGTGGAGGAGTCTGCTATCCCATGTTAACTAAATGTTTCTCAGATGGGGGAAGGGTGCTGATCAACAGCTGCCACCCCCAGGCCGAGGGGGATCAGAGAGGTCAGGGAGACTACAAACTCAGTAAAGTTGCTTGTTAAACTAGGAAGCAAAACTACATCAATGCCCAGAAATACATGGAAAAAATTATAAAAGTCAACCCTCATCAGCTTCAGAAAAAAAATAACAGAATCGAGAGGCCTGTCCAGGATGTCATTTCTTAATATACTTTTTTTTTTCTCTCTTCCCTTTTTGTCCTCTTTGAATAAACATGGAAAGATTTAAAACATACAGATGTGTACAAACAAAAATAAAATAAAAAGGAGAAAAAGAGTCAACATAGACGCTGAATAATGAAGAATCATGATCAGGTCTTTTCTGTGTCAAGGCCACTAAGATAAGATCACTTTAATGATCTGCAGTTCGTTGATTACTGTCAGAAGCTGTGTATGTATGTGTGTATATAATTTTTAGTTGCCAGCTGGATCTCAATAAGAGCATGCACACACATACACACACACACGCACACACACACACACACACACACACACACGCACACACAAAACATACAAATTTGTGTCAGCTACGTTGAAAATGTAAACTTTTAAAAAAAAGTCACTAACCTCAAAAGATTAAATAATGCATAAATGTCCTACACATCACTGCTTTACTGAAAAATTCTCTAGTAATAACATGTTAGTACCAAATGTTTTATCTCCAGACCTTCACCAATGAATGCTTTTTTTTCTTATAAAAAAGTGCTGCTTATCTTTTTTTCCTGACTATGTCAAACTTCTGTTACAGCTGGTCTATTATGTTGAATGAGTTCGAAAACCAATGTATTACTCATGTCAACCTACTACTACTTGTTCTGACCAGTATGAACAGAAGTTTAGCAACGTCCCCAGCTTTTTGTTTGTGCTGGATTTGCTCCTTTAATGCAGAAGCATTGTCATTCCTCTTTTACCTTTATTTTTTTTTATTATAAGTAGCATTCTGGCTTCACTGGTCTGGTCAAATCTAACTGTTTGGTTGGATGAACTGGGCAAGTGCAGCAGGACAAAAAGGGAATGTGATTCATCTCAGAAAGCTGCCTTGCATCTCTGCAGGTCTTTTCTCTCGTTTTGGTAGTTTAAAATAAAAACTTCATTATTTTTAACAGTGCAATTAAAAAAAAAAAACCTAACTTTTTTTTTTCTCTTTTTTTTTCCAACCGTTTGGCAAGTGAGAAGACCACCTGAGACAGTGCTTTTTGGGCAGTTATGCAAGCCTGGCTTGCCCTGAGATTAGGAGTAGAGGGGCTGCAGGCAATTAGGCTGAGGCGAGTCCCTCCACAATGTACCACCTTCCGTCACGCACGCACACACACACACACAGTCACACATTTCTGTTTTCAGCTACAATTTGAGTGGCAAATGCAGGTCTGCAACCCCCCTAGTCCAAATCCAGAGCAACCTGAACACAAAACAAGGCTAAAAGCTATTCTATGATTGGAGCTTAATACAAGAACAGAACAGAACTAAACTCAAGAGGAGGGAAGCCACACTTGGATCCAAGCTGAGGAGGCAACATCTTACAGAGCTTCCAGATGGAGTTAGTGTGCTGCAGTCTTTTTTTTGTTTTTGTTTTTTTTGTTTGTTTTTTTTGTGTAAAAGTCCAGTCTAGTTGTTATAAGTCACTGAGGAAATGTCATAAGGAAAAAAAGAAAATTCTTGAACAGCTTAAAGAAATTCAGTGCATTGTTCTTGTCCTTTTCAGTCTCTTTTTTTTTTTCCAAAAATCAAATCCTGTTCTCTGCGTTGCTCAAAGTTATGCAAATGAAAGTCTTCAAAGTTAAGCTTGCAGTCTCATATTCTTAGTCTGGCGCATTACAAGACTGAAACCAAACTATGAGTGATTTTTTTTTTTCATTTCTCATTAAAACGGAGCCACACAACTCAAGTAAAGAATAAAATGTGCAAAACAAAATCCCAAATTAGGCAGGAGGACCTAGTCTTTGCTCTGTTGTTGACTGCTGCCGCTTTCATTCATACAGACTATGGTGGTAAGAACTTTGTTGTTGTTGTTGTTGTTGTTATTTTTCTCTCTTCATCCCATTTTCTTAAGGTGATTCTGCTGAAGTCTGGACATGATTAGTTCTGCCCTTTGTTTGAGGAGCCATGTCCATATGTGCCATGGGTACAGAAGAATCAACGGTTAAAGAGGAGCTTGGTGGGCAGAGCCTTGGTGATTCTTCCTCGACATCATCAATACTATCACCAGGGCTCTTGCTACTAGTGGGGGTTTTCATACGGACTGAATACGTGTTCATCTGTACATATCCCACCCTCAGCAGGCTGACACAGGAAGGAGGTGAGACCCCAAACTAGTGACTCCTGTTTCTCTCACTGAGGGAAGGCAGGAACAGATTTGTCCAACCCAACTCAACGGCGGATATTTGTCCAAGTCTTTGTTGATTGGTTGGTTACTTTGTTTTTCTCTTGTTGTCAACAGTGCTGTGCAAACGCTGTTGTTGGAGAAAAATAAACAAAGCTGAGCCTTGCGGGCAGGTTCCTTTAGGATCCCCGTTTCAGTCAGGGGAATTTAGGGGATACCTTCAGCGTGATGGGCAGGTGTCGAGCCTGCGCTCCTCTGTACGGCTGGCATGATCTGGGTTAGGATCGATCTGGAGTGGATAGAATAGGAAAGGGAGGGTTTATTTATAGCAACACAGAGTTGATTTAATTTACTCTGTAACAGAAAGATAAGTGGACAAATGCTCTGTTCTGTGCCAACTGTTGCTTACCTCAGAGTACAGAGGAGGGGGCTGGAAGCGGAACTCATGAATGTAGGCGAAGAGAGGACCATCCAGCTCCTCACGGGCTGCTGGGACATCCAGACTGCTCTGCCTCTGCTCATCTGTCACAATTTCTGCATAGCTTGGGGGAGCTACAAAGAAAGACAAAGTGTTAGCATACTAAAGAAATTATACTTAAAATACAATTATGAATTTGTATCATGGGCATGAGATCAAACCTACCCTCAGGCCTCTCAGGCAGACCTATGCCCAGCCAGCTCATGCTGCACTGGCTGCTGACGCTGGAGGTACGTGAGCCAAAGGGGTGGAGAGGGATGGTTCCAATGACCAGGGGCAGGTTCAGGGATAGGTTTATTGCCCCAGGTATGTCCACGTACACCTGAGCACAGACACCAGAGCAGGTTAGAATAATGCAAGTCATTCTGTGGTGTAAGGGGAGTAGTTCAGGGCTCTGGAGCTGATAATTCAGCATGAAATTAAATAATGTTTTTTTTTCTTTGTATGATAAAACCACACTAGTCAGGGTTATATGATTTGTGCAGCAGTTGAACAATATGTGGGTCAATGTCTTGAGGTCAGTTGCTTATGCAAGTCCTCGCCTGGTGGCTGTCTGTTCACAGGGTAAAGAGGTTATAAGCACCCTCAGGGCAGGTGTTACCACAGATATTCTGGGCTAATGCTCTTAACAGCATGTGGAGATAACACCTGGTGCAATCCAAGACCCAGATTTGGCAATGCTAGCTGAGTCAGCCAAGTCCTTTACCAGGAGATGTGATGGCTTACTTGGAAATATCGATTCTGTATTGATAATTGATAAGGACAAGAGAAAACTAACGAAGGCAGAAACATCTGTGTGAATTGCAATCTTAACAGTCGCAGGTAAAAAGAATAAGTTCAATGTAGCCCAAGTGCAGAAAAAAAACAAAAAACTGTGCTTACCATGAGGGAGTACTCCACTCTGATGATGCTGCAGTCCAGGATGGAGGGCGAGACAGGTGGGATCTTCAGCATCTTGCCACTCCAGGTCTCGGTTTTGCCCGAGGACAGGGATTCTCCCCTCAGGTTGGCCACCAGCTGCTTGACCTCCTTCATCTTCCCTTTGGCATAGAAAGTCTGAGTCTGGTAGATGGCTGCCTTGGGCACCACCATGCGGGATGAGCAGTTCTCGATCTCAGCAAAGATCTGGATCGACTCTCCTACAGAGTTGGATTAAGGGGGGAGGAGATGTTAAATGAAGTGTCACTACCTCAGTTTAGTTTTCCATCATCTGTATCCACTATTTAATTACTAATCAATGAAGTAATCTGTAGAAAGTGATAATGTATGTGATTAATGTATCTGGTTAACAGATGACTAACAAAGTTATCAGCTGTGTTACTAATCTTTAACTTATTCTTACCTGGTGTGTATCCCTTCCTTTCAATTTTGGCACTTAGGGAAATAGGACCTGAGGTGCAGAACCAACAGCAAAGCGTCTTGTCTTTCGTGCCGGCCTGTGGTGACTGAAGAAAAAAAAATGCCTTAATTAAAAATTGTTTCCTTAATATTCCTCTCCATTATCATAAAGAAAGAGCTGGTTAAGGAGCTGCTCTGGGTTGTTATTAATGTGCAGGCTCTGTTCCAGCTATTCATTGGCTAATCAGTTGAAACTAGATAACTTTTTCGTTTCAACACTCATTTATTTATTTTTCCACAATTCAGGACGTACAACCAAAACTGCTGGCCTATTTCTGAGAACACAACGGCAGGAATAACACATGTGGAAACGAACAGAGAAAGATTAAAAAAGGGCAAATTCTTTCCAACGTTGCTCCATAATTAGGAAAACTACGTCTAGACTGAGTAACACTAAAATCATATTTCCTTCATACAATGCCAGCAGAAAAGCATATTCAAAACTCAAGGCTATTTAAAAAAAAAAAAAAAAAAAAAAAAAAAAAAAGAGCTCACCAGCAATAATGGAGTGTTGATGTCAATGTGCTCAAAGACTGTAAATTCCTTCTTGGTCTTCATAGGCAGGAGCCATGGCCTGTGGAGTTCTGCCTTTACCCAATAGCGCACACTGCCATGCTTCCCTTCGAAAGAGGTAGCCAGAGGTCTGCAGGATAGAAGGGGAAGAGAAAAAAAAATGGTTATACTTAACTGTAAAAATTAAACAAAAAAATAAAACGCATAGAATACAGCTGAATAATGATGCAGACTGATATCTAATCTCAAGTGTAGTATGAAGACACTCACGTCTGTGGAAGCTCGAGGCTGAATGCATACTCATGTCTTCCTGAATGGATAGTGGTGAGTCCTTCCTCAGAGTTGTCATCGTCTGAAAAACAAGGAGGACAATATTCCAAACACATGTATACCATACCTTGGTAAAATGCTCTACGAAGGCATCTGAAAGTCATACCAAAAACACAGGGTGGGGGAGACAAAAGAGAATAAAGTGGATTTTACTATCATATCTGTCCGTAAATAATTAATGTATTGAGAGATAAGCAGCAGGCCACTATTTAGAGCACACTAGAGAAGTTGGTTCTTTTGGTTGGGGGGGGGGGGGCAGTGGCAGAAACTGAACGTGCAATTCTGCTTTTTAGAGGAACAAAGAACCACATCCTAGGCAGCGTGTTGTGGCATATATGAATATATGACAGAGAATCCATAAACTAGGACGGGAAACTAGACTATATGGGACAACAATAAAATCTTAATCTGCAGATTAATCTGTCTCACTAATAAGGACGAAGATGTTTCCTGTTTTCCTCCGAAATAAAATATCGTATTTTTTTCCTAGCACGAACACTTTATTATAAAATGATTAAATATAATCTTTCATTTTCAACATCCAGAGTGCATTTTAAAGAGCTGGGTCGACAGGCCGGGTCTGCCAGCTCAGCACTCCCTCCCCCTAACAGCCAGGCAGCCGTGTGGTAAACAAGTGCGGAGCTGTCAGTCAAACGGCAGACTCCAGCAGGAGGAGACCGGCCTAAACCGGTGCGAGCAGCTTCCCACAGCCGCTCAGCTCTCATTACGCATTCACTGTGCAACACCGCAGTCACTACAGCCCTGCTATGACCACCAACTACAGCACTTATCCACCGTTTCCCAACCGCTACAACACAACAGGAAAGCTTTCATCAGGCTTTTGTTGCAAATATATATCTTTTTTATTAAAGTGTTATTCTCGTGACGTAGCGCGGCGCTTTTTTGCAACAGCCTATCTCCTTAATTGTAACCCATAACTAAAGTAAACTCTGCTCCTATTTAGAGTTTGACTTAAAATTTCAAAATAACCCAAAAGCAGAATCACAGCTGGACCAACCCTGTTCACCTGCTACACCCAGAGTGGATCAGAAACTACTGTATTTGTCCATTCATTGTTTAGATGGTGAAAAACAACAAGTTAACCCAAACCATCATGGATACACATTTGTAAAAATAAATGCTCACAAATTGTGCTTTTAAAACATCAAATATTATGTGGATAAAAAAACAACATTTTTACTACAGAAGATATATATAATACAATATTATATTTTCCTGCAGAAAAGTACATTGCAGAGGAAGAAAAAAATAAATGAAAGTGAAATGGAAACAGAGAATCAGCTGTTTGATATTTCTCAGTCGAACTGGAAACTTCTGTCAACGCAACACTATATGTTGCAGGTGTTTCCTTAATTTAAAAAGTTGCAGAATTTTCTGCCACTCTTCTGCAAGATAGTGATGTCATTGGCCACACATGAGCACCTCAGCCAATTGGGGAGAGGCGAGGGGAGGGGTTAGCCCTTTTCTCCGCCCTCACCCGGTCCAGTTTTCTGAACAGGATTGAACCGCTTTGAACAATGGGTGGAAACTTAAGAAAAAGCCACAAAGAAACACCCTATACGATGCGGTAATGCATTGAAAATCCTAACAAAAGCTGCAGAAGCATCCGTGTAAGTTTTTTCTGTCACCCGCGTCTCAAAATCGACTCTAATAGTCGCCTTTTCACTTGAAATACAGTGAAAAACACAGCTGCGCTATGGCTGTCATTCATTCTGACACCTTGACACAAACACGATGGAGCTGTGACGTGCCAGTGACACACACCAGATTTCACCCCATCTTACAAAAATACAATATCTAACTTCACATATTCTTAATTGTTTCCATTATTGTTATTTTCACCGTTTCTGTCATTCAAGACAACAGCATCCTCCTGTGATCCTCCTCAAACACACACACATACAGAGCATCACAGTCTTCACAGCTTCTCTAAAAACTTCTGCTTAAAAAAAATCATAATCATAAAAATCACAAACTCTTACCTCTCTCGTGTCCAATCAAAACGTCTTTGTGATTTAGATATTCCACTTCTTCCGTGTAGTTTTGCGTGTAGGCAGTGTTGGATCCAGCATTTCTCGATTCAGTCCAACGAACTTTTGCAAATCCTTTTGCGTGGATTTTGAGAGATTTCACACGGATTTCTCCTGTGACTTCGATGATCACCCTCCCTGAGACGCAGTCCCCGCTGGAAAACACGGGAACATTACTGTCATTGAGACAGTCGTAGCTTACTGTGAAGCTCTTTACCTTTCCTAGCACCATGTTGGAAAGGAGTTAGGCTACAGAGACCTAGAAATTTTTTTAAAAAAAGAGTCTATGAAAAAATAATTTCATAAGAAAAAATGGATGCAGTTTTGAGACACTGATCAGTATCTCTGCCCTGCAAAAAGCAGTAGGCACGATCAGTGGCTTCTGTGCGAGCAGTTCATTGAGATGTGTGAAGGCTGAATAACAGCAATGGATGCTGTTATCATCCGCCTCTCTGCGAGTTGGTCTCCAGTCAAAGACAAGGAAACCCTCGTAGCTCAGCTCACTTTAAGCGACGGGCTATGTGAAAAACAACCTTGAGCGCATGCGCGGGGCTTCACTGCCCCCTCCTTCCGCCTCCTGGAACAAGGCAGAGGGAGAAGTGTGGCACAGAGCCAATGACAAGTTTGGTCGAACAGCTGAAAGACTGCAAGAAACCCATGTTCCCCCGCAGCAGTTTGTAATTTTTCATCTATAAAATACACGATAAGCACATCTTTCCAATAAATCTCCTCTCAATATTTTCCAGTAATTTATTCAGCTCTGAAATGAGGAATTCATCCACTGACTGACCTGCAAACACACTTCCAATTTGTATATTATGGCTGTAGTAACCATACATAAATTGTAGATCACCTCATAATCTGTTTATAGACCTTTCAGTCATTAGAGTGGGCATATGGTTTATGTGTCTGCACATTAATCAATGATATAATCCACATATATGCTCTCACACACAAATATCCAGGCTCACTACAATCTCTACATCCATCAGCATCTACATCAACAGCACAACAGAGCTGCATATTTTTTTTTTATTTTTTTTTTGGCACGATACCTGCAGCAACCCATGGAGAGATGCTGGAGACATGCAGGCCTACAGTTTCAGGGTAAAGATGATGAGCACTCTTTCAGAGAGCCCTGAAATTTAATCATCAATCATACATGTTGTTGTTTTCTGTCAAGACTGAACGGATCTGTGCGCAAATAGGGGGGCAGGGATTTCTCATTGTGTTGAACTCGGCAGTGTACAGAAAAACAACTCCGAGGCTCAAAACGCCACCTCGCGGCCACTGAAGCATTTAAACTGAGCTGCAGTATCACCTGTTGAACAGCGCTGTAACTCATCAGCACTGCTTTCAACAAGCAATGGACGAATACATCCCTTTTAACCTCCATCTTTTAATTCAATTTTATCAGTTACAAGGTTCATGAATAAACTTTGCATATAATGGGCATTTGATGTGTAGTAATGTTTAATATGTGTATGTAGGTCCATTATTGTCGCAAGATCCGCTGTAAACATCAGTGACAATAGATGACACGTGTGTTTGATTAAAATTTAACCCCGAAAAAACATTTCAAACCAAAGAATTATAAATCTCATTTCAAGCAACATGTTATACTCATTATATATAATTGCAAGACTGAATCAATTAGCTACAAAGTATTTGAATTCACAATTTAGCCCATAACTAAATATTTAGTCTTTCTCACGAACATAGACATATGTTTGTTTACTACTATTATACTATACAGCTCTGAACAGCTGACAGTGACAGCTCAACAGTTGTTCAATACAGATGTTTTTTGTTTTCGTTTTAAGATCAATGCTTCCCCCTAGAGTTTAAAACTTGTCATTACATGCCGAACTCAGTTATTTTTGTGGTCTTATCTGTGTCTTGACAAACGACTTTTTCATCTGAATGTATTTTTTTGAAAGGATTTCTCAGAATATGAGATGATTATGTTTTCAATTTTATAAAAGATGATGTACATTTCACACAGTAGACACTGTAGAGACACTGTAGATTTAAACTCTTATTTTGAAAACGTCACCTGGATGTTTATAGTTCCTTAGAGTCGAAAGTAACCAGCAGAAGTAAAGTTCAGATCTGAGTGTCTTTTCCTCTTTTTACAGCAGCTAATCATCACATTTGTTGGCTGCCATGATGATAGCGTTGGCTTTGATTTTTCTCTTTCAAATTTATGGTGAAGGATTGTGCCAAAATGGAACAAGACCTAACATTGTGATGGTGATGAGTGATGCATTTGTAAGTATGAATGAAGGGCTGTACTTCTGTAATATCTTGTTTATTAGATTAAAGCTGTATGAGAGAACAGGCTTACAGATCAAACAGAGTATAGAGATCCTTTATTTCTCACATTAATTCTTTGCATGATTATATTGTGGTGGTACTGATTCTACCTGTAAACAGCTGATTGGTAAGAAGCCTGCTAACCAGCTGACTGCTACAGTGTGTCAGTGAAAATGTCTTCTGTCTGCAGGATGGGCGGTTGACCTTTGATCCTGGCAGAAAAGTTGTGCAGCTGCCATACATAAACTACCTGAGACAGCTTGGTACTACCTTCCTCGGTGCCTACACCAACTCTCCCATCTGCTGCCCCTCAAGAGCAGGTAAATGACAAAGTTAAGCTGAGGGTGATCTGTTCTTTTACTCCTACACTAAACCCTTACCCTTCAACAGTGACTACGCAGCTATAAAGGTATTTGGAAAATATTCAAATAGAAATATGGAATAATAAATATGACTTTTAAAAATCTTTGTTCCCAGCAATGTGGAGCGGTCAGTTTGTTCACCTCACTCAGTCATGGAACAACTACAAGTGCCTTGATGCAAACGCGACAACATGGATGGATTTACTGGAGAAGAACGGATATCACACAAAGATGATGGGCAAGCTGGACTACACCTCAGGGAGTCACTCTGTCAGGTCAGTAGTCTCAGGCAAGAAAACACCCTTTACTTGATCTTAATAACCAAACTCACATTAACACAACACAGTGTAGTGACCCACTGTATGAGTAATAAGCAATAACAGACTGTGTATGTGGGCAGATATTTTCCAGAACAATGTGAATCATATTTTTGGATGCTTGTCCTCACATGTTTCTTTCCATTTCCCTTTTTTTCCCTTCTCTGCCTGCATTTTGTTGGCATTTGTGTGTGTTTGTGCAATTACTTCAGTAATCGAGTCGAGGCCTGGACACGAGATGTTCAGTTCCTCCTTCGCCAAGAGGGCCGGCCTGTGACGCAACTTGTTGGAAACATGTCAACAGAAAGGATCAAGACAGAAGACTGGAAACACACAGATATGGCTACACAGTGGATCCACCAGAGAGCTGCATCCCCACACCAACCTTTTGCTCTTTATCTTGGTCTCAATTTACCCCACACCTACAGAACTGAATCACTGGGGCCCACCGCAGGAGGATCCACCTTCCTTACCTCACCATACTGGCTGAAAAAGGCATGTTTTTCTTCCTCTGTTTCTTGAATGCTCTCTCTCTCTCACTCTCTCTCTCTCTCTGTGTTGTTGCAGAACTACATTTTATTTCTTGATAGAAATCACAGCAAATCACAACTCTGTTTATTTTACACTCACAGGTTTCTTCTGATCTCATCTTGGTTCCTAAATGGCTCCCCATGGCTGCCATGCACCCTGTTGACTACTACTCCACCTTCACCAAAAACTGCAGTGGTGATTTTACTGAGGAGGAAGTCAAACAAATTCGAGCCTTCTATTATGCCATGTGTGCCGAGGCAGATGCCATGCTGGGTTAGTTGACAGCAGTAAATTCACCAAGGACTGGGTTACCAAGCAGGAGTTAGCTCAGAACAAACAATGTTTCCATGATGACTAATACCACAAACCAAACCTGCAAGGAGCAGTTTTTGTTCAGGTTTACAGACCAAAACATGTAATGTATGAAGTAACCAATCAGCTGTGAAAAACTTGAGTCACTGTTCCTGTAGGATCCCAACATGGCCAAAAATATCACAGTCACATTGAAGCACTGAGGAGCACATAGTGACAGATTGTTATGGCTAGAATAGGACTATAGTAAATGTTTGCAGTTCAACTAGTGCACTGCTCTGCATATAAAGCAGGACTTAGCATTGCAGGCAATAGCACATAGTTAGACTTGTATAGTATCAATAATACAGTTTATAAAGCTAATTGCGCTGAATTTCTTTAGTAGAATGTATGTTGGGTTGGTGCAGCAAATGACTTGAGATAACAAGGCAGCTTTGTGAGTATTACATGCTTTATATAGGCACAATGATATGAGAGTATCATAAGAAGTGCTGTAATGATTAAATAATTATCAGCTTTTGACTTTAAAAAAGGCCCAAAAGCTCCCAATAATATATCCATGCTCCATTTCAGTCTATTTTTTCTTCACAAGAGAACACAAATGTCAGTACTATGTTCCACTTTATGGTACTGAACATGTTAAAACATACATATAACATAGTGTTATTATAGTTAAACTTCGTGAGATAAAGCCTAGATTATGGCCAGCAGTGAGATCCTGTTATATTTACCATCATTTTGTTGCTGTTGTAAATAATAACACATTTTTCACAGCAGCAAGCCTATACTCACTCTGTGTCTCCCACTCTTTCTCTCTCACTAGGCCAGGTCATTTCAGCACTGAGAGAAACCAGCCTGCTTAACAACACCGTCGTGATCTTTACAGCTGACCACGGGGAGCTGGCCATGGAGCACCGGCAGTTTTACAAGATGTCCATGTTTGAGGGCAGTTCCCATGTTCCCCTGCTCATCATGGGGCCTGGGCTGATGTCTGGCCTGCAGGTCAACCAGCTTGTGTCTTTGGTTGATCTCTATCCTACTGTACTGGGTGAGGAAGTGGACAGAAAACAGGGTTGCAATGTCTGTTGATGAGTATAAATCATACCTCATTTAGACTGTTTGATTAAAATATATGAAAGCAGCATAATAACATATCTGGTAGATTTTGTTTGTTGTATTTCAATGTCATGTAAGACACTTGTGTAAAGTCTGAATCTTATATTGTTTTGCAGACATTGCTGGTATTTCAGCTGTAGGTAATCTCAGTGGCCACTCGCTCCTTCCTCTGTTATCCAAGTCCAGCACCTTTTCCAAGAGGCAACATCCAGATTGGGTTCTGAGTGAATACCA
Source organism: Euthynnus affinis (assembly GCA_029490765.1). Lineage (NCBI taxonomy): Eukaryota > Metazoa > Chordata > Actinopteri > Scombriformes > Scombridae > Euthynnus > Euthynnus affinis. The sequence continues at coordinate 23,534,053 of CM055842.1, read as the reverse complement.
TGGTTGTAATGTCAACGCCTCAACATACATGCTGAGAAGTGGCCAGTGGAAATACATTGCCTATGCAGATGGTCGAAGTGTCCCCCCACAGCTTTTTAGTGAGTTCATAGCTTCAGAAACTAAACTTCAATCGCTCAAACCCACTACTCCTGTTCATTCATGGAGATAAAAGTTAAATATTATCTTTCTCTTTTGCAGATCTAACACTGGACAAGGAAGAACTTCACAATGTGGTTCACAAATTCCCAGATGTGCAGGCCCATCTGGACAAGCTATTGCGTAGCATTGTAGACTATCCAAAAGTCTCCACAACTGTCCAGCTCTACAATAAAAAAGTTTTTGGTGCCTGGCGCCAAAGTCTAGGGAGAAACTACAGCCAGATCATCGCTGACCTCAGGTGGCATGTGGATTGGCAAAAAGATGCATTAGCTAATGAGAGAGCTATTGACAAATGGCTTTATGGCTCTTTGTGATATTTTTACTGTAATAATGATGGATTACTTTAAGTTGCCTTAAGTTTTTTTTTTAAAGTGCTGGACACTTATTCTCACATCTTTGACACATCTGCACAGACTTTCAGTCAGACTTAAACTGAATATGACTCTCTTATAAAGAATATTTATTCCTACATGAAATCATTTTGTTCACTATTGCTGTATCTGAGTGACTGTCTGGAGTTATGGGGTTATATGTATTATGCATACTACAAAAAGGAGCCATAAGGATAGTAAACAATGTAGGATATAGCGAACACACCAACACACTGTTTTTAAAGTCATCTACTTTGAAGTTTATGGATCTGGTAGAATTTAACACAGCATAAATAAAGTATAAAGCAAGAAATAATCTACTACCAGGTAATATACCAAAAACATTCTTCAACAGAGAAGTGAATTATAAATTGAGAGGAAATGTTAATTTAAAGAAACTCTGTGTTTGCCCCACAATGAAGAGTGTGTGTATTTCAACCTGTGGGGTGAATTTGTGGAATGGTCTGGATGTGGAGCTAAAACGAAGTACAAACATAAATCAGTTCAATAATATATACAAATAAATATATTTTTAAGGTATGGTATATATATAGGCATATGGATGAGGAAGGGCTGGGTTAACTGCTAAAGTTTTATTGACACTGGGGGGCATTTCAGTTGTACATAGAAGTGAGATAGTTGTTTATAAATTATATATATGTTGTTGAGAGAGGGGTAGGAATGATAAGTGTATACTTCTTCCTGCTCCTTTTTGAACATGTAATATTTAATCTGTGTTGTTTATGAGAATTGTTTTTTTTTTCCATTTTATTGTTATCCTTGTTTTTTTTTTTTAATCTATTTCTTTTATTTTTCCCTGTTTGAAATAAAAATAGACTAAATCAATAAATATTTTGGAATAATACTGCATAATAAATATGACTTTTGTATGTTGTTATTTTCATTACACTCATTGTACTCAGCCTGACTCTTCAGTACTTGTGCCAGAGTATTTCCATTGGATGCTACTTTATACACTATTCTACATTTCAGAAGCAAATAACTCCACCACGTTCATTTCTCAATGAAACTTTTCAGATTTTCAGGAATACTTTACATAGAAAACATATCTCTGATAATAAAATATGATATATCCATATAAAGTGATTAAAATTAGTTCCACCTCAATCAACTACAACTTGAAGTCTTATGTGTGTCAATAATAATATTCCAGTACAGTACAGATCAGTACAACAATGTAACACTGACAGGGGCCAGTCTGAGTAGTGAGTAATTTTGATACATTTTCCTGCCAACACTATTCTTTTAAAAATCTTTGTTGTAATGTAAATTATCTTAACACTTTGTCCTTCTGGCTTTTTTCTCTCTGAGCTCACTCAAATGAACCGAACTGCAAACTATTCTTATTTTGAAAAGGCATGGCTACTTCTCGGTCATTTCCGGGTCATCGACAGCAGCAACAGAGGAAACGCACAATATTACATTGGGGAATCTAATAGGAAAGACGTCGTGGAAGGTACGAAATCTTCTAATTAATTAATTATTTAAGAGTATCAAGAATAATAGAGAGAATTAGTTGTTTTTTCCTGCCAATCTACTGTTCCCTACTCCAGTCCAGTAGGTGACGGTAATGCTCGTATAAGCTAGTTTGCAAATCGCCATTAAACCCAAAGAAGAAGCGCCAGCAGCAGAGCAAGTTGTCAACGTAAACAGTGGGTGGCACCAACTTTTGCACATAAATACAAAGCTTACTGTGTTAACTGCAAACCTACCCAGCCAACATTATAAATAGTTTCTATTCTATTTCTAAAGGTTTGAAACGAATTGTCATTTAAAACTGACCTATTTTAGAGGCTCCAACAAGCTAACAGTTAGCTAATGCTAAATATCTTAGTCAGCTAGGTAGTCAACACCACTAACAGTTAATTTAGCGTCAAGTTATACTCTTGCAACCTGAGTTTGCTGTCATCATCATCACCGCTTCTCAGTAAGACTAGCAAAACCTTTGCAGCTAAAGTCAAGCATATAAGCTGGCATTAGTGAGCTCATACTTCATTCCGATGCTTGGTAGTTTGCAAGCTGGTTTAGCTATATGGGCAACAGTTATGATGTATTTGTGTATCTTTTTCTTCCTATCTCTCAGATCATCTCAGGATGTCTAGTAAAGAAGTGAAAACTGCTCTGAAAAGTGCCAGAGAGGCCATAAAAAACAAAGAGTTCAAAGAAGCTTTGAAACATTGCAAGGTAATGTATCTCATATTCAGATGCTGATGAAAGTGAGGTATTTCTATTTTACAGTGTGTTGATATCCATCTGTTCGACAAATCAAATCAGGATACACCTGCTGCAGAGCTGTTGTGCAACTGACTTTGTGCTCTTCAATGTGTTTTTCAGGCTGTTTTGAAACTTGAGAAGAACAATTATAATGCATGGGTGTTTATTGGCTTGGCAGCCAGTGAACTTGAGCAACCAGATCAGTCACAGACAGCCTATAAGAAGGCAGTGGAGCTGGAGCCTGAGCAGTTACTGGCATGGCAGGTAATATGGGAAATGTAGTGGTCAGTGCGTGTGTTGTACTAAGCATTTCATTTACTATTTATGTGTATCAATTGAGCTGAAATCATAGCAGTTAATCTATAAATGGGTGCTATAGGAGAGTGGTACACAATCCTTAAAATTACTGAGGATGTTGCATGTTACACTAAATCTCTTGTTTGGTGTTTTAGGGCTTAGCAAATCTTTATGAAAAGACTGATCAGTGGGATTTCAAAGTTGAGCTACCTAACGTCTATCAGAAGCTTGTTGAGCTGTATGCAAGGTAAGGTACAGAGAGACTTCCTCAGAACATGTTTCTTAAAATTAAGTTGTGATGATTTTTGTAGTATTTGCTTTTGCCCACCTCTTACCCTTGTTATTGATTCTCATTATGTTCTCCATTCACAGCTCTGACAAAAACAAATGTTATGAGGTGATCAAAAAGCTGTCAGATATCTACCAGTCTGACAAAGAATATTCAAAGGTATGTCATTTTAACATGTGTAAAAGCGCACATGAATTCAATGTACCTTTTTGCACACATTTTAAGGCATTTGTATATGTGCACATAGTTGGCGAAGGTTTGGCAGCAGCTCATTCAGCTGAAGGAGGAAGAGGCTGTTGACAAGAAAGAGTTACTGCAGCTATGGCAACAGATGACCCATCTCCTTTCAGACTGCCTTAATGAGGAGGAGCAAGATGATGAAACTCAAAACCATGTAAGACTTCACCCAGTATCTTACTTATATACTTATATACATACTTACACTCTGCAACATGCAATGGTTCTTTTCATGCTGAGACTCTATAACACATAAAAATCCAACACTAATAATCCACTAGCTCAAAAAGCCTACAGTAGGTTTGCCTTACATTGTGGTAGTCATAAGCTTCAGTTTTTCCCACATGACAAAAAAAAACGTAACAATACTCGTTCTTTATGCTGTCTGACTGTTGGTCTCTGTTTGTATTTTTGTTAATCAGTTAATCACAGCATTTGAGAAGGCTATGGTTCTCATGGATCCTGTACCAGGAGAGGAACACAGGAAGGCCTCAGCTGACTATGTCAAATGTCTTTCTAAAGTAAGTTAATCTTTTCTGGTGTTTGTATCCCCTCTCACCATAGATACAATGCTCATACAGTATAAAAATAGGCTGTTTTTTATTAAATAGGCTTATGGTTATGAATCTGCTTTTGCTGTAGCTTCCACATGAAGAAGCAAAAATGAAAGAGGCATGTGAGTCCATGCTGTCTCTCTACCCCAAGCAAAGTTATCCTCTGGAAATCCTTTGTTCTCACTACCTGAAAACAGGTAAGAGTTAAGTTGTCTTGCTCATGAAGTTTAAATTTTAAGAATGCAGTGATTGATTTACAGATATTCAAGGGTTTTCTTATGAAGTTCCACTCTCAGACATTGGGGGAAATATTTTGCCTTTGCAGAATGTGTGTCAGAAAGCAGGAGATACTATCTCAATACATTCTATATTTTCATTTGAAGGTGTCCAGAATGAGGACACAGTCAGCTGTTTTTCCAGGCTCCTTGACCTGGCCCCTAACAGTGGGTTAGGTCACTTGGGTCTGGGCACCAAAGCACTCCAAGAGGGCAGGTATAAAGATGCCATCAAGGACCTTGCACAAGGTTAGTTTGCACATGAACATTTAATGCATTCTGCTCTTAGTGTAAAAGCTATCATAACACTTTATACTGAGGCATACAGTTCATGACAACCACTGTAATATTATTTGGAAGTTGGAAGTTGGAATTTATACATACTGCTGTTGATCTGTCTTTTTTTAATCTCTTAGGGTTGAAGAAAATGAGCTCCAGTACAGGATGGTACAATTTGGCTCAGGCTCAGGTCAAACTGCACAGATACTCAGACAGTGCTACATCATGCTCACAAGGTATTTTTTCATCTGCTGTATATTACTGTAGTCATCCAGATGAACTCACACCAGCATTTAATTACTAACCCAGAATCAGCTAATCCAAAGAATATGACAAATCACACTTCATTAAAAATTCATTTAAAAAAAAAAAGATTTGTCATTGAAACAACAGTGTTAACCACTGTCTTTAAAGGGTATGCTGGGTTTTTCCCTGAAGCAGATACTGAACTTCAATGTGTGTTTGATTAGGTTTGACAGTGTTTGTGTCTGGAGACACGGAGCTCAGGGTCAGACTGCTAAAGCTGAGGCTAGAGGCTTTAGTCAGGAGTGGAGGGGAGAAGGCTGCAGATCAGGCCTTGGAGACATTTTCACAGGTAATCAGTGACATGTCTGCTCACAGATCCAAACAGACAGACACTTTTACTTATACTTTTATCTGTTTATCCAGCATGTTGTATGTACTTTTTATTTAAATGTTCTGTTTAGTTTGTTCGGCACCAAGTAATTCAGCAGTTAAGTGTTTGTTTTTTTTCTTTTTCTAACTCTTCAGTATGGAGCTTGCTTCGGAATGTCAAAGGAAATGTCATATCTATATTTGTTTTTGGGTTTTTTTTATTTTTTTTTTAGGTCCCCAATGCTGACAAAGACCCAGTTCTAGTCACCCTTAAAGGACGTGCATACCTGAACAAAGGACAGGTTGATCAAGCACTTAAGGTTGAGTACTTTTTTTGAATTCTGTGAAAGTCTGTGAAAATGTCACACATATATGATATGATACCATAAGAAACACAGTATTGCAGCAAATAAACATGCAATGTCTGATATGATTTTAGGGGGAGATGAATATTTTGTCTTGTATTAAATCCAAAATAGATTGGTGCAAATGAAACTATTATATCTTCCATAGGTGTCATCAGAGCTGTTGGCCTCTAATCCAAACCTGGCTCAGGGTTTGGCACTAAGAGGACTGATACACTTAGCTGAAGGCCAGCAGCAGCAGGCAGAACAGAGGTAACAAACTGTGTGTCTTTTTTTGCATGTATTTTTTTTTTTTTTTTACATCCGCCCACTCTTGTAAACCTAGGTGAAACAGTCCATGGTTTGGGTTCCACATTGATCTTTTTCTTCTTGCTCTTTTGTGATCTAGTTTCCTAAAGGCGGCAGGCCAAAGCCCAGACTGTGGAGAGTATTATTTCTTGCTGGGGCGACTCTACTGGGACATGGGAGAAGAGACCCGCAAAGACCGCAGCAAAGCCCATACACACTTGCTCAAGGTTAGTACAAATACATTGATTTTATTTTTTTCAGTAGATAAGGTAGGTAAATTATATTTCACAACACTATATATCCATTTTAAAAACTCCTTTTTCTCCAAAATATTATCTATGAACGATAAGAGTTGAAGGACTTAACTTTCAGAATGTCACAGTATGTAACTTATTGCCAGTTGTCAAATGTAATGTTAAAAGACATCTTTGGCTTCATTTGTCCATTTCAGGCTGCAAAGTTAGACCCACACCTTGGTTGTGTATTCCACTACCTTGGACATTATTATCGGGAGGTGGCAAACGACCATGGCCGGGCACGAGGCTGTTATAAGAAGGCCTTCGACTTGGACAATGACGATGCTGAGTCTGGAGCTGCCTCGGTGGATCTAAGTATGGCTCATGACGATATGGTAAGTGGGTCCAGTGGCAAAAAAAGCCATTATCTACAGAGCTGTCAAGTTTGATGTTGACACTTTATGGTAAAATGTTTCCTTACAGTTGTCTCTCTTTTGTCTATAACCTTCCCATGCTCTTCCCCTCCTTGTCTTCCCTTTTTATCATCCTCTTCTTCTCCTCGAAATGCTACAGGACACGGCCTTAGCAACACTTCAGTCAGTGATAGAGAAGGCCACTCCAGGCTCGGCTAAATGGGCCTGGATGAGACGAGGGCTTTACTACCTGAAGGTTGGGCAGCATCAACAGGCTATCGCTGAGTAAGAATTTCAAATCTGAGACAGTAAAATGTATTACCTTAGTATTTGTCATTTTTAACATCATCATAGCTCTTTTATGCATATAAGCATTTTTGATAATGTATTCTATATTTATAGTCTGCAGGCGGCTCTGAGAGCAGACCCTGAGGACTGGGTGTGTTGGGAGTGTTTAGGTGAGGCCTACCTAAACCGCCGGAGTTTCACAGCCGCTCTGAAGGCCTTTGGTAAGGCTCATCAGCTTCAGCCTTCCTCTATCTACAGTGTCTACCAAGCTGCTGCAATCAAACAGACCCTGGGCAAGTTTAAAGAGGCGGTTGCAGAGTACTTGCAGATCACAGCACAGCAGGACTATGTTCCTGCTCTTAAAGGTATTTGTTTATGTCATTATATGTTACACTTGCACACCATATGGTACAGTGTTATATCTTTAACTGCATATCTGTCTTTTCTCTGAACCTGGACATTTAATTAGATTTGTATGATCTGTTGTTTAGGTCTTGGGGAGTGCCAGCTCTCTCTGGCAAAAAGTTTAATGGAGGACTGTAGAGATGGAGGAGCCATTGACCTCATTCAGCAAGCCATACAGAACCTCTTCAAGTAATGAGTTTGTTTAACCTGCAAATGTGGAAATATTAAAGCTTTGTTTGGATTTATTAAACTACACAATCAGATCATCCACCAATCCTTTCATATTTCTGTGCTCTTCAGAGCTGTAGAGCTGCGTCCTGACCTCTCCTGTTTGTGGAAGCTGCTGGGAGACGCCTGCACTGCAGTCAGCACAGTGTCTCCAAACAGAGCCCAGGTTCAAGTGCCAGCCCCGCTTGCTGGTTTAGACCCCAACACCCAGAGCCACATGCTGAATCAGGCCCAGACACTCAAAGTTGGTGAGAGGTATGAGCACAAACAGGCATGGATGTTTTAATAGCTGTCTATACCATTGCTTCTCAGTTAAATCTTCCATCTTTAACGTCAGCAAGAGAACATTATTTGAGTTGACACTGCTATTAAAAAGTTTATACTGAATGGTTGTAATGGCATAATTGTCTGATTGTTACTCTTAGCTGCAAAGTTTGCCCTTACTGTCTGTCATTAGAATCCAAATACTGAACATTAGGTGCATGCATTTGTCTACAGGTGCTATGCTCGTGCTTTGAAGCTCATGTCTGAGGTCCCCAGTCTTTGGTATGACCTTGGACTCAACTATTACCACCAGGCCAGCCTATTCTGCCCTACAGAGGGAGACCCGAACTCCCCATCTCTGCTCCTAGAGAAAGCTCAGCAGGTAACTCACAGAATCCCGCACAACAACAATTTTGGCATGATTTGATCTCAGAAATGTTCTTTGAAGAGATTTTCTTCCACCATTTTCAGTGTTTGAAAAAGGCTATCATGATGGACAGTGGGAATCATACCTACTGGAATTCCCTGGGAGTCATTTCCATGAGCAAAGGTATGCTACCTCGCTTTTATACAGTAAATAATGGAGAGTTACCCCATCTGATCGACAGATTGCACTTCTCCCACCAATATGTAATTGGTAAAAAAAAAAAAACACATGCTGATGAATTAATTTATTCTGTATATATTTAAACAGTTTATTATGAAATGAAAATGTTCCACATAGATTTTAGATATTTTACATACTGTATTTTACTCACATTTCTATGTCCTTAGAAAATAAGTTATGTAAGCCCACTGTAATAATATGAATAAATAAAGCCAGCAATTCATAGAAAGTTCTATTATTTTATCAGCTTAAAGAATATTTAAGTTATTTGACATTCCCTCATTTTTTTATATCTTCAGTTAGAATGGAAAGGGCAACCCTTTGTAGCAATAGCTCACTAGTCAGACTGCTGAAATACGCATCACACTGCTCAATGAGAATGATGGCCTCTCAGCAATAAATTACTTTCATCTTGCTGCATGAAATACTCAAGTTATTACTCTTAGTGAAATACACTTTCATTTATTAGACAGACAAGACTTAAATTAGACGTAGCCTAATTATGTACGCAGATGTGACTTTTTTTGACAGATTGGTTGGAGACTACTGTCAAAATTTATTCAATGACACATTCTTTAGATGAAGTTATTACTGTTAATAATTCTAGTCAACTCTTTTGTGTCAGAGGAACTAATGCCATTTTCTTGTGTCACTTTCTTTCTGTCACATCAGCTCTTGAAAACTTTGCTCTGGCTCAACATTGCTTCATCAAGTCCATACAAGTTGAACCAAGTGTATGTATTGCACATTTGCTCAAGTGATGATATTCCCTGAAAATATTCTGATGTTTTATTAGACTTTTTAATATTTCATTATAGAATGTTGTTGCTTGGACCAACCTTGGTACCCTGTATTTGAAGAAGGACAACATAGAGGTGTGTGTGATCAGTTTTTATATATATTCTTTTTGTTTCTATCATAGTTGGCTGATAATTTCTTTATTAAAGTCTGGTTTTATTTTCTTAGCTTGCACATGAGGCCTTTAAGATTGCACAGTCCTTGGAGCCGCTGTATGTCAACTGCTGGATTGGACAGGTACTCAACCCAACTTTCATTGCACTTTATTTTACAAAGACATCATGAGACACTGTTATAAGGTCACTTGCCATGCCATATTGTCCAGGAAATAGACAGTCAGCAATAATTCAGTGTCCAAGGGTTAATGCATCTTTATAACACAACTGAGAGACATCTGGTAATGCAAGGATTTAAAGTTAAGAAATACTATGTTCTGGGCTTGATTAGTAAGCATATACATATAGAGCACAAGGTTTGTTAGACCTCTGATCTTTGTCTGTCTAAATAATGGTTTTATATCTGTGTCTTCTCACCAGGCACTGATAGCAGAGAGAGTGGGAAGCTATGACACCATGGATCTTTTCAGGCACACCACTGAACTCAGCACACATGTGCGTGATCTCCCAAAAGCACCAGTTTCCTTTATAATACCCACTCATTAGCTGGCTAATTACAGTTTAATCTCTACATCACCTTTCTTACTCTGTTGAATTTTCAGTTCTAAGCATTTTGCTGCTACTAGTAAGACATGATATCACTATAAAAATGGCTTTTTCCCCACCCTTGTCAGACTCATTCCTTGCCTCTCTCTCCCTCTTCATCTACATCTCTCAATCACTCACCTCCCCCTGGCAGATGGAGGGAGTGAAAGGTTATGCCTACTGGGTGTGTTCCACCCTGCTGGATAAGAGCAACAGAGACTCTGAACTGTACCGCTACAACATAGTCCAGATGAACGCCATCTCTGCTGCTCAGGTGGCACTCAGCAAGTACACAGGTACAGAATCTATGCATATGATTATGTGCATGAATAGCAGTCTACATATCTTTGGTGGTATTTGGGTCATGTGTTAGAGACGGAGCTTGTGTAACGTAGTTTCCTTTGCATCTTTCTCAGAGAGGATCCAGTCTGATCCGGATGCCTTCATTATGCTGGGTTACCTGAATGAGCATTTGCAGCTGAAGAGACAGGCCTTACAGGCTTACCAAAGGTGTCCGTCCGAATTATACTGATTGACTCTGTAGGCTTACAGAAAGAGGCATTCTACCAAAAATACATGAAAGATGCACTGCTGTTTCATCTATAAGAAACCCAATAACTTACCTAATGTTTGTTTACTATTCAGCCTTGTATGTATTTAATCTGCACTCTCTTTCCTCAGAGCTGTTGAACTGCTTCAGTCTATGTCCTCCACAGAAGAGCTGGCTTTTGCTCTGGGCAGCTATGGCCGTGCTTTGTGGTAACAAACAGCCGTCTCATTATCATTTTCCTTAAACATTTTTGGCAACACTAAGAAATCCACCCAAACGGATTAATTACAGATTATTCTAGTAATTAACACGTAATCAGCATGCCTCAATATCCCCAAATGTCAGACTTCCTCTGTTGTATGTCACGTCATATTCCTCACAGCACCTCAGGCCAATGGGAGGAAGCAGCGCAAGTTTATAATTCCACACCACTGCAGGAGCTCAGTGATCTGGCTGGGCTGGCTCTGGCCTACTGCCGGGCAGAACTCATCCCAAAGAGCATCAATGGTGAGGAGCCGCAAATCAGAGATAGAATATGCGTGTACGTGCCTGAGCGGCTGCGAATAAACTGTTTTGTGTGTGTCCTTTAGCCTATGAGCGTGCCCTGGCTGTGGCTGCCAGTGAAAAAGAGAAGGCTTATATCTTAACAGCTCTGGCCTTGCTCCAGCACAGGCAGGGTAACCTAGACTCAGCCAAGACGCTGCTGTTTAAGTGGTGAGTCCTAATGCACATGTTCTATGTTTTGAATGATTTTGTCCTGACAAAATTTACATAGTTTACATTACTGCTAACCTGTGTTCAAAGCATATTGTACGATTTTAGAAATCAGGCAAAGATTGATTAGTTTTCCTGTCTAGTCCTGTCTCAACTTGTAAAGACTTGACTCTTACTATAGATAGATAATCCATATTTATTTAATTGTTTCATTTGCTTGTTAAAGTCATTATTGTTGCAGTCAAGGACTGTTTTGAAAGGTGAAATTTCGTTCCCAAGCAGTCATTCAAGAATATCAAACCTGCAAGACAAGAAATTAGAAAACAATGACTTTGTGAAAACAATTATATGAATATGAAAGTTTCTTGCATCAAAAAGCTTTAGAGGTCACTAATGCTTTTTGACATGAAATTGTAATTTCTTAGATGTTGAAGCTTTCCAAGATCATATGAATCTGTATATGAATATGAAATCTTTCAAAACAGCTCTAATTCCCAACTGCATTACTGCATAATGATAATGTGGTGATGATGCTTCTATTGTACTTGCTTGAAAGCTAAATTTATTTGTCTGTTTGCCTTCTGTTTCCACAGCTCAATGTTAAAGGAGCCAATCTCGGAATCTCTGCTCTGTTTATGTGCCCTTGGATTGGTCCACAGTGATACTACGCTAGCTACTGCTGCCCTGACTGAGCTGCTAAAGCAAAGCTCAGCCTCTGGGAGTGTTATAGAGCAGCGATGTCTACTCACCTGCACCTTGCTGGCCCTGCAGGGCAACTACAGTGCGGTGCAAAGAGAGGCTTCCAGAGCAGTACACAGGTAAGATGTTATAATCACTACTCAACTGACACTTTACTGACACAAAAAATGTATTGTCTATGCATACATTGTCTTGTGATCAATTTCAAAAACAAAGTCTGTGGTTAGGCAGAGAACATTATTGATCTGCAGCATTCAATGGAATTCTAATGACAGCTGACAAACAACCACACAAGTATCTGCAAGGTTGCACTTTGTACTATTTTTTCCGCACACTGGTCTAATAAATGCTGGATGTCTTATTTATAGCAATCCAGGTAACTCATCTTTGTGGGCCCTGCTGTCCAGAGTGATACCACAGTACTACCCCAGGAAGGCAAATGTAAGTCTGTATATATATGCACACACACACACACACACACACACACACACAATCAAAACACACAAACACACCCCAGAAAATATATTATACTGACACACACATTTAACTGAACAACCTCACCCAATCGCGCTGTAGTGCAGCTGGGCAGTTCCAGTGGAAGGGTTCATGGTTTTGTCTCCTGTGTATTCCAGGGTGGAGCGATGGCCGGCCATGTTGCCTGTCTCTCCAGTATGACCCAAGGAAAGGTAAAATAGTGTCTGTTTATTTACAATATGTTGAAATGGCTTAATGAATCATCTGTTGTGTAAATTTTATCGTTGCAATTAATTCATTGTACGTTTTAGATGTCAATAGCTAAAAAAAAGTCATTACATTTCGGGATACATTGTGTCATTATTGACTCAACTATAATTAAAAAAATATTTTCAGTGTTTGTAAAATAAACTGAGCTGGTCTGACTTGTGTGCCTGCAGAGGGCGTTGTTGTACAGTGGAGTGAACCAGCTGGCTAATGGGAGACACTCTGGAGAAGACAAGCACAGGAATGCACTTAAGACTATGCAGAGAGCTGTGCTGCTCTGTCCTGGTAGATATACACAAACACATTGAAACACCTCACATACAAACTTTTTTTTTTTTTTACACCACATCTTTATAATACAATCTTGACAAAGTCAGACTTGGGCAAATTCATTTATGTAATTATCTAATTTAGGTGAAATAATGTGAAGTGAAATAATGTTTATGGTATTCCTCTGTAAGAACAATCCTTCTTGATAATGGTGTCCCTCATAAATACAGTAAAATGATTTTTTGCAGCTTTGTCAGATGAGCATGAAGCCAGGTGGTGTGGTCTGAGTCTCACCTCTCCTTTACTTTCAGATGATCCAGCAACATGGGCGGGATTAATTGCTGCCTGTCACACAGAAAACACTTCCTGTTATCTCTCTGGCTCTGTTCCTTGCAGACAAGGACTGGAGAAAACCCTAATGTCAGTGGTTTCTGAGAAAGGTGTGTGTGCACTTGTGTGGTGGTTTTTACTAGGTTTACTATTTTGTGTATGTGTTTGAGTATACAACTGACATGCTTCTGTATCCCAGTACGTAATGTGGAGGAGATAGAGCGCCCTCTAGCCCAGTCTCTGGAGGGCTGGGTGCTACAACAGGCAGTTGCTGGACTCATGCTGGGGGGACAGTTAGAGCAAGCAGAAGCTCTCTGCTCACAGGTGGGATATGATCACATGCACACTTTATGTACTTTATTGGAGGAAAGACTTATTCTAGAGAGAAATTAACATGATGCACTGAGTAATACTATACTAATTAATAAAGTTAAAGACTATACGTTATCCCTCCCTTTCAACGTTGTGTTTCTTATGTTCTACCTGCTTTGCCCCAGGTGCTGAATGTTTCTCCAGAACACCCAGCAGTGATGCTGTCACTGAGACAAGTGCAGTGTCAGCGCCTCCTTGTGGCAAATGATGGTGGTACTGTCCTTCCAGACGCAGTGCTGGAGCAGCTCAGCAACACTGTGATGATGAACCCCACCAACCTTGGAGCATGGCACGTAAGTGAATACTCCATCATAAGAAATACTGGACAGTAGCTCTTTAATTTCATGCTCCAGTTGTTTAATGGTACACAATTTTAAACATAAATATGTAGCAAAAACAAACTGCTATATTGTGGGGCTTGAAAATATTGTAATATATTACTGTCAGTTTTTAGCATTTTTTATTACATTCGTGAGCCAGATGCAACTTACTTTCGTTCTGCTGTGCAGTTGTCCAGTGTATACTCTGAATGACAGATAAGTTAATCTTGGATCTTGATGGTCTTGTTCTTGGGTGATCACTCATTTAAATGCTGAGATCATGTTATATTGATAAAGTGGTTTCTTTTCCTAACCACAAACAGACATGTCTTTTTGCTTTCACTGAGACATTAACCTAATGAAGAGCGTTTCTGTGCTCTGCTTGAGACCTCAGATAATACCATTTAACATCAGATAGCTGCAAACAGCAGGGGTGAAGCAGCAGAGAAGCCATGTTATATCTTTTAAGCCTCAAACATTTTGGCAGACTGTAGCTTCATTTGGTTAAATGTTACAATATCTTTATAGGTCCGTATATAATGGACAAAATTTTGAAATTTTTGTTGCTGCCAGAAATAAAGTTGCAATTTGGGTTTGTTTTTTCTTATTATAAGAATATTGTATTCATTGTATTATATATTCAGACTTGTATTTTTGTACCAGTAGCTTTATATTTGCTTCAATTTAAGATGCAGGCAGTGAATTATTTTTTAGTAATTATCAGATCTAAGCTCATGAATGATTTAATGTGTTCTTGTATTCTTCACATCTCCTAACCTTTCCTTATCTCACATTGGCTATAAAAATCTCCTCTATGCTCCTCTTGCTTCACCTTTTATTTCCTCTCCCTCCCACCCCCCTGTAATTCTCTCATCCTTGCCTGTCTTATTGCTTTCTTGCTCTCCTTCTCTCAGTGGCTGGCAGATGTGTATCGTAGCCAGGGCCTGCTTGTTCAGGCAGTCATGGCTTACAGACGGAGTCTGCAAATTGCATCACAGCTTGGCCTGCACAGCAGCCAAGTAGCGAGCCTGCTTCGACTAGCTCTGCTAGCCCTAGGACCCTGTATGGTGAGTTTCTACATTGGATGTAAAATGCATCAGCACTCAAAATATTCATGATTAGGTTAATTAAGCACAGCATTTACAGCACAATGATCACAAATCTTTATGCTACAATACTATGGCCACAAATACCCACATTTAAGGCATTACAAATATAATGGTATTGCTGGATAGAGGTTAAAATTAGCACTGTGTAAGGCTGGGAATGCAGCTTTTCTTTTCTTTTCTTTTGTCCTAAGTAATAATGATTATTAGCTTTTTAAACTGATGACAGGCTCTCTATAGGAACACGTGGGGTAGACTTACATATTACTAGAGACACACAATCACTACGGCAGTGTGATGATTTCAAACTGCATAGCAAGAGGCATCCTCCCTCTACATCACCTTCACATGAGCAGAAACACAGTAGAAGACATGAAAGATGGGTGAGTATCCTGCTAAGAATTGGAGGATCAGCAGGCAAGGCCAAGTGGAAATACAAAGAAGAAAAGAAACTGCCTTTGTCATTCAGCTGATTCAAGCAGATGTGTTTTAGTCCACTGAAAATCCCATAGTAACACACCTTGGTTGGAGCTTCTGCTCTCACTAAAAGCAGTTAAACAGTTAGCACAGAGTAGTCCAGTGTTCATGTGGCTTTTAAGAAAACTGCAATGTGATGTTGTCAAAACATGAGATTTTTTTAAATACCTGCATCATCTCTTTGTCATTGCAAGTTCAGGAGATGAATAAATGTTTGGTGTAAGGTTCACCCAACTAGTTTTATCCTTAACCTAGTGTTGTTCTGACCTTTCAGGCAGGTGTCCCAGGAAATGACTGGAAAGACCTGGTACTAGAAGCCACTACAGAGGTCTTAAAGCTGGGCTCATCCCCTATGGCCCTCCTCTTCCAGGCCCTTCTCCAGTATGTTGTCAAGATGACTGCAAGGTAGGTGCTTCTCATTGTGCTCTGTTTCCACTGCTGCGGGAATTATGCAAATGCAGGCTGCAGGTGTGCGTGTTGCTTTGCGTAAATATGAAAATGATTTTATCCCATTGGCTAGATGCAGTTAAGCATCTAATATGATCAAATAAATCACAAGATTCTTATAACTTTGGATTTATGCATCCATCTGTCTTTTCAAGATGTCCGTGCTTTTGGAACTGCAGAGCAATTTACAAAGTTTCCCTGTCCTGACATAAAAGCCTTCTGTCACTACCTAACAGGCCTGCCAGGAGGCTTAATTAGAGTGCAACATTCATTAGAAAGCTGATGAGAGCAAATATGCCAATCATGAAATGGCTAAATTCCTTGAGAGATGCTGCAGGAAGTCCCCTGTGCCAAGCATAATTGCAGTATCAAGAGTCCATGTCATGTTAGACACGGTTTTCTTTATTTATGGGAAAATAGAGAGAATAGTGACAGAAAGGGTTTCAACCCAGACCAACAAGAGTATATCTCTGTGTCCCATATGGCACATCCATGCCATCTGAACAACAAACCAGATCTGCAGCCTCCCCATTCTCTATGATTTCAAGAGCAAATAAGTATAGCTGTCATTGACATCAACACAGGCAGCACAAAAAGGAATAAACATGAATTGTCACTTGATTATGTCCCGTCATCTCTTACAGTTTCCACTCGTTAAGGTAGAAAATGTTTTTTATTAACAAAAAACAAGTCTCATTTTACATCTTTTCCCATTTCTGTGTGTGTGTCCTCTGCAGGGACACCAGGCGATTGTTGGAGAAGGTGGTGTATGTCTCCTCTAAAGACTTCCCAGTGACTGTGGTGCAGGTGGCCAGCTGGTACCTCCTCAGACACCTGTACGCCAAAAATGACGAGGAGCTAATAAATGTGAGCCCACAGCTGTCTCATATTGTTACCTACACTGTTTCCAACAATGACTTCTATAGAAACAGCATTAGCACATGAATGCAGAAATTACAACTAGTCATTCTTAAGTTGTTATTTCTGTACTTGAACATACACTTATTCTTTCCTCTGTTTTGCAGGTCCTTTTGGAGCATGCCAAAAAGTATGGAGATCAAAGATTGCTGGAGTTTAATTCACTGCTTGTCTCTTCGTCCTGAATGTTGCAAGTCTACAATGAAATCTTTATAGAATCATGTAGCTATGGGTGTATCCACCAGCTCAACCTGCCTCTAATTTAGCTTTATCTCTTCATTAATATGAAATCATAGCAAACTGGACATTATTATATAATATATATAAGAACTTTATTGGCTTTACATGATTCTTTGGCATTAAATGATTCAGTTGTAAGGAAATCAATTCAGTAAATCACAATCATGAGTGTAATATTACAAGATCACATAAAATAACCAGTGTCCATATTCAGGCTGGAATAAACTCATTTTGCTCAATACATAAAGATTGTCTCATCTTGATTGCACATAATCCAAATGACATACTGATCAGAAGCTAATACAGCAGAAACATAAATGCCTTATCTACAGTACTTTACAGTACTTCAATTCATAGAAAAAGTCTTTACAGACAACCAACACAGATACTAAGGCATATTTATTCAGCAGTAGAATATGTCACATGTTGCACCAAAGATTGACACTGTGAGTCCAATTTCCAAAGATTGATTTCACCCTTTTTTTTCCCCCTTTCGTCCACACGGATCCCGGTCCCATCTGTGCATCCCCACTTTTTTTTTTCAAAGTCTGTACCGTGTCTCAGATTCTAACTGGACAGACATGCTTGGTCATGAGAGTACAGATGTTTTGCCCACAGCCCCAGCACGATTGCTTGATGTGTGGAGAACCCTGCTGGGTCTTTCTTTTGCACAGTGAGCACACATCCACAGCTCCGCCACCATGTGATGCTGCACCCCCATCTCCTCCGGTGGGATTTTTGAGACTATTAGCTACACGCTGCTGAAGCTCTTTCAGTACGTTGTCTGGTGCTCTTGCAATCCCTACGACCTGCACTCTTTTAGGGTCAAACACACAATCCTCCTCTAGGCCGCTGGGCACAGCTTTCATGCCACAATTGGGGGGAACCCAAGCAGTGTCATAGCCCTGTGTGCTCCAGGTGTATTGCATAGGATGGTTGTCCTTGTCAATACGCTTGACACGGCCAACACGCACACGCAGCTCAAGGGCCACACGGTCTGAAACGCTATTATTTAAAGGATAACGTTCTGCCTTTTTCTTATCCCGACTGACATACACGCCCTTTCCCAGCATGCCGCCTGATGACTGCTGAAAGCCGTTGGCAATGATGAGCCGTGCGTTGGCTATGCTGGTGCCATGGTACATAGTGTAGACACGCTGGTCTTTGGGTTCCTGAGAGGCCTTCAGCTCCACATTAGGAGAGTCATCGTCGTAGGTCACGTCCCAGCCAAAAAACTGCACTGACATCCTGCTTTAATAAAGAATGTTCAAGCCAGCGAAGACCAGCAGCTCTGTGAGAAATGAATACAAAAACAGCATCATGTTATGACAGATTTTTGTGAGCAATATTTGTGTTTAATTGGATGTAGCTTTAATCCTTCAGCTGACATGTCACATAGATTGTGTTGCACCAAATTCAGATAAAAAAAAAAAACAGATTCAAATCAGAATCTGTTTTCCAGTTCCCAGAAATTCAGCTATATTGCCATTGTAAGCATTGTTATCACATTCTATATTTTGATAGTATTACTAATTTAGACAGCTGTCAAGAAATGACCCCATTTGTACAGATGACGTCACAAATTTTGATAGCAGAGACAGCAGCCACTAACTGCTTTTTACAATATCTGGTCGCCCCTTTGGCCTGTAATGTCACATTGATCTATTAGTGTGTTAGGGGTGGAAAAACGAAGACTATGACGGAATTCTGTTTTTTAAAAATTATATCATTTAGTTAAATTTTCCCTATTTCAATATCATTACGACTCATCTTGTCCAGGCTACCATATTAGAAGGAAAACAGAGATAAGGTTAAGATTAAATGACATGATGACAAAATGTATTTGTAGTTAAGAGGAAAGAAAGACAGAATTAGAACTGTGTTCTATGAAGCCAATAAACAGTGCTGATAAGGAAGTTAAAAGAACAGTCTTTAAATATATGAATGATTAATATTACTTAGCAAGTTTGCCAGAAAAAAACACATTCATAATTATATCCACAGAATGTTGTCTACAATCAAATGAAAGACTGTTTAAATGCCTATTATCCAACTTACTGTCAACCATTTCTTTTCCATCAAGCATTAATTAGTTCAACAAAGCAGAGGTGGAAGAAGTATTCAGATCCTTTACTCAAGTAAAAGTACCAATAGAGACATGTAAAAAAAAAAAAAATACTGCATTACAAGTAAAAGCCTGCATGAAAAATACTACTTAAGTAAAAGTATTTAAGTATTGGCAGCAAAATATACTTAAAGCATTGCAGTGAAAGTAGTGGTTTGGTCCCTCTGACCGATATATTGTTATATATGACATCATTAGATTATTAATACTGAAGCATCACTGTGTAAGCAGCATACTACTATTGTAGCTGCTGCAGATTGAGCTAGTTTGAACTACTTTACATACAGTTCCCAAACTAAAGGTGGGGCCCCTACAAAGGGTCACCAGTAATACCTACAGTAAATATAAAGCACCATATTTAGCAAAACAAAAAACAACCAAACAAATAAATGTCAAAATTAGATGTATTTAATCCAGTATACCAGTAACGTTAGCTGGCAAAGCTGAATTTTTCCAGTCACTACGTTATATCTTGACGTCTCACAGAATTGGTGCAGTTAGCTCTGATGATCACATTTATTACATTTAGCTCGTAGTACTCAAATCTTTAGGTTAAATAAATATCAAGGGTCAGCAGCTAATCATTAATGTCACAAAACAAACTACAGTAGCACCAAAGTGAAATAAGTTTTATTCGCAGCGTTTACTTGCGAGTTTAGCTAACGGTAGTTAGCACACAGCTAATGACATATTTTGTCAGCCAAAGAGGCGAGTAGACGGCGGACTTTTAACTTCACTAAAGCATTTTAACTATTCATGAGTCGTATTGGTTACACCTTAGCTATTAACGTAGCTAACGAGCTTTATATTCTCATTTGAAAGTTAACAAATCTTACCGTCAGTGGTGAGTCGTTCACCTCAAAGAGTTTCACTTTCTTTTCAGTGGATTTTAACACACTTCGATTTCAAACTCATAGTAGTAGTGTGTAGGAAGAGGTATTTTTATGGATAACAATCGTGCGGAGCAGCATGGCCGGTTAGCTCAGTTGGTTAGAGCGTGGTGCTAATAACGCCAAGGTCGCGGGTTCGATCCCCGTACGGGCCACGAAAAACTTTTTGTCAACCTTTCATTCACACTGCCTTATGTACTAGGTTCTGTCAAAAATAGATAATAATCCCTTATATTACGTTAGAAGAAGGCTGGATTATCACATGCTCAGGCCCAAGTGTGGGCTGCTGTATTACCTCATCTTGAAGCCTTGTCTTGAGGACGGACCCTGTGTAAAAATCCAACCTTAAGCCTTCAATTATTTCAGAGGACATATTCCTAAATTAGTCTGTATTCAATCATGTCACCATACAGCAAACTCGGGGCCAGGTAATATTTCAGCAGAGGAATATTGTACACCATGCACAAAGACAGAGGAAGGAGATAATTAGCTTATGATGTGATGTGCAAGGCCAAATGAAAAGCCTGATTTGCTTCTATACACATGAATGTGATTTTGTTCAGAGTATGCTGCAGCAAGCTGAATCCTTTTTCCTGCTTTATGATGTCTGCAGTAGAGGTCTCAGATAACAAGCCTGTTATATTTTATTACTCCTACTGATCCACTTTTGGAAATCAAACATCAACTTGGGGAAAACTGTCTATTTTTAGCCTAAAAAAGTTTATTTGATAATCCAACTGTTCGTCATATCTCCATTTCAATTTAAGACTTCAGTCAGCAGGTGTGTCCCCTGATAGTGTTGAAACAGGAAACTGAAACTAACAACACTTTAGCTCTCAAAATATGTCTGTACTTGCTGTTTAGGTTTCACTAAAACTTTGACAGAAGACATACATTTTTTCCAGTTGATTTTGTAACCTGCCAAAATTAGTGTTTCATCAGTTTATAACTGCATCAGTATGAAATCATGAAGCTGTGAGTTTACCAACAGACTGAAACCATCACTAAATGAGCTCTTTTGAGTCTTCATCACTAAACATGGAGACATATCAAACTGGACATTATGGGTCTAATATCATAATAATGATGTTTATTGGCTTTAGATATGTCACATGATTTAGTGTTCAGTAAATTTAAATTCTTCCTTCATCTCAGTAAATCAAAATTGTGAGAGTATTATCACATCATCTTTCAAATTTAACATCACATAAAATAACAGATAACCACAGTTAACCTGGAACAGTTAACCTGATGAGAGAATATAAATCAACATCAAGCATTAACAGATTTCAACTGTAGAAATACCCCAAATGTTCAGCAGGAACTATTTTAACATGTTGTACTTATTACACTTATCACTGTAGGGAATGGAAAGAAAAATTATGAGTCCTGTTTATGAAGTATATTACATCCTGAGTTGTGAATTTTTTTTTTGCTGTAGATGATTTCAGGTTTAGTTTCCCCCTCACTCAGTCTCCGGCTCATACAAAGACCATATTCAACACCTCAGTTGTTTTCCATCTTCTTCCTTCACCCCCTGTCAGGGTTTGTCTGGACAGAAATGCTTGGACATGAGAATGCAGATGTTTTTCCCACAATTCCAGCACTTTTGCTTGATGTGTTCAGAGCCCTTCTGGGTCTTTCTCTTACACAGTGAACACACATGCACAGCATCAGTGCCTCCTCTCCCTGATGTTTTGGATTTTTTTGCAATAAGCTGTTGAAGCTCTGCCAGGATGGTGGGGTTTGGTGCTTCTGCAATGCCCACGACTTTCACTCTTTTGGGGTCAAACACACAATCCTCCTCTAGGCCGCTGAACACACCCATGAAACCAATATTGGGGGGCAGCCAGGCAGTGTCGTAGCCATGTGCATGCCAATTGAGTTGCATGGGATGATTGGACTTGTCGATACGCTTAACGCGACCAACACGCACCCGTACCTCAAAGATCATACGGTCTGAAGGTGGACACATGGGTGGATAATTTGCTGCCTTTTTCTTGTCACGACTGACATACACACCCTTTCCCAGCGTGCCACTTGATGACGGATTAAAACCATTGGCGATGATGAGCCGTGCACTGGAAACACTGGTCCCATGGTACATAGTGTAAACACCCCGGTTTTGTGGTTTCTGTGATGCTGCCAGCTCCACGCCAGGAAAAGAAGCACCATCGTCGACCACCTCCCAGCCAGAGAACTGCACTGACATTCTGCTTTAGAGACGTGGCTGATAAAAGATGATGGAGCTCCGCAAAGACCAGCGGCTCTGTGAAAATGAATACAGAAATTTGGAATCATGTAACAGATTTAAGCACAATAAGGGTGAGATTTACAGAGTTCAGAAATGACAGATTAGCTTTAGTCCTCCGCTCCCTGACCAGGGAAAATAGTGAGCTACCAGTGTCTTGCCACTACTTTCAATTAAATTAAATATTGTACTATTCATTCATATTTTGCATTGCATTGTAATTTACATTCTCGTGTTTAAACTGTTTTATTCATTTTATCCTTCTTTTTTTTAAATTCACTCTGAAAATCCTATTTATGTGTGTGTTTATATGTGTCTTGTGTTTGATGGATCATCTGTTTGCTTCCTTGTCAGATGTCTGTCCATGTTTTGCTGTCTCAATACACATTCCCTCCCTGATGTCTCTCCGGGGAGCCAGTACCTCAGTTTGACAATCACTGTCCTAACTGACAACATATAGCCATATTTGTGGTCTGTAGGCTATATAACAGAAAAAGACCCTATCATAAACAAAATTCAACTTTCTGAAGTTGAACACAGGAAGGCTATATGCTGTGTGAGTCTGATCAGACGAGTAAAACGACCTTCTTCAAAACTTATAACATGATTTAATGCAGTATCATATTATTTTAGGACTTCCTGTTTTTCTTTTGTTTTCTGTAAATCTTACACTTCTAGTGCTGTTTAATGTTTAACATTCAGGGACAAACCTTACCGTCAGCGAAGACCTCTCTCTCAGCTCTCAGAAAGTTTCACTTTCAAGTTTTGATTACGTCACGTAAACCTAATAAACATGGCCGGTTAGCTCAGTTGGTTAGAGCGTGGTGCTAATAACGCCAAGGTCGCGGGTTCGATCCCCGTACGGGCCACGAAAAACTTTTTGTCAACCTTTCATTCACACTGCCTTATGTATTAGGTTCTGTCAAAAATAGATAATAATCCCTTATATTACGTTAGAAGAAGACTGGATTATCACATGCTCAGGCCCAAGTGTGGGCTGCTGTATTACCTCATCTTGAAGCCTTGTCTTGAGGACGGACCCTGTGTAAAAATCCAACCTTAAGCCTTCAATTATTTCAGAAGACATATTCCTAAATTAGTTTCTATTTAATCATGTCACCACACAGCAAACTCGGAGCCAGGTAATATTTCAGCAGAGGAATATTGTACGCCATGCACAAAGACAGAGGAAGGAGATAATTAGCTTATGATGTGATGTGCAAGGCCAAATGAAAAACCTGATTTGCTTCTATACACATGAATGTGATTTTGTTCAGAGTATGCTGCAGCAAGCTGAATCCTTTTTCCTGCTTTATGATGTCTGCAGTAGAGGTCTCAGATAACAAGCCTGTTATATTTTATTACTCCTACTGATCCACTTTTGGAAATCAAACATCAACTTGGGGAAAACTGTCTATTTTTGGCCTAAAAAAGATTATTTGATAATCCAACTGTTGGTCATATCTCCATTTCAATTTAAGACCTCAGTCAGCAGGTGTGTCCCCTGATAGTGTTGAAACAGGAAACTGAAACTAACCACACTTTAGCTCTCAAAATATGTCTGTACTTGCTGTTTAGGTTTCACTAAAACTTTGATAGTAGACATACATTTTTCCAGTTGATTTTGTAACCTGCCAAAATTAGTGTTTCATCAGTTTATAACTGCATCAGTATGAAATCATGAAGCTGTGAGTTTACCAACAGACTGAAACCATCACTAAATGAGCTCTTTTGAGTCTTCATCACTAAACATGGAGACATATCAAACTGGACATTATGGGTCTAATATCATAATAATGATGTTTATTGGCTTTAGATATGTTACATGATTTAGTGTACAGTAAATTTAAATTCTTCCTTCATCTCAGTAAATCAAAATTGTGAGAGTATTATCACATCACCTTTCAAATTTAACACCACATAAAATAATAGATAACCACAGTTAACCTGGAATGAATTCATTGTACTTGACTGCACATAATGATAATGCTTCCTGATGAGAGAATATAAAACTATGGTCCAACAGAAATGAGAAGTAAACATCAAATTGTCAGTTCCATCAACATCAAGCATTAACAGATTTAAAATGTAGAAATACTCAAAACATGTTCAGCAGGAACAGAAAGATTGAAGAAAGATTATGAGTAGTTGATTTCAGGTTTAGTTTCCCCCTCACTGAGTCTCCAGCTCATACAAAGACCATATTCAACACCTCAGTTGTTTTCCATCTTCTTCCTTTACCCCCTGTCAGGGTTTGTCTGGACAGAAATGCTTGGACATGAGAATGCAGATGTTTTTCCCACAATTCCAGCACTTTTGCTTGATGTGTTCAGAGCCCTTCTGGGTCTTTCTCTTACACAGTGAACACAAATCCACAGCATCACCTGATGTTTTGGATTTTTTTGCAATAAGCTGTTGAAGCTCTGCCAGGATGGTGGGGTTCGGTGCCTTTGCAATGCCCACGACTGACACTCTTTTGGGGTCAAACACACAATCCTCCTCTAGGCCGCTTGGCACAGCTTTTAGGCCAATATTGGGGGGAACCCAGGCAGTGTCGTAACCATTTGCATGCCAAGATTGTTGCATGGGATGATTGTCCTTGTCAATGCGCTTAACGCGACCAACACGCACCTGTACCTCAAAGACCATTCGGTCTGAAAGGCTACTTCTTAATGGATAATGTGCTGCCTTTTTCTTGTCACGACTGACATACACACCCTTTCCCAGCATGCCACCCGATGACTGTTTAAAACCATTGGCGATGATGAGCCGTGCACTGGAAACACTGGTCCCATGGTACATAGTGTAAACACCCCGGTTTTGTGGTTTCTGTGACGCTGCCAGCTCCACACCAGGAAAAGAAGCACCATCGTCAACCACCTCCCAGCCAGAGAACTGCACTGACATTCTGCTTTAGAGACGTGGCTGATGTAAGATGATGAAGCTCCGCAAAGACCAGCAGCTCTGTGAAAATGAATACAGAAATTTGGAATCATGTAACAGATTTAAGCACAATCAGGGTGAGATTTACAGAGTTCAGAAATGACAGATTAGCTTTAGTCCTCCGCTCCCTGACCAGGGAAAGTAGTGAGCTACCAGTGTCTTGCCACTACTTTCCATTAAATGAAATATATTATTCATTCATATTTTGCATTGCATTGTAATTTACATTCCTGTGTTTAAACTATTTTATTCATTTTATCTTATTTTTAAATTTATGGGTGTGTTTATATGTGTCTCATGTTTTATGGGTCATCTGTTTGCTTCCTTGTCAGATGTGTCGATGTTTTGCTGTCTCAATACACATTCCCTCCCTGATGTCTCTCCGGGGAGCCAGTCCCTCAGTTTGACAATCACTGTCCTAACTGCCAACATATAACCATATTTGTGGTCTGTAGGCTATATAACAGAAAAAGACCCTATCATAAACAAAATTCAACTTTCTGAAGTTGAACACAGGAAGGCTATATGCTGTGTGAGTCTGATCAGACGAGTAAAACGACCTTCTGCATATCTACTAACATCGAATGCAGTAGCTTATTTTATAACATCCTGATTTTCTTTTGTTAACTTTTTCTGTAAATCTTACACTTCCAGTGCTGTTAAAGGTTTAACATTCAGGGACAAACCTTACCGTCAGCGAAGACTTCTCTCTTGTCAGCTCTCAGAAAGTTTCACTTTCCATTCAGTAAGTTGCATTAAGAGTTTTCATTACGTCACGTTCGTGTAGGACCACGGCCGGTTAGCTCAGTTGGTTAGAGCGTGGTGCTAATAACGCCAAGGTCGCGGGTTCGATCCCCGTACGGGCCATGAAAGTCTTTTCTGACCATGTTTCCTGTGATTAGCGCCACGTTTAGGGTTTAGTTGTGGTTATGGTAAAGGTTTAGTTGTGGTTATGGTAAAGGTTTAGTTGTGGTTATGGTGCCAATACATCCATGGGTGTCAAGCTCCCGATACGAAAAGTGAACCCAATGCGGAAGTACCTTACACCGGCATTCTTTCTACTGGTCAGCAGGGGGCGACTTCAGCGAATGAAAAAAGAAGTCCGATTGTATGGAAGAAAATGAGAAAGTGACACTACATCTCACTTGATTTATTAACCCAGTAAACTAATTCCTACAAGTTTATTGTTTCAATAGCTAGTATCAAGTCTTCTTCAATACAGCAATCATGTTCCGTTTTGAGTAAAATAGATGATAAAGCGGCCGTGTTAATTTGACAGGTCACTACCACGGAGACAACGTCGATTACATAACGTAACTACTGATGAACGTAACCACGGCCCGGATTCATGGAATAGAGGCTTAGCTGCTGATATTTCAGTGTGTTTTCTGTTAATAAAAGTTAATTGTGACATTTTGGTCGCCTAAAAAGATGCTTTCAGCGTTTAGTTGTGATAAACCCTTAAGGAGTTGGATGTTCAGTTTTTTAGGTGAGTAAATTTTGTTTTAATGGTTTTAGGCCTGTTTTTCGCTAGCGGAAATTAGCATTAGCATTATTACTGTCAACCACAGATTGTAAATGCACCATGCTAACCAAGCTGGCAGCTAGTAAGCTCCACCTTCTCCTCCAAATATGTCCACGTCATGGATATATTATATATATATATATATATGTATATATATATATATATATATATATATATATATATATATATATATATATATATATATATATATATATATATATATATATAAATATTATATCTTTATACAGTCTATGATTATAACCTTCAAATTGTATTATATATCCATGGTCCACATCCACTTCTGGCTCCAAAAATCAAACATGGTGACGGTGAAATCCAAAATGGCGATGGTCATATCGCTAAACTCAAGGTTTCAAAATTGCAGTTCACAAACCAGAGGCGTCCATATTTTTTACAGTATATGGGTAAGGCTTAGCAGAGATATATGTTGGAGTCAGCATAAGCACCTTAAATGACGTTAGGGGTACATAAAATCTTCTATTGCACTTTTTTGCCACGGTGGTTGTCTATATGTTTCAAATCTACATAATATGTAAACTATTCTAGTGTAGTCATATGTTTGTGACTCTTGCTATTGAAGTTTTTTCAAGCCGAAATAGCTCAGTTGGGAGAGCGTTAGACTGAAGATCTAAAGGTCCCTGGTTCGATCCCGGGTTTCGGCAGGTGGGATTTCCTTTTCGCCTCCAGCAGCGTATTCAGAGCACGAGTCATTCATAGCACTCATAGTAATGACAACTCAAACAAACTCAGTTCTGACTTATAGCGCCCCGTCCTGGCAGGATTATTTAACACATTCATATCACAAACTGATTTACCTTTGTCTTCCAAATATGACTTCAGGATATATCCTTGTACACAGTAATGTTTAAAACAGGCAGTACTGACGATTTGACGCTCTTATAGCAGTTATATAAAGGACAAATACTCCGTGAACATACATGTTCACTGAAAATATTTCCATTTAAACACTGAAACTGATCCTGTCTGAATTTTAAACATCTTAAAATAGCCACTATTTAAACATGTTACTTGACTAAAAGAATAGCTTTTAATATATATCGTTACAGTTTCATTTATTTAAAATAAAAAATAAAACCACAATACAAACTTTTTTAAGTGCACAAAATTAACCTGTCATTGACACTGGCAATTATAAATGATGATTTAATGTCTGTAATCACATGTCAAAACTTTCATTAGTCAGCAGACAGAATTTATGTACATAGCATTACAATTGTATAAATCGTGTTGCCTAACATTTCATGAAAAAATCATTCTACTCCATATTACTTGATCATTTCTCTGAATTTCAGCAAGTTATTAAACTTGAAATACGTAGAGGTTAAACAGCTGTGGGCTCATAGAAGCTGGGAATAGAGCCAGTAAGGAAACAATCCACACTGTCACCTACAGACATGCCTTTGAGCCATTGCTTCAGGATAGGTGTGACAGTAAAAAAAAAAAAAGAGCTCCTCTCCGGCTGATAATGTCACAAGTCATTAAGCTCTGCCACCTTGCTGCAGATGTGCCTGATATCCTTCTGAAGCTTCTCCTTGTCAAGGCAGGATTTTATGTCACCTATCTGCCTCAGGGACTCAATGGCGTCATACACAGACAGGAAACCTGTCCAAAAGGGAGGGAGAAAGGGTATACAGAGGATCATCAGACATTATTGTCTGTATGAGTTATGTAGAATTTACTGGAGGTGCAGAGAGTGTAATGCATCTAATACCATAGTAAAAAGCACTGAAACCCAGCTAAGCTAACCTAGCTATGGCCCAATGACTTGAGATACATTTTTAACAACAGCTCAAATAATACCACTGGCAGAGATGGAAAAAGAGGCCAGTCTAGACAAAATTCATGAAAATAGGTCAGTCTCATAGACTCTAAGTACATATGCATTAGTTAACTGACAGCAGCTGAGGTCATTTGTGAAATCCACTTAACAAGGCTGGCCAGGATTAATGTGTTAATGTTAACATAGATGGCTTAAAAGTTTGGACACACCTTCCCATTTACTTGAGTGTGAAAGTGTGTCCAATCTTTTGACGGGTACTGTATGTGAGTGCTGCTGGTGATTGAGGTCTTATAATGGTACTGGGATGCTGCTTGCACTTTGCTCATAATTATGACACCCATAGCAACGTTAGCTTTGTGCTTGTTTATTTTGTATCATTTGGTGTTGTAGTAACAGTTGTAAAAGTGTTGTTATCAATCTGTAGGTTCATTTTATGAAGAACCTTCTTAACCAATCTTTTTTAACAAGCTCTCTCACTCATATAATCTCAGTTTTTAATCTCTGGATAAAACAGGCTGTGGTCCTAATCATAATTTATCATGACTTCATTGCGTAGTTCAGAACATACTGCCTAAAATGGAAATATTTTTTCAATATCACATAACTTCAGGATGTAATATTCGGTGACTGTGAACCGTGAGGTGAAGGGGATAAACTATATTGCTCAATGATGGAATATTAAATCTCATTCTTCTTCTCTTTCTGACTGCTCACTTGTCTTGCTCCGAATATTTACGACCAGCATCAATTATGCATTGCTTTTCTCCCCCTCTCCTTCCATCTCCTTCCATTTATTCATCCTATACTTAAAATAGAGTGATGGATGGAGATCTGTTGCTGAGCGGTGATTTAGCCCTGCTCTTATTTACTTTGTCTGTTTTTCTGTTTGTCTACACTTTAATAAGAGCTGGAGACTGAGAAGGGATTGACATAAAGTGTGGAAGACTTGAGATGTAGTGCCAGGTCTCCTGGGAAATGTGCCTTCCACTTGGTACAGCAATGAGATGGGGATGGATGTCAACAGCAGTTTGATGCAGAGCTAAGCTGCTGCGACGAGTTGCTCACTGGCTGGCTGTGTATTTCCATGGCTTGTCTTCCTATGATTTGATGTGACTACACGAATGAGCTGTAGCTCACATACATTTGTATTTAAAATCAGGAGCCCGTGTTAGCTTTGTGATGGCAGTACCTCTGGACATAGATACCTCTCTTCTTAGGCTTAATTTAAGATGTCCTTGTCATTAAATGGAATATTAAACATCTCATTTTCAGGCAAAAGAAATGGAGCATAATAGTCAAGTAGTCGGGTCACTTCAATTTATAACTAATTATGTACATAACTCTCTCTCTCTATCTCTCTGTTTCTGTCTCTTTTGTGAAGCGTCTTTGCATTTTTTTCCTTGACGTATATGGTAAACTACATGTAGTATGTGTATGTTTACTCATTGATGACAGGAAGTTACAAACAGTTGTCACCCACCTTTGTGGTATTCCTGTTTGAGCAGCTGCAGCTCCTGATGAAGGCTGTTCTCCATCGAGGACATTCTTTTACCCAGTTTGGTTTCGGAACGTTTCAGCTGATCTGCCCAACGGCGGTCTGCTTGATCCCGCTTGGTCTCAAACTGCTCCATGCGGGCCTCCAGAGCATGCAGTTGGTCAGCTAATCTAGACTCTGCCTCTAACTGAACACACAACATATAAACTTACATTGTTGCCTCACACTTTTTACTTAGTGTGTGTGAATAGTCCTAAACATTCTTTTTTTTATCCGATTATAACATGCTGTGTGGCAGCAGGACAAAAAGGTCCAATGGAAAAATAAAATGCAACATGCTTATCCACCTTAGTGAAATTGCATAAAACAAATGCATAGATGCATAATAAGAAGCAACAGCCTCTTTAGTAAGTTCCCTGACAAAAGCCTGTCTTTAACCCTCTGCAGCTTTTATTGCTTCTGTACTGCTTGATTAGCATTTTTCAAAGTTAAATATTTTTTCTGCTGAGTCACAAGAGCAGAAAGCGTGTTTAATCCTGCTCATTTGAACACCACACAACCGGACAAGCTAATAGTTGAAGAATGAAAAATATGAAGATGTGCGCAGATAAAAAGTAGGAATACCACATTCTGAATGAACGTTGTGCAAATGTGACTTGGATTTTCTCACTGTGGAAATCGCTGCACTAGTGTAGTTCAAACAGCTACAGTACCATTTTATCGTGCAGTTGTGTGCGGAGCTGCTGGTTGCTCTGTGTGTGTGTCTGGACAGAGCTGTGAAGCTGCTGTTCTGTCCACCTCTTCAATTTGGCGGTTTGCTCTTTGGCTTCTTTTAGGTCACCTGATGTCCTGCAAAAACATCAGGAATAGAAAATATGATTTTAAGAGCACCAGTGCATCCACAAAACTGAGATATTTTGAAAATGCAATAACAGATTAAAATGATGTTAAAAGTTGCAGGTTTCAGTTATTAGTCTAGAAACAAAAAGGCTTTAATTGAAGTCCGGTAGACAAGTATATTTGGGGTTCAAATAGACTAGCTAGCACGCCTGTTCTATACTCATACTTGGCACTAACAGGTTCTTGGCATATGATAAAGAGTTTGTTGGTTTTCACAACCGATAATTTATTGGCACCATGTTGTCTAGTTAACAATGTGCACTGAGTAGAATATCTGCTGTGAACACTGAATGTCAATCATAAATCAATAATGGATATTATGTCACTATAATATAGTTAAATTATATTAAAAGCAAAATGCTTTTGTTCTTCTCCTTGAAGCTGCTTCAAAGTGTTTAGTCAGTGTTTCTTTGGTAATTAGAGGTGAGACCTTCACAGCAATAGCACTGCTTTTTATAGTTTGACTTGATGTCAGCCTCAGCAGGCAGAGGATGCTACGACTATATGTGCATGGAGCCACATATTCTCACAGTCACATGCACACTTACACAATCAAATAGCTGAATACACAGTTAAATACATGCACACCTGCAAAAATAAGTGTACTTTCTAATAATACTGTTCAAGTCTGGTCAGTATTATTTAGATTTTTAAAATGAGAAAAAATGTGGTACATCAACCAGTGCGTGCATGTTGTTCATCTTATGACATTTTTATTGCTCTGAACATTGTATTTGGGAGAGTAGAACACATTTCCCTCTCCCTGCAATATTGGAAGAAGCTGACATTAATGTAGTTAAGAGCCTTTTGGGTTAACTGACGTTAAAACATCTCAAATGAATACTGTAACCTTAGACATGCTGAATGAAATAGTGTGGGCTGTGTTGTACTGCAGGACACAATTCTCAATGGGAGTTGTCTCTTGGGTATACGTTTTTGTTATATATAAAATACATATTGTACATTGCACTTGCATTCAGTGGATCTTCTTTGTCCTAATTCCTTCTTCCTGAACTCTTTAAATTGAATAACCAATGAGACAAATGCCAGGTGTGTGTGTGTGTCTGCACTACAAAACAGACTCCTGCTAGAAATGAATGTAGGGTAACTCTGCAGATCTTCTGCTACAAACCAGCTCATTTATTACACCACACTGGCTGCCTAATCGGGCTAATGTTGACAGTTGGTAGGCCAGACGGCCACTAGACAACAGGACAGCATATCTACTGGGTTCCAGCTGTTAATGTAGGGCCCTCTGAAATCAGATGTCTGCTCCAAAATGACTCGGCCACACATGACGTCGAGAGAGTATATAGAGTAAATAAACTCTAAATGAACCTATTTCAAGATAAATATAGCAATGGTCAAACCTGGGCAGGTGGAGGGAGTGTTTTCATCTATTCTTTCATCTATTTTTATCTACTGTTCATTTTATTCTAACAGTATCAGTGACTTGTTTTCTATTACAGTTTGACAACAATACTAAATGGAACGTATTCATCATTTACTTCTCTGTTTCCCCAGTGGCAAATCTGTGCTGTTCCTTCTGCATAATGATGCCAATAGAGATTATTTATCAGTTGCATTAAGTAAATCAACTAAGCTTACAGCTTTTCTGTGCCTCTGGCATCAGTATGATGATGGCCATGTCTCTAGAAAGCACAGCTTGGTGTAGCTGTGGAGAGAACTGGGGCTTTAAATAATATCAAATAATATCCCAAATAAGCCGCTTATTTGGGATATTATTTGAAATGAAAATTAGTAACTCATAATTTTTTCAGTATGTGAATGTGGACAGAATGAAAAAGGTATGACCAACTAGACTATGGCCATTCTTACCAGTCACATGCAGCACACCGAATACAGAATATTTTTCAAAAAAAGTGTGGAGAAAGCATAATTATAAGGCCAATTATTGTGCAGTATGAATGGAATATTAGCATCACAGAATAAGTTGTTCAGCACTTAAATCATAAATGTTGTGTTAATTGCAGCACCAGTTGTATGAATGAATGAATGAATATTTTTTTTTGTCATATACCAAAAGGTGCCCAGCCCTCATGGGCTTACAATACACCCCTTATATGACCTACATTAAAACATTTTTGCTGTCTTAGCCTGACAACTAGCAAAACTCTTTGAATGGCAATGTCGGCCTGTTCATTCTCCACTTTGGTCCAGACAGAAATATCTCAAAACCTGCTGGAGGGATTACCATAAAATTTTGTAAAGACATCCAATACCTGCAGAACTACACTCATTCCTGTCAGCCTCAGCTTTACTTTGCGTTAAGTGCTAATTAACAAATGTCAGGATGTTAACAGGCTGAAAAACAATGAACCTGCTAAATATTACCTGCTTACTCATGTTGCTGTATAGTGTACACTGACACCTCTATGTTAAAGCCAAGCCATAAAAAGAGAAGGAAGAGGAAATTAACAGGACAGTAATTTAAAAACAGAAATAAAATCTAGGTCAGCTAGGTGCATACTGCTTTTAATTAATGGCCTCACCTTGCTTCTAGGAGGTGAACTTGTCTATGCAGGTCAGACATGGAGCTCCTTTGGCTCTGGGAATGCTCCGTCAGTGAGGCCTCCAGTCTGCTCAGGTCACGATAAAACTGGAAACAGGAAGGCACACAAACAAATGCTGTAAAGTGACGATGGAGTGTTTTGTGGGGCCGGCTCCACTATCTGACCTTTACCCTTTGCGTTTTCTGCTGAGGCGAGCTGGTTGAGCCATTACGCCGCTCCTGTGGTCAGTCAGGAAGACTGAGACTAACAGCGGTGACCCACTTTCTCTGCTTTTTCAATTATCTTTATGGTACATGCTTGACCACTACTCCAATGTGCTTCTATCACAATGATTTACCGCTCTGCACCACCAACAGAACAGAGTGCAGGCTGAACCAGTGCATGTGTATAATATACTGAATAGTCAGCTTTAGATTTAGAAAAGTGATGGAGAGCATTATAATGTCAGACATGTGTTCAAATCCAAGGTTTTAGAATTTTTTTTCCAAATATTGATAAATAATGAAAATATACAAAACAAAAAAAATAGGCAGAGAGGGGTGATGAAAGCTGTTTATGGAGAGATGTTTACAACCTCATGCTGATTAAGTTCCTTCTTCCTCCTTCCTTGATTTGAGTGTGTGATGAGTCTTACTTGATAAGACTATTCTCATTCAGCGGCTGTAAGCCAGCCATCCACTCTTGGAGAAACAACCAAATACACTCCCTGTGCATATTGTCAGATTACCTTTTTTTTGTACATGCAAGCAGCTTTTAAATGAATGTAATCCTCCTTTTATACCTGATATAGCCACAAAGGAGAGCATTATTTCTTACTTGAGTCTAGATTGTTCAAATGTGTGTGTGTGTGTGTGTGTGTGAGAGAGGGAGACAGTTGTGTTAAGACAGAGGAGGGCTAAGGATCAGGTTGGGGTTGTAGGAGTTGCTACTTAGTGCAATGCAGCATCATATAGGAAATATAAGAAAAATATTCAACATACCATCTTCACTTCATAATGTACAGATGTCATGATGTGTCTAGTTTTGAGGATAATTCAGCCACAACCAAGGTTGAATGTCATGAACGTCACAATGAAGAAGAATTTGGTTTTTTATCAATAACGTAACAAATTCATCCTTTCATTGACAGGTGATGAACATTGTACCAATATTGTCCACATTATAATTATCACAACCATAGGCACCTGGTCATGTATTAAAATGGGAGAGCAAACTTGGAAAGATACATACTCACATACTAAACAATGTTTAATCTGTTTAGTTAAACCTGAATGTTGCTATTCTCAGTACTCACGAGGCATCTTCAAAGTCTAACAATTGCAACAAAGTAAAAATCATTTGGATGAATGAAATGGCCTCATAACATTGATGAGCGATCATTACACGGAGTGATGTGTCATCATATTTAAAAATAATTCCATCCAAAGTCTGACTAAAACTGAAACTGCTGTATCTACCTGCTGTAAACAAGAAGAAATTTTCATATGCCCAAGTTTGGAGAGGATTGATTTACTTCTCCTAAAACTGAAACTAAAACAAATTATTTGACACTTAAGTGCTTTTTGGCATTTGGCAAAGTCCATACAAAGCAGTTCATGGTATGAACTTAAACAACTGTCTTACATCTTTACTGCCAACCGCTGTGTTGGTACTGATACATGGTCCCTCACCTTCACTTCAAGCTCCTGGAGCTGAACATCAACAGCTGATCGACGCTCTGTCACCTCCTGCTGCAGTTTAATCACCTGCTGCTCCCAAAAGCTCACATCTGTACTCAGCTTGGAAATGCTGGCATCACACCTGAGATTATAGGCAGGGAAGCAGAGAGAGATGGTGAGAGACTACTGAATCAGAACAGTTGGATGGCACAGAGTTAAAGAAAGGTGTAAAATCAAAGCAAGGCAAGGCAATTTTATTTATATGGCACCATTCACAAAGCAATTCAAGGGCTTCACAAGAGCATAGAAATACATTGAAAATAAGACATCAAGACATCAACATTGCATTTAAATTACATTAAAAACAAAAAAGACATTAAAATACTCCATTACATTTAGAGGTTGATATTTTTTATACAGGATATATTAAGTGATAAAATATGCTGTATCATTATAGATTAAACTACCCAAATTAGAATTATGTTAAAGTTAACATCCACATGTTTCTTATAAGGTAATGATAATAAAAGTAACATGTAACAGTAAAACTTCAAATTTGACTTGTATTGGAGTGTTACTATATTGTAGTATTGTGACTTTAAGGATCTGAATACTACTCCATTACACTCCACTGTTTTGTACATCTGATACTATGCAGTTAAAACAGTTAAAAAAAGCTTGTAGGCAGAGTGTAAAAGGCGGCAGGTAGCAGCAGGTCGGTCTAAGGTGTTGAACAGTTTCTGTTAGGGTTGTATAATATAGAGGGTAAAAATGTGTCATATTAGCTACAGTGGTTTTATACTGCCATTTTGCCAGATAAGGAGCTACAGACTGTTTGTCTTATCCTCAGAAGCTTATCTGTAAAAAAAAAAAAAAAAAAAAAAAAAAAAAAAGTCATTGCATCACTTGGTTTTAGCAGTTGAGGAAGGACTGATACTGAGGGCTTTGTCAGTTTGTCAATGATTGTAAATAAGGTACATGCATTAGGTTGTCTTTATTTCTATTAATGATCTTGGAAGAAAAAGGTCTGCCTTGCCCTTTTAGTTCCAAGTTTTAGATTCAAAGTCTCTTTTCATATGTGTTATAATGAATCTGAAGTTTTTCACCACCTGTGTCTACACTCTTTTTTATGCTTTTACCACTGTTATATTCCTCCATGGCGCTTTGTTCTTACCACAGACTACTTTGATTTTCATGGAAGCAATGGTATCAATAACATTTATAAGTTTAGAGCTAAAGCAGTTCACAAGATCATTGACGGAAACTGAAGGCAGAGCTGGTGTGGGTGTAAAAGCCTGGGTGAATAATGTACAGATGTTTTTGTTGATATGGCGTTTTCTGATTACCACTGTTGTAGTTCTAATGATCAGAAAGGGCAACAGTCACCACAACCTCAGAAATGTGTAGACCCTCGGAAATAACTAGATCCAGAATATGTCCCTTGTTATGTGTTGAGTTTGTTACGTGCTGAGAAAGTCCAAAGTTGTTCAGGATGTACAGCAGTTCTTTAGCACTGCCTTCTTTGGGATTATCAATATGAACACAGTCAAAAAGACATGAAGATGATCAAAACGGGAGAGAAAACAGGGGAGGTGGATCTGTACTGAGGCATGCATAGTTTGTATGTTAGACAGCGAGGCAGGTACACAGATAACAGCAGAAAGGTCACATAAATACTTTCAAAGGTGAGCTCAGGCTGTGCTGAATCCTAAGCAGAGAGAATTTGTCCTTTTGAATGCTGAACAAACACATTTGCATGTTCTAGTGGTTACTTGTTTTTATCTACTGATTAGAACACAGGCCAAACGTGACAGCCAATCATAGAGGCAAATTATTTTAATAGATTTATCACCTAGCACAATCAGAACATGATGCTCTTGCTTCAGACATATTCTCTGTTAAGTTTGTATGAAATGCATGAACTGTGGTGATTATCAGCATGGCAGTTTAGCTCTCTTCCTTTCTATGCTTAATTTAAGATGCAATCACTAACCTCTCTCTATCAAGTTTAGCGTGTGCATATGTCAATATAATATTTGTGATAAAATACAATGAAAGCTCACTAATAAAATCCTGCAGCTAATTATTCAGACGACCAGTGTGAGGTTTGGATTATTTCCCAGCAGACCACTACATCTCTTCCATAAAGAGCTCCACTGAACAAAACGGTTTATCAAAAGCTACCTGAGCTATGCTTGCTTGATTATTTATGACCAAGAGCAGAGGTCATTAGACTAGAGTATGAGAGGCTTTTCTACAGGACATATTGGACCATAAATCAGCTGTTTGTTGAGTAATAAGCAATCTCCCTCCTCACCAATGGCCTGCTGAACACTGTGGAGGAAGCAGGCCTTTTGTGAAACAACATATTGAGAACATTACACTATGTATTTGATCTTATCTTAACTAATGATGACCTGGGATGCTTAAATATTCCATTCAAATAATAAAACCTCTTTAGCTATGGCACAAAAACGCCAAACCTAATGCAAGTCCTGTTAAGGAGAGTGCTGAGATTACATCATCTCTTCAGCTATCCACTCTAATAAGTGCAATCTGCACAGGCACAAAATAATGAGGAAGTGCTAATCAGCATCTAGAGCGTGTTCAAACCTAGAAACTTCACTCTGGTAGGAACAAAATAATTAATGTGTGTGTGTGTGTGTGTGTGTGCCACAGCAGATTGGAAGTTGCAAGACTGTGAAGAGCTGCCAGACAGGATACAGGCTATACAATTTCACTTCATTAGAGACGGAGATAAACAAGATCACTTGTGCATCAGACCTTGGTCTAAATAATTGTAACATTCCTCCAAAAAAATGCTTTGGAATCCATTACATTGTTCTATTTTTCACACACTTTGTAGTTTGTTTCTCAGCGTTTGCTGTCTGCGAACAACAAACCTGCTGCTCATACCTGGCTACTCTTCCTCTTAGGTCTCCGATGCCAGCCGTATTCTTCTGGTCGAGGCTTTGAACAGCCAGTGTGGTTCCAGAGGTGACAGAGTCCCGCTGAGCCATCTGTCTCTCCAGTGCCTGTTCAGAACAAAGACAGCAGCGTTGATGAGTGATCAGTATGCTGTAACGCTGTCACAACAACTATTGTGGGTGAACTACTTGATGTCCTTTGCTGAGAAAGAAATTCCAAATGACCAGAAATGTCATCGTGCCTGTTTACGCTACATTTAAATGAATAATCGCTGCATAGGATAGGCCCAGTCACATGTATGCAATGTGTCTCTAACAACCCAACATCAGAGGGATGTGCCTTTGCTTTATCACGAGAAGCAATAGTAACCGTGTGATGTTGCTTTCATCTGACTTTGCAGGGTATTCACTTCATGGCTCAGCTTCGTGTGCAGAATTAATTAGATCTTTGGGATTCATGTAATATTTCAGATAATGACAACCTCTAATCATGTTAATGGCCCATTTGGTATGCACTAATGAAGCTGTGTATTTCATTTGTGCACTCTGTTTCTGCAAGGCATATTATCAAAGTGTGACTTGATGTTCTGTTCAGTCAACTCCAAACACTCTGGGCCCATGCTTCCTCTGACTGACATTTTTCAGAAGCACTCGCATAGCGTGGCGATGTTTATTTAACAACGTACTGTGAACATCATTAGCCTTTCTGCTTATACAATCAAACTGACTTAAAGCTGATGATAATGAAGGAGTCAGAGAGGCTTTGCTCAGGACTATACTATCAGCCATAATCAAATTAGCAGTGAGTTTGTCAGCATGAGTGTGTGTCTGGTGTGTAGCGCATCAAAAGAGATGTGGAGAAGAAAGCAGATAAAAGAGGAGAGGAGGGGAGGATAAAGAAGACCACACAGTAGACAAACAGAATCCACACTGATGAACAATTACTTTATCTACATAATGAGAGATGTTAGATATTTGCTACAAAACAAGCACAGAGGCTGCAAGGATGCATGACTACAGTACATCAGTTGAGTCATAGCAACTTATATACCTTTATATCCACACTGAGCTGTTTGACAATGCGTGTAATAGTGAGTATGTGGTTCTCCAGCAGCCGACGGGAAACAACCTCAGCCTGGACGGAGCCTTGGGCGGACCGGAGGCCAGCTGCCACCTCCTCTTTGATCCTAAAAGCCTGCTCCAGCAGCACAGCCAGCGTCTTCTCCTGACTACTGAGACGACCCTCGCAGACATCAGGCCTTCATTGTGAAACAGCAGAAAAACAAGTTTGTTGTATGAGTTTTACAAGGTTCCTAGTATTGATTTAGTTTTGCAAATCATGTGTGAAGTCATGAATACTTTTTTTTCTGACACTAGAGGAGGAATACATTCAGAGAGAAAGAATCCATAATTCAATGAAACAGTCATCTGCCCACAAGAATAATGAAGACAGAACAAGATGATGTGCGTTGGTTTTCATCCCCGTAGGTCATCCTCAAACCAGATCTCTCATTGACTTCTCTGTGCGTGCTGTGTCACCCTGCCGGATGCTATTGTGTATTAAGGATTAATTTGATCAGTGTGATTCACAGGCGTGTAAGAAAGGCCGCTGGTGGTTCCCAACCTTATTTCCATCCCATCAGTGGGGGGAAATAGAACTTATCTCTCTTCACAGACTGATTTTAGAATGGAATTAGTGAGCCACAGGAACTAAGGAAGGTGAAAAATATGAAGGCAATTTTTGATGGATAATAAAAAAAAAATGTAGTTAATCAGAATGAAAAGTTACCTGCTGTGATACTGGTAGGCCTTTAACTTTGACTGATCCGACATGCTTGTCTAAAAAGATATACACACATATATATATTGGTGAGACATAAAGTAGTTATTCAGTGTGTTTCTGATGGCAGCCTTACGGCTCTGTTACATTTTTATTGTTAAAATCAATAAAACAATTTATAGTCCTATACAGGCATAATAATATATATGTTCCATTTTTTATGAACAACAATATATTAAGCAGTAATTACCTTCTTTTTTAAATTTCAGAATATTCACAGCCCTGTGCTTTTCTTCATCCGACTCTTTAGTTCATGTGTTTGTGTTGTCACTTGGTAACTGCGGCCTCCTTGAGTGGGGTGTGCCTGTCTGCCAGTTTGAATTTGTCAACACAGTAATGTGAGAATGATGCACTGTATATGTAGCGAAGCAGCTTCACTCAGCACAATATCTGCCAACATGAGAGTGTGCACATCAGTTATACTTGAATTTACAGAAATGTGAGTGACCATCTGATTAGTCCACAAAACAGCAAGGACATCCAGACACACTGAGTCAAAAGGCAACTGCGCTTGTTTGTCCAAGGCAACTACAGAGCCCAGCAGCATTTGCCGTGAGTCTTCCAGATATTCTATTATCTGGGTGGTTGATAACTATCATATTACATTGACAGTGTAAAAGCAGTTTTTGATGTAATGGTAAGATACTTTTTCCTTACCTAGTATAACTTGTCTGATTTAAAAACCAGTTGTTAGGTATTTTTTCTATCTAACACTTGGGTTTTATTTGGTGTCATGAAATATTATATTTGGCACCTCATTACACTGGAATAAGCCTAATCATGACAGATGATTATTGCTATTTCATTTAGGATCTATTGCATTCATCTGTTCAGTAGAACAATTGAGTCTCTCTTCCTTCTTGTCAGAAAATAATAGCATATAAGAGCTTTAAATGAATGTGGCAAATTACTGTAGAGATTACCAACGCACACCATCAGTATTTGATAAGAATTCTTAGTGAGTTATGTGGAAACATTTTGAATCAATAAAAATTTTGTTTTAGTTTCTTACCTGTTCTTTGGCCAGTATAAAGAGGACCTGTGGTTGCATCAGGCAGGTCTGATTTATGTGGCTTAAGGAGGCTGAAGCTAGAAAAACTGAATATGTGATGACTTGAACTGGGAAAAGAAAGTAAGGGAATATTGGCCAAAATCATTAAATGTGTCATAAGAATTTCTTCTTAATGACCTTTAAATGATGGAGACTAGATCCAAAGAATCAGAGTTTAAGTTGAATTTATTTTCTTGTACAAGAAGGAACGTTTTACAGCGCAACACACAAGTGGGGTTACAGAGAAAAGGCTCCTCATGGAGCATTCACAGTTAGTTTATATACCTTACAATTGGGCGTTCTGATGTTTCCAGATACATTCCACAGATAGCATCACACATTACCTCAGCCTCCCAATTTAAGGCCAGCTTAAGATGCTTCAATCAAGATGACACCCTCCTGACCTGTCTCTTGACCCTTTCTCTAACATATGTTTGCTGGCCTCCCACCGTTAATCTTAGCTGGTGTTACTATCTATGCAAATTACAGAACAAAACAGAAACCTTCATCATAACATATCAAAAGAAAAGGGGCACACACTCAATATAATCCTATTTTTTATAATAAAATGCATCATCTCGTATCCTATCCCTCTGCTCTTCCATTGCACACAATATAACATAAAAATATTCTTTATTATGTGGTACTGTGGCTATTCATTCAACATTCAGATTGCCTCTGACTGAATGTATTATCCTCCAGAGTGAAAATGGCTTTATCACATTTCATTCAACCAAGGCCCAACCTACATTATCATGCAGTGTGAGTCAAGTAGTCACTTTGAATTATGTGCAGTTACAGTGGGAAAAAACACATTATCTAGTTTCTATGTATCTAATTGCTCGTGTCTATGTTCTCAACCACACACACTGGATTATTACCAGGCACAGGAAAAGGTCTGCACAGTGCCGACTCATCAGTTATCTATGCTAGCCCAATAGAAAGCCAGTGGCAGCTGAGAGGGATTGTTTGGCTCGCATGCTCAACTCTCCATCTACTTAACTGAAAGATGGGTTCAGGGCAGTTCACTGTGTTTCTGCCAGTGCCCTCTCAGTTGTAATATAAGTGATTTATTTTGTTGGATAGATGAGATCAAATGATCCCAAGCTACAACAAAATTCAGACTACTCATTGGCTACTCATCAGTTTTTAA
This sequence comes from Euthynnus affinis, assembly GCA_029490765.1. Lineage (NCBI taxonomy): Eukaryota > Metazoa > Chordata > Actinopteri > Scombriformes > Scombridae > Euthynnus > Euthynnus affinis. Next base: position 23,491,851 of record CM055842.1, on the reverse strand, counting down.
TATAGATAGATATAGATTACTCATAGCGTTGCCCTCTTCTATTTACAATACTGTTAGTTGCTCAATGTTGCTGTAGATCAGCACGCCACTAAAGGCTGATTATCATTTTCTCATTATTAGAGGTCAAGGCTAAGAGCCCCCAACATAAGGTTTTATTACAGGGTCTCTCACACCTTCATCATCGCTTCTACAAGTGATGGCCGGTCAGATCAGTGTCTCACATAAATAAAAATGCCCATGCAGGCAGGATACAAAGCCTAGAAAAACACCATAGATTCTCAGTTCCTCTGTGTAGTCGGATGAATTTAATTAAGTTATAACAACCCTTCTTTGTATTTATCTGCCCAAAGGGAAATTTCACTGACCCTGTCTGCAGAGGTTTAGACTGTGACCTCTTCCGTGTGTGTGTGTGCGCGTGTGTGTGTGTGTGCACATGTGCAACTGACAGTAATATGAAGAGAGGTATTCACTGTTTTAATAATTGTCTCTGTGTGTTTGTTTATATGAATGTGGGTACAATATTAACCAGGGGGACAGAACAGGTCAGCACTGAAGCGAGGGCCAGAGGGGAAGACGTAATGAGTTGTTATACAAATCGCAGCAGCACAGCATCCAAAAAGAGAAAAAGCTGCTCAGTGCTGCCTGCACGCTGCTGCATGTGGGTGATAACATTCACTGAAGCTGGACCTATTTGACAGGAATAAACCATCCAAATATGGTTAAAAATAACCCTCTAAGGTTTTAAGATTGACTGTCTGCTCTACACTGACCAAGGTCACTGCTTTAGAGGAGTGAATCTGGAGACTGTAGTTCACCCCACGCTTATATCATAAAATAAAGGGATAAATTCATAAGGGGGTGACAGAGGATCCACAACTGTATTATAAACATCTCCACGAGGCATTGTGAGGTTGCATTATGCAATCACCAGCATACAGATTATCCATTCAAATGACATGGTTGGCCAGAGGGAGGCGCGCGGCGCTCCATTCGTCCTTCATTTGAACATATGGGGAAGTTTGACCAAACCCTGGTTAAGCACAGTGGACAGCAGGGACGCAAAGACGTACAGCAACCATCTAGCAAACATTTTTTAGGCAACCCAGCTGAAGTCAACACCGTGCTCCAACTTAACCACTGGTTTTCCACTAGATTAAGCTTGCTTTCCGTTTAACAAGCGTGCAGCACAGTGTGTGACATCAAATTTATAGTGCTGCCTGTACAGGCAACCTTCTACAAGGTTCGTTGGGAGAGACTTCATCATCACACTGTGCGTCTCATTCTTGGCGCTCTAAACTGATCATCAGTGGAAGTGCTCCCGAGCCGCAGCAGCCCAACTGTGACATCCTTTCACTATAAAGAGTGTGCTCAGGCTGGCTGGCTGCTGCACAGGCACCATGGAGCAAAAATCATCTAAGGATGAAGGTACCGCTAAGGGGCAAGAGTCTCTGTCCTACCAGCGGAGGATGTGGAAGAATTTCCAGGAGAAAACCAAGCCATGGCTTAGTCCTAAACTAGGATCGGAGCGTCGCGGTGCCGGTGGCGCGGAGGGCAGCAAAAAGGAATCGGGGTTATGGATGTTTAAGAGAAAAAAGAAACAGCTGGACCGGGTGTTTTCGTCGTCTCAGCCGAATCTGTGCTGCTCTCCGCCGGCGCCCTTTGATGGAGACAAGTCTCTTGGAGGCGACTCGGTCCCCGGGACCAGCAGCGGCGGGCAGACGCTTGGCGCAGCTTCTGGAGCCACGGGGAGCAAGCCCGAGCTGACGGCGCATGGAAGCCCCAAACTCCCCGTCTCCCAGCTGATCATGTACCAGCAGAAGAGCTCCTCTCTCGGCTCGGCGTGTTTTGAGAAACTGGTGGTGGTGGACCCGGCCGCGGTGGTGGGAGAGGAGGAGCAGTTGCGTAAAAACGCAAGTGATTCTGTGAGTAAAGACGCATGTGGTAAAACACTCATCTGATAGATTATCTGTTAAAACCAAGCAAAGATATTGCAATGATTAAAATTCATAAAGATGACTGGGCTACATTGCCCTGGAAATAAAATAAAAAGAGACAAGTTTCATGATGCTGCGCCTGCAACGTGCTCATATCATGTGATGCACTCATTGATCTGTCAATGCGTGGCGTTCTTTACTCTGTCCTGTCGCTTTTACGGCTGTATGGGCCAGATGACTACAACCAGTGCCAGTGCAGGCTCATGTGATCATCACCAGCAACAAGCTTACATCACAACCTGCTTGGTTTGATATCATTTGATCATATTACCATCACAGTCACCCCATGCCATATATCCCATCTAAGAATTTAATACAGACTACATGCTCTGATGTCATTAACAGCCTCAGTTTGCCTGCTCACATCCCTTTTCTTCCAGTCAAGGGACTGTCCCTTAGCGTCACAGTCCATCTGTCACAGTGCCCTTGCCTGTGGTCAGAGGCTGCAACAGGCATACATACACTCAAGGGTCCATCATGTCCTTCCTTTTCATGATAAGTGGCTAGTTGGCAACAGGATAACAAGAACGCCACCAGCAATGTTGGAGATTGATGGCATCTGTATTCCCACACCACCTAATGTGCTGAGTCAGTATGCCCCAGTAAAAGCTATAAACAGTAGGCTAGGTAATGACATGCACCTCCATTGGTCCGGAGAAAGTCCTGTTTCAATTATATGGAAAAAAGCTGTCTGATGAGTAATGCTTTTAGCTCGTGATCATGTCTGGACCCACAATTGGTCCCCTGGTGATAATTCTATCCACTAATCTCAGAGTGGGGTTTGCCGTTTCAGACAGACAGTCCTGATATTTCATAGTACTGTCGATTATTAAATAATATTGAATATATAAAATGTATTTGTGAATGCCTAATGGGTTCTTTTTCAGTGGCAGCAGTTATTGTAAAGCTTTTTATCTCAATACTCTTTAAGTAGTCCAGAACAGCTCTGAGCATCATCCAGACCGCTGTCTAAAAGTGATTTAGCATACAAGTACATTTCTCCCCAGTGGAGTTTTTGCCAAAGATCTCTTATCCATTAGATCTCTAGGAGAAGTGCACTGCAATCAGCTGAAGAGGTAAAAGAAAGCAAGAATTAGTGACTTCATCGAAATTGATCTCGCAGCTTTATTACAGCACTTTACCAATTCATTTACACAATCCACAGATATCTCACTTTGCCAAATAAACTTTTAGTATACATTGTGAACCATTAAATACCTTTTGTGGTTTCCATGTTTAACTAAGCCTCTGTTGCTCATTTGTTGGATTTACCGCATATCTGGAAAGAAGAGAGCGCTGATAGCGACTAATTTACAATAACAATGCTTCATCTTCTCAGGCTGTAGGAACATGATAAGAGAGTTGTTTGTGTTTGCTTGATTATGTGCAAGTACAATCTCTGATCAGTAGGATCTTTCTGTATTATGTAATGAGTTTAGAAGAATAAAATTGGAAAGATGAGATTAGGCGATGAGTTGTGAGAAGAAATAAAGATGATAAAGAGATAAAATAGGTGAGGTCAGATGAGTTAAGAGATGATAAGAGATAATGCGAATTGAGATAAGAGACAGGATAAAAACAGATGAGGTGACGAGAGATGAGATGAGGGGGTGGAGATCAAATATGTGGGAAGGATGTCAGTGAAATTCTCAAAATCACAACACACAGGCGGTGGCAAATAAGTGAATGTGCATTTCTGTGCTTGCATACTCATAAATGCATACTGTATTGGCCTGTGCATGTTAACAATGCATTTATAGTATGTGCTGCCTAAACACTTTCCTACCACAATAAAATATTCTAGCCATCCACCAATCAAGCATTAGGTGAGTGTATATCACTGCTCATTACTAAAATGAGAGCAGAGAGCCCCAAGCCAAAATCTCATAAATTAAGTAAGAATAAAGATTTGGAAAGCGAATGATGGAGGGGATTACTGCCAAGTTCTGGGAGTCATTTCATTATCGACTCGTTGGATGAAAGAATAAACACATTTTACTTAGCTGCTTACAGTGCAGAGCAGGTGGATTTGAATATGTTTATGTGTATCTGTTTATGTGTGTGAAGGCTATATTAAAAACGTAACGCAAAAAAATTGTAACGCAATCTTCTTGATATCAAGTTTCAGTCCCTTTTACACACTGGATATTTCACTTGTCTCAAAGCCCAATAATCCTTTCAAAATCATCAGTTTCTCTTTGTGTACATCAGATGTAGCTGTCACATTGTAAAATGAATAAGGAGTAATGGCCTTGCCTGGATGTATTTTATATGTGTATGTCATTAAAATAGTGGAGTTTTGTTGTATCAAAAAAAAAGCCATAAGTAACATATGTTTCATAATGATGTTCAAAATCATGATTTGTTCAGTGGTCTGAAAGGGCTTCATGCTTACATTATGAAGCAAAAATACAAAGCACACATTATGTCCAGATATCTATTTTTAAATGTTCCCCCCCCCCTCTTTTGGTCTCTTCTTCCATTTCATATTCTGTTTAGTTTTCTTTTGGTTTTACATAGATTTAAATAAGTTTTTCTCTTTTCGTCTTTCTATTGAAGTAACAGGGGGCATTATCACCTAGGTCACCCCTATACCTTTGCTAAATGCATATTTCCTATTCTTTGAGCTAAAGTTTCTTTATTTCAATCCATCCATACAGCTGCTGTGTAATTGTTATTCTCTGGCATGCTTGACTCTCAGTCTTCAGCAGAGTTTCCCTTCTGTCGTTACCTGACTGACCTTTTCTTGAAGCCTTTTGTTCTGTATAACATTACTTTAAAATAGTATTGATTGGAGACAGCTTTGTTTTCTCTGTAGCCTACCCTGACCAGATAGCAACAAAAAAGCAGTTGTAATTGCGGGTCCTAAATGCCAGTTAGTTAATACATGTGTTTATCTATAAAACCTATGAAGAGCCTTGTGTTAGCAGAGTGGGGAGGCAACTTAAATCCCTTTTATATGATGATAAGCTACTGCAACTCACATGATTTTGGTGGCCAAAATCAAATTTGGCCTCTTTAACAAAACATTTTACTTTATAGATAGAAAAAAAACTTTAGGCTAACAAACAGTACCGACCCTATCCACATACTTACCCAGAGCTTTTAGCAGATGGATATTATATTTCCCACTGTTATTTTTGTAGTTTACTGGCTGGGGAAACAGCTACTTTCGGTGCCTCTTCAGCAGACATTTTCACCAAACTTCGACGACCCATGTTTCTTCACATGGAAGGTCCGGTTATGTAGCGCAACACTGACTTTATTTATTGGTGAGTAGTTACAGCTTTGACATTATTTTTATGAGTAGCACGTACTTCTGTTGTGCTGTGCAGTGATTTATACACCTCTCTGATGTCAAGCTGCCTGCTTTCCCATGTTTCATCACTGGAAGTGTCGCTGTCCATGGTGTTGAATTGTGGCTGCATCCACACTAATAGGCTTCTTAAATGGACATAAGTGAGAACAAGCTGATAACTCGGTCCCGTTTTCTTCTCAATTCCAGTCAATTTCACTGTATTATACTTTGTACAACCATGCTGTATCAGTGGTTGTTGTGCTTTTCACTTAAATACAGTATATGTTCTCACATTTGTGTAGTTTTAGTCAACAGTGGGATGTAACAAAGTACATTGACTCAAGTAGAAATTTGGTATAACTTACTTGTACTTCACATTTATGTTACTTCATACTTCATATACTTTATACTCTACCACCAATCAGAAGGACATATTGTAGAACACTTAAACCTCACTGCATTTGTTTCACAGTTAAAGTTACTAGTTCCTTTACAAACTAATATTTTACAAACAAAACGTGATGATCTCATATAATATGATGCATTGTCAGATTAAACTGAACTGAACTGTTTAGCTAATAGTTAAGATTAGCCCACCTTGATCAACTACAGTAAAACGCTACTTACACAGCAATGAAAGGCCAGTAATATAAAATTTAATAGTTTAACACTCATAGGGACCAATTTTCTGCATTGTGAGTACTTTAAGTTTATAATACTTTACATTGACTTATGTAATATTTTCAATGTAGTTCTTGTAATTGTGTAATACTACTTTCACTTAACTGAAGGATCTGAATACTTCTTCCTCCACTGGTTTTAGTGTAGCATGTAATTTCTATTTATTTAGATGAAAGAGAAACACAATAGGTTACAAAGAAAAAGAAAAAAAAAGTCAATCTCTGTCACTCTGAGATTCAGTCCTCTGCTTGCAGTACGCATTCAGACCTCCCCCCTCCTTCCTTCATCCTCCCTTATGCTCAGCGCAGCTTATATGGAGTACTTTAAAATATTCAACACTTATAAACCAGGGAAGTAGGTTTTTGTGTCACAGAGACTATACACGCACAATCTAATGCTAAATATATCAGATGTAAAAGATGCATGGTGGGTATTCCCATTCATGTAACTGTCTCATGGATAAAGTGTATGGTAGTGCCTGGAGAGAATACACATGTCTTTGGATGAACATGGGCCCAAATGAAAAAGTTAGATTTTGGCTGACAAGGCCAGAGAAGCGGGACAATTGAATAAGCACTATCCAGCTTAATAGATCTCCGCACATGTTGCATATCAGATAACTTTACGGTGGTTTTAGATACTGTCCACTTTAATATGGCAATGACCGTGAAATGAGCTGTGTTTATATGCTGCAGGAAAAAGTGTCTTTTTTTTTGGTGCTGATATCTGATTTGTGTTGTTCAAGCTGCATCATGGCCACTTGAAAACAGCCCTTGGCCTCGTTCTGGAAGTGTCCTGATGGCAGCTTAAATTAGGATTCATTACAGCCGGGGGGGACCGACGGTTGTAACAGACACTGACAAGCACATGATTGATGCTGACCTCTTAGCTGTCTGGGCAACAGGAACTTGGGGAAAAACACATTGGAGATGTGAAGTATGACTGACACCATTTGGAGATACTGATGGATTTTAGCTCTCACTTTGTGATTAAGTGTCTTTTAGTGCCAGGTGTCTACTTCCCACACAAGTGTGTCTTTTTCTCTGCCATGGATATCTGTGAAGTACATGTGATAGAGGAGTGATTCTACCTGTAGAAAAGTGCAATTATCAGCAGCAAATGTAGATTTAATTTTACTGGAAGGAAGGTAGCATGGTGTCTCAGTTGTTTGCAATGTTTCCTAAAGGCCTGAAACTGAGTAGCAATTCTTTTGCTTTACCTGTTTCATAAGAGCTGTCAGTATCCCAAGACGTGCATTGAAAACCTCAAGTGCCCATATTTATAAATGTGAATATTATCTACCTGTTTGCTGTGACCTGCATACTGATCCAACTTTTTCTCCCTTAATACAGATTCTGATACCTCAACACAGAGTATCTGATACTGATCTGAAACAAGCTCTGTCGTCACCCAAATTTAAAATCTGTATACGTCACTGTGTTGAAGTCACTGGAATAATCTTTAATTAAGTTTCTCTGAGGCATTAAACAGTCAGCAGCTCATTGTGACTGAATGATCACAGGTGATGTTGGTAACATTTAAATAAAATTGTCTTTATTTGTCAGTTGTGAGTCTTTTACTCGTGCCTCTGGACATAATGTCCTGTTAGCTTGTTTCCATATTGTCCTTTTAAAGATGTTTTTTTATCTTTTGTCATTTAGTCAAATTACTTCAATACAAGTAATTCTTTATTTGAATGATCTGCCTCAAAGCTTTGTTTTTTTCTTGGAACTGTTGTGCAAGAAATAGATTCATGGATATTAATCACTCTTGTATAAACAACTGATTGTGTATGTTAACTGCAAGAGTTGAAAATGGTCGAAAGTGGAAAAAAGAAGAAACGGGCAGTAAAAAAAAAAAGACAAGACACTTCAATAGTTTTTGGAGGATTTCATTTTGGAAGCTGCTACTTTGTTAGTGACCTCAGGATGTTTGTAGGAAATTATTGTCTTATCTACACTGAACGCTTGTATAGAGCATGCTTATTATATCAAAGAAGCTATCAAATTCAACTATGGCTGTGACCAATGATTACAAAAAACAATTAAAATTGTTGTCCTCCAAATTCTTATTTTTAACAAAAGTTTAAAAAGTCTTAAGACATTTAGCTTAAAATGATCTGTGGTCTGGAAAAGCTGAAAACTAGAGAGGCTGGATTGGCATGTTTAAAAAATACTTCGAATAAATGTTCATCATTTAAGCCTCTCAACTTTAAATTCAACAACCAGATTAACTTTTACATAATCAAAAGCATTTTTTTTTTACTTTGTTTTGATTCAGATCATCTCCACCTGTCAATCATGCAGTACTTTGTCTGTTCATCCAGCAAAGTCACAAACTGTGTGTTTTTGTCAGTCCTTGCCCTGAATGAGTCTCCTTTTCCTTCCTCCCATCAGCCCTCAGTATGTCCTTGTGGGATAACCTTACCTGCTCTGTGTCCCTAATCTATCTCACATCTCTCCTCTGATCCCAGTCTTAGCCTCTCTGATAACGACACTCTTCCCTTTACGAGAGCTTTCTGAGGACAAATCCAAAATATATCTTGGCCTGTTAGAAGAACAGTCTGTGTACTGCGAGATGGGATCTCTGCACTGTGACATTGTGTTACCCTCCAGCGTTGTTCTCGCCAGTCTCAGCCAGACCCATTACACAGTCTCACACACACGCACGCTCTGTTAAAGGGAAGCTTCGGTATTTTTCAACCTGGACCCTATCCCATCTTTTTGTGTCTAAAGGACTAATGGAGACAACAATTTTGGAAATTGGTCCAGTATTGAGTGAGCCAGTAGCCGTAAAATGGGCTGCCATGTAACAGGCTCAGATCATTATTGCAAGTGTCTGACAACGTTACAACAGACAGAGAAAATAAAATCTTTACCTTTTGCTTGATCTGGTTGTTGTTGTAATCTCAAAAAGTCTTGCTCAAGGAGAAGTCTCTTTCTGAAATATCATGAGTTGAGTTGTCGAAATCAGTGAAATATTCAGCCATGACAGAGTTGGAGAGAGGAATGCTGGGAGTTTGTTAAGTTGGAGTACAGAAATCATAGCTTTGTGTTATCTTAATGATTTTCAACTAACAACTCTACTCTCGTGAGATTTCATTTCTCCTTGAGACAGACTGGATCAAGTGAAATGTAAAGAAAAATGTTTTATTTCTCAGTAGGGATCCTTTCTATAATGGTTTCAGATGGTTAATAATAACAACTAACAACAAGCACTTTTAGTGGGCGTACATTGACGGAGCGCTGTTGCCCCAAAGGATTACATTGAAGCCCATTTCAGCTGCTGGTTGCAGTGCTCTCTCTCAATACCAGACCAATTTCAAAAAAGCAGTTGTCCCTATTAGTCACTTAAACGCAAAATTTGAGTTTGAGAAATACTAGTTTCTCTTTAAGCACATGCAGCTTAGGTATACACATGCATGCATAGACATACACTCACTAGTCTGAGTGCCTGGGTGTTATTGTAAACAAGGTTAAGCAAGGTGACAGTGTAGATTGCCCAATGACTCAGGAGTGCCAACGTGCCGTCCTGAATGGCAGTGTTACACAGCAGAGAGAGAGAGAGAGAGAAAGAGAGAGAGAGACTGATGTGTCTCTGGTATCACTCTCACAACAAACTCCCTCCTCCTCCTCTTCTCTATTATTACAGTAATATGCAATGATCAAGCATGCTACTAGTAAAAACTGCCTATTTACAAAGGCCAGAAGTAGTGGCAGACATGATTGTCAGTCAGAGTAATAAGACAGCTGATAGAGATGGGTCAGCCAGCCTTTAAATCAATAGATGGAGCTTGGGAATTAGCTTTCTAACTCTTAATGCTGTCCTCCCACATAGATTAATCATTGCTAGATCAAGTCAGAACAAAACAGTGGCTCAGCGTAGGAATATGATGTGTGTTTACGAGTAGTGAGGCTGGTCAAATTACAGATGACGTCCAACAATAGCCTGCTATGTGATATTTGTTGAATATCAGGAAAGTATTCGTGTCATTTGAGAGAAAGGTCACGTTGAGTAACAGTGTAATATTGTTCTTTATGAGCTCCAAACAAAGCCTTTTTGTCTGCTACTCATTGTATTTTTCTGTGACCCACAACCTCATCGCTCTTGAAATTGAACAACCTAGCAACTGAGTTATATGACAGCTTTTAAAAATGGGTTGGTTACACGAGATGAAAGCGAGGACAAACCCAGGCAGACAGACAACAACAATATGGCACAGGTGGGTTGTGGCTGCCCTCCACCAAAGGCTGTGGGATGTTTTCCCTGCTCCCCATGCTAATCAAATATAGATAATTTGCAACTCAATGTAGACCCCACTTCCTCAATGGTGAGTGCATATTGAATATTTGCAAATGAGCCTTCCTGCAGGGTAGATGAAGCTGTCCCAACTGAGTCATAAGTGTTCCTGTAGCCCATTAAGATCAATATAGGAGCTTTGCTGTATGTTGGGTGTTATGCATATTCAGAGGACATGTGTGCTTCTCATCCCTATTCAAGACTTTTAAATGAGCTGATTTATTTATTGTCACCCTGATATCGCATTTGAGTTTCACATTAGTGTATTTAGACACCAAACTCAAAATGTCCTGACAGTTCCGTACCATTTCTAGCAGTAAGGTATGCCTGTCTGTGGCTGAACGATGGCATCAGGTGGAAGATTAAAATGGGGCATGATGCTTTATGTCATATACATTTTTCTGCATAGATTCACTTTGTCAGAACAGCTATTATGTAAAGCTGTTCAGTTAATTTATTGACATAGATTTATGGCAAAATAGTAAATTGAACAGTTGCGTACTGTCACTAACTGATGTTGTAAACATATATAACATAGAACCAGGACAGCGGAGTGTTTTATGTTTTATTATTTCAGGACACCAAATTACCCTGTTACTGACCAGCAGCCATTTGAACTTAAGGAAACGTTTTTATGTATCTTGTGGGTTCCTGGGAAGTCATTGTAATCATTTGAAAAGCCACTGTATCGATCCAGACAGAGATAGAGAGAGAGACAGAGAGAGAGAGAGAGAGATAGGGAGAAACCTGTGAGTGTGGGAAATACAGGAAGTGCCATTTATTTTAAACCCACCACACGTTTTTCATTTGACTGTTTTTCAGTAATGTCTGCAAAGCACTCAGTGAATTTGGTTGTTACAGTAGAAAGTGGACCTGAGCAGCAACAGTATAGGACTGATTTAGAGTTATAGCTGACTGCCAGTTTTCACTGCAGCTCAATTTGCTGTGAAAAACTGGTGACACAAAATGTTCCAAGACAAGTGAGCATCTTAAGATCTGGCTGGTAGTAGTTTTCTTTCAACATGTGTTTACTCCTGGATGAGAGGTACTAGGAGTACTAAACTTGACAACATTATTATATCAATAATTTACTCTTAGTGCCTCCATCTATTTAAGGTCAAAATGGTAATGGCTGAGTGTTTGAGATTAGGTTTGTGTGTCCACTCATCTAGCTATTGAATAGCTTCACCCATTCATTCATTCATGTGTGTTTGTGTGTGTTGACAGCATTCTCATTAGATTGTGAAATATCCATGAACTGTCAAGTGGATTAATTAACTGTTGTATGTTGAACTCCATATGATTCCACAGTGGGGTTTATTTTGCTCAAAGCAAACCTAAATCTCTTTCTAATTCTACATTTAAGGGCTTTACTTTGTAACGATCAACATTTACATTTAAGCACCTAACTAATGCCTAGAGCAACTTAAAATGAGCAATTCCGAAATCATCAACAGTACCTACAGCCAATACAGTGGAGTGCTAATAATCAGAATCAAACAAATGCCCTGATTATTAATCTTACAACTGTCAGTGACTCTTGAATGACTGGTTAAGATAAGGAGATGTGCAGAGTAGTGAAATAAAAAAGATAATTGAAATATTACTTGATTACTTGGAAAATCATTCTTGCTGTAACAATATGATCTTTGAAGGGATTCTGGAGACTGACCGTGAGAAGTGATCTGACTGTGGAAAAGATCAGAAAAATCATCACAAACATATAGAACTAGAGTGTGTCCACCATTCTGGGAAACCACCTGGCCAAGGAGAAAAACCAAGGCCAATAGTCGTTTAAGTTTCTCAGATATAAGGATAGGCCAAACATCTTGGTTAATGAAGACCACTCTACTGGAATTGATCCCAGCAGTGAAAGAGACCAGACAAATAGGGGACATTTCCTGTCTGAAATATGATAAACGGATCACTACTGTAAGGAATAGGGAAGTGATTCCCCTACAGATTACATACAATTTTATATGCTTCTTGTTTAAAACAGTTACCTATATATAAAGAGTCAGAATGAGAAATGTTTAAAATGCCAAAAATCCATGGGCTCAGGTATTCACTGCTCTCTTTGTAAAAAAAGGCTTTCATTTAAAATGTACACCTGTTCCTAAAATTACATCTTATAATTACTGTAATCATGCATCTGTGATATTTGTGCCACATTTTTCCTTTCTATGCACATTCTTGCATTCTTGTCTGACAGTCTTATCACTAAACATAGGTTTACAGTCAATGACAGTATGTTATTTAATCCATTTGAACTGAACAGAGATGAAAAAGTTTGTCATGATACAGCTTTTGACCCTGATATTAATTTTTTCAGTGATTAACATTTCCTATTCTACAATGAATTCTAATTCAACTGCTTCATGGATTCCTCTCCAGTTGAATGAAAACTATTTTCAGATTTGCACATTTGCGGTCTCCTTAAAAAATTATGATCAGCTGGTACGTTATTTATCCTCCTTAAATCATGAGTTATCTGTTATTGCTATTACTGAAACATGGCTTACTGAATAATCTAAAGGGCTAGACCTTTATTTATTAATCAACATGACCAGCTTTAATTTTGCTTCAACAGTTGGTGGCCTTTATTTCTTTCTTTTACTAGTCACACCTGACAAATTGGATCATGCTGGCCACTACTCCCTGAGCAAGTTCATCCCTTTTTTTCCTGTTATTGACATGAAACATACAGGTCAACAACAGCACATCAGACAATGTGTCAAATTGAATTTTCTTACAAAGGTGACAAAAGAGATTCAGACTAACTCAATTTAAGCAGCTTTTGGAGTCTCTGCCTGTTGGCTTGCCATCCTTACATGAAGCAAACCGACTGCTGCTGTCCTGAAACATCGGTGTGGAAGGATGCACCCCATCATGGTTGAGTAGAGCTACATAAAGAGAAATTTTCACATGGTCTGTTTTGTTTATTTAAATCATTGTGCATGTTAGATGCCCGCCCATGTGTCCTTTTATGAAGCACACAATGACATAACTTATGACTGACAGTGAGAGATCAGTACAATTCAAGACATTTCTCACCTCGCTGTGGCTTTCTCTTGTTAGTAGCTCATCACAAAACCTGTTAAGAAAGTGTGTAGGTGTGTGTGTGTGTGTGTCTTGTTGCTTGAAGGGTGTCACTTTAGGCTTAGTGCCCAATGATGTTTATAGCCAGCTAGTGACACTTGAAATTGACTTGGCCCTTTGAAAGATATACTTTTTTCTCTCTGAGGTATGTTTGTCAAAGAAATCAAAAAGGTGTGATGACTGCAGGAAATAATTCAGAAACATCAGGTCAGATAGCAGACATGTAACCAGGCAAAGTCTGTCATTAATCTAAAATCTAGACCTTTATCACATCTAAACTGGAGCATCAGTGAAATAGGACAGGAGTAGTGTGTTTTGTAGTGGGTCAGTGTCGCTGTGGTACATCATTAAGCTTTTAAGTGGTGCTCCAACCAAAATTTAACCCACATATATGTCTTTAAAGTTGACCTTTAAAGTTAACAATGATATAAAATTGTGAGTAATCTGAGATGCTGCTGTCTGTTTTTAAATGCAGGCGCTCCTGCATGGATAAATTTGGAAAATCTATTTAGAGACAACAATGGCACAGCTGCGCATACGGCAGCTAATGTTCATTTTGTGCATTTCACGTCAGTAAAATATACTTTTTAGGTTAAATTTACTGCTTTAGATAAATGACAATTTAAACACTTATTCATGTTTTTGTGGTCAGAACTGTCAATTTCATTCAAATTCATTGGTTCATAAATGTTGTTTCTGTGGGTGTCTCTGTGAAGTCTTCCTCCCTCGGGTATGCTTTTATTCAGGGATCTGACTGTGTGAGAGCAACATTATTTTGGCACATGATCACTACAGTGTTATGCTGTGTTAACCACAGCAGAGAAGAGAAGAGCAACATCACTTGACTATTGCTGTGCTTTCATTCTGGGATGCTGTTGGCTGCTGCAGGATGCTGATGGTCAGTTCAGCCTGTTAGTAGAGAAATTAGCATCATGACAGTATGAAATCAATGTCTGTCACATTTCAGAGATAAATCATGACATGATGGTTTGGATCAACATGAACTGTCTTTACAGGCCTTGTGACAGTGCTGCTGAATTTGGCTCCAGCATGGAAGGGACTTGGTGCCACCTGCTGGTACAAAGGTGATGTCGCTCTCTGGAAAGTGAGGAAACTGGCAGGATATGATTAGTGAGGCTTTTGGCTTAGAGATGCTTAGCCTTCCATTAATATCAAACCAAGGCCACTTTCTGCACACTCTGCAATCTCTCTCTGACATTAAAAGGCACTTGTACAATAGCTTAAAAAGGTTATTTTTGTTGGACATCATTCATGCATAAATCATACTCTACGTAGGTGAGGTCAAGTAATTCTAATGAATGTAAAAGTATGGCTGTTGTGTTTTTAATGAAATGTGGTTGTAACCTCATCTTGTTATCTTGTTTCACAAACCAGATTGTTGCCAAGCAGGCAGTTAGGTCAGAAACACATATTTGAATTGCAAAAATCACATTCTCTGTAGTGATGTGTGTATAGCATTTAGCCGTTTATTGCTGAGTGTTATTAGGCCCTATTAGACCCTACATTTGGACATGGTACTTACATTATCTTCTCTTCCTTTGGATTGTTCATCCTTTGTTCTTCATTGAAATGCATTTATAGACAGGCAGGAAATAAAAATATATTAAAATATGATTTGTTATACAGCTAGACAGATAAATTATCCAGGCTGATTTTGATTCCAGCTGATAAGCTGCAGATATCATGTGTGTACAGAAATGCCAGACTAGGTTTGAGGTCATTTAGAAAGAGTGTCACCAGTACATAGTTTGTCCACAATGACAATTTGGTTTTTCAGCTGTAATGTGTCTAAGTATGTACCTTGGTCACAATTCTTTTAAAGATTATAAAATATTAAACATATGTTTGGCTGATATATTGTAATCAGATTTTTAAAAAAATTATAAATAAAAATTAGTTTTTATGACTTAAACTGTGGAGAGGGATGTAGGGAGAAACAGGCGCACAATTAGAAGTAACTTATAGGTTTAGTTTGATTAAAAATGTTGCATGCAATTGTGTGCTGTGCATACAAGTAGGTGTGCTTGCATTTATGAGTACAATTGTATTAGATTTGTGCTAAAATAAGTGAGTGTTCTCATTCACACCAGCGTCCAGTCTCAGTGTGGTGCTGAGCCTAATCTCACATCTTGGACTGTATCCTGAGTGCCAGCAGCATTTCCTCTCCACTGTAAAGAGCTTGTGCAATTAGCTTGCCAATAGCAGTCTCTCTTTGGCCTCAGTATACCTACAAGAAAATTATCCATTAAATCAGCAATGCTTCTTTATCAACTGATTAAAGGTTTTCTTTGTCAGAGAGGTCTGCATTATACATCTGTGTCTGTTAGACTGACTAATCCTGAAAGTCTGCAACCTTCATGATTCTTAATTTGCTTTGCAACCAAGATTTGAACAGTGAATAGATGAATCTTAAGACTTAAGATTGACATTTTCTGAAGTTTTAATGAAGTTGGGATGGTTTCAAATCTATGTGTGTTGAGATATTTTTTCCCTGATAGATGAAAGCTTATGTAGGCGTCTGGAAACATTCAGTCTGTATCTCTGCCATACATTTTTGCATTTTGCAGAACTGTGAACTGACTCCCTGGTGAACTATTGAATATATCTCACGGCTTCAGATTTCTTTTTGTAGAACATAAGACCTTAATGTTCTGTGTGTTATGAGGTGTGAGTAGGATGAAGAGAGGAGGTAATTTGGGTACAGGCACATTTATAAGGTGCATAGAAGGCTACCAAGACATTTCATTATCATTTTCCACCACTGACCAACATAAATCACACTGATGCTCACTGCAGCACCAACACACTGCAGAGAGGGAGAGATTGCATTATTTATCTATTAAAGCTAGAAATTGTAGTATTTATGCATCATGTTTTATTCACTGAATATAACACAACACTGAAATGCCATGAAATCTTGGGTGTTTTGTAAAGCATGACAAAAGGATAAATGTTTTGAATTGAGTCAATCAGTCCTCATCTTCAAATCTCTCCCATTTATAAATCGTACGAGAATTAAAAAGGTCACTGAAATATGTCTTAATTTTCCACTCCTTTCTCGTTTTATCGGTTTGGCTCATCTGTTTCTCTGATACAGGAAGTGCCGCCTCCCATTGTTTTTCAGAACTCTGCTGGTCACTTGGCTCCACTTGCTTTAGGTTTACTTTCATTTCCTGTTTGTCCATCCATTCTTTCCATTGTTTCTCGATCAGCAAAGCCTCCTCCTCTTTTGTTCTGTCCACCTGGACGCTACCCTCTTCCAAACATCGTATATCCCCCATAATGAAGGAGAGTTTTGCATGTGACTTTGAGCTTTTCTTCTCCTCCTCCTCCTCCTTCTCGTCCTCGTCCTCCTCCTCCTCCTCCTCCTCCTCCTCATGCCCTAATGATTCCTTCATCAACTGACTGGTTTCAGGTAAATCTGATGAAATCAATAGGGGATCTTCTTGCTCACATTTAGCCGGTTGTGAGCTATCATCATCTGAGACATCACTGGTATCAGCATCACCAGAGGCATCTAACATATTCGCTGAGGTTGAAGTTTCTTCATTTTCTTCATCCTCTTTGGTGTTATCCTTATAGACCTCATCCAGTTCTATCAGCCACCTCGATGTCATCGTCTTCTTTTGGTCCAGCTTGATGTGATATACAGATCTCTCTGCTGTTTCTTCCTCCACCTGCTGTCTCAGCGGCTCATAGAGTGCAGCCGACATCTCTTCTCTCAAGTCTTGTTTCATGAGAAGGAATTCCAACCGCAGCTCTGTGATTCGCTTCTCCACCTGTTTATTCACCATTCTGTTGATCCACAAGATACAGAACCTCCTCTCCTTTGCTGCCTGATGTCTCCATCTGACCAGTCATTAAGACAAGAGACATTAAACAGAAAAACACTGAACTGGTGAAATTCCCAGTAATGCTGCATCACATTCTTGCATTATTCATATACTGTGTGTTCCAGAAGCAATCCCTTGTATTGCATTTATATTCAAAGAAGATTCATTAAAAGGTAGATAAGAGACAACAAAATTAAATTAAAAATTGTACCTGAAAGGAGAGAAACTGAAAGGTGTCTTTCTAGCAGATTTTGCCATCAGCACATCTCCACGCCCCATGTTCTGTGTGGAAAAACAAAAGCTGCATGATTTAGTCGTCAGGTCTTCTTTTACCTTCACGTTATACCAAAAACAAAAAAGATGAATAATTTCTCAGTGAGAACCACACAAATTAAATTTGAAATGTCTCTGATATTTGCATACATTCTCTTTCTCTCCTGGAGCCAACTGGACCAGCTGCTCATAAGTTCAAACATAACAAGCCTAGTTATAATGTAAATGTTTATTTTAACCAATCCATTAAGATGTGCCCTGACTGGCACCAGTGTGTTTACTAAGTGGGGATTTATGCATCACTAAATTAAAATCAGTTGCACCACACAAACTAGTTCTTATGTAGAAATTAGTTGTTACTAGATAATTACACCTCCTAACTGTTTGATGTAACTGTCATTTAAGCTAGCTGAATGAACCAACTGACAAAACTAATGCTAGCTTGATCATACATGACTTCATATGACATTTCACAGAAAAAACACAGTATACCCAAAAGTACAAATTAATGTTCAAATAATGTAGGTTGGGTTAATATAATTAAATATCTCCCTCTCACTGTAAACTGTATGAATACTACTAGTTCCAAAACACACTTGTGATACTGTAGGTTGCTTCTTATTGGACAGTGCTACAGATGTTTCCTAGCAACAAATTCAGACTTAATTATTAAGTGTTTATTAAAAATTTTGTAAATCACTAGTTTGATACTAGCTAGTGGTCACTAAGAAGTTAAGAAATAATTCACACAACCTTAGTGATGGTTTTACGATTAATTTAGCTAATCCCTTCCTGTTTAGATATTGCCTAGCAACACAAACAGCAGGAATTCTGAGGCCCAGGAATTATACTTGATGATGTTTGAAAAGCAAGATCAAAATTTGATATAGGTATGAATAAATGAACTACTTTTAATTTGATCAAGCTACATATGGCACTTTGTTGCCAGTCAATTTAAGCAGGATAATACCCTCCAAGTTTGTACATTCTGTGATTGTAATGGATGACACTGTTTTGTTAGAAGCTATATCATAGTGTTAGCTGCTAACAAAATGTTTAACAGAGATCACTACAAGTACCCAGCTAAGACTACATCAAGTAGAATGGTTAGTTTGCTCAATTTGATGGAGGCTCACACACTACTGAATGTAATCACTGAAAGATTTTTCTATAAATGAACCTACCTTAGTCAATAAGGAATTGAAATTTTTCTTCATGGAGTGACAGCTAACAGACCAGTGATTGTCTGTGTACATTTGAACTGGGTTGCCGTGTAATTTCCTAATGCATTCAAAGTATCATTAATTTGAGACAAACAAACATATGATAGAGATAATATTTATTTAATAATATATTAAGAGCATTCAGTTGATATTTTATTGTAATATTATCTTTTCCTATTCTTTCTTGTTTAATGTAGTGTTATGTTATATTATGTTATACTACTGTACATGGTTGAGGTTGTATTGGGCACTATTGTGTTGTTTGTGCTGTTTCATGTTTTGTCAAAGGATTTAAGTCATTACTGTACGCATCTAGTGCTTTTTTCAAAATTTGATATTTTGGGCAGATGCCCCTCTTTGATGTGCAAATGTGCTATTCATGCTCATTATAATCATTATTTCTAACACTCTTAAAACTTAAAAGTGACTGATTTAGGTTTTATCACTTTACTTTCTCCACAAGTCTCACAAACCTGAAACCAGCCAAGTTAGATTTCTGCCTGTTATCAAGTTACCCCTGAAATCAACATCAATTAGCAACAGCTGATATCACCTGCCAGCAGCAATGTATGTCAGCGTCAAATAAATGAGAAGCTGCTATCTGAATGTTTTGTACACTGCTCTTTGCTCATTCTGTCATAAAAAGATCAAAAACAGATTTGTTAGACTTTGAATTTAGTCACTCACACTGAAACAGGAAACACATAACATTTTCATGAGTAAAATGATCGCACTGTCATGAAGGAGAGCAGACTAATGTAGACGTAGACAAACACAGAGGGACAGTAAAGTAGGACTGACATTTGATCTGGCTCATTAAAACATGCCTGGATTTGCCCTGATCCTGAGGACTGTCTCAGGACATCTCTAATAAAGAATTATACATATATGTAATATAAGAAGCTATTTCTAATCTTAATATAATGACAGACATCTGTAATGATTGTCCTTCTGTCTCTATATGACAAATAGTGATAGGGTGTGTAAATTGTTTCCAATTCCCATCAGAGGCCTGCCAGCCAGCCCTTGTTGTGCTGGAGTCTCCATATCTAACAGGTGGCTGCTATTTCCAAGTCATGATTATGGCCACAGGCCATAGTCTCTATAAAAAGGCGTGCCAAGTCAGGACATTGCTTTTCATTTCACTCCATTTCATTTCATTCTTCACTGCTTGTCACTTTCATTCTAGCCCTGTTTGTATGCTTGCCTCTTTTCTCTGTCTCATTTGTCACTCTGTCTTTCTGTACTCTCTCCATCTCTTTATATTCATTCACCATCTCAAGAACTAATAGCAGAGATGTCAGGGATTATTGCTGTCTTGTAAAATTCTATACTAAGAAGTGTGAGGAGGGTCGTATTCCTCTTCATCCTGGCCGGCTGTTAGTGTGAGGCACGTTCACCCACAAATGTGATAATTGACATTAGCACTTTGCTCCCTTTATGGTGACCTCTGAAGCTGTGAGCCTCAGCAAGTATTCTTGTTCCTATTGGTGTGCGCATCTGCTGTTGACACACCAGCTGACATACTGGAAACGGGACACACGCATAGACACAAAGACTCTTGCATGCATGTTAATACAGAAACACACCAATTGTCCCTATTTGTCCTCTATCTGTTGCTGTGAAAGAAGTGTGACTATCATCCATGCGCTCCACAGAATCAGCGGTGAGTTTCATATCTTGATGATGTAACTGTCATTTATTGCAAGGTTACTTACTCTGATTTTAACTATGGTGTTACTATAAATACTGTATATTATTACTGAGCAGAGAACTTTGATCCTGTAAGAAAGGAAAGTCTGTTTTGTTGACCTACTTCTTAAAGAGAGCAGGCAGAACAGATGAAAATTGTATTAACAGAATTTTTTTAGATCAAAGTTTGACATTAGTTCAATTCATTTAACACATTTGACAGAAAAAAAATGGTTGGCCAGTTTCACACTTGAGAAGCTTTGCACATTTGAAATGAATAGAGATTTCTGTCTTGCTTTGTTGATGTGATATATTTACTACACTGCTTTACCTCAGTGACAGGACAGTAGTCACTCACCACAGACACAGCACAAGCAAATCCAAACCTAACACAGTTATCTTTTTATGTCCTTGTGTGTGAAGTCTCACACCCACCACATCTCAGGAATACAAACATCAAAATAGATGTCATCTTATAAGAGGTCATGCAGCACAAATGCAGCCATTTGTTTATGTAACAGATGGCACTGTTTATGCGGTGGATTCTAAAGGATACTGTGCCCTGCCTTATCGTAAACTCACTGCAATAAGAAAAGACGTTTTTTTATAACAATGCTGAAAATGATCAGAAACACTCATTAACAAATGATGATGCAACCAAGTACACTACACACACTAGCCACGTTTTCATCCAAATGTTGCACAATTTTTAACTGAATTTCCAAAACATGGTGGAAATATGGCATTTATGTTTAATTAATGAGTTAATTTGAAGAACATTACAGCCTCCTCATCGGACCGCACAGATCTGATGTTTTCGTCTCTTCAGTGGAGTGGATTGCTTCATACACGTCATGGTTTATTCGCCAAGTTTATTTCCATGCACTTCTTTTTTTCTTTTTTATCGATACATCAACCCCAGGCAAACTTATAAACTTTTTTGAGATCTTTTAACTATTTTGGCATTTAGTATTTCCGCTCAGGGTTATGTGTAAATTTAAAAAGCACATACACACAGGAAATGGATGGAAACACACTTAATATCAATAAATTATTTATAGCAAGCAGCGCAGAGACAGTTATACCCATGAGACATTTCTGCCAGTGAAATCTGTGATCATTTGCTATTCTCTATGTTAGGGAGAGAGAGAGAGAGAGAGAGAGAGAGAGAAAGAGCTTTATTATTATTATTTAGCAGCGGCACTGAAGTGTCAGTCATCGTCTGGAAGCTGGGAATGTTTCTTCCCGGCAGCCATCTGTTATCTCTTTCTGTCTGTCTCTTCATCTGCTCTGAGATTTAATCATAAAGTCTCTCCTGTCACTCCTACTCATTTATTGTACTGTATTTTCTATTGTATTAATTCAAATAGGAATTCTTACAGGACTTTTAGGGACTCTTACAATGACAATGTGGCTTTACTTTTCGCAAAGTTGATCAGTCTGTCCACCAATTTGGTCCTTGCTGGTATCAGCCAGTTAGAGTTTTTTAAATTTAGTGTTAATTAACAAATGATAGCATGCTTAACGAAGTTGGTGCACTTATAATAAATATTTCATCTGCTAAACATCAGTATGTTAGCATTTAGCTCAAACACCACTGTACCCAAGTACAGCCTCTAGTGTGGCTGTCAACTCTTAGTCTTGTTATTTCTTTATTTCTTGTCTTAATATTTATTGAAATGTGTGACTATTTAATAAAGCATCTTACATCTTGAATGTATATACACCTACATGTAGGCACTGCGGCCAGTGTCTGCCTGCTGGTGACTTTATATATATATATATGAAAGTGATTAGTTTCTGTATGAGGGTAGATATTGCCATCTCTAGAATTGGCCCACAAATAGTACTTTGATCCTCCATAATACATCTGTAGAACATCAATGCAAAACAATTTATATCAACCAACACTGTGTCTGTAAAGGCTGAGTGGGCAATGGGGCTGAAGCTAACCATCCAACAATATTAGCACAATACAGTTCTCCCATGAGGAGAAGTACTTTTCCTCCCATATTATATATAGAGAAAATAATGCAAGGTTACATTAGCAGTATTTGAATGACCCTCTGGTTTTACAGTAATGGCTGCCTTAAATGTCTCCTTAAGAAGACGATTGTACTTACTCATCACCTTAACAAGTTTTTATTTGTTTAATACTCAAGGATTTCATAGGCTAATTGACCAAGGCTCTACTTACTAGGTAGTGAAGAGTGGTAATCCAGCCTTGTAATATCACTGCAGAGCTACTGTGTGTGTGTCCTAATCGTCAAATCATCAAAGAATTGGGGTCAGTGACAGTCTTCATAGTAAACCAGTATTTTTTAAAGTATTGAAAAGGACCAATGTGCTATCAGTGGTTATAATAAAAACCTGTGGCTTTATGAGCGTGCATGTGGGTGTATTTCTAATGAAAGAGGATGAATCACAGGGTGAAACTTGTAAGGTTTGCTACTACAAACACTCAGGTCTGGAGTGTGGGCTTCTTTCCAGGTCTGGAGTGTAGGCTGCTGTGATGACACACTGTGTGGGGGAAGAATCCCAGGTTGTTCAAGGAAAAGCCTTTCCTATCTTAAAACTTTAAAAGTAGCGTTTGTGATGTACCCTGCATTTCTGGGTCTATATTTGTTCAACAGCATTTATTTCTGCTCTCATGGACAATGCACAAATGTAGATATTTTGGTGTCTTATATATATATATATATATATATATATATATATATATATATATATATATATATATATATATATATATATATATATATATATATATAGCTAAGTCATGTCAAGCTTTTTCGTGACCAGGCTATAGTGGAGCTTTTTAATTGTACTCAATCAAAAAGTGAGGGGTCAAAGAGGAGTCAAATGTACTGCTTTTCCAATGAGTGCTGCCCAGTGGGCAGTAATAATACCTGCACCCACACAGCAAAGTGGAATAATCGAAATACTAAATGTATTGATGAGTTCTGCAGAGGTCAACCTGTAACTTCAGCCCAGCCATAAGTGGTACATGGACTATTGAATATTAAGCTTGCTGTATTGGATAATCACAAATCTTGGGACTTGTAGTTGGCATATTTTAACAATCTTAATCTTGTCTTCTTAATCAATGAATTTTGTGCTTACTGTCTCATTGTTTATACTGATGAGTCAACTGGGGCAGTTTTATGTCTGTCCAACTGCCAGACATCTAATATTGTCTGTCCAGAAAAAGGATTGCACTTTGAAACCCTGACCACAAGTAATAACTTCACTGCTCTATACGTTCTAGACTGTGATTAAAGATCACAGCTGTTACTACTGCTTAGAGCTGTTTCCAAAAACACCAAGATGACGTCCTCAAATGTCTTGTTTTGTCCACAATCCAAAGTCATAGAGGAGTAAAAACCAGAAAATATTCACATTTAAGAAGCTGGGAGGAAAAAATTTGGACTTTTCTTCTTAAAAAAATGACTCAAAATTATTTTTCAGCTATCAAAATAGCTAATAGTTGAAAACTAATTGATTACTACCTTTGCTCAACTGTAAAAACTGTCTCTCTTCACCCACAAATACAATTCACAGCTCTCTTAATGACAGACTAAACTGCTGGGCCTGTTTGGGTAATTTCTGAGGGAAATGAAGATATCTTTTGAATTGATTAACATAAGATCTTTCAAAAACTATAAATGTCTCATTAAATTGTTTTTGCGTCAGGTATAACAAATAGTATTGTTTGTCTTGAGGGTTTATTAACAACATTAAAAAGTCTGGCTTGGAAAAAACAAAAATCAGTGCTTGGTTTCAAATATTTATTGTGGTAATTTGTTCCTGTCTTCAGTAGAGGGGTCGTGAGTCAGCACTGCTTTGTGTGTTGGGTTGTGAATCAGTAAAGTTGATCAGTAGCCCTTTTGTCTAGTGGATGGCCAGATAGACCTGGTCAGTTACGTTTCTGTCCCGGATAAAAAACATCACACAGTAAAGAGAAAGAGAGAAATGCATTTGCATGTTTCTTCCCCTGCTGATTATTGCACCATTAGATGTATTATAAAATGATGGACTGTATAATCTTTGCTCTTGGACAGACTGAGTTCATGTACCAAACTTGGTCGGGATTGACCTGCAGTTACTTTATACAAATTATCTAAAAGGAACAAAGTATAATTCAGATTCCAGCAGCACCAAGAATTTGTGTATAATGTGAACCAGCATCATGCTAGATGATATTGGGAACTGAGCAATGTTGCGTTCCAGAACTCCTCAGAGCCATAGCCTCGTTCACAACCATGAGACAGCTGCTTATGTGACTTAATGAGGTCATGACCTCTGTTGCCTGTTGCCTCTGTTCGAGTTATAGTCACCTGCAACAGATACAGTTTCACAGTAAGAGAGAAAAGACATACAATGTAATTGTAAGATCCGGAAATGCAAAGAAGAATACATAAAATGACAAGACAATAGATTATTTTTATTTCAGCGATATAAACAGATGTTAAAAGAAAGATGATGGGAAGTTAAAGACTAAATTACACCATCAAAGAACATTATTACGGGGTTGCAATGGGTTCCTCTTTGTTTCAGTATATGTAAGCTGAACATAGTATTGAAATCTCGCCATATTTAAGTTTATAGTGCAGAATTACACTGAGTATATTAAGCATTTTTGCTTGGAGCTATTTGCTTGGAGAAATTTTCAGGTAAACCCAGGTAAGCAGAAAATCTTTATCCCTTTATTTTTTCATTAAAACGACTAGTCGTGAAATGGGTTAGAGAACTGAGATGTGTAATTTACAACCAGGGCTGCAATTTTATCAACAGGATGGACATCCTTATTTTTAATGTATTTTCAGAAACCAATTACTTGAGGGAATTCAGAGCAAGGAATACAAGTTTGTTTCTATCAATCAGAGTTTTCTTCTTCTATCGTCCTCTAATTCAAGTGACTGATTACTTTTACTGTGTCTTCACACTTGTCTTCGTGATGCTTAATTTGAGATGAGCAAATTGGCAATCTGGCTGAAACACAAGCTGTCCGAGGATACTGAAAGCTCAAAGGAGAAGTGAGGTAGGGTTGGAAATGTGATCAACATAGACAGGAGGGTGGCAGTAGTACCAGTAGCAAGTGATAGAGCAAGTAAAGTCAAGAAAGAGAGAGAGAGAGAGAGAGAAAGACAGAGACAAAAGTAAACAGCTGTGAGATAAATCCATCTATAGATCCAGGGGAAGCAGCAAGTCTCCCAGGAGGGGGTATGCTGTGTCTGGCCTGGATCCCAGTGTGTGTTAGCCTCCTCTGTTGGCAGCCACTGGGGCTACTCAGCTTTTAACTAGACTTTGCCCTTTGTACATCACTGCATCCCTTTATCCTTTCTTTATTTCTTTACCTTGAGTTAAACCCCTCATCTCTCTCTCTCTCTCTCTCTCTCTCTCTCTCTCTCTCTGCTCTCTCTGTAAGCCCCTCTTACAGTTCTTTTGATTTGTCCTATTTCTCCTTGGGATTAAAATTTTTTCTGTTATGTTTGCACTTTGGCCTTGTGCTACTAGCTTCATTTGCATATTTGTTGAGTTCTGACTTTAATTAGCCCTGTTTATTATTTACTGTGATTTTTTTTTCATCTTGCTTTGTATTAGTACTGATGGTTCTTGTCTCTAATTAATGCCATTGGCAAGGCCTGTCTGCTGTACTAGTTTTTGGCACAAGCTAATTATAATGAATATCAGGTGTGCTAACTTTCTGGAGTTTCATTTGGTCGCTTGGCAACCACTCTGTGACGACAAGACTCCATGGAAGTTACAACCTCTTGTAACAATGCACCATCTTGTTCGTGTTGATTAGTGAGCTTTACAGGTGATGGTTGGTAGCTAGGCTAGCTTGTCCCTCTCTTTCCAGTCTTTTAAGCGAAGATAAGCTAACCTGCTGCTGGCAGTAGCTTTATATTTAGTGTACAGATGGAAGAGGGGTATCAATTTCCTCATTTAAATCTTGACAAGCATTCCTTTAAATGGATCCAATATTGACCCACAAAATGTATCAATTTTATGATAAAATTCAGTTTTTCCAGTAGCAGCTGCATTAAGATTTTAAATTTGGGAAATAGAGAGAACAGATATTGAATTGGTACTTGGTTTTGGCAGGTACCCTGAATTGACATATCAGAATCATTATCAGTAGAGAAAAGCTGGATTGGGAATCCCCATCCCTAATCATCTTACAGTTTAAGCTCTACCCTGCTGACAATCATATCATTATGAAAATACACAGTTATCAATCTTTGCCAGTGTCTTTATAGTCATGTGATATCTCAACTGTAAACAAACCTAAGAGAAAGATGTGTCTTTGACAATGAGTGTGTAGGTGAATATGCAGAGAGCTCCAGGCAGTATCAGGCACACACACACATAGCGCCAAAAAAATATGAAGCCAAGTTTTTGATGCTCTCGTGGTTCTATGTGTCAGTAAACAGAGACCTCAAATGGATAAAAAAAACAAAGATGAGAGGAAGGGGAGGGTAGAGTATGATGCTTTCAAGTTAAAACAAAGAAGAGGCGAAAAGACAGAAAGCAAGAGTAGAGAAAGGAAAATGGATGAAAACCGAGAACAAGGGGAGGAACAATAACCAGACAAAAGGGGCAGAAGTTGTGAAAAGCATCGTGTGTGCCACCTGTGGCTAGCTGCTTGTTGTGTGCTCCTCTATTTCCAGCTGGGATAGAGATTGGTTGATCTCTGTGATTGTATGCACAGCGTACTCATGGCAACTGCTTTACATTTGTTTAAGTGATTATTGATTTGAATTCTAGAGTAAATATCAAAGGCTCACTATGAGGTAGGAAAATAAATGAATCAGCCTTTGTGTCTGCCTGCCTGTCTCTCTACCTCTGCCACTTCAATCCCTGCCCATCTGTCTGCCTGCTTGTCAAGGCCACCCTGCCTTTTTCCACCACTGATATGAGAATCTACCCCCATTTCTTTCAGCGGTAACACTGCGGGAGAAGAAGAGCTTGTGTCAGCTCCACTGCCAGTCATGTTATGCACTGTTTATGGCTGAAAGGTTACGTGTGCATGTATATGTGTTTAACTGATGTTCTGCTGTGCATGTTTGTGTGTGTACACAGCATGTGTATGCTCCGCGATGTGTGGTGAGTAATGAGTAGACAGATGGTGCACACTCCAGGGTTTGTTGGCGCAGACATGCCAACGCAGGAGATTCAGGCAAGGATGGAGGCATTGCATGGGTGTGTTTGTTTATCACATGTATGTGTGTGTGTGTGTGTACTGTATGCATGTGTAGAAAAGAATCAACCTGACACATTTTAGAAGGTGACCATACATTTATTAACTGGAGTATTTTTGCATTCACACAGTCATGAAACTGCACAGACTATTGCCTCAATCGCACACATACTGTACATACTGTTATTTTTCTCTGAGCCCTACAGGTCTTGGTTATGTAAGTTTTAAACCTGTCAGAATTGCTTTGGCTTAAGGAAAACATGCTCTATTACCAAGAGCACTGAGGCATCAAAATCTGTTGTGTTTATGTTTGGCATATTTAAGTTTCATCAGTTTCTCTGTTGTGCTCTGGGCTGTGAGGATGAGGGATGTAGTGTTGGACTGAACTCAGCAACTGAAGTCATCAGACCTGCTGACAGATAAGACGCCAAACAAGCCTCGTTCAACAGCACATATAAAAGGGACAGCTGTTGTGTCCTGGGGTCTGACTGTATTGTAATATAAGAACATGCACACCCACACATACACACACACACACACACACACACACACAGACACACACATACACACACATACTGCTCCCTCACTGTGCCTTGACAGAGTTTTGTCGTGACTCTGCAGAGTTGTCTTTGCCAGGAAGCAGAGTGGCACCCCATGTCTGGCCTAACACGCACCCTGTTTTGCTTCCTAAATGCAAAAGGATCAGAAATTGTTATATAAATGTTTATGCTCCCTGCTGTTTTTACCTTGCAGCATATTTTTTGTGCCATCATGTGTTATTTATTTATATTTCCATCCCTCTTTTCCTGTAGCATATATAATATATTGTATCTCTCCTGCGCCTTTTTTCATTTCAGCCCCTGAGTTTTTGTCTTCATTGAGACTCCATATGCTGCTGTCAAACTGTTTTCCTGTCTGACATTCTCTAAATCTACCATCCGATCTCCCTCCTTCGCTCTCTTTCTCTCTCCTACTGGTTCATCTTTCAGCCATCTATACCGCCGCACTCCTCCGTTTCTCCTGCTCGTTAATGCTTCACCTTTCCAGAGCACATCTCCTTTTCTGACTTGTGAAGTGCACCTTTCCTCAGCGTCTTCCACAGCCAGACCATCTTTTTTCCTCTGGATTGATAGCTCCTAGTGAGGAGCGTCCACCACGTGTGTGATGTGAATAGCGAGCAGGCAGGAAAGCACGGTGGATGGAAATGACAGGGAGAGAGAGAAGGAGAGGAGTTGGAGAGACTGGCCTTTACATTATTTACAGTTTACACATGTAGTCAAGAGGTGATGACATGATACTTTTATCAGCAAAGCATGCTGGGACATTTGCAACATGATGTATGCACACATAAATTGTGCATATCTATCTTGTATGATATAATTTATGGATGTATCTCGTTGTTTATTGTCTATTAACATTATTTCTAAACATTGCAAAAATAAGTACCCTGATTAATGCAAATTTATTTCAGTTAATTTTGTCCACCTAAGTGAAAAAACCTGAATTACCTCGACATGATGTCCTGAAGGGGAAGTACCCAATCAGCAGGAAAGATGAGCTCCACAGCGTTGGTGGTATTTGGTTTCAGGGCAGGTTTTAGCCCTTCTATTGTTCAACAGTAAAGAATTGTTTGGTCTAGTTTGCCACATGTTTGATTTGGCATTCAGTCATGTGCCTGCCATGGTGTTAAAAGGGATTGCACACCATCACCAGAACCATAGTTAATTTGCTTTTTCACCATTTCCCCCCACTTTTAATAGACAGCTCCAGGAAAGGAGAGCAAATTGGCTTTCTCATGAATAACAAGAGGGATAAAGGTAGCAGAAGTCTATACTGCAGTGGGTAAAAAAAGGAAAGTTTCCATTTGGTGATGACAGGTATTTGTGCAATATCAACAGTATTTATTGCACCAATTTTTATGATTAATCCTGCCCTGCTCACCCATATGGGTGTTTTTAATTACTCAGACTCATTGTGGCTGTAGTCAGGCTGAAGTTGGGTGATATGCTGTGAATTATGAGATGTCACCAAACTTTTACTAATGCTGACTTAATGTTACATTGTTTATATAAAACCTTAACTTCAGCCTTCTGGTTGAAATTGCGAGTCGGAGATATCAGCATAATATAACTATAATGGATTCCATTTGCTGAAAAGATTCTCGGCAGTTACACCTAATAAAATCTAATATTAACACTAATATAATCATTCATCTAATTTGAAAGGACCTATACTTCGATTTTTTGTATCTGGTTTCATGTTAACAAACCTCTCCAAATAGAGAACATAGCAAAAGTAGCTAATTTAGGCAATTTAAATGGAGTCATTAGATACAGTCATTACAAGGGTAGCAGCAGGGGCAACCATCTTGGAATAACTGGATTTTTCCTGTTCCTCCCATTCTGCCATTATTATGTGAATACATTATTGTCCTGCCTTATAGCTGCAACAAAGATAAGACAGGAGAGTGTAGGAGATGTCAGTCGAGCCCATTTTACTCTTGTCTTCACATTACTGAGAAGAAGTCCAATCAAGCATTGGTGAAAGTGAAAAACACCTGTGTGGGTGGGCTATGGTTGTGTGGGGGCTTTAAAGACGTTGCAACAACCAAATACTGTAAAATGAGCATGAATTGGAAGGAAGATGAAAAAGGAACTGGAGGATGAAAATCTGTAGAAACAGTGCAGTATTGGGCCGCTATGTATGACGGGGTTGGCGGTTTAATCCCAGACCCCTCATTATATGTAGAGGTGCACTGGAACAAGAAACTGAACCCCAACTGCCCCTAATGGCCAGGCCAGTGCCTTGCATCGCAGCTCTGCGGCCATCTGGGTGTATGGTTGTCAATGGACGTGAAGCACATTGCAAAGCAAATTGGTGTAAAAGCGCTACACAAATGCAGCCCATTTACTTTTTGTACACTGCATGATTCCTCCTTATTACTGCTACTGTTTATCCATATTTTTCCTTTTTTTCCTGGCTGCCTCTCTCTGTTACTATTTTCTGTCAGTGCCTCTTTGTTATATTGTTAAATAACACGAGTATGTAATCATTATCAAATATCCAGCTGAGAGGATTGGGCAAAGACAAAAATGAGCTCTCTCACTGGCTAAACATCTGCAGACCTCTGAGACAGCAGCTGGTGGCGGGATCCTGGTTTTGCCTCTGTCAACTTTTTTTTTTTGACGTTGTTCCATCCCAGTGGATTAGTCAGTCTACAGTGAACATCTCTGCACAGTTGTGAGTGACAAAGAGAGAGAGAGAGAGAAGAGAGAGAGAGAGAGAGAGAGAGAGAGAGAGAGAGAGAGAGTTGTGATGCTGAGTGACTGCCTGTGGGCTATGCAGGAACCTCACAGCTGGTTGCCCTTTGCTATGTGTATGTGTGTGTGTGCGTGTAAGCAAGGTACGGAGCGAGCTGGTGTGTGTGTGTGGCTCATATAGGAGAGTAAGCCAGCAGCGGCAGCAGCAGTAGTACAGTGGAGCGTGATCTGTGTCTGGATGTTAGTGCTGCCTCTCTCAGCTGCGGGACGAAGCCTTACTGTAGGTATACACTCACACACAACCACACACATAGACACAAGCGTACACAATGTTGATGTCTGTTTGTTGGCTACTCCTTTCTGTATACTGATTTTTTTCTTCTTTTTGCATGTTGATGTATTCAGTGTCAAAGCAAAGAGTGGTTGTTTAGGAGCGTTCTTTTTCTTCCAAGAGTATTTCCGCCCACAGGATTGGAGACAGCTGAGGGAAATGATGAATGGATTAAAATGTGCCGTTTATCAGTTAAACGTTTCCATCACTTTAGCATGTTCACAGATTTGCATGCAGAGCAGATTTCCATACAGCATTTCCATAAACCTGCTTTGTTTATGTGGTGATTTGCGCTCTGTGTCGACAATAGAAAACACTGGCCATCTTTACACTATGTGCAGGTGTGTGTGTTTGTTTGTGTGTGTGTGTGTGGAGTGGAGGTGCAGTGGGTGTGTCGTGTCCAGTTACCAATAGTATGGAACCTGAGCTGGCTGCTAGTATGACATGACATGAGGCTGTTACTCCAGGAGAAGAGGGAGAGGAGGAAATCAGGAGAGAGGGGAGGATATGGACAGAAGGAAAAAACAGGGGTATATACATAAGTGTGAAGGTGAAGGGAAAAGGTTAAGAAGGACTTAGAATTCGAAAATGTGAGACGGATTGATGCTTGTTGAATAAAAGAGGAATCGTCCAGTTTGTACAACTGTCATGACCAGATACTGTAATGGGTAAAAAAAAAGAGGGGAGGATAGATATATTTGTAGGAGACCATTCCCCTGGGTGGGGAGATAAGGCTTTTGTGTCCCCCACCCCTCATGTGCCTGGTCCACACCCCTCTGCCTGGCTTTCTAGCCGCAGTCTTCTTCCCTTAATTCCTGTTTCAAGGGCTGGGTGCTGAACGTGCTCAGAATGAGAGCAAAAATGCCAGGACTGGAGGAGAGGGGGGAACAGAAAAGGAAATGATGGAGGAGGAAAGTAAGAGTGAGGCAAGGTAACAGAGACAATATGGGAATAGAGAAGATTGGAGAGATGGGGGAGCAAAAACTACAGCAGGTAAAAATAGAGGGGATAGCCTGAGGAGGGTGAAGAGGAACGGTCTGATGAGAAGACCTGACTGAGTCTCTCCCTACTGACAATCTCAAAAAGCAGGATACTGCAGGGTTTCTTCAGGTATTCTTAGATTGTTTAAGTACTGTTTTTCTCAGTTTTCTACATCATTTCATAGCAAAAAAGGTAACGAAAGAAGCTGAAAATTGTTATTTTCACACAATGACTGTCATCTTAAAAACATCAAATATTTCACTCACTTCCTAGAAGGGACTGAAAGAAAAGCAGCAACTTGTGTCTGAATTCCTAAATAGTATTTCTTGTTCCTGCTTGCATAGCCAGTACAGTACATGCATAATGCACACTATGAAGTTCTCCTGGGAGAGAGTAATGTGTTTTTAAAACAAAGTGCAGCATCCGTAGCAGGGTTTTATATGTGGTGTTTCTCAAGTGTGACTGAATCATTCATTTTGTCATATGGAATTGTATGTTCAGCATTACAAAATAGTGTAAATGTTTTTCAATACATTCATGAACTGAGTCCACATAAAAGCCAATAACAGAAGATAAGATATCAGTAAATAAAAGAGTAAATTCTTTTCATTTAAGAGAAAAATTGAGATTAGGCTAAATGAGCTGAAACTTGATAAGGAATGTAGCTTAATTAAATTTAATTTGATGTAAAAGGTTGTGTAAATAGTTTAAATAGATACATGTTTGGGATGGCATCATCTAGATTTAAGTTTTGTGTCATCTCCATTGTGTGTAGGATGTACTGGAGTCTGTCATCAATTTAAGAATAAAGAAAAACTCAGACTTGGAAACAAACTGTTTATAAGCAATCATTTAAGGTTGCTGAATTACAACATTCATCAGCTACTTCTGCTATTTTGGTTTCCAAAATTGAGTTTCAGAATTTTAATAGAACTTCCAAACTATGACTGATTACCTGTCAATATGCCCAGCGTAGTTCAGTCACAGCCAACATTTGCAGCATTTGGCTGGTATAAATGTCCCAGCTGGGGAGAGAAGGAGGCCCTTGATCTTTGAAGATGTGATCGATTTTAACCACAGTTTCACACGTGGTTAGTTGATAGCTGAGTGGCTCAGCGTGAAAGTGGCTGGAAATGCTTCATTGGTTCTTAGACCATTAAAACTAAACACATTTAATATAGCGGATTGCTAGTAAAAATGAGTTTCATAGCAGTCTGTTTGTGGACGTGCTAATTTCTTAGTGTGGAATGAAATGTCATGATTGATGTGATCTGAGGGTTGAGGAATAGCTGCATCCACCTTCCTCTGTATGCAAATAGAGCAACAGTATATGGGGGATATTACATCAGGTGGATATGGCTCAGGTGCTTTCTGGTACCTAAGTGTTCATACAGTAAAAGCCTCTCAAGGTTCTGTATTTCTCAGAAGAAGCTTTCTCAATACAAAAACACACACAGTCTAATTAATAATACCAGCCAGGCTTGGATGGATGTATGAATCTGAGTCATTCTGTTTCTCTGTCTTACCCTCTCTTGCTCTCCCTCTCACAATTTCTGTGTTTCTCTTTGTCTCTGTCCATCACGAAGCACATCGCTTCTCTAACCTCTCAGTCTTTGCATATTTAAGCAAAGGTAACAGTGTAAAGGGTACACACTCCTGTCATGCTGCCAGTTGGTTTTCTGTGGTAGTGTGGAGGTGGTACCAGAGCCTTTGATCAGCATCATGCTCGTGTTGTGAAGGGGTGGCACTAGCTGGCACAGAGACAAGCCTCTCTATGTAGTGAAAATTGAGATCCATTGGATATTTAATTTGAGACATCTTGTAGAAAATTTGTATTTCATCATTTTTTGTCATAAATAAATTGATTCAGTGCCATGCTTAGGAAGGAGATATTCCATGAAGATCTTTGGTAGATTATAACTGCAGTGATGCCAGCCCATCTGGTCAGTGTTCCTAACCTTATATGGAGCAGGTGGTGCTGGAACACATACAAGAGGTGTAGCTTTAAACACTTAAGCTTGCTATTATTTCCTAAATAACCGCTCTTCCATAACAGCTTACACAACAAAAAAACAACAACAAAAAGAACAAAAAAATCTAACAACCTGAATAAATGCTGTACAGTACTTAAGCAATGTGCAGAGTAGTATCGGAGAAGATGCTGTTCAGACCAGATCTATACTCGGCATCACGACTCAGACGATGAGGGGAGGTGGTGCTGTGGGGGGAGGCACTGCTGATGGGAGGCCATGCCTTGTCACACATAGTCAATATATTGCTGTGAACCTCATTAAAAAAGGGGCATCTAATAACACACAGCAGCCTGCACCCTCCCCAGTCTAACAGAGGGAATCCACATTGGGAGGAAAACATTGCAAAAAAAGTAAGAAATTAGAAGAATGATGGACAGAATTTCCCTCCTGTCTCATTAGTATGTGCAAGAGAAGGTGCAGCGCACAACAAGAGAAAAAAAATGCTAATAATAATAATAATAGTCTTTTTATTTCCACACTTTGAGTTCAGACTTGGAGAAAACTATCTTACAGGAATATGAACTCAAAGAGAGATGATAATAAAGCCAAACAATAGAAATGGAGAGTTTAACAAGTTAAAAACAATGCTTCTTTTCTCTAAACATCATGAATACATTATTTATGTACAGTATGTACAGTCCACAACAGCACTCCCATTAAAGCTGTGAATTTCCTATGAATATTTCAAGTGGCACATAAACAGATGTTTTGAGTCATAAACAGCAAACCAGGACCCAACAGGTTGAATCACAGTGGCATCCACATAAACAAAACAACAACATTCTGGCAAGATGAAAAACTTGAAAATGAAAACCTGTTTGTATTATTTTACCTAACTCAAATGATTATTTGATTTTCGCCTCATTCGTTCAAATACATCATAAAGCAATACGTCTATTTGGCTTATGAGCAGGGGTTCATTTTCATAAACCAAAGCTGCAATGAAGTGATTGTCATTCTGTGATTAATGTCTCCCCATTGCATGCTCAGTTGGTGGTTTGGCATGGGTATCAGCATTTATAATAGCGGATGGGTCACTGTCATTATCAAAAATACCAGCGTATCTGGTCATATTAGTGGTTAATGGCTGCTAATTTTTTTACAGACACACAAAAACATGACTGTGGCAGTTATAATGAGACATGACACCTACACTAATAATCATGTTTACATGTAAGCAGTATGAGTATAAGTAAAAGTAAGTAAGCAATACTTTGCTCATATTATGAACTTGATCACATTGCTACAGCTATTGATAAGAATGCAAATGCCATAAATGTAGAGTGCTATACCTGGGTGGTTTCATTTATGACACTGATTTGTGAGTCTTTTATGCATCACTCATGAGAGATATTAATGAGAGATACCATTCAACATTCCATGACTGTAATTAGTCTTACATCAGCAGTGATCTTTATCACGGCAGTACATCATTTTAAAAGGAATCCAAAAAAAAAAAGGAAAAGTGATGATTCTATCTTTTTGGTGCTTGAAAGCCCAAATATATATGTACAGTGCTGTGGTGGATGTGAACTTGCAATTCATCAAAAAAGCACATCAGAACTGTTTTTTGTGTGGTTCTGTTCTGCTGTTGCAGTTGCTGAGCCAGCAAATGGAAGCGTGGATCAACATGTTCCTGACGAATGTACTCTGCTCTCTCTTCAGAGCTGCACTGTGCTCTTGTTTGTGAGGCATGTCAGCATGATCTCAAACCGGCATTTGACTCGCTTCTGGTTGGTTGACAGGTTGGGTCGGCAGCAGGGCAACCAGCTTGTCTGTCTGTGATGTCAGCAACACTTCGACGTTCCTGGCTTGGTTTGGCGCCGCACGAAATTCAGTGGTGACAAAACACATGGGAATAACCTGCTAATGCTCTGCAGGCTGCCAGTATGTTTGTTGTGTGAAAGATGTTTCCTCTTTCTCGATCTCATTGAGTCATTCTGTGTTTACTTACCCAAAAAAGGCTGCTTATCTATCTGTCTTACTGTCTGTGTCTGTCTACCTGTCTCCAGCTTCCTTCCCCCACATCTCGTTTCGGATTTTATCTTTTGTGCTATCATAGCCTCTCTGTCTAGTTCACTGTTTTCTGTTCATCTTCCTCTTCCTCCCCTTGAACGCTCATTCTGTTCTACCCCTTGCTCTTTCACCTCCTCCCACTTCCTCCGCCTCTGGGTTTCTGTGGAAGATCTTTCCTTTTCATTATTTATGGAGAGTGGCTGTGTTATGTAGCTGTCAGATGCAGCAGCCAAGAAAGCAGTTTCTCTGGCGTTAACCTGCACTGAATTACAGGCACATTCATGTCTTGTGTGTTCTGAAAGCAAATATGTGCTCCACAGAGTCTCTGTGAAAGTAATTTGTCACAGCAGTCATCATGTGTTACCTCTCAGCAGAATGTGTTGCAAAGGGAAGTTTAGTCGAGTCGCATCAGGATGTGGTATTAACACATTTAGAACTTGTGGCTCACAGCTGAAACAATTTATGATAAATATCTTCCAAGTGGTAACATTTGAATTTTCCGTGAGGGGCACTGACATACATCTCTGCAGTAACACAGTGAGTATAGGAATTCAACACATTTTAAGATTTGTGGCTATTTAAGCTCAAGCTCTACAATTAATGTTTGCTACAAATAGTAACAATGTGATATTAACCAAACAAGCTCTCTATGGGTGTGTAAAGCATCCTGGCTGTGGTTAAGGGGGGCACGAGAGTTGACTACAGACAGAGCTGCATTTCTGGACGTTTATGTTCTGCTTGTTCAGCTTGTGTTTGATAAATTGCTTGTATTGTCTCCCTTACTGGTCGATTTTTTGCACTTGAATCAAGCATTGTCATCATCAACTCAAATAAAAATATTACTTAAAGTCCATTGCAAAAATATATATATATATTTTAAAAAGCATTCAATTAGGCTACAGTTAATCACCTTTTACACTTAATAAGCTGTGCTTCATTGGTCTTTCAGCACATTGTGTACCACAAAAGAAAATGTCAATATAATACAATTAAAATGTGGACAGTAACTTAACCTCAAAATTGTTACTTGCATCCTATCACAGTGCATTTAAATACTCCTTGAACACTTGAACTATAACTATAACAGCACTTACAAGGAACTTTTGCCAATTTTCAACAAGCATTGTCTTATTACAGTGTGGGTAGAATATGCTTTAGAATACAAACTACATTTTCTGTCATGGTCCCTTCAAGGATGGTAAAATGTTGGTGTGCCAACGCACACTCATCCCATGCTGCACTACTGATGGGGAAAAGCAGACGCAAAATATCATACTACTAAATACTTAAAAATATCAGTATTTCTGAAAGAAAACTAGTTTCATGATATAAGTTTATCCACCATTCAACCAGAAGAGCTGAGTCTAACACAAACAAACAACAAACAACCATATAACGTCGGAGCAGAGATGGGGCGAAACTATTACAAGTTATGACGCCAAATTAGTGCTGTGTAATCAGACAAAACAGAGTGTGGAGGAGAGGGCAACCACACTGTAACAGCATCAGTGGAGAGAGACACCTACAGTCAGGGAAGCGGGTTCATCATGACTGCCACGGTGCACAGGATCATAATTGGGAGAAAACTGTGCTGCAACAAACTTGAACCTGACTTTGTTTTCTGACAGAATATTATATCAGACTTTACCAACTCCGAATACAGAGCAACAGCGATTGTGTTACCTGTGCTTGCGGCTACATCCAGCGGAATCTGAACAGCACTCAATGAGGAAAAACGTTTTGAAATGAAGCCTCGGTACAGAGATATAATGCTGTTGCACACTAACTTTGTCTCTGCTAACTTTGCCTTTGGTGCTCTGGTGCTTTGGACAGGATGCATGCAATGCATTCTGGTTGTTGTAGGATTCCCCCTTAAGAGCGGTATGGGAAATCTAAAAACTTTTCCTTAATTTTCTATAGTAATAGGGCACAAAATTAAAAAAAAAAAATGCACATTTCTATTACACAGTTTAAAGAAATCCTATTCACAAAGTGAAATTTTCCTTTAACACAGAATGGGCCACTGATTAACAAATCACAGGGCAGGTGTGAAAAATTGTGGGATTTAAGTAATGCCTCATTAAATTCTATTACAGCAAAAGATGAGCAGACTTCATGATAACAATGAAAGACCCTCTGAACAAAAATGTAATATGGTCGACCAGTTTGCAACCTTCTCACAGGGAAACAGAGTTTATTGTGGTTCATGTGAGACATACTACACACACACACACACACACACACACAGACTTCAACTTAATCTTGCTCATCATGGGGTTTACCATGAAGCTCCCCTCTTCTGCTCTCATATACAACTCAGTGTTTATCAGTTGACCACCCATTTAAACACATACCAAAGTGGGCTAAGCCATGCAGGCTCAACTCCAACATCTGTTGTGACTGGGAGGAAGGGTCTTGACACAGCTGGTAGGAAGGATGGAAACTGGGTTACACCACTAGTTATGGAGCTGTAGATTAGAGGCACACAGAGGGCAGCTGGGGTGACATTAATGCTGGAATTATGCTTCTCTAGGCTGCAGATAGGCGAAAAGGTCACTTGGAGATTTTCGTGTGGATGTTTCTTTTGTACTTGTATATAGTATGTTTACTTTTTTACCATGGTTTCCTTTTGGGAACCAATAAATCTGCAAGACGTGTTGTTGAAATTTGGAGGGTGTGTGCATTGACTCCTCTGCAATGCTCTGTGACCAAGCATTACCCATAACACCCTTCACTGCATAGCTTTCATGACATTATTGCTTATCTTTGGATAAACACAACTCCAGTTTTAGAAGGGTAATGATGATGTCTTGGCTGTTAGAAAGAGCAGAGCACATAATCATTAAGGCACCCTGCTCTTTTGTGATGAGTCTGGTACCTTGTTGTGGTTCAGAGAAAGGGATGCTATGAAAGAGATGATGACATTTGCACTTTATATTGTTATTCTCTGTCATTATATCTGTCATTCTCACTCTGTTTATGTTTATTTCAGCCTCCATCTTCTATTGTCTTTCTCCTTCTCTCTGCTCTGTCCTGGCTTCTTTGATGTAAACCCTCACATGGGGCATGAACCAGGCTTTTTTAGTATGCCCACTTTGCTCTTATAATAACCAAATCCCCATAGCATTGCTGCAATCTAAAGAGAAAACATTACATAATCCTATATACACACACCACTGCATTTACTGTCTGTACACTCAAGCCTTAGGTTCACTGGGTGGATCATTTTAATGAATTCAGACAAGTTGTATGACACATACAGTTTGTGTCAATTGTGACTTTATCTCTTGGTTTTTTCTCTTTTTCCACAATTACAGCTTATTCCGTGTTTAGTTATATCTGCAATCATAAATAGTTCCAGTGTTGTGTCTTAAGGCAATACAAAGTTACTTGTTTTCCCCACCAGCAGTAAGCACAATGTCTCCATGGGGCTTGTTAAGCTCTGAGGATATTCTAACCTGACTTGACAGAAATGTATGCAGCACTCCTTCCACTCTGTACAGGATGTCAAAGGAGACAGATGGAGAACACGAGTCAGCTCAGACACTTCGATCCTCAGTTGATTTGCTGTTCTCCTACCTTTGTCCCCAAATAGCAAGGCAGGCTTCCCCTACACATTCAGCTCATGAATAGGTTAAAGACCACCACTGTTACTGGCCACAGACTGAAGAAAGACTGTCACTGCAGGATACCTTGAACAAGAACAGACAGAGGAAGAGTTCATGCCCTTGGTGATCTTGATTTCCATTGAAAATGTGTTGATTTAGATCCCACCTCACTCCATCTTTGTTTAGGAGCAGTGTCTTTTTGTGCTTACTGTTTAGTCACCCAAAGTCATTTACAGTAATTATTCTCCTTTTCTCATCATTCATTGTGTTCTACACAATGGAGCTCACGTCTACCTGATTAATGCCTACTGCTTCTTCTTGTAATGATATCTGCAGGATTATAAAAGATTAATGTTTGGTAGTTTAATGACAGTTCCTTGAGAGCCATTATTTGACTGTTCATTCATCTTCTTGGAAGTAGTTCTTTTATATCATATATTTTATAAAGAGGTATTGATTGTTGTAATGGATGGATGCAAAAAATAACCCTCTGGAAGTCAATCATCTGAAGACTATTGCACTGTAGATCAAGGGGGGATTGGTATGTTTTGACAAAGTCAAGGTTTTTAATGAATAAATAATTTAAAGACAGATGCTTGATTTTTAGGCTAAATTTGCCAGCACCTGACCATGATGACGCTAAAACTATTTTAAGAGCAATGTGTTAAATGTGTCACTGACCCAAATTCTACCTGCTTTTACCCAAAACAAACACACCACTGACAGCTGTAACTGTCTGTAACATTGTGTTTGTAAAGACAACGTAGCAAGACGATACGTTAGCCAATGAATAATTAAAACCCTAATTAAAGCTGTGTTTGTGTCATGTGGAAGTCATAGTATTTTCTATCCAAGTGTTACTTCCTACTGGCAATTTGATATTTTCCTCAAATCATGTATCATGTCACCATCTTTCAAGGTAGCTATTCCCCAGTTTGAGGGCTATCTTCATAAAGACACACTTATCCCCACACAAACAACTCAATGAGGAATATTATATTATATTGATACAGTAGCTGAGTTTTAATGTAGATGCCAAACCAATACTTTTTTTAACCTTAGACATCACAGGTATACTGTAATTAGACAGAATAGAGGACTGATGATGGAACTGTGCAATGATGCTCTCTCTCTTTTTTGTCATTTGCAATGGGCAGTGTTGTTGGATGTTTGTGGTGTGGTTAGTGCTGATATTCAGTCTCATTCCAATGGATAGCAGCTAATCTGTCTAGCTTACAGTACTGTACCCGTGAAGTCTCGTCTTCCTTGTCGAGTTTGATACTTAATTTTAATGAAACATGATTTCGAGAACTTTTCACCAACTTTATGCAGAATTTTAAGGTATTTCAGCATTAAAAAAAAAAGTACGCGGAAAGTTGGAATGACTCATTTCTTCAACTGAAACATAACAAGTGAACTCCCCTTTCCGTCTCATTCAGAGTAACACTGCACTTTTTAATCATGTCACTGCTTTCTATCTCCATGACTCTGGCTCTCCCTCACTGGGTTTCTCTTTTGTGATCATGAACAATTGATAGACTGTGAAATATCACTACCTGGCATGTTAAATCACATTTTAGCATCAGGATAGAGGAAGAATATATTTGACATTAGCTTCTGTCTCAGGGACATTCAGAGATAAATGTGAGTGTAACTGTAAACCTATAAATTTTATGTCTGTGGTGCATCTAAATGTCAATATAATGTGACAGATTCAATTCAGTTATTTACTATATTCTGTCACTATCACCTCATCTACTGATCAGGAGTTTTACAGTCACCTATTCAAACACATCAGTAAGTGTTTCAGCTATTATCAGCAGGACATTATACCTGCTGCATCAAGAGACTCATTAACCCAGTCTGAGACCCGCTTTATCTATGATGCTATAAGAGAGTGAAGAAGCTTATTCTTTGTACAGTGCACTCCTAGACTGTTATTAAGAAAAGAACACACCAAAGAGACCTCATTATCTAGCTGAGTGGGTGTAGGCTGTCTACCTGTCTGAGCCCTGCTCTGGCTTTGCGTTCTGTCACATTATACATTACCCGGCTACACATACTCAATAGAGGGCAGACTCAATAATGGCCCGTAGATACTAGTATTTAATGGAGCAGCTTATTTCGTTGGGAAAGTTTAATGGAGAACATTTGTCAAGGTTCTGTGACTGGCACTGTGTGACGAGAGTGAGAAATATTTGCACATTTATCTGTGCCATCGGTTTGCACAAAAAACACAATATGAAGTGAAATGGTGCCAATTTGAAAATGAATATAATATTGAGAAGAGTCTCAGACATAGCAGAGCAGAAGTGGTTTTGTGTTTGTGATATTATCATGTGGTCTAAGTGAGAGGAGAAGGAAAGTGTAGTAAAAGAGAGAAGATAACCGTGATTGGAAGAGGCAGTGGTGAATGGATGTGATTCATTTGTCATTGATGAAGCGATGACTTTATTGAGTTGCTGACAAATGCCATTGCCATCTGTGACTAATGCTGGCTGAATGGAAATGTAAGTCAATCATCACGCAATGTGTGGGTTTTCAAGTGCAAAATTTGTTTGTTTGTTTACTGTATTTAATTCAGTTATTGAGTTCACACATGGTAGATGACTAAAAGAACTTAAACAAATTCATTCTAATGGATGTCTAGAGGTGAATCACAAGTATGATTTTTTTTTTTAAAAATGTGATGCTCACATTCACAAGCAATCCTTTAACTTTTTTTTAACGATATGTACAAATATTTCCAACTTCTACAAAGTAATTTTAGCAGATTTTAATTTGTAATCTATATTGGGATACATTGTCTGGATAATGATATCCAATCCATAGGTCTTTGCATTTACACCTATTACGTTGCATTTTCTTTCAGTTGTGCCCATGTTGTGCACAAAATGGAAATTGGTTAGGCAGAGCTGGCGGTCTTGGCATAACAACAAACATGGCGTGTTCCAGGTCAATGAAACTGCTGACATGAACTGACGTCATTTATTTAAGTCACTTTTTTAGGAGGAAAACTTCTAGCTATTGCTGCTACTATAGTTTTTGCAGGGCTTACTTTAGCTGGCAGAAAGTGGGATACCCTTCAACTTACTGGGCCAGTTTTTTCCTTATAAATACAGTCATGGTGTGATTGCATTTCTGAGTGCATTCACACCTTTCATTAGCATGTGTTTTTACTTAGATACTCCATCCAGATACAGATAACATGTTAATATCATGTATAAATGGGGCCTAAAAGAGGCTAAATAAGCAGAGATGGCTGTGTGGCAACTTTTATTTAAGACGTTCCAGGCAGGTCTAGTACATGAGCTTTAGTATGAACAGAGTTTGTAGAAATGTACTGTAGTGTACTGTAAGATATAGCTAGAAACAACCTAAGCCTGAATCTCTTCCTTTCCAGTATTTGCCACCCCCATATGTGCTATAATTAGATTGAGTACATGAAAGATGCATTTCTAGAAATTCAACAGGCCTCAC
This sequence comes from Euthynnus affinis, assembly GCA_029490765.1. Taxonomy (NCBI): domain Eukaryota; kingdom Metazoa; phylum Chordata; class Actinopteri; order Scombriformes; family Scombridae; genus Euthynnus; species Euthynnus affinis. The sequence continues at coordinate 23,448,525 of CM055842.1, read as the reverse complement.
AGGCAGCCCTCCAGAGCCTTGCCTTCCTTATGTGTCTATGATTACAAGTGAATGAGCATGTATTCAGATATTGATGTGCATGTTTTAATTTGTGGGTAGTTCAAAGGCTATATGTAATAACTGCAAACAGGGTTGAAATTATCGATTAAATATTCAATGTTTTAGATGTTTTAGTCAATCAAATTTTCCAGAGCCCAACCAACTGTCTTTAAATTTGTTGTTTTGTCCTACCAATAGGACTCCAAGAGATAAAACTGCGTAGTCTAGTCAATGTGGCATAGCAGCATGATCTAGGACACAACATTTCAAATGCATCTATCCTTGAGTAAGACTATCAGATTAAAACATCAACAAAATAATACAGTATCTTGAATTTGTGAATACTTTCCAGGCTGTTTACGCTTTCCTCCATGTTTAATTAGTTAGTTAGTTAGTTAAGTTAATTAGTTTTATGATAAATAGAATGAAGTGGCATCTCGACTAAAAGAAGGAGGACTCTCATCTTGTTCTTGTTAATAAGCAAAGCAGGTACAGGTTATTGTAATGCATGGACAGAGGAGCAGAGCCTGGAAATTACCTGCCAGTGCATTGAGTGATTTAGCTCTGGGCTAAATAAAGGCTTCGTCCTCCATGAAGCGACCACTGTCATGACATATAATCTAGGAAAAGAAAGATATGACTACGGTTGATATGTCAAAGGGGAAGTTTTCTAAGCCTTTTCTATGCCTTTTAAAAATTCAAAATCATCAAAATGATGTCACCATCAGCCATCATCACCAGGAATGATTCTATCTATCTATCTATCTATCTATCTATCTATCTATCTATCTATCTATCTATCTATCTATCTATCTATCTATCTATCTATCTATCTATCTACAACATTATATAAGCTTTTAATCACAATATGTACCTGAGCAACTACTGTAGAGTTAAGCTAAATCTTTCACAACTTGCCATTATCGCCCAGAGCGTGAGCAGCTCCTTTGGCAAAGAGGAGAAAGTTACTGTGGGTCATGTGGGGACACTGAAAAGAAATACAACATCATGAACTGCCAGATGAATAACCTGGTCTTCTGAGCTCACTACATTCTTTTTCCTTTTTATGAGTTGGAAACTGTTTCTGAAACTGGATGCTCAGGAGCAAGATGTTGATTGAATTTCAGTTTGCTTTACAAATCTGTCACTCAAAAGTCGAATATACTAAACACAAAAAATTATTACATATTCTGTTATATTTGTACTATTAAAGCAACTCTGATCAAGCTGTGGCACAGTGTGTGTGGGTCTTTGCGGGCTTGTGTTGCACAGTGTAGCTTTAATTAAGGTGTATGGGAGTCAATAGAAGTAAGGCAGTTTGACTAAGTGTTTTTTTATAGCTTCATAACTGATCTCAAGCAGTATATCCAGATAATCTACTCCTGACACTCTTGTGCCCTTCCCCTTAGACCGTAAGCAGATAAAATGCATTGTGTCTGGCTGGAGTCTGTTGGTGTTAAATAATCCTGTTGAATATTTTTCCTCATCCTTTCAGAGAAGCATGAGACATCATCTGTCTTACTTAATGCTGAAGGACCAGCTCTACTTTCTGTGATTGAAAATGAAGGAGTAGGCAACACACACACACACACACACACACACACACACACACACACACACACACACACACACACACACACACACACACACACTTTCTGTCCATGTAATCACATGCAAAACAGTCCCCAGGAGATGATGGTAGGATGCAAGGTTGCCATCAATATTTGCAATACAGTGTTGAACCCCTTTCATCCCATCAAAGTAGTATTTAGTTAATGGAAAAGGAAATTGGTATTGATTGATATTTGAATGGATTCAGCTGGGATTTAGTCAAAAGAGTTTGAAGGGAAATGCTGAAGGCTTGTATCCAAATACACTTCACAGTGTAGTTCTCCAGGGATTATTTAATGTAAATGTAAAGTGCTCTGATAGTTGAATCTCAATGGATTGGATTGGATCGCAAATGCTGCTGTAATGGAACTCTTTTCTAATCCTGTATTTACATCGTGCTGCATTGGGCAAGACACACACACACACAAACACACAAACACTTCTGGCTACAAATGGACAAAGATGTCAATTTCTGGAACATTGCTCATTCTTCTCAGTTTAGGACTTTGTTTTGAATGAAGAATGATTGTGAACAGTGCAAATAGGCAAATCTAACAAATCGTATTTGTAATCAGAAACCGTATACATCAGCTGTATATTTCTGGGTACACCATGTGCAACACTGGAATACTTGCATTACAAATAAATTGCGATGAAGTGTAACATTGTGCGTTGATCTGTACAGTCTTCTGCTGAAAAGTGTTTATTGCTCTCTGGAAAGAGAGAGAGTGAAAACTGGGTCGTGGTAACTATTGTTTAGTTCCCTGTCAGCTTCAAAGAATCATGAAACACAGAGCAGGTGGAGTGGGAAGAGCCTTGGCTGCCTTTCCTTTCTCTCTACGCTGTAACTGTCAATGTGAATTTGTGTAGTGTGTCTTTTTAGTGCATTTCTCATCACTAAGGCCTCAGTGTACAGAAGATAAGGCTCAGGTCTCCTGGACTCAGGGGACAGGATGGAGGTGAATCTTCTCTTGTGAGACTGTCCCAAAGGACGGATAAACAAAATGACTTTTTCAAGACCCACAGTCTGTGTGTGTCTGTGTGTGTGTATATATGGGAGAAAGAAAGCGTGTGTTAGTATGTGTGCCACTTTGTCACTGTTAAGGGTTTTTTTTTTACTTGTTTGAATTGGATTGAGTTGGTCAGACAAAACAGTTGGGAAAATAGCTGAAAACCTAAACTGAAATTGTGATTGTCGGTGTTTTTCACTATTTTCCTTTTTTCTTTTTCTTTTTTAAATTTACATCTTATACATTAAACAGTTGATTGGTTGCAACCTTATTTTGAGTACACAATACTGTAAACATTATGTATTTCAAATTCGATCAGAATTTGTCTCTTTAACACATGAAAGGAAGGAGAAAATAACACATCCGTTTTCTCTGCAATTTCTCATGTTTGTTTACTCTGTTTCAATGTAACTCAGAGGCAATTTCGCATGTAAGCCATTTTTAGAAACCGCTCTTATCTTTGGCAAAAACACACTGAGATTTTAAATGGCAAATCATGAGAGGGTAAAATGGACATTTTCTTGTGGGGTTTTATGACATAAGATGCTTATTCTGCTCCTGGCACCAGATCAACCCTCCTCACCCAATGGGGAGCAAATGTCATTTTCATTGGTCATGACTTTGGACTCTAACACATGCAAGCCTTTAACTGTTTATTCTTTCTTTCCTTTATATGGTCTGAACAGTTTTAACTTGTTGGCCTGTTTTCTCTGGTCGCTTGTTCTAGCAAAAACATCACTGATCCTATCATGTGTATCGTCGCTCACTCAAAGATCTTGTGCCATCTACAAATTCATTTCAAATCCCATGCTCCCTCCTTATGTGTCCGTCTGTGTGTCCGTGCTCAACCTGAGTTTTAACTTGTGTGTGTGTTAGTACCTAGATAGCATACGGCAGTGGGCAGTGGGCCACTTCAAGTAATGATGTGGCGCTGCTGGCATTCTTCTGGCCCAGACGAAATGAGTGTGAGCCTGAAATGGCCCACATATAAAATGACAAATATGTCCCAAATATCCCAAATCAACTGTGGGCCTTTTTTGGTAAAGATGTGGTGCTATCAGGCATGTGTATTCCGGATGTGGGCTAGTTCTGGTTTATCTGGTTTGTTCTTGGTTGACATATGGCCTGCTTGTGGCCCAGATTCGGGAAAAAGGAGTGGACCACCCAAGTACCATCATTGCACAAGGTAAGTGGTATGAAAGTGCTGAAAGGGCCGGGTGTGGGCCAAATCTGGTCATTAATTTTTCTATCTGGGTAGTATTGTATAGCATATACACACAAATGCTGACACTATGAAAAATAGCTAGTACTGAACATTGGATACATGTGCCTCAGAGAAGAAAATAACATGCACTGGCATTTTCTGTGGGTACAGTGAGTCAGGGGATTTCCATTTTTTCTTAACCTCCGTGTAGGCATGTGCACAGATAGACCCCAAAGTGGTGCTCAAACACCTGCCCTCTTGGCTTCTGATTAAGTGTTCTTTTTGTGAGACATTACTTTTCCATTCCTTTTTCTAATTTTATATTTTAGCTTTTAAAATTGTCCCATTTCATCAGTTCTCATTTAAAAGCGTTCTGTAATGGCCGAAAACTGCATTTGAGTTCTAATTCTGTGAGACTGCATGAGCTCCTTCTTCCCCCAGTAGCAATAGTGTTTCCCCTAAACTCATGGCATTCTTTGTCACTGGTGTGAAATTGAACAACTATTAAAACATCTCAATACAACAGCAAACCTAACTTTGGCAATAGCCTGCCATTAAACTAAAGAACAAGCAAGCTAGTCTGGCATAAAATAGCCAATAAAATAGCCGAGTGAACCCGGTAGACTAGTTAGTTTCTTTGTTAGGCAGGCAGTTTGCAGGAAAACAAATAAATATGCATGGTTAATAGTCTACACAATCATATTTGGATATCTCTCCTCTCCTCCTTACTCCTTATCTTGTTTCCTTCTCCTCTCCTCTTCTCTCCTCCTGTGTCAGCAGCTCTTCTGTTAGTTGCAGTATTCAGGCTCCAAGGGCTTTTGGGGGAGAAGGGCTTTAAGATGCCACCAGAGCAATTAGCTTCAGGCTCTATTAACCCCCTCCCCCCAACCTCACTCACACACCTCCCCACTCCTCCCCCTTCACAGCCTGCACTAATACTAATACTCTACCAGCCATTTTTAAGGTGGTATGACTCCCTACCCCTGCTTTCTTTCCTGTCTCTTGTCTGCAGTTTCCTGTCTGGTTCAGCTGAAGCAGAAATAACAACACTGATCGTGTTAATTTTTATTCTCTGAGGGGATTCCACTCTAAGAAAGAATCTGAAATTTATAATTTATTGGTGAACAGGACTTAAAGGTCAATCTGATGAACTTTTAGTTCCTGAGTGTAAAACTGTAGATTTAGATCAAGTTCTTGAAATACTGCAGGATTTGTTCTGATGAGATGCAGTTTGACAGCTTAATTGATTCCCTATTGATTGTAAAAGTGATCAGAGTTGCTCCAGCTGGTTCCTCCCCTCACTGTGTGTATCTGTGTGTGTGTGTGTGTTTGTGTGTGTGCTCATACTGCAGCAGTATTGTCGCTGCGCTGCCTGCTGATCAGTGAGATGACCCAACAGACGTGTAATGTGAAATCATGTATTCAGTTATCATTGCCCTTTTTTTTCCTCTTGAGCACCTGCCCCCAACATATCTGTGCTTGCTGCTGTGTGTTATGATGTGACCCAACTTGACACAGTGCTGCAGATTGCGTGTCTCTGTGTTTGATAGTCTTTATAGTCAAGACCCGTTTATAGTCAAAAGGGCTTAATGTTACAGGGTCAGACCCCCACATAATCCTGTTGGTAGCATCCACACACAGACACAGAGATCAGTTACAGTGAATTAAATGCACTGCTTAACCCCAGGTTTGTCCTGTCCAATCCAATAGCTTTAACTCTCTGTCTGTCCCTAAATGTTCACATTATATTTCTCCAGATATTTGCTGAGCTGGTGCACCTGTTACCCAAAAGATTAGATGTTGTTTTTGAGATTTATTTTATTTTTTCATTTTTCCCAGAAGATCAGCTCTGATTTCCCTGTTTGACAGCAGGTGCTGTCAAGCTGAAATTGTTATGGGTTGTCTTTTCCGTGGAGATTTGTGAGTTCCAGGCTTTAAATGCCACCATATTTCTTGCCCAGCTGCTTTGGTTTTTGATTCTGCTGTGTAAAGCATGCACTATGCTCTGCACATAAGTAATTAATTACTGCTCTTATTGTAGTCACAGCGTAATGACAGCATAATGACACCCTTTCAAACAAGTGTCAGTAGGATGCCAGTGCTGAAATTATTATCATTTTATTTTAAGAAGATTGTGTGTATTGATACTCCTCAAAGAGTAGTTTAATAGTCAGATTTGCCTGCACTATTTTGGACAGACTTTGTTGCAGTGAAGTGTTTAACATAATATAAATGCCTCCAACAAACTCTTGTACAAAATTAGATTTACTCACTTATTGTAGTTTATTTAGCAAATTTCATTTTCTCATCTACAGTAAATGATAATTAATCATGATATTCCTTACAGATATTTCTATTTCTTTTTCAGCACAATATAATTGTTATATAACAATGGGACCACATAGACCAAAGTGTAATTAAACTGACCATTATTAACCTGTACCCTCAATGCAGGGTTGTCGCTAAAGAATGGAAGAACATTTCTGCACCATTTCTACTATATTGTAATATTGATAGCACCATCATACACAGAAATACCGGAGACTCCTCTGTTTTTTAGGGTTGCATTTTCCATCCCTCACTGTTGTAATGCTTTTGTTGAAACCAAAATAAAATAGGTTACAGTTGCTCTATGCAGTCACTTTGTGTTTATGTTTAAGGACAGCCAGGCATTATGCTGGAGGAAAATAATGTTATGATGACAGTATTAAAAGAGACTCTCCTCGGGGATCTTCCTTCTCTTTCTTTCCATTTGCATCTTTATCTTGTTTTTAGCTGTTCTGAGATCTCTCCGCTCTTGTGCGTCTCTCAAGAGGGAGTTGCTCTTATGCTAGCCTTGGTAGTCTGTTAGTAGCCTCCCAGTGGCCCACTACCATTTTTCTGCTCTTTTATAGTTATTCTTAGCCTCATCTCAGAGTACGATAGCTGGGCACACTTGACAGGAGTGCCCACGCACGGGTTGTCTAATGGGCAGGAGAGATATGAGGGCGGGAGAATAAGAGGAGCAAGAGATAGAGAAAGCAAGTAAGCTGTAGTGGATCTCAGAGAATAGCTTGGCTCATCATGCGGTTTGCTAATGTGCCTCTAGCTCCAATGGGAGCCACGATTAGAGCCGTTGGGGTTTCCCAGAGTACAGTACAGACCTCAGGGCTACAGCGTGACATGCAAAGCCACAGAAATGACCTTCCAAGAGCCTGATGCTCAGAAGCTTCCAGACCAGATTTCATGCTTGTTATGATTAATAACACACTACTCAAGCAACATCTACTATGTAATGTGCAAATATTCATGTTCTCTCTCCGTTTACCTTTTCAGTCTGTTCCTAGGGGTTATTTTTCTCTACGTAATGTTTATAATTTATTCAGAGCATGATGATGCTGCAGAAAAAAAATCTTATTAATAAAGAACAAAAAATACAACCTGAAGTTAAAGATTCAGTGTCTGTATTGATGGTCCTGACTCAAACCAACAAATGAATTTACCTGCATTTCATGAAATTAATGTATGCTATCAATCTTTAAAGATTTATTAGAATTTGGAGAATTTTCAATTCTGGACTTCTCACATGTGCTTACTGATATTTACCCACATAAGACATTAATGTTGTTGGATCTACTAGTGCTGAGCCTTTTCAGTAGTTTAGTTTGTATCCATTTTCTTTCATTTTTTAACTCCTGATGACCAAAGTTTTTAAAATACATAGATGGGGATCACCCTGGCTTACACTGAATGCCTGATTTTCTTCTTATTTTGTTTTTCTCTTGTCATTCTTTTTCTTCTCTTTGTAGAAACTACTAAGCTGTGTTAATTTTGGACTGTACTAGTTTACTTCAGACACTTATGTTACTTTGTCTCCCTACAGGGTATCAACATAGTGGGGCCCAGTAATGCAGAGCCCCCCCCTCGACCTCCTAGCCCAGCCATGTACCAGCTGGATATCATCCTAAAGAAAGGGAACAACCTGGCCATCCGAGATCGCACAGGTAGGTGCTCTGTTTAATTATCCTTTTACTAGAACAAGACCGAGGTTTATGTAGAGAGGCAGGTTTTACAGCTTCATGTTGCCCTTATCAAACCCACCAAAAGCTTCCCTATTCTGTCCTCTGTCCTCCTCCCTCATTTATTTGGTCACTGTTACATGGAACACTACACACAGATAAATTTTACCATCCTCAAAGAACTGAACTATTTATGTTTTTGTTTCATTTTTATTGTATCTTCTGTTCTATCTACTGCTTTAGGAGTCTCTCCCCAATTTTATATATGCCTCTTTTTGTCAATGTAATATTTCTTAGAGCGCTATTATTTTTATATTCTTTCACCTCCTCCTTTTTCATATTTCGGTTCTTTTCTTCTCTCTCTAAACTGTCTCCTCATGTAGGATTTTATTAAATCACACTTCTCTTTTGTGCAGCTCATTCTATTTTGTATGTGTGAAGTGAGATGGAATTACTAAGAATAATGTGGCACATTTCCTGTGCATCTAGACTTGAAAAGAATCCAGCTTTGGTTTAAGCTAGAGCGTTGTCATATTTTGAGCCAAAGCGATTGATGTGGTATGATCCCCCTGCATACTATGACAAAATCATGTTGTATTTCCCTTACGTAAACAGCATGATAGATGGCAATAAAGACAACACACAATAAAGTTGAAACAAATTCCACCATTGAAAGTTTATCTATCTATCTCTATGTACCATTATGAAATACATTATCTCATATTAAGCTACTCTGCTTAATAGGATTTGCTGCTTCTCCAGAGTTGTTGTATGATGGTGATTACACCACAAGTACAAGATAGCTTTATGCCTGCAGTGGAAGCTTTCTGAACGCAGCTCTCATACTGTACTTAAGCAGGTGATTATGTCTGGCATAGCTGAAGGGCCAGCCAGCAAAAACAAGCAAGGGCAGAGACTTTCTTATAAACTCTCTGAGATGGCAGTTTGGATTGTGATGGATGCAGAGGTCTCATTAGCGATTATAGCAGTCACCATGATGACAGATATGAATAAGTGTGGCTCTTTCCTGTACATTTTGCCTGACTACCTGTCCCTCCAGATAATAAGCAGTGAGGTGCAGAGCTCACCTTTCCTGTCCTGAACCCATCAAGACAGCTTATTAGAGAGAAGGCGAGACAGAGACACATAAATAATATGGTGGACTGAATTCAGTGTGAGCAACAATACCATTCAGTGTCGTAACACAAATTGCCCAAATTAGTTTGCCACACAGTACTCATACAGGTGTTATTCTGAATATGAATACAATACAACTTGATGCCAAACTTTAAAATGTACAGATACTGTCAGGTCATTTACATGTTGCTGCAGCTTTACCATAGGCGAGCGATGAAGAAGACTGATGTGGGATTGGTGGGATTTCCCATTAAGTCTCCCTTAACTAGGTATGTAGATTGTAGCAGAGCTGCCGGGTTGTCAAACAGAAGTAGTTTGCTGTGAGAGGCAATTTAGTTCTTCTGCCTATTGAGTCACTAAAAGCCCCGACATGAATTATAAATGATACAAATAGTTTTTAGTTTTGTCTGCAAAACATTTTGAAGCTACATTTTTTAAAGAAATACCCCTGAAATATGAAATATAATATATTCAGTGAACCTGTAAGTGAAACTAAAAACAACCACGCTGGAAATAACTGTTCAACATGCAGGCAGGTATACTAATCACTTCATTATTTCCCAAACTAGCGTGGCATCATACCAAGATACCCAAAACACTGCTTTTGCAGTACCTTGAAATATAAGTATCAATACAGATTTAAAAACCACTAAAACATTCATCATAAAACACTGGAATTATTTCTCTGACCAACATGTGGAATGGTATAAAAAGATCTATATATTAATTGTATTTTCAATACGTAATGGATACATTTAAGGGAGACTTAAGTGGAGTTTTACAAGAAGCTAACCAAAGCACACGGGTAACAAACCAATAAGATGGAATCCTTTGTCTTACATGGCAGCTCTGATGCATGCATCAAAGTGATGCATGCACCCAACGACTGGGGTGACTAATCAGACGAGGAGGGGGAGAGGGGCTCAGTGACAAGGGGCATCCGGTTTCACATTAGCACATTGTCTTCTCTTGATGTCCCTTCAGTCAAGTTCTAAATGATGGGAGCCTTTCTGTGCCTGAGCAAGGGAACAAAAGCAAGTGATGAACTGAAGCTGAAATGGAAAAGTCCTCACAGACAATTAAAGGATGCATTTCTACAACAAAATTCCCTCAGTTAGAGCAGGTGAAGGTAGTATTAAAGACAGTTAAACACCAGGAGTAAGAAATAAAATTCTGTCCAGCTGTTTAATTTGAAGCACTCCTCATTTTCTTTATTATAATTAATTATGGCAGATACTTCTTCATCCACTTATAATTAAACTGATAAAATAACCTTTCTATTTTTGACCACAACCTTCCCATAATGCAATAATCTAAATAATGATGAAAGAAGAAGATTCACAAACAAACAGCGTTCTTTTTCATAATAGACCCTCAGCAACCAACCTCTTCAATGTCATGTTACATTATGGGATACACATCACACTGGAAGCAAGCATTTCACACTCTAACTTAAAAGGAGGATATTCCTGAGTTGCAGAACAAAAAAATTAGAACAGAAAGTGAACATTTAGTGCTGGACCAAATGTACCCTCCATGTGTACTTTTTCAGACATGACACCTTTTTTCCAACAGTCTATGAAGCCTTAGTTATTTTCCTTCAACAATGGCTGAGCCCTTTATGGTCATTTTCTATAATCTTAAAGCACTAACCAGAGCAAGATTGCATGTTCATATCTCAACTGCAGTAGAAACACTATATGTAGAAGTTGTCCTATGATGACCTGATAAAGTAACAACTTCCAAATATGATTTCATCTGATTTGATGAAACTTCATTACATATTTTATTTATAAATGGGAGTGAACACTCCGATCCAAGCACTTTAATTAATTCAACGACATATGAAATACAACTCTCTCTTTGATGGCTGTAGAAAAGCCTCTGCTCCAGTTGCCGAGTGCAGTCACGTTCCTCGTAAAGCATTTTCAGCTCCTGCCCTCTTACTCTCTTGCACTCAGGCATTTATGCTTAGCATGCAGGTGCTGTCAATTAAAGTCTGTGAGGGTTCAGTGCTTACGGCAGAGCAAGGACACTGAATTTGGGTCAGAAATGCAGAGTAGGTATTGACATGACATACTGGAAGAGTAATGTATCATTATAGCAATGTGTCACCCTATCATAGTATTGTACTTTATTCACCCATCAGCCTTTACTGATGACTGTTTTTCACCACTGCTACCACATGAACCTTATTCTTCATCTTACCTGACTCTTTTGTTATTTTTGTTAAGGTTTTTTAGTGCTTTGTTCACTGTACATATATAAAGTATGTTAATATGCATGTATAGGTTGTATATCTATGGGTAAAACTGTATTTAGGATAGTTGCTGACAATAGGAACCTGATTACTCTTCATTTGTCTCCTTATGAGACAAGGTTGGTTGTTACCTAGCTGAGCCATCACAGTACAGAAATTTTCCTCATCCTCAGAAGACTGTGCAGACTTCCTGATAGGAATAACCTCTTCACTTGTCTGGTGTTAAATGAACAAGGAGTGTTTTTGATATGAACACAATAACTGTTGGCTTTGTCATCAGTTTTTCCTCAGTCTGTACAGAATCAAACCGCTTCACAATTTGTCATCAGGAGAGACAGCCACCAACACTGTGACATGGTTTAATACAATGACAGGATAACAAAAATATACATATTGGATATGTATGAATGAAGTAGAGGTGAAGTAAAACAATGTATTTTGCAGCTTTTTTGTAACAAGTTATGGCTTATACAGAGTAAGTGCCTACACTGATGTTATGGTTTCCCATCTAATCCTACCTCTATGCATTAATACCTAACACAACATATGCTTCTGCTGGTAAAACTGCCAAAAGAGAGAAATTCAATGCAAATTCTAACTGTCAAATAACCTTGCTTTGGATTTCACCTTATATGAGCAAGATATTGTTGTAGCCCTAGGGCCCTAACCCTGTCTTAGTTGTCACATATGATGAGCTACGAGTGGGTAAGTTTGCAGCTTTGTAGATGACCTCAGATTCAAACACACTGCCCTCCATCTCTACCTCTAGCTCCCTGTAGGTGAGGAACAGCAAGGTTGTCAATATCTGACACAACGTCCTCTCTTCTCATCTTGCGATGTGTGTGTGTGTGTGTGTGTGTGTATGTGTGAGAGAGTGAGAGAGAGAGTGAGAATCAGACAAAGGATGTAGAAGATGCATGCATATTCCTGCTTCAGCTAAATCTTTACACAACATTTTGAAATGCCTATCCAGCACTTCAGTTAGACAGTGGGTTTACCAGGAATGGAATAGCTCAACTCAGATTAAATTTCCCAGCACACTGAGCTTTGCTCGACTGGTAGATTTATGTATTCCACTTCTGTCATAGCACCTTTTCAAGATTCAGTCAATAAAGCTAAGGGGTGTTATGACAGTGCTTTATGTGGTTATGTGTAAAAAGCTATATAATGATATGCAAAAATAAATAATCAATGTTTAACTCCAGAGAGCTATAAAGATGCAGTTTTTAGTGTTAAAACATGACTAATTCCTCTGAATGGTATGTGTATTCGTATGCCATGAATATATAGTACCATTGTATATGTTTTTTTCAATTTATCTCCAAGGCCTATCCAGTAAAATGTTTACTTGGCCTCGCTAGATTTTGAAAGTCACCATAAATTCTAATTTTTGTAATACATTATGTGGTTGAATTGCCCTTCCTTGTGCTGATATCCGTCCTCTCAGGTTTACCACCACAACTTTTCCTGCTGCTCTTCACTCCTCGGTTTGCATGTAATGAAGGATAATTATTCAAATGCACCCAACAGGTGCTCAATTTGGTGACGGGTTGATGTTATTACCTGCAAAGCATTTCTGCTTGTTGCACCTCCACCATCCAGTTTTAAGACTGTTGTTGCTGTTTATTGTGCACATCTTAGTGGCCACATCACATGTTGATATAGCGTGAATTGGTAGCACCAGACTTTATATTTCAATCACTCTTTCAGTAGGTCTGTGACTGCAGCTGCCACAGAACAACTGTATATTGTCTGCCCAAACTTCTGATTGGTCGATCTACGCGCACTGGAATTCTTTCTCCTGACACTTGAAAAGAGACTGTGTCCACTTGGCTAACTTTATGGATTGAAAGGCTGTCAGACTTGGCAGGCTTTATTTTCATCCTGGCCTAGGACAGCAATTCTTCAAGTCTCTTGAGGAGCAGTGCTGTGCGTGCAGCTGTCTGCATTAGGCTTGTGATCATCCATGAAGCAACGCAGAGGTGGCGACCAGTGGTCAATCCTCTGGGCATTGTCCTCACGCCAGTCAAGATGACTTCAAAAGTAGCTGTGAATAGGATAGGTGAGATGGAATATGCTATTGCTCTTCCCCTGCCAAGTTGCTCCTAGTCAGTTGTGTAATCCTGCAGTGAGTGACAAATCTTCAAATCTGCATAGTTGCTCTCAGTGATGTTCTTGACACACACCGCTGGCACATGGAAGATATCCAAGGCAAAGCTTATTAGCTGATGCGGGATAGACCCATATACATTCATACATTCTCCAAGTTCAGCCATACAACATGAAGGTCCTTCTTGTCTCTCTTGGTGGACTTCATTTGATCCCAGATTAGTGTTGCATGCATTAGTGTCCCTAACCCTAACCCTAAACCAGGGACTCCAGCTTTCTGGCAGCTTGTGTCGATGTAGTTGTTTTGTTGTAGGAACTTGGTCATTCTCTTGGCAATCACAGAAAAGAAAATCTTTCCTTCCAGCATCGCCGGTATTGGCATTGCCACAGCTCTATGCCACTCAGCAGGAATACTCTGTTGTTTCCAAATCACCCTCATCAATTTCCATAGTTCTTTCAGGACTTGAGGGCATCTTTTGCAAGTTGTAGCACACACAAGTCATAAGGAACATTAGCATAAAAAGAAACTTATATCTTAATGATTAAATCACTTTATCAGTTTACATAATCCATGTCAGAAAAAGGCTTTAGACATACTTAGACAAAATATTCCCACAACTGATATAAATGTAGCTCCACATTATATATTTCTTCAGTAGAACAGATACCTGGTTATGTGTAACAATAGATGGATTTCTATCCCTACTGGAAACTATTTTTTTCCCCCTGAGACTGAGCAATGACTAGTTACATGGTTATATCCTGTACTAGAGTGTGTGCATGTTTAAAGGGCTAATATTAGAATGGAGATTTACAGTGATTAGTTGTGAGTTTTCAAACTACAGCGAGTCTAATTATCCTGTCTGCTGCACAACCATCTCTTAAGATGTGAAAACAGTGAGAGAGCCAAAGCTTGACACCACTGATGGCATATTGTCTTTTGTTTTATTTCAAGGCCCCTTCATTGCTTTCTCACCTTTCATATTATCCTCCCACGTGCTGTACAGTTGCCTGCTTTATTTCGGGTTTTGTTTATTCAGCACAGCTGTATGATGTTAGATACCATCTAACTGTGATGGTATTTCATACTTTCCAGCCAAACCATGTTGCACATTAGTGAAGGTTCATTAGGGGTAGATGTCATCAGAGGACAGGAAAGTAAACTCCTCAATATAAAGGAGATGCTTGCAAGTGTGTGATTGTGTGGAATTGCAATGAGGTAGACTCTCAACTCATCTGTCAGTATCCTGTAATGGAATGTCTTGTCTCTGCAGCTCTACACAATACATCCTCCAGAGCCGATTGCATTCTGGGTAATGGGTAACCCCAGTGCTGCAACCATCCGTCAGTCCTGACACTACACATAGGCCACGAACACACACACACACACTTGCAGACACACAAAGTGCCTACAATCTGTGGCTGTGTGCGAGCTTTTCCAGGTTTGCAGCTCGAGCATGACTGACTATTTTATGGGCAGCTTTACCTCATTTTTCTCCTCTCCTGTTCTTACATCTTATGACAAGCATCAGTAAGCTTCCTTCATGCCGTGGTTCTTAATAACAGCCTTTTTGACAGGCAGTGGGTTGGCCAACTCTGAATATGACCTCCTGCACTGTATATTAAGGAAGCAGTGAGTGCCAAGAATAAGAAAAATTTCAGTATGACCATTTAAAGGTTAATACTAGGGTTTATATGGTGGGATTTTATCTTCTTATAGTGAATTTTAGTCTCTTCTTCGACTTCGAGGGTGAGACAAAATCTTTTTTTTTTGTCTTTGTGTCCAGTTAAAAGGTTTATACTGAAATGTTAGATTAGCCATCTGTGAAGATTCTTCCAGGTCATTGTTATCCAAGGAGGGATGAACCAAGGGCAACTAGACTTTGTCGAAGATACTTGAAGACGTTTTGTTTCTCATCCAAGGGGCGTCTTCAGTTCTAACTGACTGGTTGGGACTCCAAGGACTGGTGGGGACTCCGAGGAACTCTGTGGAGTTATTATCAAGGTTGACACCACTTGGTTTGTAAGCACTACTAGCTGTTGTAACAACAATAATTAAGAGTTGTTGGAATCACTTGGGGCCAAGTGTAAATGACAGTTGTTGGAGTTGTCACATGAAGCCAGATGTAAATGGCTGTTAAGGAATGAATGAAAGGACAGTATTGTAGGTGGGTGATAAGTAGTGTTGTACACCTCCTCCCATGATGAGAAATAGTTTCTCTACTTTGAAGCAGATCACCTCCATCACTCCTCTCTCAAACCATCTGTCCTCCCTACCTAAAATATGCCCATTGGTGTCCTTGGAAGAGTGTCCCTTATCTTTCAGGTGCAGGTAAAGTGCTGACCTGAGGAGTTGGCCCTCATGTGTTGAGTCATGCATTTGCTTAATGGTTGTTTAATTTCCCTGATATACAAGCCTGTGCATTCCTCATTGCATTGGCCTGCATACACTAGAATGCTTTTCTTGTGTTTGGGTGTGAAGTCTTTTAGGTGGGCCAATTTCTTAGTGTGTTGCTGGGTTTGAAAAACACAGGGATGCAGTGTTTGTTGAAAATCATCCTGAGTTTCTCAGATAGTCCAGACACAAGGAATGGCAATGTTGTTGCGTTTATTCTTCTTTTCTTCACCACCCGCAGTGTTGCTGTTCTTCCCGGATCTTGTGGTTGTTTTTTGCAATGGTCCAGTTGGGGTGTCCAGAAGCTTTAATTGCATCCTTCAAGTGTTTGTGCTCCCTCTCTTGGGGCTGGGCATTTGTTGGTACATCATCAGCTGGTGGTGCAGGGTTCTGATAACTACTAGCTTATACTCTAGTGGGTGGTGAGAGTTAAAGAGTAAATATTGTTCTGTGTGTGTAGGTTTCCTGTATACTCCAGTGTTGGAGCACAGTCCAAAAAGGCCTAACTGTTGTTCCTGATGTCCTCTCATGTGAACTCGGTGTTACTGGCCTCTGAGTTAATGTGTTCTGTGAAGGCTTGTACTTCCGGGATTTTAATTTTGACCCATGTGTCGTCCACATTTCTAAACCAGTGGCTCAGTTAGCCCAACTTTGCTAAATAACTGAATTTCTTTGGGATCATCAGCAGATCCTCTCAAAAGAAGATACTGGAAATACAGTATATTTCCATTGCCAAAGGTTTTATATTTTGTGATTGTTATTCTAGAATTAGCAATTTTATTAGTTATAAGTACGAACAAACAGTACAATTATAAGAATATATACATTTCAATAAATTTTATGTAGAACTTTTTCAGGGTAGACTTGATATTACATGAAAAGCACGGGTGGAACTAATAACATTATTTATGGCTTAGTTCCAATAAGGGTCCATCTAAGTCTTTGCTGTGATGTAACTGTGACACTTAAATGTTATGTAGTCGTTATTAATTATTAATTACACCTGTGCTTTTCTTGCTGTCACATTTCAATATTTCTCCAGTGAAAAATGACTATTATTTGAAACTGCTGTTTTTACTGCCATGGCTTTCATAAACAGTAAGTGCATCAGATGTTTGTTAAATATTATCTAAGTGACAAGCAAAAGTGTTAAGCTCTGCCCTTAGGGTTAATGAAGCATTTCATAAATTGCTGAAAGGTGACACACCTCCGCTGTGTTAAGCCATTAATCTTTGTAAAAGTTAAACTGATATTTTAATGCATTTGAGTGGAGGTGCCACAGATCCTGTGGACATTTGTTAACTGATAACATAATCTCACTGCATCTTCAGCATACTTTTACTGCAAACAAACAGTCTTTAACTACCTGAAACATCGGTTCAGAGCTGCACTACAATGTGTTGTTGATCACAGGTACTGCATCTGTAAATTAGAAAACAGATCAGTGTGGTGCAGTGTGAAAGACCAAGCTCCTGGTATGTAATATAATACTACGACTACATGACAGTCTTGTTAACAGCAAGAATCTGTGTCACTCTTATTCTAATTTATGCTACTATTCCAGCCAATTCATAAGCAACATCTTGTATTTCTGTGCATTTGTGTCATACAGTATATGCACTGTTTTGTGTCTCTTCATACATTACTGTACATGAACTGAATCTTCTGTCACATGTCGTTTTCTATTGAAGTCAACTGCCTCACGAAGAATGAACTATATTTTGATGTATTTGAAATGTGAACAAAGTGGTTGTTTGCTGGACTGAAACAGCAATGAATTCATACTGACATTCTGCATTATTGATGGCTGTCTAATGCTATCAGCAGGTGGGTTGTCATCCATATTCATTGTATGTTTATACTCAAAATGCTATTAGTGAGTCTCAGATCTACTATACAAAGGCTTTACTTTAGTTGAAATAATATTTTTCCAACTTTCACCAATAAGGAATTACCAATAAGAATTTGTTATTTGTTTTTGTTTTTTTAAATTTTGCATTCAGTGTGTGTAGAGCTCTTCCTGCTACTTTTTGTGAGTGCTGTTACATGGTTTCTATTTTTGTATTTTTGGCTGTTTATGAAAAGATAATTATAATGTACAGACAAAAAATTCTTAGGGTCTGTTTTACTTCAGTAATATCCAAAACACTGAGTTAATCTTTTTTATCATGGAGTATAATACTTATTTTTAGTAGATGATATCACACTGTCCTCAGTGGGAATGTAATTACCTGCTCATATATTATCAGTTAATAATTCAGGACCGTTTGTCTGCCCTGTACTGACACAGAAAGCTATTGATCATGAATGTGTAATGAATATCTACAGACTGATGATGAAAATGAAGGAGCAGAATAATGAATTGTTCAGCATATCATTGTGAGGCCATTTGACAGAGAAGAGCTTTTTATTTCAGATATCTGTGGCTAACCACAACCCTGTATCGTTGTTGTCTTTCATCCTGCAGTCAGTAGCAAGTACCTTTGACAAAGATAGTGTCAAGTAGGTAATAGGTAGTTTTTTAAAATTATTTTGAACATTACCTTATTTGCATAGCGTATCTTTTTTCCAAATATGTTTTATAATGAAGTTCTTATACAGTATACAGTCAACATAAAATCACCAATATGGTGCAATTACCCACACACCGCCAAGCCCCTTCCTAAAACAAAACATAAAAAGGGGCGATCCAGCTCTTGCAATTACACAGGTCATAGGTTATGGTGGAAGTCCTTCACAGATGATGAGTAGCAGATAGCGAAAATCCCTGTAAAAAAAAACAAACAAACAAAAAAAACAATAAACAAATCCTTTACATAATTGAATTACTAACAGTTACAGACAGTATGGTAAGAGTAAAAATAGTGATATATATATATATATATACGCACACAAACACAAAATATAAGAGTAAATAGATAAATAAATTGAAAAAAAATGTAATACCTCTTAAAAAAACAAGAAAGGGCCCCCAAATTTGATAATATATAGCAAGTATCTAAGTAAGTTATCTTTTACAACATGCCTTATTCTTTCAATGTGGTGTATGTCAAGTAAGTTCATTTATCAACTGTGGGAATAACTTCTTTATCCCAGTTCAAAAGACACAGTTTCTTTCTATAATTAAATAATAAGAAAGAAGTTGTTGCGATTTATTCAATGTTGATATTGATTCCAATGTCCCCAAAGAGGATTTAAGTCAATATGTCTTTTAAATAATTTAGATATAATATTAAAGCGATATTAGTCCAATAATTATGTCATTTTGACCCACTGACAGAACTATGTTCAAAACCTGTTCTATTTTACATTTATCACAGCTGAGTGATGTATCAGGAAATATTTTACACAATTTTGTTTTGGAGTAGTGCAGTCTGTTAAATGAATTAATCCAAGTTAATCTTCTTGATACTTGATTGCCAAATTTCTTCTGTTATTTCAACTCCTAACTCTTTTTGCCATTCGTTTTTTAATGCAGACATAGAGGGGGACACATAATGGGTGTATATAATTCCTAAATTGTAAGAATCTAAAAAAGTGACTATATGGAAGCGTGAACTTCCGTTGTAGCTCATCTAATGAAGCAAATGTTCCATTTAAATATAAATCTCCAATTGTATATGTTCCTGAGTTTTTCCATTGACAGAATGCTTTATCCATTTGACAACGCTGGTGGAGAACAATATTTCTTAATTTTTCTCCAAATTGTGACGAATCTATGCATAATGCCCCTTGTACTATTTATTAACTAATCCCATTATATAGGAGAGAAAATAATGCAAACACATTTTGGGAAGATTATATAATAACATTATATTTTTCTGCTATTTCATAATCAGTTGTGGAAGTTAGCTTTAAAAAGATCAGATAATTCTGACTTGTGATAAGTTCAAATGCCGCATTACTTAGAACAGAAGTCTTTTTTAACTGAACAAATATTCATTTATGTTTGGACCAAATAATACTGTGGCCAGAAGATACCCCAGATTTATTAATTTTGTTCAGAATCAATGGAATATTGGTACCGGGTTTGGTAATGTAAAGTGTTAGGGGTATAATGGTACATGTATTCATCCCGAACTGCTCGGTACAAGATGTTTGGTTCAGTAAGCGATTGTCCTTGGATCAGTATGCTGACCAAACCAAAATAGTTTTTCACGTTTCACTAAACTTTATGATTCATTTTATGCTGCAGGGGTGTGGGGTTTTAAAGATGTCCCCAACAGTAATGCCATCCAGAAAAAGGTGCAGGACACTTAACAATTCAATCAATAAATCAATCAATATAATCCACTTACTCCAACGTGTGGAACAATAAATCTAGAGCACTAGATTTTTTTACGGTTCAATTTCATTCATATAGTACCAAATTGTGACAGAAGTTATCTCAGGGTACTTTTCACAGGACTAGACTGGACTCTTTAATTTAGAGACCCAACATCACCCCCATGAGCAAGCACTTGGCAACAGTGACAAGGAAAAACTCCTCTTTAACAGGAAGAAATCTCAAGCAGAACTGGACTCTAGGTGGGCAGCCATCTGCTTTGACTGGTTGGGTTGAGAGAGAAAAAAGGAGGGAGGGGAAGAAGGGGGAGAGAGACACAGAGAAGCATAATAACAACAATAATGATAATAACAACAAAAATAATAATAGAGATATGACTAGTAGCAATAAGGCGGGACACCCACAGACCATGCCACCATCCCCACAGTCTGGATTTTCCTGTGAGATGAGAAAGCACAAAAGCTCTGGGGAAGACGCCAAGTTAGAAACATGCATTAATGGTACATGAATGCGTACAGATGGCGAGGAGGAGAAGAAGAGAGGAACTCAGTGCATCATGGGAAGTCCCCTGGCAGTGTAGGCAGTAAACATTAATCAGTCAATCTATAGCAGCATAAGTAAGGGCTGATCCAAGGCGAGCCTGGCCGGCCCTAACTATAAGCTTTATCAAAAAGGAAAGTTTTAAGCCTACTCTTAAAGGTAGAGAGGGTGTCTACCCCCCAGACTGAAACTGGAAGATGGTTCCCAAACGAGAGGAGCCTGAGGCTCTGCCTCCCATTCTACTTTTGGAGACTGTAGGAACCACCAATAAACCTGCATTCTGGGAGTGCAGTGTTCTAGTGGGATAATAGGCTACTATGAGGTCTTTACAATGGTGCCTGACCATTAAGGACTTTGTAGGTGAGAAGAAGGATTTTAAATTCAGTTCTGGATTTTACAGGGAGACAATGCAAAGAAGCTAAATGGGAAAAATAATATCTCTTTTTCTAGTTTTAGTTAGTAAGCATGCAGCTGCATTCTGGACCAGCTGGAGAGTTTTTATAGACTTGTTAGGGCAGGCTGATAATAAGGAATCAGGACATGAAGGACATGTTCTGATCAAAGATAACTTCCAGATTCCGTCCAGTGGTGCTGGAGGTCAGGGCAATGCTAACCACAGTAGCTATATCATTAGATAATGTGTTTCTAAGGTGTTTAGGGCCAAGCATAATAACGCAGGTCATCCAGGTCTTTATGTCCTTAACGCATGGTTAAATGATTGGATTCATCTGGCTTCATTGATTAATATAACTAGGTAACGTCCACATAACAATGAAAATTTAGGGAGTGTTTCCGAATATTACCTAAAGGAAGCATATATGAGAGTTTCAGCATCCAGTGAAATAATAGTAAGGTTTTCACAATCAAACTTAAAATTTTACAGCATATTAATAAAAACATGCCTGAGGTTTGTGACAAGATCTTTCCAGTAATTAACCCAGTCTGATAGTTTATCAATTACTTCACTGTGTCTATTAGCTAAAATGTTAGCCAGGATTTTCTCATCTGCATTAAGAAATGAGATGGGTCAGTAACCCAGTAACGCTGGGTCTTTTTTGTGAATGATTGTTATAAAAAGTATGCCATTTTAATTGCTAGAGAAGTCTTCTTCTCAGCATTCATGTCCCAGAACTGGAGGACAAGAGTCATCCATTGTTTTGCCAGATTTTTTTTTTTTATCCAAGGTCAAGGCTTCATATCTGTCATTACTGTCAAGATTTCTGTCTGTTTAACTGCCTTGCTATCTCTCAGGACAATAAACTAGGCCACTGTTTGGCCTTACATGTGCATATGTTTATTTGTGTGACTGGTAGTGCTTATGACTCAATACATCTATTTCATTGAACTTGTGCATGAGTTAGTAATAAAGAGTAAGAGAGGTTGGAGGATGGTGGTGCTTTTGTCCATGGAAAGTCCACTTGTGTGTGTGTCTAGGTGTGTGAAATTAGTCCCTTACACATCACGCACAGACGGGAACAAAGTTCTTCATCCGCTTTATTAGTTC
Organism: Euthynnus affinis; assembly: GCA_029490765.1. Classification (NCBI taxonomy): domain Eukaryota; kingdom Metazoa; phylum Chordata; class Actinopteri; order Scombriformes; family Scombridae; genus Euthynnus; species Euthynnus affinis. The sequence goes on along the minus strand of CM055842.1, from coordinate 23,426,433 downwards.
TTCTTGTATGTGTGAAATAAATGAATCCTTAGTTATTGCTCTGAGGTTTCTCTGGAGCATAGGGAGACACACTTGCATGCCCTTGGACCGTTGCTGAATCACAGAGCAACACTGATGTCTAAATGGAAGCATTAGACTTGTCCAGATTAAGGCCTTGCTTTTTCATTTATAGTTTTTTAGCAACCCCTCTGCTACTAATGCCTCTCGTTAGAATTTCCACTGTTAACTACTCTACCCTCCACTGCTACCCAACATGATGGAGATGCATAGTCTGTTGCATCTTCAGGGAACCTATTTGCCGGTCAAAATGAGCAGAAAATAGGTCCTTTCACTGACAAGTTCTCATGGTTACCTGAAGGTCACTCTGCAGTTAACATAGCCATCCAAATGGCAACATCTTTTTTATTTTTGTTCCTTCATCAGATGTGCTCCTCAACCAACTGCTTTCGAGATTTCTCCCTCTGTGCCCTATACTGATGAGTTTCAGTGTTTCTGGTTGGACCCTAACAGAGTACTGGCCAATCTGGCCTAGACCAAATGCTGGCTATTGACCCCTCTATTGCTTCTTTGATAGTATCTCCAGATGAAGTCCTTTCACTAGATTCTCACTGTCCACACTCATGACAAGTTTCTATAGGAGTCAGGCTTCTATAGGTGTCAGGCTCCACTGTCAGATCAGACGTCACATGTATGACTTTGTTGGTATAATGTTTTGATTTACTTACTGTACTTGCCTTCTTCAGCCTACTTTCATTATACCAAGTCTATCAATTACATTTTCACTGCAGAGGATAAACAACAAGTTGAGACTTATTTTCAGTATACCGTGAGGCAAATCGTACCTACTGAAGATTAAGCAGGATGTCGGAAGATGCTCTGACAATATGTCAATGCCATAACTTTCTCTAAGTCCCTAGGGCAAGAAAGAAATCTACTGGAAGTTACAAAAGTGTGATGAGGCTTAATAAGGTCATTTAATTTAGAGAGCTAGAGGGGAGTGAAAGCAAATGAAGGAAAATGGTGAGATGGAGGACTGAGAGAATGCTGTTGTATGAAAGAGAAAATAGACTGAGAGAAGTGCAGTGGTTGTTTCAGATGTCATAACGCTCATGAGGTACAGTGACTACAGAAAATGTATTGTTTTTAAAGATCAAACCAAAAATATGCCTATATCACAATTATACACAATTGAGTCAATAAAGGTAAAAGCTTCTCCAGATCAAAGAAAACATTGTAATGAAATAACTCATTACGTAAAGATGGGTTGAACTCATGCATGTCCCTCAAGTGTTAGTTTATGTTGTACACAGATACACACTGCCTCCCATCGATGACAGCCGGTATGTTCCAGTGGAACAACACACTACCCAGAATTGTCTTTCATGCTGGTAATCAGCTTTATTATGCATATTGTGATATTTCCATGTGGGGATCATTGGCCCGTTTCTGTTTTAACCCTTTGTTTAAATCCTTCTTGGATTGTATACATTTGCTTTGTTCTAGTAAATAGTACCAACATTTCTAAATGTGATGTGTTTTACTGTATTTACACAGGTGTTATTCTTTAATCTTTTTAAAAAAATTCTAATGCAGAACCTGTACATAACATGTAGATACTGCTGTAACTTTTTACCTTTAGTTTTTCCAGTCAAATAATAGTGCACAGTCACACAAGTTATCTCAACACACATTACAAATGTAAATAAATTAGCAGTCCAGATGTATACAGTACCAGTCAAACGTTTGGACACATTTTCTCATTCAAGTTAATGGGAAGGTATGTCCAAACTTTTGACTGGTACTGTATGTAGACATACACACGTTCATACATTACATGTGCATGCATATTCACACACACATATTATAACTACACATGTTTACAAGAATCTGAAAGGAAAGGTACAGTAGTAAAAGGATTGCCTCATCACATTAGGTAAAAACAAGAAACATTACTCCAATGGCATAGTTAACTTGAATTAACTTTATTCATAGTGTAATTGAAGAGAGAGATGGGAGGGAGTAATCTAAGATACAGTGTTTACTATTTTCTCCAATGCGTTTGTTTCAGACTACCAAACCAAACTGTGTAAAACTGGACCATAGCTTTTCTTGAAACTGAAATTTTTTGAGCTTCTGAAAAAAATTTAATCTGTCATGAGCCAGTTTTATAATTATGTGAATGTGGCTTTCCCATTTATGGTTTGAAAAAATAATGGTGTCAATAAATTGAAACACTTTTGACCGGCAGTTTCGTACCCTCCCCTTTCTTGAAGTCGATCGTCTTTTTAGTCATCAGTCTCTTTAGTTCAGTCACTGCAGCAGCTCACAGTATCAGACACCTCCCTCTTATATACTGATTCATGTGACTTTGTTACTAACCCAATCACTGTAGTAACATTGGCAAATTTAAACATTTTAACTCAGTCATCATGCGTAATACAATCATTTAAGTATAAAGAATAGAGTCAGCAACAATGGGGAGACCCAATGTTAATTGTACAGTAAGTGGCTTAGAAAGGAAATTAATTTTAACCATTTGCTTCATGTCCTGTAAGTCAAGAATCCAGAAACACATGGCTTCTTTAGACAATAAATAGGTGGAGAATGAGCATTTTGTGTTTCTAAATCAATCAGATTTTTTAAATGTTTGTTTGCTCAAATACTTACCAATAACCTGCCAATTCAAAGGTGATAGAAGGTTACAATCATACATTTTGATTATTGGTAGTGGGGCTACCCTTTTCTTTATGGATTTTGGATCACAGATAGTTCTTTCCAGTTTGCTGCATTCTCAGGTGTCTGACAGGGCAGCTGGCTTACTGGCAGGCAGATGCAGTGAGCAGTATTTTTATGGTCTCTGCCCATTAGGTGTTCGCTAGAGATAAATGTGTGGTGGATTATGTTTTCAACTGCCTGTCAGGAAGACAGAGTGCAGCTTTCAAAAATAAGTCTATCAGGGGCTTTTAGATCTGCTTGTGTGCCACACCCAAAGCAAATTTACCTGCTGAGTATGCCACTGGGTCCTCTTACACACACGTTTATTTCTGCTCTCAGCTACTATTACACTGTTTTGTGGTCGGTTTCAGTATCATCATAGAAGATGAATAATATGACTCACACACTCGCACACTCACTCACCACCAGTCTGTGGACCCATGAGGTTCTTCCAGAAGGGAGGATAAGGGAGTTAACTAGCGTAAATGTCAAAATTCAGGAAAATCCTGGATTTTTGGTTCTAAGAACAGGGCTCACAGAAAAGTCCTTGTTCCAGAGACAGGATTTACTATGCCTATGTCTGTTCCTATGTTAATGTATGCCTTGAAATAACCTGGTATTATAAGTGGCAAATCAACTTTATCTTTACAACTGATGTTAGAATTAACATCAGTAATATTATTTGTTACAACCAGTGTTATCATCTTTCAACCGGGTTTCAACAGAAACTCTTTTTTTCTGACCGTCATTCCTTCAAAGTGAACTTGTGTATTTGAGGTCTGAGCAATAAAAACATGTTGAGTTTGAACTCTATTTTTTGATAGGTTGTGTTTTATTGGAGCACAAAATTTCTGTGTTTTGACCTGCTTTTGGTTTAAGTTAATTTGCCTGTTAACAAAGTGTTAACCCCAACATGCAAAGCTGAAAAAACAGACTTGAATCACTGAGTGTTGCATATCAAGTGTTGGGTGTATTTAGAAACTCATGGTACATACATTGTAGACATCATCATTTACTTTTTAGAGTGCTGTTAAATCTTCTAAACACAATTACAACCTTTTCAAAGAGTCTTTAGCCCACAAGCATCAGCACTAATGCCACTCAGTGGTAGAAGACAGAAAATCGCTTTTTGCTTTTCACAGCTACACTTCCCATACATACCTACGGCACTTACTTACTTTGCAGTTCATCAATGTGTGGCACATTGACTTCTTATTCCCACTCTCCCCTAACCCAGCACTTCCATCTGACAGCCTTCTGCCTGTAAGGTGGACAGCCATTCAGGGTGCACCAATCTATCAAACATACTGTCTCAAACCCCAACTGCTTTTAGGCATTTGTCAGCAGTCACTATTAATTCTTCTAAGGTCTATTGATCTTATAATACCTATTGCTTATTGACCTATCCAACCACCAGCTCTTATGTGGGACATACAATCACTTTCTTTCTTGATGGACTTTTTTTCCCCCAACTGTGGGGTATAAATGATATAAATGTCATATGATGGTTGATTTCCAAGAAAGCACCTCTGCCATCACTCCTCTGTGCTATTCCCACGCTTACTCATATTCAGCCACCACCCACCTACTGCACAGCACCAGCATTCTCCATTTCATACTTTTCAGCCTGTGTGTGTGTTTATGGCCCCATAAAGCTGGCACTGTGGGATGCAGAGGCTCAGAGCCAGTGGTGTGTGTCTGGGAAATATCGACTTGGTGGGACATAGAAAGAGAGAACAATTTTTGCCTCCATGGTGAAGTCAAGGACCACTTCTTTTTAGTCCTTGAGTCCTCTTTAGTTCTTTTACAAGGAATTATTTCCTGTTTATGTATTTCGTGCTTGAATTGTCTTTTCTATGTACTGTGCTATATGCTATAACGTCACAAACAGCAGACACAGTCTCAGATACTTCTAGCTGCCTCTCTTTTCTATCTGTGTTCCCTTGCTGCAGCTGTTCTGCAGTGATATGTCAAAGGCAACAGTGTGTAAAAGGGTGTGTGTGTGTGTGTGTGTGTGTGTGTGTGTGTTTCTAGTGTTTTTTCTGGCGTGCATTAGGGTGTTTTAGGTGTTTACATGTGAAGAAATTAACATTTTTTCCCAGAAGGCCAGTGTTAGTGCATACAGTATTTTGCCACTTTCACATCAGAGCTTGCTAGCAGCTGAGAATCAAGTCAGCGATTTTTACTTACACCAAGCAGATTTTGTGTTTAATATTGTCAATGACACACTTATACTAGATCCAAATGACAAGTTAATTATAATATTCCAGACAATTACTTAATCTTTATCAGAGGAACCATATCTTTTTACTCACATCTCTTGTAATTACAGAAGAACCCATGCCAGTCTTGCCATTAGTATTTTTTACTGCCTTTAATGAGCATCAGTCAAGACTTTGTATGATTATATATTTGAATTTGTTCCCCTTGAGATGATAAAGCAAGAGTCCCTCTAGAATTGACATTTGCAAACACTGAGAGAGCTCAGTCTTTTATCAACAAGTATCCTCCCTGTCAGCCTTGTCTACAACACAACCCTCATGGCCGTCTTACAAAACAGGGCAGATTATCATAACAGGTAAACAATATCTTTCAGGTTTATGGTTGCTTGTGATTTTCACAGCCAGTCAACATATGGTATATACTGCACTATAAGGTATAGTTTATATGTTCACTTACATTCTTGTTTTTTTCCCAGAGATGCTGGCAGAAAGTATAAACTACAGGCACAGATTGTTTTGAATTGTTTGACAATAGGATTACCTTCCCTCCCCTGCGATTTGCTTGGTAATCACTTTTGTCACAGGGGATGATAACATGACACTGATTTGAGACACACACTAACTAACAGATAAGTTCAGTGTATTGTTTCACTGGAGGTTACTGCTTATCATCTTTGCAATTACATGTATAAACACTGCAAGGAGTGATGAGATGAAAGGTACTGGGATCTATGGATGGAGGCGAAGATGGAGGGAATGACAACAGATAAAAGAGAGTACGATGTAGTACCTATTAAAATTTTGAAAGGGAGGAAAAGTTGTGACGTATTCTGCTTTTGCAGTTATATCCTGACCTTATAGCAGTCAGTCATATACAGCGAAAGTACATGTCAATAGGGGCGCCCCACCAGGGTACCCCTATTGACTTGTTTTTATCTATAATATTATCTTTTTGTTCATGTGCCTCTTTTTGCTTGTTATTGTTATATTTACATAAGTTTAATAGTGTTTTGAATGATGCTACAATTTGTGAATTTGTGGCAACCTAAAAGTTGCAGAAAGTGCAAATTGTAAAAAATGGCTGGTCAACCCTCTATTACTGTGTATCTCACCTACTGTACTAATATCACGTGCAGTATTTGTAACTCCCCCAATGCAAAACATTGTGGTCTCTTGGCACTACACTGTCCAAGGAGAAACATATTGCTCATATAAAATGAGCTCCCCTATTTAGCTTGTATGTACTTTATGTATGCGTGCATGTGCAGTAAATATGTATTTATATGAAATGTCTTTCATTAGTCTAGTCCAGCTCCCTTTGGCCATTTTATTTTTATCTGAATCTGGACGTGAACAGACTGCCAAGCCTGTAAACCTTATTATCTCCAAGACAAACATGGCTCTGAATGCAACCACTACCATTATGAATACTTCCCAGTCTGCTTAAATCTGTGTTGTTGCCTGTGATTTTTATTCAGATGCAGTAAACTTATGAAATTGTCTGCAGGACGGCATGTCATTGAGAAATTCAATTCAATTCAATTAATTTTACTTCATGGTCTCTATAATCCTTAAGTTGACCTTGATCTCTGCCTTTATGGTGTGCTTTTATCTGGTCTCTGCCTGTCAAACCAGTTGACTGATTCTGAAGTTCATGGACCTTTGGGAATAGGAGGGTAGAATAAGGCACAAATGTAACAGACAGGAGGATCAATGCCCATTTATCAGGGTAATAACATGTAGATTCAAAATGATTTACTTTGTCATGATGAATAGTGAATGCATAGAGACTATAATTCTAGACCTTTTAACCTGTTTGCATTTCACATACCTCACCAAATGTACAGTGTGAGTGTTACTGTGGGCCTTAGTGCATATTTGTGTCTACATTTGTGTATATTAGGTCAAGTGTTAATTTGTGCATACACTATTTTTATTTGTGAAATGTTTCTAAACATGCAGGCCTAATTCATATTCATTATTACATATCAATAAGAAAGACTAGTTTCACAATAGTCAGATTCCACCAAAATAACCTGCTACTTTTGTAGAATAATACAAATGTGAATCAATGGTCCCATCTAGTGGCCAAATGGAGGCACTGTATGGGACCAAGCTTCAATAGTAAAATTAGTCATCATATCAGTCACATGACACACCTATTACTCTCCTTAGGCCTTTAAAGCAGCGTGTGCCACTGTCTTTGTGTCCCTGGTTGTAAAAATGATTTGAGAGAAAGACAGTATTTTTGTATTTTTTTGATCATCAGCATGCAAGGCTAATTTGAATCACATTCCTAATTGTAGATACTACATAATACAGTTAGAAATGAGACCAGTCGAAGAAGATGATCTTAAACTTTCAATTTGACCCTAATGCTTTACCCTATGGATAGTTAAATACGTAGTTTATACCTTAATCCTGTGTGTCTAATGTCTTTCTCCCCAGGGACCAGTGACCCATATGTGAAGTTTAAGATTGCAGGGAAGGAGGTGTTCAGGAGTAAGACCATCCACAAGAACCTCAACCCAGTGTGGGAGGAGAGAGTCAGCCTTCTGGTGGAGACGCTGAGGGATCCGCTGTATGTCAAGGTACAGCAGTTAATCCTGAGCATCAGGTGTCATGCTGCTTTAATACAAATTGATGTTTTATTGAGGGACTATTAAGTCTCACTGGATATGAACACATAATATAAGCCTCCTTTTTAAGACAGTTACAACAATCAATGTGCAAATAATGTCAGAAGGCATTTGCAATGTGGTTTGTAAGGATCCTCTTTTTGCTGTTTATTGTGTCTCTGTAGGTTTTTGACTATGACTTTGGACTCCAGGATGATTTCATGGGCTCAGCATACCTCTACCTGGAGTCACTGGAGCACCAGAGGTCTCTTTATCTTTTTGCCTTGACTTAATTCCCTTTCCTTCCCTTTTTTCCTTTTCCATGAACATTTTCCTTATCCTCTATTCTCTCTCCTTGCTTTCTACTAAACCCTGTGATGTGTCAAGAAACAACAAATGTTCAGGTTTTAGGGATTGTTCAAGCAGCTGCCTCTCTTTTGCCTCCCTCTTGTGGCAGCTTTTGGAAACTCACCTTAAACCTCATGAAGCACATCAGGGTTATATTTGATTTTGACAGCACAGAGAAATATATGAAGAGGAATTTAATTTTGTGATTGCTGAAATTTTTTGATTACTTTAAGTCCAAAGGAAAGGCTTTTGCAGCAGTTTTCAGACCTTATCAGCTTGTCAGATGATCAGACACAGGGCAGAGCAAAGACTTTTTTAAACAAGAAAATAAAATTCTAAACATGTCTCACTTCCACAGTTTTAACTCTCCAAGCCCACATCATACCTTAAAATGTTGCCAGAAACCTCTTCTCTCTCAGAATCGAAAATCTAGTTTTTGAGATCTAAATCTTAAATGATAGGGAGAGCTGTCATGCACTCATTGACTAGTATACAATCTGTGTGTCTCCTCTCTCTCCCGTTTCTTAAAATCACAGATTATCTCTTCCTTCAAACACTGTGTTCACACATTATACATCCTCATGCTCGGCTAGTCCTGCTGCTAATCATGCTAATCATGTCACCGAGCTAGAAGCTTTGTTTTAGGCAAATCAGTTTCTCCTCAACAAAATGTTAGTTTGTGCTTTATGCTTCAGGGATCTTTGCTGGCTCAGTGGTTCAACCCTCATGGTCAGTTTCCCTGTTAAATCACTGGGTTCTGAGTTTGATACTCGCTCAGTACATTTTGTTTATGAAAAAAGATGCTTTATATGTTTATTATGTACCATCATTCAATCATCATGATCATCATTCAATGCGACTCCAGTGCCCTTTAATATTCTATTATAAGAAGGACTTCAACCCTTATTATTTATACAATTAAAAGTCTAAATATGAAAATCTGATTTTGCTTACAGTTTGCTGTGTCACATGTAACTGTAGTGCTGTCTTAAAAACAATAGGTTGTAGGTTTGATACCTCCTGCAGTCAACATTAGTCTTTCAATGCAATTCAGCCTCCAGCAATGCAGCACAATCAACTTCAGCTTTCAGCATAGTAGTTACCACAAGTCATTTATATTCTGCTTTATAGAGATACTGACGTCTATTAACTTTTATCATTTTGTCATCCACAAACTTATCACCTAATCTCTTTTATGTCATAAATCACCCTGCAAGGTTAGGTGTCACAGTTTGTCACAGGTGTCAATGTGAATATCTCAGTAGGAAAAAAAAACCCTGTAACACTGTTCAATGTCTTCACTTGATGCACTTTTTCCCTTAGAAAGCTGTGGAACATTTTGCTACATTTCCATTCTAGTTCAGTAGAACTAGATTATCTTGTGTTTTTCTAGTGTTACCAATGTAACCAAGCACTGAACAGCACCACAGAGCATTCCTAACTTTTGCTGTTGTTTACTGTTAATCCTGTTATAAACACATGTCAGTCAGTTAGGGAGTAATAGCAACTTTCATTATTGTGTTCTGAGTTTTGGTGGAAGGTGCCTATTTTTAAAAAAACAATTTGGATTAGGGATTGTGACTTTGAACCATTCAGAATTGTCAAGATCAGGCCTGAATTTACCTAAACTCACAACACTTTTGTTAATACTGTGCACTCTCGTTATTAGTAATTACATGCCTTGCTGTTACCTTAATAATTACCTGGTTTATGCATAATTTAGGATTGTTGGCTCGGCTGACTGATTGTTGTTGTTGTTACTCACTGAAACAGCAGGTAGCAGAATATAGTAATCAGTTAGTGGAGCAGCTTACCTCAGTGCTCAACATCCATTGAATCAGACTTTGACAGACTAAATATATGTCTTCAGTCTGTGTTAAGATGACTGGGTTTTTCATATCTGCATGCATTTATTTATGTACATGAATGTGGAATCAATACACTGTATGGCTATGAACGTACAGTATTTGTATAGTATGGCTTTTTACGTGAACCTGTGCCTCCCTGTAGGACATTGGATGTGACACTGGACCTGAAGGACCCGCAGTACCCTGAACATAACCTGGGCAGCCTGGAACTAGCTGTCACACTGTCACCGAAGGAGGGAGACATGAGGGATGCTGTAAGAAAATTAAATAATTTCTCAGTCAGATTACTCATTAATCTCTTTTTCTGTCACTCTTCCTGCAAACACTAGTTTTCCTTCTCATTAAGAGGAATCATACCTCCCTTTCTAACTTGCCCCACTGTATATAATCTTTGACATGTTACACCAAGATAAGGAATAATATGCCTGATATTATAGCTAAATATAGAAAACCTGACAAATTAAGTCTAGCATAACTGCTTTTTTGGTAAGAAACCAAACAAATCAATTTAAGTTTTATAATATACTTAATCAAAGTTCAGCAACGGTGTTATTTTAGTTTAAGTGAACTCTGTCCTCGTACATCAGGAACTCAGGCAGGCCGTGTTGAACTGGAATGTGCTGGCTTCATTCATCCTCAGTTACTGGAAACTCTTCAACTCAGCAAATACATATGCATAAACACAAGTGTAATTAATATGTTCTGTGGAAAAGTTCCATGTTCAAAGAGCACTGGATTCTCTTTCCTAATTATGTTGGCTGGTGCCTCTGCGGACGTGCTCGATGTTTCAGAGTTGCATTTATTTCTGTTCAATTATTTGTTTGGTTAATTGGACCCCTGCATGCTCAATTCGGAACAAGGCAGAGTCATGGGGGAAATATTTTATTCCTTTTGATCTGATGTCTTAATTCTGCTGCTTATTTAGTACTGTAGTTCAGAGAGTCCACATTTGACAGAACAAATAAACTCTATTTAGGTTAAGCATCATTTTAGATTTCTCCAACTGTGAAGAAAATGAGTACAAGGTTATACTAGTGCATTCTAAATGACACTCTATTGCCACCTACTGGTATGGTAAGGGAAGAATAATCAACCTCTTATCTACTTTTAAATTAATCTTCCGTTAAACTGCTAATAATGTGGTCATTGTAATAATCGTGCAGTATCAACAGTGTTTCTGTACACAAAGATCTGCTCTATACAGTGCTTATTTGTTTTGGAATGACATTGGAAATTGGACATTATGTGAGTGTATTTGTGCACATGTAAATAGTCCTCTTGGGTAATGATTATTTTTATATTTGAAACTTTGAAAGAACAATTGTTTCTCAAAGTGTCATTATTGGACCTGATCAAAGAAGTAAAAACCAAGCAAAGCGAGCATGCAAGCACTTTCATTTTCAGTTGCTGTCTCTCTTTGGGTCTAGGAATGGAAATGCACTTTGTGAAAGTATCAAGTATAAAAATGATGGTTATACAGTATGAGAGACACAAACTGCATCTAATGTATACGTACATCTTTATCTGTACATGTGTGCGCATGTGTGCGTATGCAAATACATAACACCATATGACAAGTAAGAGCGCTTCTTATACACTTCCTGCTTACTTAACTTGCATGAATGACAACTGCCCCACTCCTTATCTAACCCTCCCTTGCACCAGGCCAGGGCTAACATCTGATCTTCATACACCCCATGCCCTTTAACCTCTGACCCTGCAGCTCTAAGTGGGAGACAGTGGGGGGTGCTCTGTAACCGCTTTGTCTCATTTACAGACCATGCTTTTGAGAAGGAACTGGAAACGATCTAGTAAGGTAAACTAAAACAGCATGTAACTCCCCCACCCGCAAACTTCCAACTGTACTGTAACCCCACTATCGACTGCACTGCACCTCACCTATCCTGCACTCTTCACTGGTGTCCTGGTACATGGATGGAGTCTCCCTGGCCCTCTCCTTTCCTCTCTCCTTTTCCTCCTCCCACAGTGGTATTAGCAGTTTTCTTTCTTTATCAGTTCTTTGGTTCTCATTGTCACCAGCTTATTTTCCACAGGCTGCAATATAGCACCAAAACACCTGTTTTTACATCACCTGAGGGCATGTAAACTTTTGGATGTGCCACCACACCTGTACGTATTTACAAGTGTGAAGGCAAGACAAAAATTATAGAAATAGACACCAAGGGTGGAAGTAATAGATTACAGTGATTTTTGTTGTATTTTATAATCCATTTTAGATGATGTTTTCAAACATATCTAGTATTTTCAGCTTTGTCCTTTTCAGTAGTTTAAAATTGCAATGCTTCTGCTTAACTTGAGCCCCAAATACAACATATTCATACTTCTTCCACCTTTGATCTGCACAGTGTATTGCAGCTGTTGTGTGAGAAAATAAAGCAATTGGTTTGCTTTTAGGGGTTTTTAAAGAGTCCTGTACAGCAAATCAACTGCGCAATAAGAGTGCCTGTTGACTTTTGACTCTGTTTAATGACTCTTAGACCCCTTTACATCAAGTGGAAACCCTTGGAGTTCACATTCTTTTAAGTTCCCATCTTGCCATACATAAAAGACTGCTACCTTTTGGTTTATTTATTTCTTATTCTTGTGGGCTGTCAAGTTGAACAGAGAGCATGCTGGTTGAGGATCTGCTTCTTCTCATTGGCTCATGCATGTAGCACCTATCTTGTTTTTTTATCGGAACAATTTAGTACACATAAATTGATTTACTTACATAAGTTTGCTAATAATTCCCATTTACTGCAGTAATTTGGTATCTTTTCCTGTGCTGTTTAAAAATTGCCATTGAAAAGGAAACAGTGGCTGAGTCTGGAAATTCACTTTTACTTTCAGTCAATCTCCTAAATTGCACCTAGAGGTACCCACTTTTCCTTAACTAACAGTAAAAAGTTTGATAACCACCAAGAGACACAGATACATATTTGAAGTGTGCTTGGTTGGAGCTGGGCAGACGTCCTGCTGTATCGCGCTTCCCCAAATCAAGCCTTTGAAGCCTCCAAACTGGGCCACCCCGCCTGTGACTCGGGAATGAGCTCAAACACTAACTAACTAGCTAGTGTGCTACCCAACCAAAAAGGCGCTGCTCCTGAGTCCCTCCCTGCCTTCATGCTCGACTGCTTACAGTACACAGTTATTTTTACACAACCACTTCTTTTTAATGAAGCATCTATGAGTGTTGAACCCACAGTAGAAGATACAAACTATTAAAGAAGTAGTTTGAGACAATAATTATGAGTCAGAGGCATATTAAATCCAGGTCTCTCTAACTTCAGCACCAGGCAAAATGCTTATTTTGGCACTTCAAACGTTTTTCTCCATCCAAAGAGCTGACAAAAGTTGAACCGTGTATTAGTTCTTAAATTTAACGTGCTGTAAAACTTTCAGCCTCTGAACATCTCCGTGCATGATCTCTCTCCTGCTGTGCTCTGGCAGAGGGATATGGACTTCCAATCCAAATAGCCCATGGTTTTTCTGTAACAAGAAATATGTAGCAACAAAACAAGGAAACAATTAGGATTGTGCTCGAGTAGGATATAATGGCGACCTCTCATCATTAGCATACAGTGTGTTAGCAGCAAGTGAACAGGAGAAATGAAAGAGGTGGGAGTTTCTGTATGGGAGGTTGGCTGTATTGCAGGGGGCCATTCGCATTGTTTAATGTCTGGAGAATGGAAATTAAGAGGCTCCGTCTCCAGATCAAAGGCCTGCGCTTGCAAGGCAGGGTTTGTTCAGAGTTTAATGAAATTCACCCACAAAACAAAAGCTATGCTAATAAATTCTCCCTAACGAGGAAGGAGGAGAGAGAAAGGCAGAGAGGGAGTGAGAGAGGGGTGTATTTGTTTGACAAATAAATACCCTGCTCTTTGTTTTAGTGAAGGATACTGACATGATTCAAAGAGAGGTTAAATAGGCCTGTAAGTGGTGAGAAAACTGTTGGAAAAAATAGACTTAAATATGTAATAAAATCATCAATCTGAATTTGCAGTGCTGTCAACTTACAGTATGGCCAGATGGAATAAGTAATGTTCAGAGTTGGGCTGCTTCTCAGTAGTCTGCCCATTTTTGGATAAGTCACTTGCCTCCCAGTTACTTATTATATTCATAATTTTTTCCCCCAGTTTTCAAGTATATATTCTGGTGCAGACTTTGAACAGTTTCTCCTACAATGTAGGAAATGACACTCATAAAAGACAGAAAGAGAGAACAGTACATGTTCTTCATTTTTCAACATAGGCACACAAAATACTACTACATAACATTGTTACACAGTGTTATGTAGTAGCATCCTCTAGAAATCATTCAGGATTCAAAACAGTTACTGACTGAATAGTAGGATACCCTGTCTTGTCATTCGGTGACGATCTGGCATGTCAGGTGAGCTCAGACCTCAGGGGTAAATTGTGTTGAATTATCTCATTTTGTGTTCCAATGTTATCATTCATGTTTTGCCTGCTCATTTCTTTGTTGTCTTGATGTATTTTGGTGTGTTATTCCTGGTTATTTTCTGGTTTACAACATTTATATATGCCTAAAAGTTCTATCTTACAGTCAATTAATGTACGTATGTATGTGTGTGTGTGTGGGGGTATGTGGGTGTGTGGGTGTTTGTGTACATGCATGTGTCCGTATGCACGTCTCTGTGTGTAAATGTTTCTGTGAATGTGTGTTTACTCATTGCAGTATCAGAGTATGCGTCTGTCAGATGTGCACAGAAAAGCCCAGCTGTGGCGAGGTATAGTCAGCATCAGTCTGATTGAAGGTCGTGGCCTCCAGCCCATGGATGCCAACGGCCTCAGCGACCCTTACGTCAAATTCAGGATGGGGCACCAAAAGTACAAGAGCAAGGTAAACGCACTCCTTCTAGAGAATATTTTCTTCATTTGCCTGTCATCACCATATTCAGTACATAATGGAACTATTGAGTCAGGCCCGCAGAATAATACAATTCTTATGAAAGACAAATTTAGGTATGTTTATTTGAACATTTCAACACAGCTAAAATTTTCCATGAACTATGTACAAGGATATTTTTTCTCTTCAGATGGACTATTTCTGTATTAAGAAAAGTATTTGCTTCCTCACTATTCTTGCTTCTACAGTAAACGTACAGTGAATAAAAATTCCTAATCACTTTGCACATCTTAGGCACCTCTTCCTCTTCACTGTCTACCTGTGGAAACAGTCCAAAAAGCTTTTTATCCCAATTTATTCTGGACTTCACTTATCAGGAAGATGTAATAAATCACCTTTCTGTGTGTTTTTTTTTTTTTTTTTTTGTTTTTTTTTTACAAAATGTAGCTCTTTCACTGTCTTGTAAATCTACAACTGATGACTTTGGGTCCATACAGTCTATGAACCGTGCATTTCATTAGCTGACAAATGTCATATAAAATACTCAGACACAAACAATGTATTTCCTTCTGTTGTCCACTCAGACAATTCCCAAAACACTGAATCCTCAGTGGAGAGAGCAGTTTGACTTCCACCTGTATGAGGAGCATGGAGGCTATGTGGATATTACAGTCTGGGACAAAGATGCTGGCAAGAAGGATGACTTCATGGGAAGGTAAAGGGATCTCTTTCAGTCTTTCTCTATATAAATATATCTCAGTCTTCTGTAAGATCATATAGGTAGAACAGCTTACCAAAATGAATGACTTAATACAGGTCCTATTAAGCAGGAGGACTGCATAATGACAGTATTACCAGTAATATTAGTTCAAAATGGCAAAGTGTCATTTTTCCAGATTTACTCATTTTTTACCTCCTGTTCAATATCCAGTTGATTAGTGCAAAGTGTCCAGTCCTTTGAAAATTGAAACCCTGGCTAGATATTAGGCCATTTCCTGTTGAAATGAATTTTTCATAGTTTTTCACCAGCATGAAGGCACTTGAGGAAGCCTTGCTTTGAACTCTTTGACCCTAGTCCAATAATTACTATTGGCCTGCCTTGATATTAGCTGGAGATATATTAAGGACATGCCAGAAAATCAATCCAGCCAAGAGAAGATGCTCTCAAGTGCCTACTTAAAGGTAATAATTGTGTCAGCTTTGGCCAAGTTGTCTGCAGTTGCTTACTGTATATCCTACACACATGACTCTTGCTATGTGTATGGCATTGTTAAGGTGTTGCTATTGCTCAGTTGCAATGTGCAATATAAGTTTTTTGTGATGAGATGATAACTTTTTTTATAGTTATGACAGTACTTTACAGGCAATTTTCCTGCGAACTTTATTCCCAAAATGACAAGAGGAGCATTTCTTTAAGTGTAGTCTTCATTTTCTCATCTGTAGCTTTGCTCAGTTTCCTCTTTTATCAGCCTATATTCCCGTAAAGTCAACTTCCCCACAAAATATATATACGATACGCTATTGCTGTAATTCTGTGTATTTGTGTGCTTTAGGTGTACAATCGACCTATCGCTTCTCAGTAAAGAACACACACACAAGTTGGACCTGCCGCTGGAGGAATGCGAAGGTGTGCTGGTGCTGCTGGTCACACTCACTGCATCCGCCGCCGTTTCCATCTCAGACCTGTCAGTCAACATGCTGGACGACCCGCATGAGAGACACCATATCATGCAGAGATATGTGAGTTCGTATTATTATAAGAATGGCTTCACTTTGTGTGAATGAGTTTAGGATAAAATAGATTACATTGAGTGAGCATAGGTGAGAGGAAGGTACTCAGAGTGGAGGAGTCAACTGAAAGACCTTGCTGTAGCTTTTAAAAGGTGTCAAGCCTACCCAGTAAAACTGTGTTGTCGACTGCACTCTTCCAAAATGCTATAGAAAATGATAGAAGATAAAATCAGAAAAAAGTGTAATGTAACTACATAATGACCAGGATGATACAGTTCATTTAATCTTTCATGGAGTACTCAAAATCCATGTGCCTATCTGATTTTCTTTCCTTCACATCAACAGCAAATATTACACATGAGTAAGCCGAACCTCATGCAGTTACCCCTTCCTTACTGACTGTCCATCCACCTTGCACTGAGGTGTCTTGCTTGAATTGATGGGTGTGTGATGCACGTCGAAATGTCCAAGTTATAAAGACAATCATTATTGTGTCTTTTGTGTCATGAATCACCCTGACGTGTCGAAGAACAGCTCGCTCACACATTCATCGTCAGACTTCTGATTGTTATAAAGTCACAGTTTATTCAAATATTCTGAAGAATCGCACTTATTTATCAAAAGGAGTATCTTTTTTTCCACAAGTAAATGTGCTGAGATACGACAAGAAAATCCACTAGGCAAGATTTGAAGTTAGAAGATGTTGAGAGCAAAGGAAAAGATGAGATGCACAGAGGGAAAGAAATGGAGGGGTTGAGAGGTCAGGGAAGGAGAAGGGAGATCAAAAGTCTATAACAGGCAGCGCTGAGATGAGCTGATGGGAATAACTGTTTGGAGGATACAGGCTGGTTTGTTTGCATCAGCATCCTACAGAGATTTGTGCGTATTCATTTATGATTAATGCATGTGGGCTCAGTTATTTGTGTGTAAAATGGCCTGGCTTGTTATGCTGTTGTCATTGATTTGAGCTTAGTTTTAGAGTGAGAAAGAAAGCGAGAGCCCTGAGGCCCCATCTGCTCCAGAGGCCCTCCACTCAACACAATGGTTTCAGCCTATGTCTTTGTCTTAGCCTAGTTAACCCTTCACACCCTGTCATCCTAACTCCTTACCACAAAGACACACTCACACATCACTCACACACACACGCTCGCGCACCCACTTTCAGTAGATTTCATTGACATGCAGCACTTCTCTACACATCAACCGAATATCATGGAGTGTTATCACTCGATGCTGCAG
This sequence comes from Euthynnus affinis, assembly GCA_029490765.1. Classification (NCBI taxonomy): domain Eukaryota; kingdom Metazoa; phylum Chordata; class Actinopteri; order Scombriformes; family Scombridae; genus Euthynnus; species Euthynnus affinis. The sequence goes on along the minus strand of CM055842.1, from coordinate 23,408,823 downwards.
TCATGTTAGCTTGCAGTTATGACTTATTTTAAGAGAAAAATGTAAGATATTGGAAACTTGCTGCTTTCATTTTGAAGATTGACTTAAGAGCAAAATAGAGAAAATGGAGCAACGTATTTTATTATTACTGCACCTTTTTTCGGAGCATAGTTGAAACCTATGTGTGTTTGTGTGTGAGCATATGCTGTGTGTGCCTGTTCACATGCTTTACAATAAGTAGCTGTTTGTGTTTGTGTGAGAATCGGTGTGATTATGGGATGTGCTCTAATTTCAGTTAACGGTACGTCCCAGCTGGTGTGTGTTTGCGTCTTCCAATGTGTGCGTAAGCACCAGCGGCGAGACTCCACAGGCCGAACACGGGTGCCACGACCTAAATAACCGTGGCGGTGCCTTATTGGCTAGCCACAGGAGGTCGACCACTCTCCTCCGCCTTGCAGCAACCACCCAAGATCAGAGGGGGGAGCTCTAGGACCGAGACACACACACGCTGTGCCTCTCCTCACAGTCACAAAATGAGGGCAGGGAGCGTGAGTGTATGTGTGTGTTTGTGTGTATGTGTGTAATAGGGGGCGAGAGGTAAAGGGTGAGGGTTGCACCGGGAAGGGAAGGCGTGTAAAATGAAAAGAAAAAGCTATTTCACCTCTCTCACAACTCGTGCAGACCCCGTTTTTCTGCTCGGCTGAAGGCGAGACATTTTCCTCCCATCGCCTACTTCTTTTTCCTGCCTCTTTCCCTCTCCTGCACTCCCCATCTCTGTCCCGCTCTCCCAGCAACATCAGCTCTTTGTCTGTCACCACTGTGGCCCTCCCGTTAGATGAAGGGATGGAGAGATAGAGGGTGAAAGAAGGTGGGGGGTTGCAAATGGAGGGGCACAGTGGGGTCGGTTTGAAGACTTGAATGGTCTCTACCTATTAACATATTCCTTTTCTCCAGACTGGCCGTCTTTCAGTTGGAGAATTTAATAAAGATGTACCTTATCAAAGAGCACTGATAAGACCAAGTACCACCACTAATATATAACAGTGCTGCTCAAAGCCCACTAATCTGCCCAGTGTGTGTGCATGTGCCAGTGAAGGTGTATGTTATTGTGCTCGGGCACATTTTTACTGGCTGGTTTTATCAGCTAGAAATCAGCTGTCCAACACAAGCCTGCACAAAGCATCCACTACTGCTAATCACACACGGGCACACACATACAGACACATGCAAAAACAGTACCTACCTGCGACAGCTATCTAATAAAAAGAGAGGGGTTGGCAGAGCAATACAAGTACCATGCTGTCATCATCACAGCTTTAAAGAGCAGACATCTTCACAAATAGGATGAAGAAGAGAAGACAATTGAAACCCTTTGCATGTCTCAGCTTTCAGCCGTACGGCCCACCCTGCTCGTCATGAAAACACATACACGAGATTACTTTGAGCTAGTGAGGTGTGTAGCGGTGGATTGCAAAGTATGGATATTGTAAAAAAAAACTAAAAAACAAACAAAAAAACCCACATACATTCACCTACATGCATGCACACTCATTTTAATAACCTAGGTTTCTGTGACGACATTACTAATTTTAAATCCTAGAGCTGTCCTTGTTGTCACTCTCTCTCATACACCATACCTCACATAGTGTCAGTGAGGTCATGGTGCTGCAGTTGGCAGGTGTTTTTTCCTCATCCCAATTTGTGGCCATTGAAGAAAGCAGATAATAGATACCTGAGTGCTGGGTTCTGATGCTGGCGCCTAGCTCATTAATGTCTCTCTCATTCTAGCTGTTCTGCATTGTGACATACTGTGTGTATGTGTGTATGTATACCAGGTTTATTTGTGCCTGTGTACACTTGCATGTGCGCGTGTGAATGAGTACACATGAATTTTTACTGCAAACTACTTTGAATGCAGCTGACGGCAGAGCTATATGCAACACGGTACAATACACTCACTTAGTGACAACTGCCTTAGATGTACTATTGCTCACTATAACCTTTCCTTCATCCCTAATTACTGTTTCCCAGAAGTAGAGAGGGACAGAAGGAGAGAGGGAAAAGGAGAGGAAGAGATTTATGTATTATGATGGCAAAGGAGCACACACACTAATGGCTCTTAATGGGCCTGAGGTGGCCGTAAGATGGGTGGATGAGAGAAGGAGGACGTGGTGACCTCTGCTGAAGTGGTAGCACTTCACCACCCACCCCCATGTATTTGCACACGCACATATACACACATGCAGTACCTCTCCCACCCTCTCTGGTGCACTGCTCTAAGGTGAGGATAAAGGACACAACCTGGACAGGAAGTCAGATAAGGGGCTGCAGTAAAGTGTGGAAAAAAGTAAACTTTGAGACAAACTTTAAGCGACAGTGCTTATATGTCTGAAATCCTATATACTGTATACAAATTCAGTATACTCAAACCAGACAATATGCACACTAAATACAGTTGATTTTTGAGTTTGCTGTGGGTGGACACTATTGTCCTGCAATATGCTGCAGAAACGGATGATATAACATCTGTTGTGTAAAGTTTTGTGTCATTTTCTTTTAGTTGGAGGCATCTAGAAGGCTTCATTTGTTGTGTATTAACTGCAAAAACTATAATGTGATCAGATGTTAGCATTTGGTTTGTATCTGAACATTTCAGTCATTTGATTAAATGTCCCCTGAACTGAGCTGCTGGTAGGCAGATGTTCTGTGTGTGTGTGTGTGTGTGTGTGTGTGTGTGTGTGTGTATGAAATGTTACTTGCAGCTCTGATGAAAGGTGACACGATGCAAAGATGACAGCGATTCATAAGCCTATGCCGACTCTAATTCGTCTGTGTGTCTGTGTAGTGTGACAGAGATGGGAAGAAGAAAACGTCACAGTGACAGTGTCTGTCAATCACAGACAGGGCGAGGGTTTGTCTTATGAAAGCAAACGCTGTCCTTCCATCTCTCTCTTTGCTCTTCTGTTCCTCCCTCCTTTTATCTACTTATCCTCTTTCCTCACCTGCGTGCTGCTGAACCCCGTAAGACCTGATGTGTGTGTGGGAAGGGGTAAATGAGGGAGTGGGGGTTGGTCTTGGCCTCCCTTTATCTCTTTTTCTCTCTACCTGTCTGTCTCGCCATCTATTGCCGGCTATCTTTCTGATGAGTATTCAAATTCTTGTGGAGGATGGGTTTGTTTTCTCCACCAATTGTGGATCGAGACTGAACCCTAAATGTCCCCTCAGGGAGTCAGTATGGTGGGAGGAAGGGTTGGCTTGTGGAGGATGGGTTGGAAGGTGAAAGAATATCTTTGCATCCATACATTAAAAAAATAATAATTTTGTCTCATTTTTTTGTTAGTTGTCTTTGCCATTTTGTGTTTTTATATATGAATATTGAATATGGACCTTTATGATACAAGAGCCAATACCATATCTGAATTTTCTTATGATACCAAAAGATCCTTTTTTCAGTGCCTTAATTTGAAAAATATAAACAGGTTTCTCTATTAAAAGACTTTTTCATTTAACAAAAGAAGACAAACTTCTCAAATGTTAAATGTCATCCAAACACAAGAATAATAAAATACAGTCCAATTTTTTTTATTCAAAGACATCTAAATATATGTAAATACACTGACATAGTTTTCCCACAAAAGTTCAATTACCTTGTTATAAATTCTTAAAAATTAGTTCTATTTCCTGTCTAATTAAAAAATCCAGAAAATGAAAATATGATTCATTCTAAAAGTTGAACTGCTGGATACAAGATGTCTCCTACCTCACTGTAAAGTCCATTCTCAGTGTCTGTGCATTGGAGTCTTCAAGTTTCTGCATCACACTTTTGCAAGTTGTATAATGGACCACGATTGGCTCCAAACTTGCTGTGATGTCACAAATTAAGTGCATAGTTATTTAAGGTGAGCACAGAGATACTTTCCTTCTTCAGCAGATGAATGTAAAAAAACAAACAAAAAAAAACAACAGATGTCTAGTGTTAAACTCAGTGAATTATAAACAAGGAACAAAAAGAACACTTTTTGAGATGAGGGGGACTTGAAATGAAGAGCTGATTTAACAATAGTAAACAAAATTAATTATTCAATGCCAACTTTCAAAACTTGACAATTTTTTATTCTCTATGAACACATTTCGGTCAGGAGCAGTATTGACATTTGATCCCCAGCTTTACAGTCAGGAAATCGTTATCCTATTTTGCTTTTCTGTTGAACACCAACACGCTAACTAGTCAGCCATTAGTTTGCCCTCGTCTCATCGTCTTTCGCCTCCTTCGTGCCCCCTCTCTGACTCTTTTTCTGCCTGAGTCTCTCCTCTGAGCTGCTCCTCAATAATCACAACAAGCAGCTTTATCTTCAGAGAAATCATGCCTTAAAATTGAGAGTTGTCCTCTCTCTCTCTCTCTCTCTCTCTCTCTCCCTCTCTGTATGTCTCTCTTACTCTCTTCCACGCACACTCTTTTCCCCCTCTCTTTCTTTCACACACTCTCCCCTCTCATCTCCTTTAGAGAGCTTTTGGACAATGATATCGCTGGAAACAGGCAGAGTCTGACAGAGTTGGTAATAATGAATTAAGTCTGTAGCCTGGCCTTGACTCTGAAATTTAAATTATAATTACTCCTGTGGGGATGGAAGGGGTTATTGCCAGAGAGAGAGAGAAATAAATTGAAGTGAAGTGCATTTCCACTCTGCTTTTAAGACACGTCGACATGCTACTCAATTTGGCCTCAGTGTAGGTTTTCTATGCATGTGTTTATACCTGAGTATTTGGGTGCGAACAAAAGCATGAGTTTATGTTTGTGTGTGTGTGTGTGTGTGTGTGTGTGTGTTGGTGCCTGATAGCCCAGCTGTTGATCTTCACAGGTCTTCCTTTATTCAACAGATTTACAAACTAGTTTTAAAGTCATTATTAATTCATCGTACATGGTTATTAAAACCTTGTACAAAGTATGGTAGCAGAGTGTTTGGCGTTCTCATTTTAGACAATCTCATCTCTTGACAGCGTATGTAAATGTAAGTTCATAGTGTGTGATTACACTGTTTTACAGTTGCGTTTATCTACTGTGAGTGTTAGTGTGTGTCTTCTTCCTCTTTGTTTACATGTGGTGTGAATTGGATAGTGTAGAGGTCAGTATGTGTGTGTGTGTGTGTGTGTGTGTGTATGTGTGTGTGTGTGTGTTTGCTTCTTAACTATGATATCACTGCCATTCACGCTTCACTGGATGTGTCTTCTCACTGCAATATCTCTATTATTATATTATCAGCCTAATAGTCTCTCTCTGTCTCTCTATAAAGTAAACAAACACGCAGACACAAGTGTAGGTACACAATGAGCCCTCTATAGAACCATTAATATCAAGATTACATTTTTGTAAATCGTTCATACATTATGGGCTGTAATTTTCTATACATTTCATCCTCATTTATTACATATCGCACACATACGTTCTTGGGATGTTTTTAATTTCACATTTCATTTATTTTTCTCTCTTCTTCTGCTGATACTAATGCTGCTATTTTGCATACCTTTTCCCAAGCACAACACATAAGGATGGGGCCAGCACCTTCAATTAAATTATCCGGACTGATTGTGTGTGAATCAGTTTTTGGTTAAAGAACTTACAATTCATACAAAATCATGCATCAAAGTTGCAGCTACTGGTCAAACTGCATTTTGCTCATGTTAGGGATGGAGGGAGGATGTCCAAATTATTTTGGGCAGTTCTGTATATTAAGATGTTTTCACCATTTTCACCTCAAGCTGGCCTTCATACTGTAGTGTTGAACTTACCTAATGCCTATTTGTTCTACTTCCATCTACACACTACTTTTCTTCACTTTTACCTTTTACAATATATTCTTGAATGTCTCATCTTCTTTATCAATATCGGTTAAGTGCCATTTTTTATCTAAAAAGTACAAAGCTAGGAAACATTTCAAACAAGCGAGCACAGCTATTCAGTGAAATTAAATCTGGTCATTTGTCCCCTGTTAGACTTGACTATAAATGCCAACGCTACTGTACATTTTCAAGTAAGGACTGTTAAAGGACATATTCTACCCTTTCCTCTCTTAATGAAATGTCAGGCTATTGACCTGCCTTTCTCTTAAATGCTAATTTGCCATCCTCTTTGACCTTTCACCCCTGTTCCTGTGATGTTTCAGAGCCTGTGGAGGTCATTACACAACCTGAAAGATGTTGGTGTGGTGCAGGTGAAAGTCATCAGGGCTGAGGGACTGATGGCAGCGGATGTCACAGGTAAGACATTGACCTTAAGTCTAAACAGCAGGACTATTACCTCTGCAGTCCTTGTATACACTCTCAAAAGCTTAGTTTTTCACTCAAATATGCATGCTCATACATTCATAGACTTAAAAATGATACGACAAATAAGCCTACATTATCCATTTTTTTTTTCAATTTTTGTTGATTCTTTACAGTCAGAGTGAAACTGCTTAAACATCTCATGGTTGATACTATCAATTACAGCAGTATTTTTTTCCTTTAAATAACTTTTACTCGAGTTTTGCATCCAGACATTGAACAATTTCAGTGGCACATTTTCCTCCAAAAGCAATCTGCCATAAATCTTCCCAAAGATAAAGTCAGGGTGTAATTTTGGTTTAAGGGACGATCCTCTGTGAGAATCCTCAGAGAGAGTTAAAGTCTACTTTGTGCAGGACGCTAAATTTGTCTCTGCATTTTTAGAAAAGATGCAGGCTGCTCATTTGAATAATAGAGAAAAAGTACACATTTGAACCAACAAATCTCTCTCCCTCCTCCTCCCTCCTCCTGCTCTTTCTCTGCTTGCTCTCTCTGAATCCTCCATTCTCCATTAATTCTTACTTTTAATTAGGTCTACAGTGGACAGGCCTAGTTTTTCACTCTGTATTATCTAGCAGAGAGAGAAGGAAATGTGTGTGTGTGTGCGTGTGTGTGTGAGAGAGAGAGAGAGAGAGAGAGAGAGGGAGAAAGAAAGTCTAGAGTTTTTCTCTATTTGAAGCAGCCACAGTCCCATTAGCCAATACAGAGTGGAGCTGGTTGATTTGGGTTATTGCGTGGAGCGACCGGAGCAGCCGGAGTGCAGGGCTAATGGCTCTCTGGCTTTTGAATTTCACTCGGAGCAGGAATTTGCTCCGTGACCTCGTTGTAGAGCTCATCATTCAGTCTGAGCATCATGGATTCCTTCTGAAAGAAAAAAAAAATCAAAAGAGTAAAATTGTGGAAATATAATGTCTATTGGCTGTTTGTTTGCCTTTCGCTCTGTCTCTGCTGGCTTGACGCAGTCATAGGGAACATGTTTGATTTCAGAACAGTGTCTTTACAGCCTGTGGTGATTTGAAATTATAACTACAGGCCCACTCCACAGTAAAAGTGCAGCATGTGTTGTGGTGCCAACTAGGGCTAATATTTTTACATACAAACTACAAGGCGGTTACAAAACAACTGAAAATAAGTGTTGAATTCAGATTCGAAAACTCAAAACAAACAAGCTTTTTTAAAAAAAATAAGTAAGTGTTTATATGGGAACATTCATGTTTGTTTCTGACAAATTTTTACAAAGAACATGAAAAAGCTTTCACTCTCTATTACTTAAGATATGAAAATTTTAATTCATTGGATGAATGTATTTTTCCACATACACATTTAAACATTTACTATATGTGTTTCAAATGGACAGGTTTGATTTTACATGCTGAAGTATGCTTTGGTTTCATGTTTGCTTTCTCATATAACATTCTTGTAAGGTAATAACTGAAGAGATTTCTCTCTCTAATTTTTCATCTTATTTGAATTTTTATGTTCTTGCAAACACAAAGGAAATATTTTATTTTTATTCCCCAGAAAATGTTTTCCCTCAGCTATCTAACCCATACAGAGATAGTAGTTGAACAGATACAGATAACAGACAAGCAAAGGAGCTGTTTCTATATGGCTTATGCTTGTTTTGAGTCTGTATGTGTGTGTGTGTGTGTGTGTCTGCCTGTGTGCGTGTGTCACTAGCAGAAACAATAGCTCTGTAAGAGCCACATAAGAGCCCTCACCACATAAACACACTATTTTAACAGCTCAGACCAAGAGAGGGTCAGGAGCAAGGTGAGAGAGAAACAGACGGACAGACAAACAGACAGATAGAGAGAGAGAGAGAGAGAGGAGGTCAGTAAGAGAGAAAGAGTTCACCATCTCTTTCCCATTCACGCTGCCTGTCTCCTCTCCTGTCTCTCTCTCTCTCTCTCTCTCTCTCTCTCTCTCTCTCTGTCTTTCTCTCGCTCTCTGGCCATTTCTCTCTCTAATTGAAGTGTTTTTGTGGAGTAGCTCCTCTCCAGCCCGAGTAGGATAACTGAAAATAGTCTCTAAAACCAACAATCCCTTTTGTCTGCCAGCTCTTGTCCCTCTGAGTGGATGCTATACTGTTAGAACATAGTGACACACACACACACACACGCATACATACACACACTTACGCACTTCCAGGAGTAGCACCACAGCATGCATAGACTTCATTCTTTTTCAGTCAATATCAAAACAAAACCTACAAGTAAAGTGTTGATTTTCCACTGTGCATCAGTAGACACATGGAGGAATACTGTAGATAATCTTGAACAGCCTATTAAAAGCGATGAAGAAATAAAAAAAGAAAAGCAACAAAAATGCAATTGATTTACATTTTAAAGTCTGAATCATAATTAATTGTGATTATACAGAAACATGAGAGCGTGCATTCCCTCTCCAACCTCAAACTCCTCGCTAACTCTAAGCCTCCTGCGAGGCAATTACAGCGCGCTCCCTCGTCTCCGTACCATATTCATCCTCCACACTTATCTTAGGGCACCCAGAAATGAGTTTGAGCCCGCTCCTTGCTGCAAACCCTCTGGAAGTGCTACAGAGACGGGACCCAGAGGGGGGAGGAGCTTTGCTCGGACATTACCTGGATGATCGCTGAGTGGCGCTCAAACCTGAGCGTGTAATTGGTTAAGACAGCCGCCTCTGGTGCTGGCGGCCAATAAGGTGAAAGTTCATCACCAATGACAACTGGCTCTCTGCGGCAACACAGCCTGCCATGTCATTAAAAACAGAATATTAGACAGAAAATGGGGGAGGGACGGCGTTCTGCAGAAATAATTTCCATCTCTTAATTTGGGTGATTGCATTTAAATTTAATCAGACTTGATTTGTGGGGACAACATTATAATTGTTTATGCTATGGGAGCTCTGGGTCAATTAAGGAGGATTTGGTATATTCACTACTGTAAAAATATTGAATGAAAAATGCTGCTAAAATATTACTTTTTAAAAAAAATAATTTTAAAATCTGTATTTTCTGTGGATTGATAACACGTCCAATGAATAATTTGCATTTTAACACAATACATAATTTATCAGCAATGGAGACAGTTAATATGGCCAACAATGTGTCCACAGAGAGATGCATGGAGAAGTAGGCTCCTTAGTCCATTGTCTGTCTATTTTAATGTATCCTGTTTTCTATCGTAGGAGTCGTAGCTGTCAATATCCACTTCAAACACTCTACATCAATAGAACGCTACAAACAGATATGAAAGGCAACACCTACGGCTCAGCATTGATCACGGTGACATTTACTTTGCACACCCACTAAATGTCCTGCCCTTGTCACAACATTTGAAGAAAATCACACCAATCAATGACACTCACACACGCATGCTTTTCATGACACACACACACACACACAAACGGACGAGCAAAAGCACATACACAAGTGCGGCAGGGGGCTTTGAACTGAATCCCAACTTTCTGGAGTCTTATTATGCAACATTCCTGCTTTACTAATATTTCAATATTCTCAATATTTTCCCTGGGAATTTGTGTGGGACATATATTTTTTTAACTTCCTGACCCAGCCTTTTCAAGTGATAAGCTTAAACAAACAGCACAAACGGCTCCCAACAGTTCTAATAAAAAATAATGATCAAAGCTTGAATTAAGAGTTTTGTTGTTTTTAGTTCATTTTGAGGCAATTGAAGGGAAGTGGGCTGGCAGGCGTGGGGAGCTAGTCTCACTCCTTTCTGTGTACAAAGAAATTTAAATGTGAGACGTTAGTAAACAAATAGAAAATATAGGACATTACTGGTTTTGATTATTATAGTGCAGTATGCTATTCTCAGGAGGTGTACATAACTCTGTAATAATGTTTTTTTTTCTCCTCCGTCTCTCTCTCACTCTCTTCCAACAGTTACATAACCGTAGTAAATTCTGAATTGAAAGTTTTGTTGGAATGAATTAGCATTAATGAATGTGATTTATAGTGAACCATATATCACATCTATGGTGTATAACATCTAAGGGTCTTTAAAGTTCTCACACAGTGTATTAAAGTTTTATCTTTTGGCATTGACGGGCCACTCAAGTTATTTCATATGTGGTTATTGAGCTTTTAAAATGATTTATTCTGCAGGGTAAGTCTGCATTTGTTTTGTTAAAACGTTTGTTATTTGTGTTATACTGATGAAACTGGTGTTGCATCCAGTGTATAAAACTCCTGCAGTGATTTCCATAAAAATGTAAAGAGTTAAATTTATCACAATTTTTATTTATTTACACTGCTGTCACTAGAACAAAGCAGAAACAATGGTTAGAAAACATTTTCTCTCTTCATTCTTTCATTACTGCATTGCATGCATTTCTTTCACTCATTTTTTCATTACATCACTGCTGCATCCATCTCATAGCGCGCATGGAATTGCTAATCACGGACCAGCTATGTTTATCACACCTCTGCTCGGCTGTCTTTATCTTCTACTCTGAACTTCTCTGGCCTTCAGAGCCACATTGCTCTCTGTGTTCTCAGCACCATCCATTCTCAAAGTCCCCTCCCCACCCCCCACCTTGTGACTGCCCAGGGCGTAGTTGTCCTGAAGCTTATCTTTTAGTTGTCCATGTTCCCAGGGTGTGGATAGAAACTTGCAGCTGTTTCACTGATATACTACTGTATAATACATATGGCATTGAGGCTAAAAATGAAAGAATCATGTTATTACAGTTCTGATAAGTCCAGGATATTGGAGCTGTCATGTGGTACTGTATAAGGGAGATGCTATATACTATGTGTCCTAATGACATAAGGGATTGAAGATAGACAAAAGCTGTTACTTAAGATTCATGCTCATCCTTGAAACCTCGAGGTAACAAAAGTTTAATATCTATTGTATTTATTTCTCTCTTTTGACTAAGAAGGTCATTCATGCGTTATTTATTTATTTATTTTTTGCTCGGCAGGTAAGAGTGACCCATTCTGTGTGGTGGAGCTGAGTAATGATCGGCTGCAGACGCATACTGTCTACAAAAACCTCAATCCAGAGTGGAACAAGGTCTTCACTTTGTGAGTGGCTTTTATAATACCCATATATCTATGCTTGCACATAGACACATACAATATAATAATATAAGAAAAATCTCTTTTTTACTGACATGTATCTTTGAATTAAAGTCTGATATTGTCAGAGCCACAATGTAATTAAAAACGAAATATAATTGCCTTTTTGTCATTCCATAGTTTTTTTGTGTTTTTAAAAATGCATTCTGTATTGATCTGAGCATTTTTTAAAAGAAAGTATTGATTACAGTTTATTGTGTGAACTTAAAAATATATTTACAAGTCAATGAAAATAAATGGAAATGCAAAGAAATACAAAAAAATCCAAGAAGACATTGAATTAAAAGAATACTCATTTTTCAGGTTTTTTTTTTCAATAAATACATGTTCAAATCTATAAATATGCATATGTTAAAGTTAAATCTTAATGAAGATCAAACTCCACATAATTTCTTCTGTATGAGATGGTTTTATTTCAGAGTCCTAACTAGTAGAATTCCCAGTGATGGGACAGGTTAATTTAGTCATTCTTTGAGTGCACATTTTTCTCATAGCCTCCTTTCTATACATAACATCAGCTATCTTCTTGCTAGCCTAGTTTTCAAAAGATGACACTCTGTCTGTACTTCAACTCAAGTTCTACTTAGCTTGTGCAGTAATGTAGTGCAATATCAAATGACACATGTTAATGGTGATTTTTAAACATTTATGTTAATGTATTAGAGGGTATTCAGATATGAAGCGTTTGTTATGCCTCACTGGGGCATTTCAGATTTTAAACTGTTTTCTGTGGTTTTGCCTTTGTGTGTGGTCCAGTAACGTGAAGGACATCCACTCAGTACTCGAAGTCACTGTTTACGACGAGGACCGAGACAGAAGTGCAGACTTCCTGGGGAAAGTGGCTATTCCTTTACTAAATGTGAGTCAAAGGCAGATTTCTCTGCATGTGTTTTTTTTCCTTCCCTTGGGGATAATATAGAGAACATAGAGGAACGGAAAGAATGAAAACACACAGTGGAAGATATAAAAAGCAGAGGTTATTTTTGCAACTCCACAGATGAGACTGTTATTATTTCACAAAGAGAAAGAGATGACAGGGATGAGAAAAAATGGGAGACTGGCTAAGGGGAAAAAAAAGAAATTGTTAGGTGAGAAGAAAGAAAGTGAGGGAATGAGAGATGATTTGAAAATGACACTGATCAAGAGACGGAACGACGCGATTTGGAGAGCAAAAGAAAGACAGAAGAGTGTCTCTTATATTTGAAAAAATATAGATATCCTGAGAAAGAACTGTGTGTCTAATATATCCATGCTCTGCTGTACAGTATGATTCCCCAGGATAGTTAATTTCTGTTTGACAGAGCCGAGCTGCAGTGGGTAATGAACAGGTACTTGTCAGAGTTGCCACAGTTGTTTTGGGTTCCCTGTCAGCGCCAGCAGCTGGGGTTCAAAGGTGGCCTGGGGAGCCGATTCAGCCGGGTATTGCCAGACAGACGCCTGTCATGTCCCTCTCCCACAGATCCAAAATGGAGAATGCAAAGCCTACGCCTTGAAAAGCAAGGAGCTGACAGGGCCAACAAAAGGGGTCATCTTTCTCGAAATAGACGTGATTTTTAATGCTGTAAGTCTTTCTTTTGCTTTTTTGATTCTCCTCCCTGATTTTTTTTTCTTATTTTGCCCCCTACCCGCCATTATCCTCTCTTGTTCTCTCCAGCATTCCCCCCTTTACGCTGCTGTTGTCTTTATTCTGTTTGTCCCCCCCTCCCTCGCTTCCATTTCATTCCTCGTCCCTTGTCCCTCGTCCTCGTTTTGGCTTTAATTATCGAAGACTCCCTCTCAGCATCCTTTGTTCACCCATTCACTATCACTGTGTGTGTCCTATAGCGGCCATTTTACAGCTTTCTCTTCAGCTCTCCCTATCCTCTGACATGGGGCATACTCTATGCATGTATTGCCATGTTATATCACAACACAATATGTTTTTAAAAAAAAAAAAAATTATTCTCCTAATCTCTATCATTTTATTAATCTGCATCCTTTTGAATAAGTGTCATTTCTTTCTCACCGTTTGCTGTTTTTGACACTATGTGTGTGCACTCCATCCTCCAGGTGAAGGCTGGTCTCAGGACGTTGATTCCCATTGAGCAGAAGTATATCGAGGAGGAGCCCAGAGTGTCCAAACAGGTACATCAGCGGCCAACACTTACTCTTCCACTCCACTTCATTTTTATCTGCATCCACCACTGTATCCCCTATTCTGACTAACTGTCTGAAGCAATACCAACAAGCCTGGAGAGTGGCATCTTCTAAAGCACAACAACTGTGTGGGCAAGATACAACAGGGTGATTGAAGGAAAAACAGCATTTTTGTTGTTTTTTTTTTCTTCCCTCCTCTCTGCCTTCTTTCATCTCACCCCCCTCGCATCCACTCTGACTAGTGAATAGAAATGTCAAGCTGTCAGCTCTGGGGTGCATAAGTAGATTGGCCATCCTTATAGTTGGCCCTTTTTGCCACTGCTGCTTTGCACTTCATTGTCACGCCGCTCAGTGTGGCGGCATCACAAAGGACTGAATAGTAGGGGCTGGCCCACATCAGACATGTCATATGAGTGACCGTTTGGGCTCAGCAGTCAATGCTGCGCCATGCACAAACACAGCACAACACACACTAGCTCCCATACCACCCTTTTGTCGACCCTCCATCTATTCCCTGCTTTCCTCACTATTTCTGCCTTCTCTGTTGCTCTCTGTCATGCTGGCCCACTCTACGCTTTTCTCCCAAGTGCAGAATCTCCATTTCACCTCTGACTCATAAGGATGACCCATGTCAGCGTCTCGCAATGATGATGTCACTGGCTGGTTTGGAGGGATTGCCCCGTGAGGGCTCTTTTGTGTGGTAGCAGCTCCCCTGCTGTTGCTTGCTGCTTAGTGTGCACACACACACACACACACACACACACACACACACACGCACACACACACACACAGACACAGAAAAGAAAGAGACAAGAAAGGAAAAAAAACACATAAGCTGCCTGCCAAACACAACCATTTAATTGTAATTATGACATTTGACTTGATAAATGACTTAACCACTTTTATAAGTGTTTTGAAGGAATAACTTAAGGCAGTCTTTGAAATAATTCATGAGAAATGAAATATTCTTATCAAGGCAGTTATGGCAATAATGAGCCAAGAAGAGTACAGCATGTACATCATGTGCATGCACTGAGGAACGTGGAAATAGATGATTTACAGTCTTGCTGTCCTTAGGGTCTGTGTGTCCCCAGCAGGACACCATACAGTCATCCTCAGTTTGGCAACAAAAAGCTCCACATAATTATACATAGAGAAGGAGGGATCCTTCTCTCATCTAGCATCAAAGCACCCAAGACACCCTTAACCACATGCAAACACACATACATACAGACAATAGAGTTTACTGTAGTGCTACAAACACATACTGTGTACCCACAGCACATTCAAACACACACACAATTTTCCAAAGAGTAAAATAATGGCCTAGAATTTTTTGAAGAGCGATCTGCAGAGACAGTTTGTCCTTTGGGAGCACTTTCTCCTGGTGGTGACCTGATTGGGTGGTTGGCGTTCTGTGCCGCTGTTATGCTATTCCCTGAATGTTTGGCAACCCAGGGGGAGGACAGCAGTTAGCCAGTTCTCTCTCATCTCTGGCCAAATGCCGGGAGAACCATCAGGGAGGAGAATCCAGGGACTGTGTTGGAAATTGTTATTATTGTACTTAATTTTATCACTGGGATAGTAGACTTAAAGAAACATTGTGAGTCAGCTTGTCACACTATAAGCAGTGGTTTGTCTTATACGCTGATCCACATCCATATATAGCTCTCCACACGCTAACGTCCTCATGGTGTACTCAGTGCTGGAATGTTGTCAAGTGAGGTCAAAGCTGCAAATCTCAAGTTGTAGCTAAATGCTCTTGTTAACCTTACAAAGTGAAAGCAGAACAAGACACTATAGGGTTTAACTCACCTTATTAAGACAATATGTTATTTAAACTAACATGTAAATTATATGATATAAACAGATTTGTTAAATTGTAATGAATTCACACCTTAACTAATTAAAAAGAAAAGTGGCCTCTTTAACAGTATATCCTCACAAACCTGTTAATCACAAATGTACCATACGAGCTATGCTTATGTTTGCAGGTAGATCATTTGACTCCTGTCTTACTATATTTTATTAACTTTTCTAAAAGTATATATGTGCAGCTAATGTGGAAAAGTCATAAAACCCTAATGTGTTTAGGGCTAGGCAATATATCAATATTATATCTATATTGTGATATGAAACTAGATGTTATCATGACTAGAGTTTAGATATTGTAACATGGCGTAAGTGTTGTCTTTTTAAAGTGATGTAATTTTCTGAACTTACCAGACTGTTCCAGCTGTTCCACTTAGTCATTATATTCACATTATTAAAAATATTATTATTAATTATTTTATCAAAAATCTCATTGTGTAAATATTTTCTGAAAGCACCAATAGTTATACCTACAAGATTGAGGTATGTGGTCAAAAATATTGTGATATTTGATTTTTCCCATATTTCCCAGCCCTAAATGTGTTTAAGTGGTCTTGTCACACCAAGTCTCATCAGTTATCTATATATTCACAATGCAGCACATTAATATGTCTTCTTTACAGGATGTCCATATGTTTATGGACTGTAAATGTCGCTTTCACAATGGGGTGATAGCTCATGTATACAACACCATGCTGTTCTCCTTGCTAAAGCACTTTTCTGACCTTAAATGTTCATTGTTTCTATCTGTCTCCTTTCCAGCTGCTGTTGCGCAACTTCAACCGAGTTAGGCGCTGCATCATGTTCCTGATCAACACAGGCTGCTACATCAACAGCTGCTTCGAATGGGACTCGCCACAGAGGAGCATCTGTGCTTTTGTGGTACGTAGATGTGCATTTAAATATACAGTACATTACATTTTATCATATCAAATGTAACAAATATACATTTACTCAACACAAAGGACAGAAACAAAACAAAATGTTTCATACAGGAGAATGGTCTATACAATCACAGAAATAAGTCTAAATGCAGTTGGACATATTTTTTTGCAATTGACAAAATACCTCACATTTAAAAATCCCTGTCATTTTAGGGAGTATTCAGCTATTCTACTTGTACTGATTAATCATAATCATATATTTTACCTATTACACTACACTATCTGGCTGTGATCGGCAGTTAACACCCACAAAATACACACACACACACAGTAGGAGAGTAACATGTTGTAAGAGGACCATCTCTATGCACAAAATATGGATCCTTCACTGGTAATTGTACACTCTAACACAAGAGATTGTTGATGTCTCAAGCACAGTTAAGTATATTCACACACTGAAAACCCCACTACAGAGTTTTATAACACACTCAAATATCTTGATATGATACACTCGATTCAGTTCTTTTTCCGGCTTTGTATTAAATGTTTGAGCACATACGTATATATACTGTATATTGTATATATTGTAAATGTCAGTTTTCTCACATGCTGGAAATTAGTGGAGAATTGGTGTTGTAGCTTAAACACTTTTAAATACAGCCCTCATACATCCAAATACTTATAAAAGGCAGTTCCGGTCTATCGGAGTGTGACAAGATGTTCCTGCAGACAGTGGAAATGGCAGCTTCTTTCTCTCATCTCCCATCAGCCTCCTCTTCATCATCTCTCTCCACCCTCTCTCTCTCTCCACCTGTCATCTCTGTCTGGTATTAAAAGGTGAAGTGTAATTGGACAGCAGAGCTATCAGTAAAAGACATTCTCCTGCAGGGCGGTGAGTGGCTGCATGGAGGTTCCTACCTTAAAGATGACAGAGCAGGCATTTAATCCTGTCTAGTTTTGGTGTCCTGACTTAAGTAGCTACAGGATAGGTGGACCCGCCCCGCCCCAGCCCTTTACCATGGGGGCACTAAGTGTCTCCACAGCAGACATTAGACATTAGCAGCATTTGGCTGTCTGACACCAGTTTCATCTCTGCGGAGGTATGTGTGTGTATGTGTGTGTGTGTGTGTGTGTGTGTGTGTGTGTGTGTGTGTGATTGTACATCAGGTCACAGTGTCATCACATGACATGGGTCAGAAGAGACATAGTATTGATCAGTTAACATTTTCCCTCTGCGTGTGTGCGAACGGACCCATGTGCAAGCCTGGCGTTTGCATCTTCTCTTGTGTAAGGCTGCACTGGGAGCGAGTCCTCGTGTCTTATCTTTTAGAAATAAATGAAAATTTCAGACAAAAAAAAGTCAAGGAATTCACAGAAAACAAGGTCACTTCAGAATTGCCAATCTACATGGTGAATGGACAGGGGAGCATGCAACCTTGGATAGTGCAGCCTCGATGCCAGCACAAACACACACATGTGCATGCCTTGTATAGCTCTCTTCACCCTTTTTGAAAACACAGCGTATTGTACATCCATTTCTGAGTTACAGTGCAGCCTATTCATATTCTCATTGTACTTACTTAAATTCAAAGTATTCAGATGACGATAAAGGATGTATCTAGGCCAAGGACATAACGTTTTATAGTTTATAGAAAGTCTGAAATTTAGGTGTCATTGTGCTTTTCCTACCCCTCCTCTCTCGCTCTTTTGTGAGTCTGTTATCGTAGGAGTATGCACTTAGCTAAAAGCATCAGAGTATTTAGGACCTCTCCTTTACACAGGTACACCCTCCCTCCCTTCCCTTCCATTTCTTCATCCCTCTCTCATTTCTCCCTCACTTTGAGAGGCCTCTTAATCACTTCGCTCATCTCTGTAAGTGGGTTTTTATGGGGGGCCATCTGGCCAAGGTGGTGCGTTCATGAAGGTGTACGGCTGTGTGTGATTATGGGCATGTGTGTCTTCACATGTGCATGTGTGTGTCTCTGTGTCAGGCTGTCTTTCTAGACAGATGTTACACTTAACTTTCCAACATGGCTCTAGCTGCAGAGGTGGAGTTGTGAGCAATTCAACCTCTAAACTTACAAAATGTGTGCACATCATAACTGCTTAGTAAGCCTGAGGGGGTGGAATATAAGCATGCTCACATATTTGTGGGATTTTGTAAACGGCGTTACATCAAAATGCAGTTGTCATATTGTGTCACTTCACAACGTTCCCTCCACAAAAACGCTCAAAATTTTCTTCATGGTCCCTTACTCTCCTTCTGCCCAATTCTGCATTGCCAGCCGCATGTACACGTCGCCCATTAGTGCCAGCTGTGATTAGTGTGTATGTTGTGTGTGTTTTGTGTGCATGTGAGAGAAAGAGAGATATCGCATAGTCTCACATGCAGCCTTTCTCTCTCTCCCACACCCACACTGCTGTCACCCACCCATCCCGACAGTGAATCAGCCACCGTGGCAGCTTTGCCTGAGGCGTTGGCACAATGGACGGGACTGGAGTTACCTCCTGTCCTGCATGATGGGTGGTGTCTGTGTGTGTGTATGTATCTCTCTGTGTGTGTGTGTGTATGTATATATGGGTGGGTCTTAGTGTCTCCGTCTCCCTGTCTCAGGGTTAAGCGTCTGCTTCCTCTCTCCACACCTGCAAGCTGAGTGTCTTTCCCTTCTATCTGTCCATCCATCCCTGTTCCTCTTTATCTCCTCTCCCCTCCCTTCCCCTCCCTTTGCCTTCCCTCCCGGAGAGCTGAGGCCATTGTGGGGCTGAGCGGTGTTGGGTTCTGTTCTCCTGCTGCTGCCAGCTCTCCCCACGGCCCCTGCAAGACAAGGCTGTTATTGCCCGAGGGACCGCAGGCCTCAGCAGCTCTTCCTCCAAACAAATTTGCTGTAACTTTATCTGCAATTGGGCCCTGAATTGGGAGCAAATAGAGGCAGCTTTGTGAAGCTTGGGGAAGGGCGAGGGCAGCGAGCTGGGGGTTGTTGGGGAGGCAGGGGAAATGATACCGGGCTCTTTTATGTCAGGCAAAGTAGGACTCTTATCAGGAAGAGAGCCCAGACAAGGGAGCTACTTCTAGAGGAAACTGGAGCACCTATCACCTGCTTTGCATTTAGATAAAAATTCACCCTGCTGAAATAAAAAAGGGAAAAAAAGCAAAGACAGGTAAAGAAGCAACTATTGGAGTGTGTGTGTGTATCTGTGTGTGTTTGCACATGTCTGGCAGTTTGACGCACACACACAGACACAGACACACACACACAGTGTAAAGATGCCATAGCAGTCAGTGGTACACACCACTCCAGGTCTCTTTAAATTGCTCCTTTGACTCCTCTTCAAAGAACCTGTCTAACTTTTAAAAGTTTTAAAGTCGGGAGTTCGTCTTTGCCCACAGCAAGGGACAGCTTTGAAAGATATACTTTCACATTTTACTGCTCTCATGATTTGCAAAATGAATGATAGTTTAAATATAGTGGCATGACTAACAGAGAATACCAAGTCAGAGTTTAATCATCAGAGATAGAGACTCAACAGAAAATGCAAAAGGACTATGGTTAAGGAGTCGGGGATAGCATCCTTACAGGTACTTCTCAATGGTACTTGTGTTCAATTACAGTATTATGATTATAAAATAGTGGATGCTTTATTTTATTTTTCGATATTATTACAAAATGACTGGCTTTGACACATTCAGTTAATCAGGCTGATTTTTATCGGATGAACAGCATTAATTGTGCAGTAGATCTACAGTATCTTTTGCAGGAGTACAGCAGGGGGCAGTCTAGCACCACTGAATGATGGGTAGGTAGTCCGGTCACAAACAGGACACAGTCTCCCTCCCTCTCTAGTTCCCTCGAACTTAACAGGACTTCTACTTGCTATCTGGCAACACTTAGTGCCAGCATGGAAATTGATGTTAGAGAGATAAAGGGGAACTCTGAAATCCAAACTTCAGTTTCACTCCACTGAGACAGAGCAGGGGGAAAGTTAGCATGGTGTGTGGTTAATGTAAGCCAAAGTACTGAATATTACCCTCCCACAGTGCCGCGGCTCAGAGCCGTAAGGACGCAGGTTGTGTTTTGAAACAAATAATGCAAGATACAACTCTCAATGTGCACTGAGTGCTTGAATAAATCATTTTGACTTTTCTTTTTTTGTTAACGGTTTTAATATAGCTTCCTTTGTTCAGGGGATTTCTTAATATTCAAGAAAGCATCAAAGATTTTAACTGCAATGAAATCCAACTACAGAGACTTGTCAAAATAATTTAGTTTACTGATTTTGTCTATTGGTATTTTAGCCAAAATATTACAAATTATTCCATCATGGTTTTGCTTTGTTCATGTATGTGATAGTCTATTTTAATTATCATTCTCATTTAAATTTCAGCATGTGCTCAGATGAAGCTTGCCCAGTTCAAATGCAGCCTTTAACTATATTTGAAATGGTTCAGCAGATTTGACAGTGGAATTTATTATTTTACTTTGTTTTATGACAAAAATAGTTTTGTTCCTAGAAATGTCCTGTATTTCACTAAAGACTTGCTGAAGCACGTGTCATTTTTTAAGAAATTATGATAATTTTTTAGGGCAAAATTGATTTGGCGGTCAAACTGAAATAGTTAATTTCTCTTTCTTTTTATTTTGTCACTAAAGCCAGTAGTTTTGTTGAGAAAATCAAATGTCCACCGTGGAACAAATGCTAAACTAACTGTAAAATATATATTGATCACTTCTGTTTGGTAGTAGTTCAGAAAATCACAGACAATATTTAATACAATTGTAATATGAGAGGAAAAAGAACACATCACTCCTTTTTGTTTTTGGACAAATATGTTACACATTTATTTGCACCATTAATCTGTTGTTTAATGCTCTCAACCATTAAATCAGAGTTTGCATAATTTGAATGATATAGAGGCAAATATATACATGGAGACAAAAATACTGAAAGAGCTTATACAAGCAGTTTTACATTACCAAACAGGTAAGAATTCAGCAGTATTAAACAGAACAGCAGGAAGGAGGCATGGTAAACATCTCTCTATGTGCGTGTTCGCATGCTCACATTGAACCGTCACAGACCACTACATAATGTGTCTCCGGCCACAAAGAGTCATCTACAAATTATTCCCATAGACTACATCTGGATATTCATTTAGTATTTCACTCTTCTTTTTTTTCTCTCGATCCAGTTTTCATGTTTTCATCGTGTTTTTTTTTTTTTTTCCTCCGCCTTTCTCTGGTCACTGACATCCACAGCAGGCTACTTCCCACTCCCTCTTCCCCAGGCGAAGAGCCTGCTATCTGGTGTAACAAGCAATGGGGGGTGGCTGTGATCACCCAGTCCTGGTGGAAAGGTCCAGGCACTGCAGGGCCCCTATTACCCAGCCGGGGGGCATGGAGACGGGGCAGGGCTGCCCACTGCTGAGCCTGGGTGTCCGGTTCCTCCAGCTGCCAGTCAAAACTTCCCCCTCAGCTACCATAACCAAATGGAGGAGGAATGAAGGGGGACGACAGGTTAAATAGCCTCAGGCAAATGGAGAAGAAAGCTAGACGTAAAAAAATATATATATATATATATATATATATATATATATACTGTCTATATATATGTATATCTGGACAGCGAAGTGCAATTACCATAATTTGATCATTTGTCATTTGTCCATTGTGTGATGATACCATGAGTGTTCATGAGTGAACCAAGCGCTAAATATATTTACTGTACAATACATGCCTACTGTACAGTATATTTATAACAGGGTATTTGAAATGTACAGCATCTGCATGAAGATGTTTGTAATTCCGCTGTTATTTATAGCTTCTACCAGAATAGGTTTAAAACAAGTGAGCTCCTTTGTTTATTTGACTGAAGTCATGATTCTGCTCCTCAATTGCACATTGTTTAGTTTAGAGTTTAATCTAGTGTTTATCAGTGTTACAGATCATGCAGATTTCAGAATTATAATAATTTGTAGGAAGATGGATAATTTTAGAGTGGTTACATTTTGAAGAGAAAATGTGTGTGTAAACATGTGTTGCTCT
The DNA here is from genome assembly GCA_029490765.1 of Euthynnus affinis. Lineage (NCBI taxonomy): Eukaryota > Metazoa > Chordata > Actinopteri > Scombriformes > Scombridae > Euthynnus > Euthynnus affinis. Next base: position 23,386,501 of record CM055842.1, on the reverse strand, counting down.
GTACGTCTGCATGCGAGTTTCTGTTGTTGAGCTTACACAGCACTAACAGCTTTTTATGATGAATGAAAGGAAATGGTTGTGTGCTTATTAGTATACAAATATGAATTATTGAATAGTTTCTTTGCAATTCTCTTATACAGCTGTGTCAGAGAAAGACATGTGAGAAAGAGAAGTTGAGCCTGAGAAAGACAGAGAAAGCTTTTGATCCTTTTGGGAGATTTGGTTGTTGCACCAAGGCCATTCGGGTTTATTTGAAAAATAAATTTTGCTGTGAGCAGTATGCAAATGCGCTGGACATTTGTTATGTTTAATTTATTTCTATTTTGCTTTGTATACTCAGTGTCTGCTAGTAAATTTTACATGGAGTTATAGTTTTATTCAAAAGTTTGGAAATGAGCCTTTCAAACTTTTCAATGTGAGAAGGGGATAAGCTGAGGATAAAAATTTTGTCATGAGGAGTTGTTTGCGCTGATTCTCGGACGCATGTGTTTGTGTGTGGGTGGGTGCAAAGAAAATTAAATACGGACGGCGCAGTGCGTATGAATGTGTATATGTGCAATTTAGTGTCCAACTGGCTCCACTACGGTAACAGCAGACCTACATGCCCACTCTTGAGAGGTTGTTGAACCTCATATTTGTATTAACCTTAGATTGTAAACACAGTGAAGAGTTTGATTTTCATTCTCCCTTCTCCCTCTGTCTGTCTTTCCCTTATAAACAACACAAACACACTTGCGCGCACACACACACACACACACACACACACACACACACACACACACACACACACACACACACACACACACACAAACAAACAATCTAAATAGTTGGATTGTTGATTATTAATCTTTCTCTCTTTTTTGATGATTTCAGCCAAACAGAACAGACCATAACTGGTACACATACCAATAAATCTGCTTTATACAGTAATAGTCTCAATTTCACCCCTTTTGAAAGTTTCCCATTAAACCGGTTGTGAAACAGGGATGCTTTTTCAGCAAAGAGTATAATTCATTACAAATATTTTCTGCTCATATTTGAAATAATGGATTTCTTGTGCTTGAATTTTATATGTATGTTTTGCTTGTAAAAGATGGAGTATTAGGCATGCCTTGCATTTTCAGCTTTTACTATAATTGCTGTTGAAGTAATAGTAATAAAAAAATCTATATACTTAAACATAAATTATTTGAGATAAAAGATAAGATAGAAATTGTTTTGTTTCTAGCAGAGTCTATTTCCACAAAATATCCAATTTCTTCCAGATAAACTAAACAGAAAAACTGACACAGTTCTCCTTCACAATTGACATAATGCCGCCATAAAATAACAAGCTTCCATCATTAGCAATTTCACTTTCCCACAGATATCTTCTCCTATCTACCGCAATAATCTGTTGTCAGAGGCTAAAGAGCCCTGCCAAAACCAGAATACAGGGTTTTAGGAAAGGTTAATTTTCAGATGGTACTTTTCTTGTTTGGTGATGAGAGGGGAGGTATAGGGGTTATGGTTTTGGCAGATGGGTGAAGAGGAGGTTAGAGATGGGGCATAAGGGTCTTTTAGGGTAGGAGAGAGAGTATTGGAGCTTGGAGTGACAGGGTTAGGGACACGGGGTGTGGGGTGTGGGAGGTCAGATGCTGGGGTTTGGGGCTGAGTATGGAAGGGTCAGCTTTGACGTGCTGCTGCTGAAACGGTACATGACCTCAGCCCATGAAATGATTGGCATGGAGGAAAGAGGCTCTGACGGCTTGTACTCATCCTCCTCATCGTCCTCCTCCTCAGCTGAAGGCCCAGAAAGCCTTGAGGGTCAGGGTGTTGAACCTAGGCTCAGTGACACCAGGCCTGTACCTTTGTTAAAGCACAGTCTTATTTTTACGCTTTGTTCAATGGTGGTTATGATTCTGCATATGAATGTGTTTGAATGTGCCTCGTTTCCAATCGCACATATGGTCGGCGTACATTCTCAGGCGTTTGCCTCATGGGGGTCAATATGGGGTCCTGAGTGTATACATTCCTAGACAACACTGTTCTCACTTTTTTGTTCTCACTTTTCTTTTGCTGATAGTTTTGTCTTTTCTCTCTTTCTAGCTTTTTGTCATCGTCGTATGGAACTTTGAACTCTATATGATTCCCCTGGCTCTGCTGCTGCCGTTGGCCTGGAATTACATCCTCATTGTGTCGGGGAAGGATACAAGGCAAGATGTGGTGAGTGACCTCATAGCTTCTCAATATCCCTCCGCCTTTCTTTCATTTCACTGTAAATGCGTCTTTCCAGGGCACACAATGCAGGATTAATACATTTAACTAGATTTAATTCCTTTGATATTTGATTTGATACCAGCAAGGCATATTTGTGAGTATTATCAATATAGATGTATAGATGAGTGAAAAACGTCACAGACCACTGTGATACAATGAAGATGAACATAATATAAACTCATTTGAAATGTACCATTTGATTAAATTGCAGCTGTAAACTTTGAGCAAAATTGGAAAAAAAAATAATCAGCTGATTTTTTTATTTAAAAAAATCCATCTACCCCTTGAGCTGCTTTCTCAGTGCAATCTCACATTTCTCACTTTGCCTTCTTTGAGGCAAAGAAAAGGGAGAAATAATAGGCTGTCACCTTGAGCTACGTTACGCCACTTACCTGGTAGTATATTTATTTAATTCATTTATTTTTTATCTCTTATACCAATTAAATGATGTCAAAGCAATGTCATGGAAAACAGACATGTTTTAATCATGGCCAGGCACATTTGGAGAGTAGAGAGTGAAAATGAGAGCGAGAGCTGGACTATGGAGTGAGCGTGAACAATGAAGTGATTAATTTTAATAAGTGCCTTTTCCGAGACTGAGTTGGAAATAACCAGTTAACAGACCTCAGATTTTCTTGCAGTCACTTGCCATCTATATGTGTGTATTTATTTCTTCATAAGGATTCTTTGGGTTAGATTGGATTGGATTTGGAACAGATATTACATTTTTTCATTATAATGAACAAGTGCTCATTGGTGTGTCATTGTATTATTAAACATAAGAATGGAATTTGATAAATGTACATAACATACAACACAGATTAACTTTGTAAGCCTTTAAAGCTAAGCTTCTCTATTTATAATTCTCTATTTCCATATTTGTTAATTTAAAAAGTCAACAATTCAATCAGCAACACAACAGACAGATGCAAGCCTCCTCTTACTTGTCAATTATGTGGTGATATAGTAGTTCATTGTACACAATTTTGGGTGTTTAACCTGAATATAGTAATTTAAGTGAAAAATTGAAAGTTTGTAAATGCAAGTAGACTCACAGAGAAAACAAACACTTCATTTGTGAATGGCAATGAGGATATTTCCCCTCACCTGTAGATGGCGACATTGCTTGACAAAAAAAAAAAAAAATCACGCATGCCTTAAGACAAAACCCAGCATGATGATTTGCCACCTCTACCTTCTGCTTGTATTTATCCAGACCTAATGATATTCTTTTCCCATGCACTTCCTAATTAAAATGAGGCAACAAAGGTTACATATTCTTGGGATTCACTTCACATAAGTTTAAGAACATGTAACTTCCACTTTGTGCAGAATTGCTTACTCTCCTCCTTAAAAGGACTATTGTGTCTCAAGTATCTCAGGAATTGGTTGGGACATTAAGACATGTTGATACTGTTGCTACTTGTATGGTGAGTGCCTTTTAGAACAACAATACTGTTCTTCTCAGTTCTACAAAGTTGTTCTATGCTCTGAGACAAGAGGAGATATGGACACCTATTACTGCAATGACACGGCATCTCGCAGATTTACTGTTTTTAATATCAGATACTGTCTTAGTTTTGATAAACATATACTACCACATTTAGGCTTGCAGGCTGGACAACATGTTTTCAGCTCACTTGATGAAAGCAGAACCATTTAAGATGTAGATGGCATTTACTTTTTCAGTATACTGTAAGTATTTTCTCTCTTCAAATCTTTGCCCAATTGTAGTCCACCTGAAGGCTTTTTTCGCCCATTTTTTTGAAGGTTGCCTGAATATCATCTTCTTTAAAGCATGTGGTTTGAGGGTGTTTGGTTGAATTCAGAGAACATACCTTTAACTTGGCTGCTTGGGATGAATAGATCAGCAAGGCCAGGAATGTTTTTAAACATTAGAGCAATGCTACAAAATGTAATATGTTACCCCCTTTTCAATTAAACTGTCCACTGTCCAACATGAGCACAATGGCCAAGGTTTGAAGCAAGAGCATTGTACAGGTGCTTCTTGCAGTTCAAGTGTGGTTGGATTGTGGATGGTATGCAAAGGACTGAAAGACAAGTTGGTACGGACTGGCTGTGAGATTGTCCGAGGCAAAAGCGTAGTTGAAGAGAAGGGGATAGTAGTGCTGTAACTGTGCGTCTGTACTGTATGTAAATGTGCAGGTGTGTTATGTTTGTGGCATTCTCCCTGATGTAGTTTGGTCTGTTCTCTTTTATTTCAGGGTTATGATTCAGGCTCTACCAAAGTGTAGAACCACAGCTCATGCAAACGCACGCACACACTTTTGCATTTACAAGCTGTGTGTGTTCCGTGTGTATGCAAAAATACAGTGTGTATACCAAGATAAAAGTACTGAGTGTGTGCCTGTGTATAAAATCTGTGTTGTATTTCTATCTACTGTATGTGTGTGCATCAATGCATAGACGTGTGTGCACATGTATGAGTGTGTGCAGATATTCTTTGCAACAATATATCCGATGAAAGTGGGATTAATTGTTGAAGATTAGCACCATTAATGCTCCTTTTCTTTCCGCTGTGACAGTTGTGCTGAACAGTGCAGTGCAGCACGGGCGACACAAAGAAGATTCTCTGACAATCACAGCGTCTCTTGTCTCGTTGTTGCAATCTTACTGCCTCAGGATTGGTGAATGTGATGAACCTTTTCTCTCTGTTCCATTATCAACTCTCTGCCTCTTACATTTGTGATACTACTATCTTATGTAAAATACATACAAATAGTAGTAAATGCAAATGGAATACATACAGTACAGTAAAGGTAATATACAATAGTGTAAGCAAGCAGTATTATTAGGTATTTGTGTTTGCAAAAGCTGTATACACACACGGCGCACTCTAACACACACTTTCAGACACATGTATCCCCCGAGTCCTGTCCCTGTTTGTTTTCAGAGTTTCCCAATCTGTGGTGGTGCAGGGGGAAGTGGGTACAGCAAGAGCATACAATATCTGTGTTCTTCGCTTCCTCCCCCGATCCCCTGGATTCCTCTTCCGATTCTTTATCAAGCTGAAGTCATGGACGACTCACTGTTTCCCTCCCGCACTTGGCAGAGAAAAGAAAAGAATAGAAAAGAAAACAAAGGGAAAGGGCTTTCTAATTACTTTAAACAACACACCAAATTAAAGCATTGTGCTGAGCCGAGCAAGGGTCAGCATCCGGAGCGCTGTGGTTTTCCAACAGTCTGGGGTGAGGGTAATGCCAAAGGAATCTCTGCTGAACTCACTGTGAAGAGTGAGAGAGAGAGAGCAGGGTAATGTGAGGGGGAGAAAGAGAGAAAACAAAAAAAAGTATACACTTGAGTACAGACTTCCTAATGAACTGAAGGGCCTTGCTTCATCTGATGGGTTCAATGTGAGGACCCTTCTCCGATTTTACACCGCAACCACAGTCCATAGCCCTGTCTATAGCAGATAAACAAACACAGTGTTCTCTACATGCTGTAATTCACCACTCAGGGTCACTGCCTGTTGTGTGGTTACATGCTGCTTTGCAAACAGATCTCGGATCAGCACTCTTTACCCTCGCCCCAACCTTGACCAGTACCTGCTAAGCAGTTGGAGCGTCCTTAGAACAGCGATTAAAGGAGGCGATGCACCAGCAAGGTCACTAACCTCCTCTCTTATCATGTACCACTCTGAACTGTGAACCCTGACTCCTCAACACTGTTAGCTGACCTGCATGTCATGCTGTAACATGCTCTCTGAAACAAACAAACAAAGGGAGAGAAGGACTTTTTATTCTTTTGACTTTATGCAGAGTGTGATACTGCTTTTACTTTGACATTGAAAGCTGATAATGTACTATCAAGGAATGCATTTATGTGGAGTCCCTTGTTGTTGGGAGGTGGAGCTTTTTAATGACATGGCCCTCTCCTTTCCATCTCTATCTTGTTTTGATACCTGGAACCATTTGGGGCTTAGATTCATCCCACACCTGTTGCAAAAAAGCTGCCAGTAGGATGGGCTCGGTCAACCAGAGGACAGGCTGGAAGAGAAAAAGGCTGCAAGGCGCGTGTGCATGCATGTGTGTATCTTTTTAGAGCAGTGTGTAGTATTCATGTGTGTGCCTGATTGCATGAGTGTATATGATGGGCACTGAGATTAACGAGCAGGGACACATCCCAATAGAAATCCTTCCTTGGCGTTCTGTTGGCCCAGAAAGGCCCTTACCAGATGTTATGAAGGTGTTAATTTCAGTGCAGGCTGTCGTAGAGGGCACATATGGAACATGGTGATGTCTCTTTCTACCACAGGATGACGGGCAATTAGGCCTCGTCACACTGGAGGACCATCCTCTTTATCCCATGCTTCAGACCATTACATTGATTCACCCACTGAATCCACTAACCCATTACGGAAGAGAAGACCTTAATGGCCTGAAGATACTTCACACTTACAGACATGCCTCCAACAGCGAGATACAGCTGACAGTTTTCCACTCACTCCACACCCTGAGTTAAAACAATTTACTAAAGTTTTCTTCTAATAGTGTTATTTTGTGTTTGTTTAAATTCATGTAGTTCTACTTGTACAAGGTTAATCTTTACTTTCCTGACTGTGAAGCACTCAGTGTGACAGCAGTGTATTGTTCATTAGTGTAAAAACAATCAGGTTTATTTCCAAGACAGTAATAATGTCTGGTTTTCATTCGAACATTGTGTTATTTCTAGAACAAGACTACATTGCCATTTTTATCTATTCTATTTTCTCCCTGATTTTGCATCTCAAAAAAATTCTGCATCTCTAAACACACTGTGCCTTGACATCTGCCCTCATTAAGAGCCATGCACAACACAGGTAGAAAAGAGTAAATATTAAGAAAGCTGGGAGGAAAAAAGGGAACACAGCTTATTATACCTCAACTCCTCCAGAAAGTCACACCTCCACTTTTCCCCCATAAAGCCGCAGCTCGGGAAAGAAAAGGAGGACGGGGAAAGGAGATGGAGTGGGAACAGGAGACAGAAAAAGACAGAGAGGCATTCAGAGAGACGGAGCGACAGAGAGACGGAGGCAGAGGAAAGCAGCGGTGGATGGCAGGCACTCCTCAGTGCAGAGTCAGACATGGCAGTTGGTGACAGGTGACAAAATCAAAAGGTCATGTCACTTTTAACTGGGAGCGCCTGTGCCCCGCTGATTTCCCCCGTGCCGCCCCGACATCACCGTGCTCATCTCTGCTCCTCTCGCTGCCTCTCTGTCTCTGCTAAACTGGCAGATAGGATGGCAGGCTGGCAGGCAGAAAGACAGGCGACGGGCATAGTTTGAAGCGGGACGGGAGCATCGGGAGCATCAGGAATGCCACTGCAGAATCCTCCCAGCCTCGCTTTTCATCATGTTGTCTCTCTCTCTCTTCCTTTCCCTCCATTTGTCTAACTCCCTTCATCACACTGAACCTTTGTAACTGTCTGTGCTCTTTGCTAACAGCGTCAGCAGCTCAGGGTGTCTGCCTCAGTGCTTGTTGTTGTTGTTTTGTCTATACAGTACACCCGCTGTAGCTGTTTGCAAGTTTTTCAGTTTAAACCTTGAGCCTCAAGCTTACAGATATGAGTGTGTGTGCAATAGATTGAACATCAAGTATGTACCAAATCTCTTTTCCACAATTGAGTATGAAAAACAATAAGACTAGACAGTATCATCTGTCTGAGAAGGACAAACATCTTATTATTGAATTTACTGGATTTACCGACTATCTAAACAATGATAGTGGAGCATGATCATTGTGAGTTTCTGTAAATAGCTGCTGAATCTCTGACTAACCATACTTGCTGTTTTGTCAGCAAATAAGCAATGATGAAATGTACACTGAGTTGGGCAATAGTAAAATAAGCATTGCTAACACATCTTTTCCAATGATCACAGATTTTGTGTTGCTTTCATGAATATGGAGCCGCCCTTCTCACCCCCACCCCCAGCCTCCAGCTCCTGGTAGCACCCCGGCCTCACCCCTATCTAGCCTCCTGCTGGGTGAGCCCTGGCTGGGGCAGTGCAGATGGAAGGGCCCCCCTCTGAGGGCCGCAGCTCTGACAGCTTGTGAAGGGCCCGCGTGGGTCAGCCAAGCTCAGCCAGCAGCCCTTATCAGACGCACAGTCTTCCCCCAGTCTGCAGAAACTGTGGTGTAGGCAATATGCACACACATACACACATACACATGCACTCATGGATAGTGCATACCAAGTAGGGCCTTGAGATCTCCCAGCCAGCCAGTCGGCCAAACCTCAGCAGCTGGAGAGGTTAAAACCCCCTCACGTATCAAAGTGGAAGAGCAGCAGGAGGATGGAGAGAGGGAGGGATGGAGGAATTGGAGTAAAAAGGAGGAGAAAGTATATCTTCATGTTCGCTGGGATGTCTGCCTTGGCGTCAATTCCCCCTGCGGCTGTCATTGGGAAGGTTAGGATGGGAGAACTCTGCCTGGTCAGGGAAAGAGAGGGGTGAGTAAAGAGGTGTTATACAGGAAGGGTGAAAATGACGTACTAGCAACAATCCCCTCAGAGTACAGTTTTCAGTTCAAAAGCTTCCCTCCACACTTGCCAGGTTAGCTATAAACTCTCTGGTATGTTTCCATACAGTGTAGTTATCCTTGCCTGTAACTTAAGTTCCAAACCTGTTTTGGCCCTTTTCACTTTGTATCACATAGGTAAGGGCTAAGTTCTATAAGGTACAATCATACTGCCAATCTTCCAACATCAAACACAGAGCTAGTTTTGTTAGAGTTATGGGAGTAAGGGGGACACAACTGGACATAAATCAAGATTAGGCAATTTCTGTCCTTGAGAAAGACTCTAGGGGTGCTGTTGTGCCATTAAATGAGTGCAAGAAGCTCCCTGTGGATGCAAAGGAAGAATACAAAAATTCTCCTCCTGGGGATCAATACGGTATTAGAAATATCTACCTGCGCCCCGCTGCTGACAGACACACAGTTCTTGAAAAACTGCCTTCCGCTGTTCCCCTTTTACCACTGTAACAAAATTTTCATCACATTCTCAGTCAATCAGTCTGTGCAGCAGGGGCTTGCTGAAACAGGAAAGCATCAGATCCAAACACTCTCTGGACTTTTCAACTACCTTAGTTTCCGTCTCTTTTGCCAGACTTTTTTCAAATTCAGTCCAGACAGATTTTTAGCTATCAGTGTTCACTTTAACTGGCGCAGAGTAACAGTAAACAGTAGAGAAAGATCTGGCTCTGTAACACTGAATGTAAATAACATGAAGATGTTGAGTATCAGTCACCAAACAGAGTAAAGCAATAGTTATGCAAGGATTTACTGGAGAATTACAGACACCTAAACAAGAAGATACTACACTACCTCTATGATCTGGTTCAGTAGCTGCATGTTCTTGATTATAGTGTGATAAAAGATCAAGCCATTCACACACAGGATCAAAACTCATTGTTTAGTCCAGTGCATTTCTCTCCTTCCACAGACAGTATTTTGCATTGTTGAACAGTACAGTAAGAGAGGAAAAATCAAAATGATGTAGCAGAGCTTGTGCTGGGTTATGTGCCAATGCTACAGAAATGTAATTCTTTTTTTTTTTAATTCAATTTGTGTACAGACAAGGTGTTGCCACTCCAGAACAAAGACAAAATTGTATATAAAAAACAAAGAAAAACAAAATGAAAATCAGCTTTTTAGGTTGGAGCCACAAAGGCCAAACAGATGTATTCATATACTTTCACAGCCATTTGAACTCTCAATGTCATTGTACTCACTTATATTCTTTGTATGTATTTTATATTATCACCATCTTTGTATGTATTTATGGTGCACAGTGTAATCTGTAAGAGTAGCCTGTATCATCCCTGTATTATTTGAATAGGTCTGAATATGTTAATCCCCCACCTCAGTAGATATTGAATTGACTGGAGCGGCTCTGCAGGCAATGTGAGCTCTACACGATCCTGTCGACAGCAAGGCTTTGATGCTGCCTTGCTGTAATGATAGTAATTCAAACAACATGATAATAGGGGGATAAGCAGACAAATGATATCATACACCAAACAGGTCTTAGAAAGAGGAAACGAATGAGAAAAATAGAGAGAAAGGTAGAGGGAGAGAAAGGAAGATGTTTGGAATTCATCGGCTGCACTGAGGTAATTTATATCCTCCCTTACTGAGACAGTAGCTTCAGTGCACGCATTTAGCCGTGGCAATCTTCAGGGCAGATGACATGTTCCATGTCTTTTTATTTATTAATTTTACACTGTGTCTCATCACAGGAAACATGACTTCTCTCTGTAACCAGAGGCGATAGAGGAGAGAGAGCAGAGCGGAGAGCAGAGGGAGACAAACGACTCTATCATTCTCTCTGTCTCTCTAGGTCATGCTTCTCCTGCTAGCTCATGCTCATTCCCTTTGTTTAAAGTTCGGAGCGTGTGCCAGGCATGCCCTAGTAAAGCCTCTGTGTGGAGGAATCCATTATGTTTGTATTTTGGCACGGGTGAAAGGATTTGGGAGGAACCATGATGACTTTATAAACAGTTATAGTTCATTTGTTTAGAGATGCCAGAAGGCTTTCGTTTTACAGTATCACGTCTACATCTTTTGCCTCGGCTGAGCACAAGAATTCTCTCTCTGGTGTTTGTATAGCATAGTAGTGAATGTATTCTCTATCCATAAAGAGATTGTGAACTGTGAACAGTCAAGCTTACTTTTCTAGACAGTGATGAAGTCTCAGTGAACTGGGGAATAACCAGTTGCTATACAGTCAGACAGTTTCAACAGGGAGTGCCATGCACACATGCACAACACTTTGCCCAAGTCGCTCCAAGCTATTGATAGAACACAAACACACCACACACACACACACACACACACACGCACTGGTGCACAGCGCACTATTGACTCTACCCTCTCAACTCTGCTGTTCTGAACTCCTCTTTGTTTGTGTTGAGAAGCTGCATTTACATAAGAGGCTTATGTCAGCCGCCACATAGTTTTCCCCCTTATTCCAATGAAAAACAAAAAGGACAAAAGCTATTGTCTCGTTAAGTAATGATTTTTGGATTTCTCCAAACTAGTCTGTGGCGTTCTGGACGTGGTTAGGGGGTTGTGGTGGCGTTGAGTCTGGGTGAAGGTTTTTAGGGTTTGGGGGTTGGGAGTTGACAGCTGTAGGGCTTACGATACGGGTGTTTGTTTATGTAAATTGGGAGCGACAATATGACCTTGTTGCTTTGATGTGTGATTGACAGGAAGAGGCTGGATAAGAGATTCAGCAGTGATCTGTAGTCTTCTCTTTGGTGGCATCATATGTGAACTTCTGCACGATCATAAAGACACACAGTGACTGAGGCAGTGTATCATTAAATACTAATCAGATATAGGAACACACTGGCTCAAGCTTCTTTTATATACGCCAAGACATTTGTTTCTTTGCTTACTTTTCACATACAGATAGAGGTCTGAGCTGTATGTGAAGGACTGCATTTCCCATTAAGACATTTTTCTTCCTATATTTCATTTCCTGTTAATGCGTATGTGAAAATAATTTTGTCTCTTTCTTCTATTACTGAACAAGAGAAGCTACAACTTGCATGTGCCATTGTTACTATATGTTGTATGTATTCATATGTGTCTTTGTGTCTCTGACTGTCGCTGACTGTGTGCACAGGAGTGTGTCTCTGTCATTTCTTCTATGTGTTGTACAGTATGTATCGGGGTATCTTGGGGCTTCAGAGCTACAGCAGCTCCAGTTTCATCGGTTTTGGACCACTGAAGCACATAGTTGCTGTTCTTTGTGACTTGCTCTCTACGCTGCGGGCTTCCTTCTTTCTTCTTTTGCGGAGCACCATTCTGTGAGAGGATATGAAACGATAGATTGATGAATGTATAGAAATTGGGAGGTTGAGGTGAGAGACGGGTGCAAAGGTCATAGGGGTCAGAAGAGACCAAAGAGAATCAGAAGAAGAAGAGTTCTGCTGTCTCGTCCCGCTGAATGGTGTAAGATTTGAATTCTTTTGTGCAATGCGATTTGAGTGGATGAATAGACTTTAATCCTCAGCCCGTTGAAATTCAAAGCCAGAGCATTTGCTTACATTTCCAGAAGTGTCAACGCATTTGAACAACAGAATGTTTCTAAAATTAAATTGTAATTCTAAACCATTCTGAAGCTTGTGACATATTAGCACACACCAATCCAATGGTTGTGCTCTCTACATGCTTTCCATACTCATTAACAAACTCTTGCCAGACATACCCATAACCAATCAGCTTTAATATGCCTCTCTGGGTGTTCTGCCAATGTTAACCCTGTGTTATCTAATGTTTATCTGCACCATAGCTGTTACATAAACGTTTTTATTTCTCTCTCTGTTTTTTTTTTCTCGTTGCAACTGTCAGCAAGCAATGGAGGACCTGCTGGAGGACGAGGATGAGGATTTTGACAAAGATGACAAGGTAATTATGTCTTGTTTGCAGGGATGCACTCACACACAAACATATACACAAATGTACTCTCTCTCTCTCTCTCTCTCGCTCACACACACACACACATAGACAAACACTGCCTCAGGAAGAGTTGACACTGCCTCATAGACCGGAAACACAAACAGACGAATGAAATGACTCGATCTTCCCCTCCCATCTCCTCCCCTGTTCAGTCACTGCCTGAGGCACAAACACTTGTACAAAGATTGTACAACCTTTTAACCTTTTTGAAAAGTTTTCTCTGAAGGTATACACACAACACATTCTTCACCTTTCTTCGCTGTGGCTTGCTTTGCTTTGGTCTGGTCTTTCACTGCAGTTTGGTACACTGTCCTTATTTTTCCCTTCGTATAACACTGTGGAGAATTTAAGTTATTACAGTCGTGCTTCAGCCCTGTTTCCTGTGAACACGCACCCGTATAAAGTGCTTAGTTAGCTATTTAGGTCCATTCACTGCTCCTTTATGTCCCAGTAAAACAGCATCTGGGCTTGTCCAGACACTATCAGGTAACAACAGGTGGCTGCTTTACTGCCTCTGCTCATTTACACTGTAGGAACAGCTACTGAAACAAATGCCACTGGATAGGGTACAGTACTTTGTCAATGTTCCACTTGGGGATGGTAATTGAAATGCTTCAGCAGCTCTGTAACCATGTACAGGGTTGTCTGGGTTTTGGTGTGGCACATTTGGAAATTAAGACAATTTTCAGTTTGATACCACAGTGTGATCAGACTCAAGGGGTCTTAAAACAAGGAAGTGTAACTCTGACAAATTCTAACTTGAGCTTTTAAGTAAATCCCAAATATTTTACTGTGAAAACCGTAAAGCACCTTGACGGAAAAGTCTTGAATCTGAAATTAGTCTGGCTGTTACTTGATGCCTTACAGCCACACTCCAGCAATGTAAAGGTTAGTAGGCTAAGATGTGGTAATTTGCATGGTCTGGTGTGGTAATCTTTTTGAGGGAAAACTCTGGCTGTTTGCAATGGTAATTGTAAAGGCCTTTGACCAGGCAATTTGATATCTCAAAATGATTTTGCCTAAGGACATTCCGAATGCTGAATTTTCTTATACAATTCCAACCTCGCTTACAACCGCTCGCTCCCATTTTTGAAGGGTTCTAAGTTCAAGTCTGCAGCAAAAGGGTTAAAAAAAGCACACTTATGTTGCAGATGGTCAAATAGTCATCCCACCAGTAAGTCAGGCAATAAGTCAGCCAGGCAGCCAGTTGGGCGATGAGCACACAAAGATACGTGAGCATTACATCCTCTCCCACAGTGATGCAGAAGCAAAGTTTCATGGCTGTGAAGTTCCAAGGCTGAAATGTACAGGGGGCCACTGACTGAAGATATGCACCAGGCAACCTTGAACCTTTTTTTACCCCTTCTTTACGTCTGTTCTCCATCACTGCATTTCCTACCTCCTCTCAGGGAAAAAATAAAAATACAGGCATTTGAAAAGCTGCAGATTATATGAAATACATTTTGGACTTTCATATTGAAATGAGGTGCAGCAGCAGCTTGTGCAGCCTCCGTCAGATTTGGTGCCAAACTGATTATTCCACATAAGAAGGCCTTGCTCTCTGTGCTCACACAGGGCTGGGATGCTGGATAGCACAGCCGCCACAAAGGCTACAATTTACCAACTCTGGCTTCATACATTTTGATCTATTGCTCCCCTCAACTGTTAGCATTTCATTTGGGCTGTAGGAAAGTTGAAAGGGGGGCATTTTTCTTTTTTCTTCGCCTATATCTCTCTCCTTCTACCCTTCCCTCCATCGTCCCCTTCCCTGCCTTTTTTTACTCTTTCATCCTGACACATACGGTACTCTCTCTCTCTTCCCTTTGCTTTTCCCTCCAACCTGGTTAAGTGCAGAACAAATGGAATTTCAAGGCTTAACAAATTTGTCTTTTACATTGGATATGAGGTTTTTTACATTGGATATGAGGTACAGCTTCAGATTGTATGAGTAAGTATGAAGGACGGGTCAAAGGAGGCCTCTTTTATGGCACAGGCCTATAGGGGAGAGAGGGAAGAAGAGAGAGAGAACGAGAGCGAAAGGGAAAAAAAGATTAATAAATGTGCCAAGGCCTCATTTTAATTGAACTTGAAGCATATGTTGCAAGTATGTACAATTCGTCCCAGATGTTTACTCCGGCCATGTGCACGGCTCTTCCCAGTGCACCACAAGGCAGCTATTAGCTGGATAACCTTTGCTCCAGAGGCTAAATGGGGTATTACATGGCCAAAAAGTAGAACACCTGTTTTTCATTGCATAGAAGACCCCTTGCAGGCTTTTTTCCTTGGATCACCACATGTGTTTTGACTTAGCAGATTGTTGGGCAGACGTGAAAAGTGTCTTTCTTGTGAGCAAGCACTGATATTAGTCACTTAATCTCAATGAAAGTCCAGCATCTAGACTAATTGATGGGGACGGCTCAGTTGTTAAAGCCAAGCAGGCAGGCACATGAGGGATGAAAGAATGTTAGACATGAACTAATTTTTTTTCTTCTTCTACTCTCGTCCTCCTGCTCTGTGAGTGTGTTTGTGTGTGTGCGTTAATCTTCAGCATGGAATGTTGCTTGACTCTTATTGCCTACACACACACACACACACACACACACAAAGAATATGCAAGCAGTATATTGCCCAAATTCTGAACCTCTGTTTTCAATAAAACAAATCTTAAACATGGTGGCAAGTTGCAGATGCAGCTTTTCACCAACAGAGTACAGAAGCAGTTGCACACATATTGAAATTGTAGTCTTAGAAATAACAAATAAGATACATATTCAGCATGAAAAGATGTCAGCATGGCAGAATGAAAAATGTTTTTTGAGAGTAAAGAGTTTTTTAGAGATTCAGATAATATAATACAGAACACTTTTCAAATGTGTAGCTTGTATTGTATCTGGATATGATTTAATGATGGTGAAAAAATGTGCTGCCAACAGATTATCATCATCTAACCATCCAGACGGGCTGAGTCAAGAGTAATTGGACTCAACACTTTAATCTAAGAAGAGCTTTTCATAATAATAAATATTAAGAGTTAAAATCATAGACCTTTTAACTTTTTTAAAAAATGTTCTGAAAATGCACTATAGCTCAATACATCTTATTATTCACATGGCTCTCATCATGAACTCTAATATCAGTTTCAACATCCCAAACAGTAGATCTTAAATTTGACATGTTTATATTTATCACCTTCATAGGTTCACTGATTTTAGTTTATGGGATGCAAGTTTTGGGACTCTATCAGACATGTAGTTTTCATTTGAAATGATTTACTCTCTTTTCATAGACAATCCTAAGAGAGTCTTCACCCAGCAGAATGTAATAAAACTTTATCACAGAAGACATTTTGACTCATCATAGCAGGTGAAGCACAAGTGTTACTGATAATATTAACGATGCGTCCATTCTATGTAGGTTCTCCAGTAAGCCATGACACTGAGCAGCATCATGCACAATGCCAGGGCCCTGGAACCAGTTAAAAGTAGAAAGCAGCAATCAGTTAGTCACACCGGTGTTTTCTCTGCCACAACAATGTGTAAAAATCACATGTGTAAAAACGACATGGACATGTACTCCTGGACGTCCAAGTGTCCTGGACCTGCTGTCATCTCAGCTATCCCTAATTCTATCCTACTCACAGTTCAGTTCATGTGTCTGTATGTGCCTTTTCAGTATCTTCCAATACACCTTGGAGTAACATTGTGGGACATGGATGGTGTAAGATAGCAGCAACATGCAGCTCATTCCCACAGTATATTTACAGGCTACTGGCTACAGGGGCTTTAGTGTGCAATGTAGCCTGTGATGTTTCTTCTCACCTGAGGGCTCGCTGTCCAGAGCTGGCATGAAGCTATCACCTTTAGGCTCAGCATGGGTGAGAGTGCTTGTGTGCGTAAATGTGTTTGTGTATTTTGTGTGAGCGTCATGCTTATGTGTGTGCAGTGGCTCAGCTGTCTCCCAGAGGGGGGGCTTACTGGAAAAAGGGAGAGAGAGAGAGAAGAGAGAGAGAGAGAGAGAGAGAGTCTGAAAGAGTGAGGAGATTACCCTCACACGGTTGACTGGTCACTGAAGCGCTCGTGCTCCGCTCAGCTAGGCTCCACTAGCCTCAGGAGGACCTGACACAGATAAGATACACACTGCAATCATGTCCTGCTCACGGGCTTACTGCTCAGTGCACTCCCTCTCTCTTTCTCTCTCTCTGTCTATCTATCTATCTCTCTTTCACACACACAGACACACCACATGCACCCTTCAAATTTTTTTCTTCATTCTCCAGTTTCTCGCTCATTTTCTCTTTCCCTCCCTCATGTGCAGAGTTAATGGTAAATATAGAGTGGACATTATTCATTAGCTTGAACGCATTGAACTGTAAAATCTAAATTACTATACTGAAATGAAAAGTCCTTTTTTTTTAGTCTTATTTATTGACTCAATTCTGTACGGTATTCCACGTGAACCAGCAATGAAATCTGTTTTGACCTATTGGGGCACCAACTGAATATAGGTAAAGCGTATGGAATTACAATACAATTTTGAGGAGTTTAGGATAGCTTTCTGTGCTTTATGTCCACATTGCATGACACCAAATGTTGATGTGGTCCAAACAGGTTGTAACAAATTGTAATGCAGGTGACTGTACATTGTATATAAGATTGAGCATACATGATCCTCTGTGTCTTCATCTCTCCTGCCACACAGTTGTCTTCTTAAAGCACAATATCTCTTTATCCTTCTCATCTATAGTGCTGAGACAGCCTTTCCACCCTCTGCTGCTTTCCCTGTAGGCATGACTCATGCACGCACACACAAGTGTGCACATGTGTGTGTGTTTATCAATTTTCTGGCAAGCATATAACTCCTGGCCAATGGCTAGTATCAGCACACATATCCAGTTCTCACCCTGCAGGCCTCACAGCTGTTTTCAGCTACTGATTTTTACATACAATACCGCTCTGCTCTCTCTTTGTATCTACCTGTCTCTTCTCTCCCCAGCTCTGTCTCAGCTCCTGTTTCCTCTGTTAGTGCCTCGGCTCTCTGCTCCATGTTATGTTAAACAAGGTTTGCACACTTTGTCTCAGTGTGAATATGGTTAAAAACAGTGTAAGTTTTCTGACTTATCTCCAGATAGCACATGGAGCCGTGCAGCACCTTCCCAAGCCCCGGCACTCCTCTCTCAGTCCCTGTCACGGCACTGCGCAGATCGCTCAGATAGCGACATGGCATAATGTAATTGGACTAAAGAGAGCATTGGGAATTATATCAATGCTCTGGAAAAAAAAGTGTGACTGAAATGTTGTTCTAGGGAGGCTATTGAGCTCGTAATGCAGTGGGGTTGTCCTCAGGTATCAGGGGGGGTTTCAGCTGCTGAGGAGAATAGGAGAGAGAGACAGAGGGAGGGAGAGGGGAAGAAAAAAAAGTTTCAATCTCTGTGTTCTTTTCTTCTCCCTGCCTGTGAAGGATGAAAAGCGTCACGCTGTAAAAGATGCTTTTGACTTTTCCGCTTCATTTTTCTTTCCATCTCACTGTCTTTTTTTCGTTGTTCAGCAGAGACACTAGTAGGAACTGCATTTTAATCATGTTTGGCTAATAGAGGAAGGAATGAAAACAAAAAGGAGGGTGAAAGAGGCATGGAGGGGTATTGTCTCTCTATGCAAAATACACTGCATTGTTTGTTTGTTTTTCCTCTTTGTCACACATATACATCAGGTGGATCATCTCTCACTATCTCTATTCCCCACAGATACATATCTTTTGCTTTGTCTTTCGCTTTCTCTCATTTCTCCTTCATTCTCCAACTCTGCTCCATTCCCTTTTCACTTTTACTTTAACTCTGGCCTTTTATTATTGACATGAAATTTTGTTTTTAGGGCTTTTTTGCAGTTTGTACCAATATACCTATAGATAAGTACAGCTTTATACTCACCACAGTCATTGTAGAGATTGTAGAAATTGGTGTTCCAGTTTTCCAATAGTCCAGTATATGCCTAAAATGGCATATACTGGCAACAGTCAAGCTTTAACCCAGCTATCAAAAGCATTCATTTGGAGGATGAAACAAAGTTGAATACCAAAAAAAAAATCAATTACAACTCTCCTCTGCATTGCACTGCTAAAGCTGCTTTCAGTACAGTGCTTATGTTTACAAGCTCTACAGAGAAGGTGGTGAAATAATGTTGTTCTTGCCTATAGCCTGTTATATTGGCCAAAACATCAACTATAAGACCCTAGTTGTAAACTATCCCCTTTTTTCTTTAACCCCTGCACTTTAATTTCTCCGGGTTGTAAAAAGAAAATCTTACTGTAATCTATCCACAAGGACCCTAAACCAGGCCCCTGGGAGGACAGCCGTGATAAAAACCATATCCTCGAGGATATGTTGGCTTCCTGGCACTTTGAGTGGATACGAGCGATGGTGGTAAGTGGGCATGTGTGCGGCTCTGACTCCTAATGGTGTGTGTGACTGTCTTCTGGTTTCCTACTTAGCTCATCGTCTGTCTGGCGGCCTCTGTCTGCTGTCCTGTTGGGGTTTGTGTACAGTACCTGTTCCCTGTCAACGTCTCAATCAAACACCCACGCTCTGCACGTTCGGCCCCCAACCCAACCCCGCCTTGAGGCCTCTGCCTCTGCCTGCTCTTTAAGGGGATGGGGACTATAATGGGGCTCCAGCATGGAAGGCTGCTCCCGTCTTTTTGTGTGACTTCCCTCTAGCATTGTAGACCTATTACCTTGCAAGGTGACAGCTATAGATTGAGGTGCGACAATGTGTTAATTGTGTGATGCTAGTGGCACTGTAGGCTCTGAGGTACTAAAGGGTGACATTGGGAGTGAATCAAGTTTTTGCTGATTGCTGATTTTGAACCTGTAATCTGTGCAGTGACAGAGAGCATAAGGGAATGGAATCTCACCATAGCTGAGTTGCATAGTGTGCTTTTTTCCCCCAAAAAAATATACTTTTTTTGAATAACACTAATTACAGTCCTCTTAAAAATAATGATTGTTTTCACACTTTATGACCCATAAGTCACTGATAATAAGCACCTAACAAACTCATTCTCTAATGGGGACTCTCAGAGCCCTGAAAGTGTATATGTGTGCATGTGTGTGCAGTTGTGGGTGGTATGGTGATTTGAACACACTTGTGAGCACTTTTTCTTAAAAGTTGCTACAGAAACAGCAAAACTATTTCATATTGCCGGAGCAAATCCCAATGCTCATTATGCCTAATGCAGCAATGTCTACTCCCCCAACTGTTATTGTTCTGAATCACATACACAAGAGCGGCTGAACCAACTGAACTTTTTGACTGATGAACTATGCATCAAAGGCTTACGACGAGCACTCGTTGCACTGTAGGTGAGGAGTTGTGTGTTCTCATCCACCCAAAGTAACTCTCTACGAGACACTCACCGAATAGGATGTTGAAGATGGAACACTCATACCTCCCGGTCTCTCATTGGACAGAATGTGGAGCACAACACTTGACAGCGGTGTCGTCTGAATTTGAAAGTCAGACATGTTAGAAGGCAGCCGCCACCTTTTCTTTTAACAAGAGTCATAAATCTGTAATGAGCACAGAGAGGATGCATATTTTATTTGAAGACGTGATCCCTTCACTTCATAGCGATGCACTCTCGCTCTGTCGTGTTTTTTTTTTCTACCAAAACAAAGTTTAAAACAGTGGATGTTAAAGCTGTTTCTTGCCTGTGCCTCTCTGAACATGAATATGTAATTAAAGGTTGGCACACGTTTTATAGACCTGGGTGATGAATCATATGTAATTTACTATGATTTAATTAATGAACAATTACACAATATTGTGTAGGTATTGATCTCGATTTATAGTAGAGAAGAGAAATTAAACTGCTGTGGATAAAACTCCACCTTACAGAATCAGAAATGCTTACATGTGTCTTTAAAACGGATTGTCTTTCTAACCTCATTATATATACATGTATAATAGCTGTACCTCATCTACATCATTTGCGTAGTATCAAAGTTTCCTTATACTTTCATCTTGCGGCATGGCAAAAACCAATGAATACAGAGTTTAGATTTCATAGTGCCAATGTTTTAAACCAACACAGACAGAGAGTGAAAAAGACAAACAGATAGACAGACAGACAGACTGACAGACAGGGGAAGATGGGCTGGAGCAGCTAAACCAGGCCAACAGAGGACAAGAGTAATGTTGTCCCATTCATCACACTCTGCCAGGCTGGATTCTGGGAAGGACAAGGGAAGGAGAGCACAGGAGCAGGGGAGCAGAGGTGAGGCAAGGTGGGGGAGAATTAGGCGGGGGGGCGGAGGGTCGGGTGACGTTCAGCAGGAGGTGAGGAAGAGGAAGTGATCAAGCACAGAAGTTGTGGAGTGGTAGTCATTTATGTGTGCGTGCTTGTGTGTGTGTTAGTGTGTGTGTGTGCACGCCCGACCTTGAGTCTGATGGAGTGGCTGGTGTGGTAGAGGTGATGAGAGGCCCCAGGGAGAGATGGGTAAAGATGATCAGTGGCAAACAACCTCCTGCCACCCAGACACATTAGAGGCACACACACAAACGCACTCTCATAACACCAGAAACCTTTCTCTTTAGGATAGGAAGCAGAGGTCAAACTGAAAATAAGTCACCACCACTCTTCCTTTTATTCCCTTGTTCCCTCTCTCTCTCTCCCTCTCTTTTACATATGTGTATATTTATCCTCGCTATGGGACTAGACTTGGTGAAGAGACTAATTAGTACTAGAGAGCATTGTGTCTGCCTGGTCCACCTCCAGCTGACAGTCTTAACTGTAGTTTGACTTTGGCTTTGTGGGAGCAACCCTCAGCGCACACAGATATTCTCATAGAAGTCTGTGTGTGCACACAGACACTCTCCTCACATTCATCCATTTGGGCCTTTGGGAGTGGGACGCCCCATCACATCTTAACGTGGCCTTTGTGTGTGTGAGCTGCTTGATGAGGGCCAGGAGGAGGACGTGCAGTGCATCTCAACACACTAGTTAAACAGATATTTATGTGTTTATGATAAAAAGAGAGGGAGGGAAATAGAGATGTATTCCCCACATTCACCCATGGATTAGTTCTTGTATGGGATAAATTATTTATTAAAACCGCAGCCTGAAAAAAAAGGAACATCTGCTTCTTTCATGTGGCGCTGGCGAGGTGCCAGGTTGCATGGTGGTATCTGAGGCTGGTCGCAGGGCCTTTGTCTCGTCTTGTTGTCATTTCCTGACAGAGGGGAGATATTCTTCTAGGCCACTGGGTCCCCAACTTTTTTTTCTCTTAACTCCCAGTAGGTTAAATCTGTGACTCCTCACTCCCCAGTGGACTCCTTGGAATAGACACGATTCAGACACGTTAATTTTCATATTAAGGCCTGTATTTGGCTTACATTACCTCTGTGGTAGAAGAAGAACTATTTAAACGGTCAGTGTCACAGATATAAAGTACTTACTGCTAAAAATGTCCATTGTAAAATATCATTTAGTTCATTATATTCCCTGAAAAAGCGTTCCAATAAACAAGCAGCAAAAACGTGTGCGATTTCTAATTTAAAAAGCATTTTAATTAAACTAATTAAAATGCTTTGCAATACAAATAGAGCAGTGCAAATTATGAACAATAACCTAAACATTGAACAGATTTGACTAATAATTGTAACTCATGTACTGAAACAAACAAACAAAAACAAAAACTGAATGAACTGAAAGCCATTGATGTGAACAAGGCTCACCTCCTTCTAGTGAACAGTGTCTCACTTTCATCAATTACTAAAATATTTCTATATTTAATCATTCACAGAAATGTTTAAAAACTACACAAATGCACAGGTAAATATAATGTTTATGGAAACGAATAATTAGTTTCTTTTTACCCATATTTTATTTCGTAAGGAGAGATAGCAACACATTAAGTGTTAACCAGACTGCACAGCAGATGCTAATTGTATGCGCTATTTATTATTCTGTCATCCTTAATTCTTGCACCGGCTTTGGAAATTGAATCAGTGTTGCCGCTAAAGCATTCCTCAACTTGACTCAACTTTTCAGTGTTTTTTTTTTTTTTCCTGGGGTGGAAATGGGAGGGATGTTGACTCTCTCTGCAGTTACAAAATCAACAAGCACACTTTCAGATGCCCTCTGGGAGCCACATATTAGCATCCTGTCACGTTTTATTTGACATTTCAATTTTTACTGTGCTGCCAGAGTGAGAGAGACAAAAAGAAAAACAAAGAAAAACAGGTGCAATTTTAGCACAGCCGCACTGAGCAGAAGCCACTTGTGGTTCAGGTTCATTTTGTGGTGTGATTGGATATATGCTCCTACATTATAAATGTTAGGTTTATCATTTTTATAGCGTAACCCAGCAGGGAGAACAATGTGATCAGAGGTTAAAACAGTCTCAAATGGCTCTCTTTATTTCCACCCAGTAGATATAGGACAGATATTTGAGTCCATCGTAATAGGCTAAGTCCTCAGTGACCTCTCTCTTGTTTAGCTCTAGGCCTTGGGTCAGTGAAGAACAAACTGTCTTTGCAAAGTTTACAACTGCTCACTTTGCACTTTTGCATATAGATGTTCTCAGCTATGATGCTATCTCTCTGAAAGAGAAATAGAACACTTGAGTACACAGAGGCATTGCACATCTTTCCTTTGTTAAATATTTAATCAAGTGTTTCAAGGAGTTTACCACATTTGTTTACCACAATTTACCAGCAAGTGCAATGTTGTTAGCCTGACTGGGCTGTTTCTGTGTATATGTAGGTGAGAGAGCTCATGTCCCTCGGCTCTCTCTGGTGTCACTGAGGGTTGTTTCTCCTTAACGCATGCAAACAGCTCACATCACTTTAACGAGCCTTCCCTCGTCTGTCTTCCCTGATGGGAGCAGTCCCATGGTGCAACCTGCTCCACACACTTGTACACAGGGTGGCTGAGCTCAAAAGTGAAGGCTGCTAGGCTGAGATTTCATATCACACTGCGCACAATGATGCAAACTTTGGACATAACCACAAAAGATGCATTTATTGCCTTTAAGTGACATACACACAATTAAAACATGCAACTCTGCCAACAAAGGACACTGACTCACTAAATATTTCTGTTACCTAACCTGATGAGAGTTAATTGATGTCAAGGAGTCTCTGCTTCACATAGAAACATTTCATTCACAGTGTAAACAGCTTGTCTCAGTGCAGATTTTCATTTCATACACAGTAGTGTGCTGTTACTCTGACATCACCCTTAGCTCACATTGCACTCGCGTTGGCCGTGACCCTTTGCTATAGATTAAAAAACAAATTATATTCAGAAGGAGAGATCCAATGCACACAAAAGGACACAGAATGAATAATAATGTGAGATGTGTACGAAGACCTTTACATTTATATTAGATTGACACTAGAGTATGCATTTGAGAGACACAAATGAATGCTATTTTGCATTAATAGTGTACTGTTGCTTATTGGTATCCAAAATTAATGAACACAGTATATATTCTTTCTTTCTCTCATATAATCTTTCTTGCTGTTTTGAACTTATTGCATATATTTTGTTTACATTTAATGCTGCTGCACCAGTTTGAAATCCTTTTGCCACCCTTTTATTAAGCATTTGGTTTATATCATATGTTGTTGTGGCAGAAAGTAAGCCAGTGGTTTTATCTCAGAGTCAGAGATTATTACCAACATCAGTGACATTTCATGCATTGCCTCATGTATTGTACTCTACATAAGCTGTGCTGTATATACAGCCACACACAGCACGTGTACCTGACAATAAAGAATACACATAATATCTACAACGATCCAGCCTTCTCTTACAGTAGATGAAGTTATCTAGATTGAATGCTCTGTCATCTGACTGCAGTGACAATTTGTAGTACACAGACTGAATTGGCAGTTACTGTAACATGTCAGCATAACACATTGCAGATGAACCTACAGTTGCAGTCTATTAAAATGCATGATGCTGAACTCATTAGGCAAGCTTATTACACTATCTGTCTGAATGATTCAAGCCATGCAGCACCATCCATCAGAACACTGCTGTCAGAGGTGCTGGGATTTGTAGCATACTTTGAGCATTAACATGACTGCAACTGTAGCCAAGTCAAAGCGAGAGGCCTCACAGATTTCATTTTATTAGCCTTGCCTTCAGTTCTCCAAACAAACCATCTTAGTCTCCCTGACAGACACAGGAAGAGACAGATGGAAATACAGGCCCTGAGTCTCCTGTAAAGAAACTGCTCCTCCTCCTGAGTGAGACTGGGAGCTGGTCAGGACTGGAAAACCTCAACGCATATCACATGTGAGCTAATGGTTGACACACACATGCACACACATACTCCACTAAACTACAGAAAGAATGATACAACTGAGACTTGAGCTCACCTCCCTGATTCAAATATTTCACAGTTTTGTTTGATATGCAAGTCAATATTTTAGAAAGCTTTCCTTAATGTTGACTGTGATGTGTTGGTGCTCTGGCTCCTTCTGTATCATTCTGTATAAATCCCCCTTTCTGTCAGTGGTGAGTGTCATTGCAGTCTAAAAACTTAATCTACAAACTTGCTCAGTAAAGAAAGAAACTGCTTTCAGAAGTCAAGGGCCCTCATCGTCTAATCTGTGTCAGTGTATATCGTTTGTAGAGTCACACAGCAAGACCAGGTGTGCAGATCAACCTTATCTAATAGCTCTAGGGTGTATGTGTGTGTATGTGTGTGTGTTTGTGTGCATATTAGGTTCCATTATAAGAACAGGTTGCCTGGCTCCATATGTGCGCAGTGTGCGGGGAAGCTGGGAAAACAAGGTTCTCCGTGGCCCTCTGTGTTATTGCTACCTCCCGCCTCCCCGAGCCGTGTTTGAAGACAGGAAATAGGAGTCAGACCGCAGTCCGAGGGGCATGTGGCAATGGTTTATACTCTGATGACCTCTGACTTATCCTCTCCACCCCCGCCCGCTCTCTCACACCACTCCCCTGGCCCTCAAACACTCTCCCCTGAGTCCGGGCCAGAAAATAAAATGGCCTGACCCGGCCCAGTCCGTCTCGGCTCGGCCTAACCTAGCCCATCACAATAGCCTCCACACTCTGAGATTTGTTTGAGCGAGCAATGAAAAACAGATGGACTCTGAGGAAAGGACTGAGAAGAGGAGGAGAGAGGGAGGAAGAAAGAAAGAGAGTCTTGTAAAATATTTGCAAAGAAAAATAACCCAGGGACGCTGTCTAATTATATCTATTTGTCTTGTGTGGTTTTGCTGGGGAGGCCATGTGGTCTCCCTGACTGTTCCATGGTTCATTTTTCACATTATCTGATCCTGGACAGAGAGCAGAAAGAAGAGGGTGGCTTTGGGGGCAGTGGGGGGTTGTTTTGAGTCTCACTGGGAGGGTTGTGGTGAGGTGGGGAGGCTGGTCTTAAGGAGTGAAATGTGGTAAAGGCCTCTGGGGTCCTAGGGGTTTCAGTGTCTTTGACTGCTTCACTGTCCTCCTTGGGTATAATGATAAGGATTACTCAGAGGTTTACCTCTCTAATCTAACCATGTCCATCCATTTTCATCTGTAGTAGCCATTGCTGTACATGCTGTCTCTCTAACAAAAGAAATATTTTGTGGCTATCGGTTGTTTTGCCATAAGCTCTTGGTTTCTTTCAAACGTTTATTACTTAAGCTTCAGTTTTTTGTTGATTCTTTTTTTGTTCATTTTGCAACTAATTCACTTACGTTGCTGTGTAATGTCCTTATTTTTCCTGGCTATATCAAATCCAGATTCTTTCTTATCTGAACTATGAGGGTTTCGGATATCTTCCATTCAGCTCAGCAGCAAATATACTCAGAAACGGGGGGAAACATCAATTCATTGATGCAAGCATACAAGCAAAATGACAAAACTTCCCCTGAAAACAGTAATCATTCTCACTGAATTAGAAAAAAAATAGTTTGTAGAGTTGTGTATGCTAGCTTACATGCCAATGCATTGAAACCAGATGATCTGGGCGATGATATAACAAAAGTCTTCCGCTCTTTTTTCAAATTCCCCTGCTATTACTATGGTATATTGTAAACTGACTTCCCGTGATCATACTGTACCACTGGACACTCTGTTTTCCTCTGATGGTAATAGATAGCCCTACTCTTCTTGTTATGCCCCACTTTTGTCTCCCAAGCATGCCCACCAATCACATCCAGCCGCAACCAGTCTGCGTGTTGATGTCCTCACTCACCCAACGGCTCTCGATCACTCTCTGTCACCTCATTCTGTCCAGATCCATCCTGTCCCTGCCTGTCAGTCAGTCAGCAGGCAGCTTGTTGACTGTTGCATGACTTCTTAAATTCTTCACTTTGTTTCAGTGAGAGGGGGGATTGTAGATTTTAGATTGCCTGCCTAGTTTGTGGTCTCTCCCCCCGCTCCTCGCAATATTCTGAAGTTCTCAACCATCAAAAGTTGAAAAGGAAGAGCTTGCTCTTCATGGTGGGTGACGGCCTTAATAAGGATGATAATGATGTCACAGCTGGTGACATCATCACAGTGTGCCAGCCAGCAGAACAAAAGAGGGCTCTGCCTGGTCTTCCTAGCTGTCTTGGCAGCACCAGAGAGAGGGAGAAAGAGCGCCCAGAGATTGATGTATCCATTCGGCTTTCAGTTTAATTCTGCCTCTCTATTCACGTATTCAAATTTTCCTGTGTGAGCTTTTGTAAGGAGGAAAACATTTTGATTTGTTCTGCCGACTTTATATCTCTATTACTGCCTGGAATGAGAGCACTCCGTCAGTTCATGCAGGATATCTGGTGATTTGGCTTCCCACTCCAAATCTTTGACGCTATTTAAAATGTATTGTTTTCACAAAGATGCCTGTGCCCAGCCCCTGTCTTTTCTCTCCTTTTTCTCTCACCCTCTCCTCTCTGTTTCGCTCCATCTCTTCCTGTCTCACCCTTGCTTTCTTTCTCCCTCTATCTGTGCTCTCGCAGGACTCTGAGAGAAAGGGCTTCATGAACAAGCTTTATGCCATTCAGGACGTGTGCATCAGCGTGCAGAATGCACTGGATGAAGTGGCCTCCTATGGCGAGAGGATAAAGAAGTGAGTCGTAAGCCCACTCTTCGGCACACAGCCCGTTGCGCTCTGCTCCGCTCCGCACGTCCCAGTGTTTTTTTCTGCAATGCCAGGTTGCCCCGCTTTCACTTGCCAGCCTGAGTCTAACTCAGTGCTGCTCTCAGGAAACACTGCCAGCGTGACACCCAACCCTGAAAGACAAACACACGTCTGTCCATCAATTCTCAATTATCCCCCCATGACTTCCTGTTAGCTGAAACATGTACACCTTAAACAAACATCACTCTGCATGCACACACACAAAACCATTCATTTCATGTACACTAAGGTCCTAACGTTCACTTACACATATACAAAGCAAAGTAAAGACAGGGGATTTCTTTGAGATTAAAAGTTGGACTGCCCTTGCACTACAGGTTTTTTCTGCAGTTACAGGTAAATTTGAATTTTAAATGAAGCTCAAATGTTTGTGGCCTGTGTTTCTGTAAAGTTGAGGATGTTTCACTTATTAGATGGTATGAATTGCATTGAACTTTAGGTGATTTTCACCCTGCAATACTGACCTGTAAAACAGTATAAACTTATTTCCTTCTGTGAGTGTAATGAATTAGTAGTCCAGATCAGCTTGTTTGGGCAGAAAAGTATTAAAATGCCCTTTCTGACTGTGTTCTTTACTCTTTCTCATCATGTTTGGATTTACTGAGCATTTTCTTCTAATTTTTACAGTGCCCTTATTCCTCTCTTTTCAGCTCATTTAACTGGACTGTGCCTTTCTTAAGCTGGCTGGCCATTGTGGCTCTCGGAGTGGCAACCATCATCATCTACTTCATTCCTCTAAGATATATTGTGCTAGTCTGGGGTGAGCTAATGTCAGAAATGTTTACTTACATGTACTGTAAGTTGAAGTAATTACATTTAATAGGTAGGATTTTCCAACTCTACATTACTCCTCTCTCTCTCTACAGGGGTGAATAAATTCACAAAGAAGCTGCGAGACCCTTACACCATTGATAACAACGAGCTGCTAGACTTTCTGTCCAGAGTGCCCTCAGATGTACAAGTGGTGGGTGAACTTTCCACTTTCATGTTTGTTTCGTCTTTTATATCTTTTTAACACCACCTCTGTCAGTCTCAGACATGGGCAAGGGTTAGGGCTGCTTTTATTATGTCTTTCTCTGTTTTTTTCTTTTTCCTCTTCTCAGTCGCTTGCTGGGTTTATGCTCTGCACTTTTGTACTTTTGTGGTGAACTGGCTATTGTTTTACCCACTTAGACATCTAATCTAATTGTTTTAAAGTCGTTTCTTTGTTTTCTTATTAGTAGCTTCCTAGTCTAATTTAATTTCCACATACATAGCTGGAGCTGTGTAATAAGATAACAAGGTTAAGTGAGTTTAGTGCCCAGCATATAACTAGGTTGATTGACTCCATACACATACACTCACACACAATTACAGTTAGCTGTTGTTTCCCAGCTATGCTAGTAATTGGAACAGAGTGTAAACCAACAGTTAACCAGCCCCATGCGGTTTTGCTTCTACATTAACCGTGAGATCAGATTAACTTTGTGGCTGAAGACTACAGATGCTTCGTTAAGGTAAAATATAGGTGTGTAAATGTGCTTGTGTGTGTGTGTATTTTAAATCTGTAACGTGCTGTGCTGCCCAGGACAAAGTGCAGTTTAAACTGCAATTAAGCAGCAGCTTGTGAAAGTCATTGTGTTATCCAGCACCGATGGTGTCCGCTGTGGCCGTTAATCCCTGCTGTGCTGAGTTCAACACACACACACAAACACACGCACAGATACACAAATGTGCAGACTGAGGCTGTACGACCAAGGGCCTCTGATACGACCAATCCCCTGCCACATAAGCGCTGACACACTTCCTCTTTGATCGCTTGTTGCCCGCAACTTCTTTCATCTTTACAGGGTCATAATCCTTGCTCCCCTACACACCCCTGTGAGCCCCCTGTGTTCCCCCCTTTCGGCCCCCGTGCAGTTTTACAGTTTCATAGTTTTCTGGGGCCTGTTGCGGCGATTGGCACAAGGCAGGTAGCCATTGCCTTAAATGAGCCCAAGCTGTCCCCTCTGGTGAAGTGCAGCCACCTTACACACCCGGAGCCTGAAGGAGTAGAGAAGTGAAGGGGCCCAAGCCCGGCAGGTATGAGGCCTTTACAAGGCCTCTAATGAGGGCCTGCTGGCTGGGGAAGGTGGGGGTAGACATGCTGCCCTGGTCTGGTGCCCATGCTGCTGGAGTTGTGCCTACTGTATAAGTAAAACTGTAAGTGCTACTGTAACAGTTATTGCTGCAGCTGTTGGAATGGTAATTGTTGCCAGGTTTCCCTGACAGTTTGGAGGCTGACTGAGTAATGAGGGTGAAAGACCAAGGGAGAGGGTAAGAATAGATTTCAGAGAAGTAAAGATGGAAATGGATGTGGAAATAGGGGAGAAGGAATGAGGACAGAAGGTAAAAGTTGAGTTGATGGTTTGATGGAAATGATTGGTTTGATGATTTAGGACAATTTAACTTTGTTTGTATCAAAAAGACAAGGTCATCGACATTTAGATTTGCTGCTCTGTCAGAACTGAAACCTGCACTAATCACTTTCTCACTGAATCCAAAGGTTAGCCTACTGCGAAGACATCCTGCTCTGCGGTCGTTGGCTAAAAACAGACTAGAACGTTCTGCTTCGCGATGCGTCCCACTGCTTCCTCCGGTGGTGGGTTCACCTCATTGCCTGCCCCCACCTTACTGGGTCAAAGCCGTCAGTGGGGATTAAGCCCCTGAGGCTCTCAGATGATGCAGAGAGGTGCTGGGGTCCAAATGGAGCGTCCCCTCACAGGCACGTGTCCATGGCACCCACTGGCATTGGTGCAGGGGCCCACTGTGCCTGACACCCTGGATGACTAATGAAGTGCTATTTCAGGGCCCCGGTGTGACCTAACACATACACATGCTCTCCCAGCAGTAGTGCATGTGAGGTGGGTTGGGGTTGTTTCAGTTTAGTGTTCCGCATCATTTGGAGGTGCTTCAGTGCAGCCAGAACT
Organism: Euthynnus affinis; assembly: GCA_029490765.1. Lineage (NCBI taxonomy): Eukaryota > Metazoa > Chordata > Actinopteri > Scombriformes > Scombridae > Euthynnus > Euthynnus affinis. The sequence goes on along the minus strand of CM055842.1, from coordinate 23,355,696 downwards.
GATGAGGTTCTAATGACTTTATTTTCAAAGGGCAACCACACTGGACCGCAGTTCATCATAACATATATAGATGCAGAGCACCGCAGCAAATGGAGAACAGCTTTTGTCATTGTTTTTTTATCTTCCATTTCTATGCAACTTTGCATTCAGCAGCAGCAACACTCTCTTTTCACCAGGTACTTCAGTCTTGTGAACCAACCTCTCCAAATCACTGACACTGGGCCCTAGCACTGTCAAATACTCTTTATAGTCAAAATCCCCAGCAGTAAACGTAAGCTGCAACAGGCAGAGAACAGTTTATTTAAATCATTATGTCCCTCTGTGAGAAGCAGTCTTAAAAGCTGGCTTAGGTATTTGTGTGTGCAGGGTTGTATGTGTACATGTAAGAGTCACGCTTTTTGGGTAAGAGTTTCTGGTTTGGATCTTTTACTAGCATAAGCTATCTTTATAGTCATTATCAGGGAATCCTTCATGTCCTCTTAAACGAGGCCAAACTGAGCACCTTTATAGTGCTTACTATTCCCTACCTGGCGTTTGGGAGGTGTCAGTGCACTAGTATGTTTTACGACACCATTAGCCATGTGAGCTAGGGAGTGCATAAGTAGGGCCAAGGCAATTAGCATGCCAAGTGGCCCTTTATGATCGGTGTAAAGGAGCTGGATCAAACCCCCAGTACAAAAATAAGCATGAATTCTAATTTAGCTCCTAATGAACAGTGGGGAGTCGGGTTAATATTTTTAGACAACATTTATGTTGGGGATGAGACCTCTTTGGGTATATTGGGGGTCAAAGACAGGATAGTTAAAGGTTGATACGTTGCCAGATGCCATCGCTCACATCATCTACTAGAGGTCTCTTTCTCCTTCGCTTTGTCCTTCCTCCACTTTTGTGACAAATTTAAACATTTCACTGCAAGCGACCAATTAGTCACTATTCAATGTCGTACCACTGCAGCTAATAGGCAAAACTTTCCTTACTTTTTTTTTTTTGCTCGCTGGCTTATGTCACCTTGACATGCCTTTTCTTTCTCAACAATAGACATGAGTGCTGAATCCTACAATCTGTCTGAACTGTACACAATAGTGTTTCCCTGGAAACATTTAATAACCCTTATGCTCTGTTAGGTGTCACATGAGATGAAACCCACTTTGAGTTTTGTGCTCTCTGGAGAGGACTGCAAACAGAATAACATATTATCATTAAAATGTTGCTCCCTTGCCTTTCTTGACTTCATTTATCTACTCACGTATTTGCTTTTTTTTTCGCACACTGTCACACACCCTGGTTTCGCCTTGTCTGTCTGCCCACACTGGCATCATCAAAACACTGTCAAAGGTTCAATGTGAGAGGGAGAGAGAGAGAATGAGAGACAGTGAGAGAGGGAGAGAGGCAGGTTCCGGGATGCTTTGTGGGTAACACCGTTAAACGAAGCACGGTACACGGCGCCCCTTCAGCAGAGCATACTTCAAAGCCTGTTTTGCACTTGTACTGTCAACATTTGGGAGAGGAGAGGAGAGGAGCGAGGGTGGAGCAGCCTTTGAGCAGCGCTGGGTCTTTACCCACTGCCTCTCCCGTCGATGTTCCCCTTTAAGCTCCCCACTCGCGCTACCAAATTGCTTATGTGCATTACCACACTTTTTTTTACTTTCACCCAATTCTGGTTTCTTTTATTTTGCTAACGTCCCACATTCTCCTCACCTCCTCTGCCTTTTTCTTCTGTTTTTGACTTTAACTAGCTCTTGTTGTCTGTAGCAGGGAGCCAAGGGTATAGCGTCAGGCAGGCCTGTCACCTGTAAGGTGGAATTGAACCTGTGACGCATGAGCCCCATTTTTCCTGGCTGGCAGCTCTTCAGAGAGAAAAGTATTGTTTGATTGAGATATTGTTTTTTCCTTCACCCTTTCTTTTTGTCGATCCCTCTCGCTACTTTTCATGACAAACAAAACCCTACTTTTTACTGACATGCAAACTTTTCTTTGTTTGTGTGCACTCACAAAGATTTTTATTTGGACAGGAATGTCAACGTGCAGATTTAAATTGCCGTGTTCCTTTTTGCTGTTGTTAGGGGTTTGGTCGTATAATGGGACCACTAACAGTCAGTGATCCTGTACAATACCTGTCCTACTTTTGGATCTATGGTAGCTTGTTTGAAGCTTGTAGCAAACAATGAGTGAAAATTAGTTGCATATAAAGAAATAAACATTTTGATAAGGGCTGATTTTCACTCTGTGCAGATGTGCTGTTTCTCCATCACCAGTAATTTAAATAATTCAACCATTCAGTTCACTTGTTCATCCATGGATACACCGCTGTCATTGATCGCAGTCAATGTGGGCATTCTGCCAGGACTGTCATAGTCCCCTAACAAAACTACTACTGCACGCACACACACACACACACACACACACACACAGATGGGGCCATATAAACCCCTCTCTGTCCCCTGGGTTTTTGCTTCGTTGTCTGCTTTAGTTGGCAGGGCTATAAAAGGATCCACACCCACATGAGAACAGTATCTGTCATCACCCGAGTGTCCACATATCTCACCCAGTCTCTTCTTTGCTCTCATTGTTTTCTCTCCTGTTTCCTTTGTTGGTTTGTCCCGGTGTCTGCCCTTCCTCCCTTGATCTTACTGTCTATTTCTGTCCCTTCTTTATCTCGCTTCCCATCATTCCTTTCCCCCTTTGTTTTCTCCACCTGGATTATTTCATCGTCGTTTTTCAGGCTGTCTCTCAGCCTCTCTTCTTCTCTGTTAATGTATCTTACAAACCAGTTGTATTTGTACAGCTGTTTAGTAGGATGTTAGTTTGCCTTGTGGACAGCGAGGAGCATCCAGATCTGAATCAGTGCAGTCTGGCTGCCTAGTGAGGCGTAGAAAGCAACACATGCTGGCCTAACCACTCTGTAAGCACTTTAACGGGACATTGGTGACCACCACTGTTAGACGGAGAAACAGCCATACCCCACTGTATATTTGTGTGTGGAGTGTGTGGATTTATATGGGATTTTAATGATGCGAGGATGGCAGGGTGTTTTGCGTGATGTGGGAGGCGCGGGTGGGTGTGTGTGTGTGTGTGTGTACATTTCCTTTGCTGTTATTCATGTGTCTTCAGTCTTTTGCGTGCGTACACACATGTCTCTTTGCATCACAGATTTGTACATTGCAGGCAGAGGATAGTGGAAGGCTTCACTGAAGCGACAGTGGGAACCAGTAGAAGATGGATGATAAAGGTTTATTCCCAGCCAGCGCTGAGAGACGCTGCTGTTCCCGTCCACAGCAGACAGACTCACCATGAGACAGAACAGAGAAACCGTATTGACGTCAGTTTGTTGTCTGCCTGGAGAATCAGAGAGGGTGTCAGTCAGTCAGACAGGCAGAGTAGCCTACAGTACATCAGCCTAGGAGGGATCCCACAGACAATACTGGCTCTTTGGTGCTGTGACTGTTAACTCTTTTTTTTGTCTCTATTAGTATTCTGATTCAGTGGCTAGTGCTTGTCAGTATCTCGAATCTGTCTAGGCTAGAGACTGTATTTGTGTGTATGCATGCACATGTGTGCGTACATCTAAAAGTGAGACTGCTAGAATGACAGTCTGTGGTTATTGACGCTGAACCACTGTCATGCTCTTGCATCTGAGTGTCCATCACTTAAGAGCTGTTTCTTTCAATGATCTGCTTGCTGAGTTTCTTTGCAAAGCAAAGTGTCAAATACAGAAATTGGTGACACTAACCCAGTGATAGTGAGAACATATTCTGAAGTTATTGTAATGTGCCGCTAGACAGAGTGATTATAAGTAACATAATAGTGATACATGAGTAGTCATTACAATTATGATGTTGAATTGTAGAATTAAGTTGAGGCAGAAAATCTGTGTCTACATTTGTTCAGCTGATGCTTGCTTACATACTGTTAACAAAACATAACTCAAGACTTTAAAGAAAGTAAAATTGTTTGCTTTTAATGCCTTAAAAGGTAGAACGTGGCACTTAATTTGTTGTGGTGGGACTGTTAGGGCTGTTAAAATAGCATGCACATATGGTGCTGTGGGGCGCTTTGGATTAAAGTGGTTCTTAAAGTTACTACAAGGAACTTTTAACTGGTTATGAAACAGTCTCATGTTGCCTCTGATGCCTCTATATGACCTACATAAGCTAACAAGACCATCATTTAGAAGATTGGTTATTTCTATACAGTTATTCTAAATGCCTGCCACTGGGTCGGATTGCATACGAAATCAGACAAAATGATTAACTGCAAGCAGACCAGAAGAGCCATTGTTTACATTGTTTAGGGGAGGACATTTCTCTTCATATGATAACATTAAAAGTTAAGTTAGACTTGTTGTCAGCTTGCTGACTCATTTAAAAAAGATGAGAGAACAAGAGAGAGAGAGCATCATTGGTCGAGCGAGCTAGAGAGTGAATGAAGAGAGCGAACGGCAGTGTAGCAAGAACAAAGTAGTGAATCTGAGAAATAAAACATTATTTTCTAATTGTACAGCACTTAATGTTCTAAAGCACAAATTAACACACCCACCTACACCTCCTCACAACCCTGCAGGAAGGTGCTGCATTGCCAGATTTGGTGGCGAATGCAGGTAATCCAGGTGTATGAATTGTAAAGTTTACTTTGTTTCACCAACATCATATTACAATCATTAATCTAACATAGCCACAAATAGATACATTAACTCATTGCTATGCATCCTAAATAAATAGTATTAAAGATATGTAGCATCTTTCTTTCACTAGCTTCCAAAACTAATGCATGCACTTGCCATCATCTTTATGACAAGCGGCAGTAGTGCTCATGGGAAATGCAGTCTTCATTCTGGAAAAACACTACTGATTTAGTCCACAGGGGCCTTTAAAATCAACACAAAATGAAAGTTCCTTGTAGTAACTTTAAGTTAAATAAAGGAAACTAGAAACTAGAAATTCTTGACTTTCCTTCCCTGTTTCCCTCAAATCTCCTGCTGTCTGTAGCCGAAACAGTTAAAGTCAACCTAAGTAGTTGTGAAACACTCAAGTTGGTGTTGCTGTTCTGTTCCTAATAGCTGACAGGCCCTTCACTTGTCTGTAAGGAGACACAAGTTTTCTCTAGTATTCACTTATTATTGAGGGAGAAGAGGGAACCCTTCACATAGACAGACTGCTTTCTGCCTAACCACAGTTTACCCAACCTGAGTGGAGAGATTCTGCATTGTCACATTTTGGTTTGTTTTTCATACAATGAATGATGCACTCAGTGCACATTGTGGTTCTTAGTCAGAAATATTTGATCCTGATGATGACAGTAATTAGCTTTTTATTCTATACGACTCATCACATGATTGGTCAATAAACCTCATGACATTCAGTGCAGTGTGTATGAAACTAACAGACAAAGTCACGTGTGATCAGTAATGAGGCGATACTGAAGTAACCACCAGCTATACACAGACTTGTGTTCTACCTTCTGTCTCTTTCCCATCGCTCTGCCCTTTCTCTCCTCACCATCTTGCCATGCTGAGATGACTCTGTTGTCTCTCCAAGCTTTCCCATGAGCCCTTGCCCTGTTCTCTGTTTGTTTGTGTGATCCCTTCCCTTAGGCCACCGTTCCACATCTGTGGATGTACGTGTGTGCGTGTACATTTCTGTGTGTCTGTGTGCGAGTGTATTTGGAGCTTTGAACAGTGTTCATGTGTTTGTGTGTGTGTGTGAGTGTACATGTCTTTATGTGCATCTGTGTGTGTGTTGTAATCAGTGTGTAATCCCTTCCCTGAGGCCACGGTTCCACACAGCTGGACCCAGAGAGCCTCTGGAGGGTTTCTGTGCTATTCAAGCATCCTTTGCTCTTTCCACCTGACCGGGTGGTGTGTGTTTGTGTGTGCGTGCGTGCATGTGTTTCTGTGTGTTTTAACAGGTGCAGTACCGAGAGCTGAAACTGGATCCCAATCCCAGTCCAAATAAAAGGAAGAAAAACAACCCCGGGTAGATGACTGTGTCCGCCCACCAACTCCTCTCTTCTCCACTTTTCTTCTCTTGGTCTATTACTGGACACTGAGGAGCAGAGGGAGAGACGGCTCGGGACCAGCTCGGCTCAGCTATCCTTCCTTTTTTTTCCCCCTTCCCTTTTTTTCCTCCTCACTTAAACCTTTTTCTGTCTTTAATTACTCATGATGTACAGTACAGTTTCCTGAAGTGTAATTTTGTAGAAAAAGAGACAAGTGCAAGTACAAGAAATTTCTTGAATTATTCTTAACACCATTATGCTTTTGATTGATTTTAAAGGCGAGCAGGAAGGATGGATGGAATGACCTTTTTCTCAGCCGTTATGAGCCACCTTCCTTGTTTCTTCTCTCCGTCACTCTGACAGCTCGGAGGACTCTGTCCGTTTGCTCGCCACAAGTGTCACACAATGAGTGAAACGAATTTGAACCTTTCTACTCACCGCTCCAAAACGACATATTCAGTGCATCAATGTTTATCAGGAAACAAGCCTTATACTAACATTGCGCATCATCACTCTGCAGTAGACATTTCATTTTTTTAAAGATAATATTGTAGTTATGAAATTATTTTTTTGGAGTGTGTTAATATTTTCTAATTGTTTTTGTACTGAAGTATCTTTTCTTTTCTTCCCCTCTTGGATGTGGTAATGATGTTATGTTCACTGCCAGTAATTTGGATCGTCTCCACTTAACTCAGCCAGACAAAATGATTAGTAATTACAGTGGTAGCCTGCAGATATGTCCTTCTACACAAACACAAAAGTGGACAAACAGGCTGAAAGCTTGTGGTGGTATCTGTCTGTCTGTGCTTTAATGCAATGGCCAAATTTGCTTTTTTGCTTATTTGACTCCAAACAAACCAAAAAGAAAAAAAGCAAACCACAGTGGGCAGTGGTATTCGTTTCAAGTACAGTGATTGAAAAATAGATTGTGTTTATATAATCGTCATTAAAAAATACCCAGAGGAAAAAAAAAAAGAACAACACTGTTCAGACAGTTGACATGATGCCGCTGAACGTTCACTACTACTAAATGCTCAGATAATTTTGCTGTAAGCTCGTTTAACCTGTTAAAAACATGTCAAAATCTCCAGTCAGTCAATCAGTCAGACAGTCACCTTCTCTCTCTGTCAGGAGGCGCAGCAGACTGGGCCTGCTGTCATGGTGTTAATATAGATGTCACCCAGTCTATGCAGAGTGTCGCAAGGCAGGCAGGCCTTTAGGCAGCCACAGCCCTAATCTTGTTTGAAAGGCTGGTCTCCTTTCCTCTCATCTCCCTGCGTGTTTGCCTCGACGGCCACACATGGAACACACACACACGCACGCATGCATACTCAAGAAAAGAAAAAAAGACACAACCTCTCACTTGAATACTCTCTAAGAGATCTCTGTCACACATACTGTACATACTTGTTCACAGATGAAAACATAACATCCCATTTGAGTAGGCAAATTCTCTCCCTTTCAGGCACACACACGCACACACACGCACACACAAAGACAAACATGCTCTTCTGTGATGCTGTGCCCCGGGCTGGCCGCCCTCTCCATCTGCCCCACCTCCTGTGCCCACAGCTCAACTTTGATCTGTCTTTCTAGAGACAGAGGCTTGTGTATGTGAACTGTGTATGTAAGAGTGTTTGCGTATACACGTTTATGCAATCAAAGACATATTGCTTTTCTCAGTGTTGGTGTGTGTTACAATTGTTTCTTCCCTCCAGCTGTAGGCTGATGCGCAGCTTCATTCGGTGTGTGTGTGTGTGTGTCAGCATGTAAATGTGTGTGTGTGGTGCAGCAGAAGTGCCAGCTGTTATTTGGTGTGGGGTTTGCTAGTGTAGAAGGCCGTCAGCTAGATGAGCAGCAAGTCGCTGTGTGACAAGACAAGGCTCTGAGGGGACTTAGGCCTGAGATGTCAAAGATGTAGGGATATGTGTGTGTGTGTGTGTGTGTGTGTGTGTGTGTTTTATGCTATTTCAGATCCCTCTTCCCATCATGCTTCTCTCCGTTTGCTCTCTCTGCGGTTCCCTCATTCGTCAGTGAGCAGGGTTGCGACCCTGTCTGAAGGGACGGTCTCCTGGGCTTTGCGCTGAGCATCTGTTGAAAGATCACAGCTCGGGCTACATTTGAGGAGGTCTCCTCTCATCCCACTGATCCCTGCCTCCATCTTTCCTCCCCTCTCCATCTTTTTGTTCCCAGCTCTCCCCCTTTGTCTGTCTTTCTGTCTGTCTCTCCGTCCGTCTTTATCACTCTAAACCCCCTCCCCAATGCAGCTCTAGCTCTCCTCTGCCATTTTATCATCCTCTTACCCTCTCTGTCTGTCTGTCTGCTTGCCATCCCCTCTAACCCTCTCCTGCTCCCTCCCTCCCTCTTTACCCATCCATCTCCATGCTTAAATATCAACAGGCTCGAATCTGTCACTCTAGAGGGCCATTGATTTTGTTTTGTTGTTTTGAGGAATCCACTTGAAAGACAATAACAGACTGTCCCCCAAGAGCAGCGTCGCAGACTGATTATAGCCTCCTCAACAAACACACTCTGTGGCTCGTGAAGGATGGCTTTTTATAATGCCTGAAGGGACCATTTGAATACCTGATATGTGTCTACTACTGTGTGTAGTTATTTTACAGCAAAATGTGGTGACTATTGTGTGGTATTGCATCCAAATACCGTTTCTTCTTTGTCATTTATGATTTGGTTTTGGCTATGTTTGCAAGAAAACCAAAGTGTTTTTATTTTGTATGATGCAGAGAAAATAAATTATATAAAGGAATGTAACAGACTGACAGCTGTAAAGGAAAAAGAACTTTTATTTGCACCAATTTGAAATGAGACTATTTATTTTTTAAATGATACTGTACATAGCTAACTACTTATTAATTTATGGTTGTATTTTATACAGTATGCCTGTTGATGGTCTGGTGATGATATTGTAAAGTAGGTGTATGCCTGCCTCATTTTCTAAGATCTGTCTTTTTCCGCCTGCAACGTTGCCTGCCTGTGACATCATCCTCATGTGCCCAGTTCTGACCAATGTCATTTCAGGACAGGAATACTGTATGAGCTGAGACGTGGGTGGGTCAGGAGAGGTCGAAAGTCACAAGAAAATATGATGTATATATTTCTGGTTTGAGAAATTAAATGCATCTGATGTATGTTGCTTATTTTGAAAAAAAGGAAAAACAAACATGAGATTAAATATTTTTTATCATCTTCAGAGTGTCTGGATTCTTGCACAATGTGTTTTCCACATCGACGAGCTCATTTTTAAGTGAACACCAGTAGCAGCGAAGGGAATAAGACCATTCATCTCAGTCTCCAACACCAACCGCACTCACATTTCAGGTTCAAATCCCCCTCTCCTCACCTCCGTCGCTACATCGCCCACTCGACCCACTCAAACACGCAGGCTTAAGCCCCTCTCCTCATTCATGTTCAGCTTCAGGAAGTGGCTCATTCCTCACTGCTGTCTGTGGGGCGGAGACCCTCAGTGCACATCAGTGTCTCTAGCATCTCAGACCACGATAACTTCTGTGAGTACTGATGTTACTCTTTTTACAGCAGCCCCCACATAACGATACTCGATCTTTTCGAGCACCTTTCAGCTGCCATGTCCCCATGACTTATTGGTATTAAAATACTAGAACAGAATTTTTTTTTTTTCGTAGCATGAAAGCGTAAAACTCAATCAACTTATTTTTCTTTATTTTGTTATAAATAACAGTAACATCTGTTAAACAATCTAATCTTTGAACATTAAGAAAAGTAGACGTAGAAAAACTCGAGGTAGTAACAGTCTACACAGAAATATTAGTGTTGCCATGACAACATTTTCCATTTCAGAAAGGAACATTTTCCATTTCAGAAATATTTGCAAAGTGTAAAATATTTGATACCAAAACAAGTAGTGAAATATAACCAAACTATGGTATAATTACAATCAGATGAGTATAAAACTGTATCTCTGTAGAAATTAACCTACAGTCAACTTAAAAAAATACAACAGGTGCTTACCCATTTACCTGAATTAGAAGAGAGGAGAAGGCCACATTAGTTTGAAGGAATGCATCCACAGAAGGCCAAGAGGTGGATATAAGTAACACAGGTGCACTTTGGTTAACATTTCAATCACAAACTGACTATATTTGTCTATGTATTTCGAGTCTTTTCTATATCACAGATCAGACACTAGTGCTTCTCCCCGAGACTTTAGATCCCCCAGTACCTCCATTAGTAACAAAGTGTTCTCTCCTTTGCACTCTTTCACTGCCTGAGAAACCTGCCCCAGGTAACTCCCTCTGCCAAGCTCCAACAGTGTCTCTGTATCTCCCACCAGCCTCACTGCCCGCTGGTCTGTCCAGCCCAAAGTCACTTTTTCAAGCGAGTGCATCTCCAGGGCTCGAACCAGCCTGTGTCCCAGATTGTGGGTCTTGTCGTTGGATTGTGTGTGGCTGGGCAGTCCCCTCTCCTGCCGGTAGGAGAAAATGAGGTGTGACAGCAGAGAGGATCCGGCCTCAAGGAGGGGCAGGTTCAAGACCTCGGACACGTTCTTTCTCAGCGTAGAGTCACCGACCTGCGCACTGTGGAGGAGCTCCTCCCTCTGACTTGCGGCAGAGACCAGATCCAGCGCAGTCCGCCCATTTCCATCACTCTGTTGGAGGAGAACTGAGCCTGGAGGGGACAGAGATGTACAGAGTCAGGTCACACAACCTTTACTGTCCTCAATAGAAGACATTTCTCCCACAGCTCGATGCCTCTACATGTTCCTTGAAGGTGTCTGTACATACACAGTGCACGTAATGCACATGACAGCTCGTACATCCACGATGACATAATTGTGCATGAAAAGAACTGTATGCATGGCCCAGCACTTGGCTCTTAAAAGCTGACTGGTTCTCTGTGTGTGGTGCAAAATTCCTCTGCTGACTCCTTCAAAAATGCAGCACCAAGAGGAAACAACCTGAGACAAGCATGACTGCAAATATTTTCACATATATATATATTTGACAGGCATCTTTTTTTTTTGCACTTTTACACTGTGCTACAGAATCAATGTTATTATGAGTATTTTCAAAAAACACTTGAAAATCAACTTGTTCTGGTTGCACAGAACCCTATATTGTACAAAGGCAAAGGTCTTTAAGAGGATCTGATCACTCTATCGACGTAAGACAACTCTGTATGAAAGTAGTATTTATTCTACCTCTAGTAAGCTCATCTTTACATTGCCTCTTGTTTCTTGTAGCATCACCTGAGAGTGCTTTTGAGGTGAGGACATTTGGTGATTTAAAATTATATTTGATAACATCCCATCTGTAGTTTCGGCAAGCTGCAATACAGAAGGAACTGATCAATTTTTAAATATTTGATACTGAATAGCAGACTAGGAGGTTAATAAGTGTAATGTTAAGCATCATTATCAAATAAGGCGGAAGAGACACTGCACGGGTCAATGGCAGGACACAGCAACGGATATAAATAGTGCGCAGACACACACGAAGCCATATGCTATACAGTACACACACATACACACACAGTGTAGTGAGGAGTTAAAGTGAACAGCTGTTTTCCCACTGGGCCTCAGTGCCAGCCAGGGCTTTTAGCTCACTTCATTGCTAACTTCAGCTGACACCTTGTCTTAACTGTGTGACAGGCAGGTCACTTTGTGTTTGTGTAAAAAGCACAGAGGGCTAGTGACCTGATGGGGGCTCCGCTTTCCTGTTAGCTTTTTGATGTAATGCTGTGAGCGAGCTCATTGCTACAGTATCAACAGTAGCACTAATACAAGGAACTACCGCGGGTGACAAACTCGCAACAGACCTTGACTGTGACATCAGAAAATTGCTCTGTTAAAAGTTCACGCTTCATAGAGATGTGAAAAAGTGGTTTTGTGAAGATGATTTGTTCCAGCAAAGTTTATGAACTAATCCAAATCGTTTGTGACTGCGGCACAAATACTGTCTTGGGTTGCACTTTCAATGAAGACTGGCAGTAATATTTCAGTGAAAGAGACAGATGAGGCACACTGATGTTACGCTAAATACAAATATCTTTACATTGAAAGCATTTACCATAACCTTGCCTTTACCCTTTCAGTCCTGCCTCTCCACATTCAAACTGAACATGACAATCACAGCTGAATGGAAGTTTTTTTTTCCCTCTCTCAAAGCCAGAAAAGTTACAACAGTGACAATTACGTCTCCTCTTTCTGCTCTTCTGCTTTGTCTGTTCAGACTGAAAGCCATTTTCCAGTGTCAGACAGGCCTGTACGCACTTAGCCTACATGGAGCGGGTCGAGTTAAGTGTGAGCCCTTTGTTTGCTTTCAGATAGACCCATTTCTATGGCAAACCGCTCTTGATGGCACTTGACTGTTCAACCTCAGCAATGCTGCAGCCACTTGTGAGCGAGTTTACAGCTCTGTGGAGGCTTGGCGTGACACACAGACGGCTGAAAGGCTGGTTGATACCACTGCTGGCAGTTGTTTCTCTTTGACAGACACTGTGGGGCTGCAGGAAGCATGATGTTTTAAAGGAGGGACAATCATGAGTATGTGTGGTGTATTGTGACATAAACCACACGTACTAAGCCTCCCAAAATGTCATTTTGACAAAAAGAAAGAATGTAGCCTTGTTTTAAAAGACAAAAAAAAAGAAGTTCAAAATGGAAAGATATGAATTTAGAAATTGCTTTCCATCTCTCTATCTGCCACAGAACTAACACTATGTATAGCAGTTATGAGATAATCGGTGAGAGCTCACGTAGCTGTTAGCGGGGAAGGTCAGCGCTCATCTACCTTTTAGTGCTTCAAGCCTGAGTGGCAAAAACTCAATCTGCATAAATTGTGGCATTAATCTACATAAACTTTTACATAAGCGGGGAAATTTCAAATGCAGGGGTCAGGCGTCGGGGGCAGCAGTCAAGGACGTAAGAGCACAGATTTGATCAAAGTGGCCACAAGAGAAAGATGAGGGGGAAGAAGAGGGAGACAGAGCGACATGGTGTGTGTGTTTGAGCGAGAGTGAGGTAGCTCACAGTAGGTCATAATCACCAGGTTCTTATAAAAAGCTGTCCTCACTATTACGCTCATCTAGTAGGAGTGACTGGAATGTGTGAAACCGACCATGGCATGACACACTGCAGAAAGGTTCAGGTCCACTAGAATGTGGATATGTCTTTTTTGTTTTGCTTTTTTTTTTTTAACTACCACTATAGTAACCCATACAGATACTTGCAACACTATGTCTGCTGGAAAACATATCTGCCATTGTCGCTTCTGAATGAGCTCTATAAAAGATGGGATGGTTTTGGAAGACCAAGGTTGTTTTTCATTACAGTTCATCCTGTTCTATGCCTTTCTTTGAGAGGACCAGCCTTGGACCAAGTTCTGCAAGGATCCTTTAAGCCTGGGGCACAAACCTAAGCACATCATGCAGTGTTTTCTACCTGAGGAGGAAAAAAGAAGAATGGACAAAGTTTACTTCTTCCACTTCTACTTAATACTTCTGCTTTCCCTGGCACAATACAGGGACATTTGAACTGCTCCTCACTCTTAAATAGTGTATGTGTATGAGTGTTATAATCTTTTGGATGTAGTATAGAATTTAAAAAAAAAACATTTAGATATAAAGAACATAAAACGGTGAACAAAAAAAGAGGCTAAATTCAAATTTAATATTCAGATATGTGCAGAATGAATGCATGCATGCATATTGTATGTGCATAAACTAAATTTTATAAATTGCTTTACACCACTCACTCTTGAAATGCATGAATTTCCCTGCAGTTAAGTAAAATGAAACTCCTACAGTATGTTCTCCTCTCATGGGAAATTCGGTTGTTGAAGCGGCAAAGATATGTAAACGAATATCGCAGAAATAATTTAAGCACAAAGCATCAGACAAAGCAGCACTTACACTACAAGCCAGACACCATATTACAACTGCATTTTTCAACGACGGAAATCTTGTATTTGTGTTTTATGTGTGCAGTGACCAACAGGAAAAATTCCCTTTTACTAGTGATGAAAATTGGAAATGACAATAAAACTGCCTGACACAAAAATGCAAAATAAAATAACCACAATCTGCTACAGTCTTTCAGTCCAATCTAAGCTACCACTGCCTCTTTTCTAGCTTTCCTTCTGTCATCTCTGTCAACCCCGGCCCTGTTCGCTCACATCATCAGCAAGCGAGAAGATAAAGAAAGAAATGCAAGATTGAGAGGCACGGTTTTCCAGTGTACCCTGCCGTCATTGTGTCAAAACCAGCTGACAGACAGGCTCAAACTGGAGGGATGACACTGGTGTGGAGAGGAGAGGGGCCCCTGCAGCACGGCCCTGGGCTTGGCTTGCCTGAAAGCCAGGTCGACTGACTGTATGCCTATGTGTTTGATTGTAGATCTGTCTGCCTGAAAGCTAACTGTGTGTGTATCAATGTGAACTGTCTGTTCTTTGTCATATTTGCATATTTACCTGCCTGACTTTCTCTCTTTTATTTCCATTAAGTGTGTCTTTTACTTTCCAGTGATTTTCTATTTATTTATCTCCTTGCCAGCATGAGACTCTTTCACACACTGGACAACAGGATCCACACTGTCATCCATCATGGGATAGAAATTACAGTCTTATGTACCAATACGCAGCTCTATTGCACTACATACAGAAGTCATTGCACATAACCAGTGTTAAATGACACATTTACCAACAGAAGTCATGAAAATAGCATCACATGCTGTTTATTTTGTATTACACACACACACACACACACAGATATAAGCTGGGGAATGGTTTTGGTGCAGGGACGGTGACTGAAGTGAATCCAGGTGCTGGCGCTGGGTGTCAGATATGCTGCAGTGGAGATAAATACAACACCTGGGGTATTACATGAGAGCACAGGGTAATTACACCATCCTTTATGTGTGTATGTGTGCGTGTGTGTGTGTGAGTGTACATGAATGCAAAAATGTCCCGCTAAGACTTCAGCTCTGAAGCTACAGCGGAGGGAGGGGAATTCACATGTCGAGCAAAAGCCACTGCCTGATGCACCAGCCAGATGCAGTCTACACACACACACACACACACACACACACACACACACACACACACACATATACATACACAGCGCAAAGCCCTTTGGCCTTTAGAGGGCAGGCGAAGACAAGAAATATAAAAGCAAGAGTGGAGGAGGGGAAAATTGGTGCAAAAAGAGGGAGGGAGGGAAGGAAAGAAAGAAAGATGCAGTGCTCCCTCCCCCTATGTCTCTCTCTGTCTCTGGTCTGAGGCTGGGGCTGAGGCAGACAAGCTGGGAAGCAGGCAGCTCCACAGCATGGTAAACATCCTCTCTCTCTCTCTCTCTCATCCTCTCTCTCTCTCTCTCGCTCACTCTCTCTCTTCCCCCCCTCACTGCCTGAAAAAGAGAGGCAGGGTGAGTGTGCGAACTGCAGCCAGGGGCACGGCATCACATATCCACAGGGAGCTGCTAGCTAGCGACTAGAAACCACAGCAAAAACAACAAGGCCAACCAAGTGAAGCACCAGAGCAGCCAGCGGAGAGGCATCAGATAAAGGAAAAAGAAAGACCGGCCAGACATGTGAATGTGCTAATATCTCAGTGTCTGAACGCTTAACTATTTTTTTCTCCCCCTTTCTAGTGTGATAACCAGAGTATAAAAACAAAAAAACATATGGATGAGAAAAATGTGGATTAGATTAGATGAAGTGATTGGGCCAGTATCTTGGATTGTTTTTTACACATTAGGAAAATACAATAGACCAATATTAGGGGAAGAACATTTCAACACAGCCAGTGAAAGTATTGTCAGTTTAATAGGTGGTGTCTGATTAACAGGTGCAGGCACAGATTACAGTCAGATCATAACCTTTTACAGGAAGTGTGGGAGGGTGATAAGGTACAGTAGGATGTGAAGGCATGGACACCAGCTGCTGGCTTCTTGTAATCCCCTTGCTACTACAACACCTCTAGTGAGAGGGGGCATCAGATATACTCTGATTTACTGGATGCTGATCAGCAGTGTGCGATTAGCATCTTAAATGATCAGAGTGGAGCCCTAAATGAACTCTTAACTAGTCTCTTGAATTAGGAATGGCTTATCATTACCATCAGCTGTTGGCTCTAAAACCACATCATGCAGTGAATCTTCATGTGCAAATGGATTAACAGTTTTCTATGATGCTATTAACATGCACACAGCTACGTTTAGTTACGTAAACTATGAAGTGCTTAATTTGTATAATTTTAATTTTTATAGCAAAGGGGAACCAATGCTAAATCCATGAGCACAGAAAACATATAGGTGAGGGTATGCTGGGAAGGAACTAATTTGTATGATGTGCTGTCTTGACCATGTCAGAAGGCAAAAATGTGTATAGCTGTTCCAAACAGCCACACTTGAAGAGTGAAAAATCCTGCCATCATAGAGAGGAGTAACGTGTGAAAAGTGACAGAGTAGTGTAGTTGTGTAAACAAGGATAGAAGAGAGCTTGAGAGAGAAGTTCAAACCCTGCTTACCTTGTCACTTCAACAGACTTGGCCAATCACCCAGAACCCAATGATCTGAAGAGGGTGTGAATGTCAGAATGTGAGTTTTGGCAAGTTATAGAAATTGTCAGACACAGCCCCTTCCCCAATTCCAAGGTCAGAGAGGTGTGTGGGAAGGGAGGTTTCAGAAGCTTTTGGACCATCTGACAAGTACTTAGGTTGGGCCACACTGACACTGTAAGATCAACCCTGATTTCAGAGCTCAGTTTCTGAAAAGCTCTCATACACATAATTTTTTTTTTACAAAATGAACTCATATTCATGGCAAACATCTGTGCAGATTATGTCAAGTTGATATTTCCCTGATCTTTAAATGCTCTTTTTCATCCACAGCATGGATGGTGAGAAGCTAGAAAGTGAAGCACAACAATATAGATGTTCTGTGCAAATTAGAAAGCGCAAGGTGGAGTGTTCATTTAGTTTCATTTTTTTTTTTTTTTTTGTAAAAAGGCTTTGATGTTGCTCCAAGAATCGATGTCTGAGGACTAAGTGTGTTTTTGAAGGAGCATCTTTCAGTTAATAATTTGGTGACTGTCAGTAAGCAGAAACTGATTACTTGACAGCAATGTGCAGCCACTAAATTTAAAGTGACTTCTGGAAATAATGCCACAAAATACCATCAACACCAAAAAATAACCCCATAAAGGGTGATTTTAAAGGGTCAGTTAAAAAATGCAGATAGTTTTGCTTTTGGTCTAGGTTTTAAGTTATACGTTTCTGCCTCTGCCTCAGTATAATGGAAGTAAGTGGAATTTTATTTTGTTCTCACAGCATCGAAAAATTACATTTAAAAAAAATACAACAGCACAATCTCTTTCCAGAAACAAAGTCCCTCTCAATTGGGGACAATAAACAGGGGTGACTCAAGAAGAAAGTAAGTCTTTTAGAAATTCTCTCCGAATAGTTGTGGAAACAGGATAGGCCTTTTTGACAGAAGACATTTTGACATGTCAGCCAGGATCCTTATGCATGCTGGCTTGCAGTGACACTGTTGAGGCTTACTGGTACCATTGAATACAGCAGATTCATTATTAGTGTTATTCGTAACACCTGTGGTTCCCCTACTATGACAAGATTAGAGGCCTATTATCAATCATATACTTAAACTATTGCATTACACACAGGTTTGGCAACAATAACAATAATACTGTTGAATGTGACTGCACCATTACAACAGAGTCTCGTTTCTGAATTTTTATCAAGCCTTTATTTGACATTGTGCTGTGAAAGTCATCCTTAGTAACTTGCGCTTTACTTTAGATTCTTGATGAATGAATGGCTGCTACCACTGTGTGCACATCCTTGTAGAGCTCCAAACTCTTTGTTTTCTTGAGACGGTTTAACAATTTAGAGGTGAGCTAGAGGTGGCCTTTACAACTGTAACAATTAAAAGACCAACACTCTACACACGCTGCAGGGTTTAACTTCTCATTGACAGATTAGTTTAAGCAAACGCACTTAACTGCTGTTGAATGTCTTCTTCTACACTTCATTTTCACTATATGACCCACTCCACCAGAGTTCAAACATCACGCCATTGCTGAATTTCAAGTTGACTTCTTGTTAATGACTTTCAAGGAAGTAAAATTCCTCTTTTGTCTGTGTTTTTATCTACATTTTTTTTTCAATGTACTATTCAAATCCTCTCGAGTCGTTGTTGAATGTTTTAATTTAAAGGGGGGGTACTAACATTTTGTTTTCATGGAGTGTATGATGATGTGCGTTCAGGGCTGGAGCACAGAAAACAGATAATGATCGTCATGGCCAACAAAACAAAATCATATCTGGCCCGTGACCATGCTGTTTTTCTTTTCAATCAGCCCAGAAGCTAACAAAAGGAATGAACTAAACCTTGAAACTCGGCTTTGTTTGCAGATGGAAAGAGCATGTTTTCAACACTTACAAGTTCACCACTCTCAATTATCATGTAGTCCTTACAAATAAATATATGACATTAAAACTCAAGATGGACCTTGTAGGTGAAAGACGACAGCAAAATAAAAATAGTTCAATGTTCCTTGGCCTCTACCCTTTCCTCTTCAGATAAGCTAGCTCCCGGTGGCCTTCATACTCAGTAAATGTATCCAGTGAAAAAAAGGGCCAAGATATGTGTTTGTGTACATTATAAAAGTGTGGCTGAGTAGGAGTCACCTGACAAAGGGATAAGCGACAGCAGCCAAAAACTTGTGCTCTCATCGACTTTGGGATTACTATCCTTTATTCATCCTCAAACATGTTCAGATATCAGTACTTTTGTGGGCAAAGGTTAATTGAAACCAAAACATGTCAGAAGTCTTAAAAAGTTTGTCTTCTGGCAGTAATATGGAACAAGGAAAACTTTGCTCAGCCACATAAACTTAACTTTAAATATCTATAAGGACGAGGGAGCAGCAGCTAGCAAAGATCTTGTAGCTAGAAAAGCCACAGACCATGATATGGCTCAGATTCAAATGATGCAGAGTAAGACATTAGAGGAAACTGTATATCTGAAATAAATTTGACCATCTCTGTTCAATTGATATAAAGCTATCCTCCCTTATCACTGGCATTACAGAGGCGGAAGAACAAGTGAGTAGGATAGAAGCTGAGCAAGCTAGCAAGAATGCTAATCCTACAACTACTGACAGACAGACTGGCTACTACTGAATACAGATGCAGATGCAATAACCTCAGATTTGTTGGGATTCCAGAAGGGGCTGAAAAGACAGACACTGAACAAATTTATCTCAACGGCCCTGGGCACTGACCCTCCCCTGGGTGGAATCGAAATGGACCACGCTCACAATATCAGGACATGTCTGCAAGGTGAGGGCAAGAATAGTTGTCGAACAATCGTGGCTTGCTTTCTGTATTACATAGATTGCCAAAAAACATCATAGAAGCAGCACAGAAAAAGAAACGGCTAACGTGGAATGGCAAACCGGTGATGATTTTTCTGAAATACTTGAAGGAGATGCAAAAGAAGCAATAGCATTTTTCCACTGCAAAATAGCACTCCGTGAGCGCAAGATTAAATTCATTATGCTCTACATGTCTGAAGATTTTCACTGTGGAAACAGCTCTTGAGTCTTTGACAACCCAGAGAAAGCAATGGAATACATCCAGGGTCATTGAGGTATGTTTGGCACCGTACGGTGTGTTCTGGAAACTTTTCTGACCAAGTTATGACATGTGAGGTGGGGGGAACTAGATGCTAATTTGCCTGTAATCAGTGGATAACTTTACCACCAAAACCCCTATACATTTATTCTAAATCCATTATCTGAACATATTTCTGGGTATGTATATCCAAAGAAAGAGGGTTTTGGGGCTCTACTTGTTCTGTAAGTCATGGACCTAAGAGGATTATTGTTTTGTTTTATTTCAATACTGTTCTTGGTTCTTGGTTGTTCTTTATAGCAGACTGGTTCAATATCTGGTGTTTGAGGATGTCACTGTAGTGTTAATTTTTTGGTAATGTCTATATTTTTTTGGTATTGCACCATGGATCTCACATTGTGAGATAACATGAACATGAACTGATTGTACAATCAGTTGATTTGTACAACACTGATATTGTCAATGACCAGCAAGAGGAAGACATTGTGCTTTTCCACCTGAAAGGTGCATGGACTAGGTTGTGCAATTAAAAAGAAGATTTTGAGGTATTTGAAAACTAAAAATGACATCTAGTATTTTTTACAAGAAACAAGGCTCTCCTTTACTGCTGGGTTATCTAGAAGTTGAGGGGAAGCCATATTAATTAACAAATGTTTGCAGTTCAGGCTCAGGGAGGAGGTTAAGGATGAGGAGGGCTGATTAGTTACTGGCAGATATTCAAGGGCAAACCCTGATCCTGGCCAATGTATATGCACCCAATGCAGTGCTAATACTAAAAAAAAAGACCAGACTGACTGCAAAAAGCTATTGTTCAAGTTTGATCTCAGTCGATTATCCACTGCTATCTAAGATACTCGCTAATAAATCAGATAAAACACTTATCCATCCAAAAAAAGTTGGCTTCATCAGACATAAAAATTCTTCTGATAATGTGAGATGCCTTACAAATATTAAGTGGTTTGTGTGGGATTGTAACAGTCCACCAGCAGCTATTTCAATTGACACTGAGATAGCGTTTGATTGGCTAGAATGATACGTGATACATGTTTCACACACTTAGAGCTTTTGGGTTTAGCCAAAGATTTATGAGTTGGATAGAAATCCTTTATAAAGATCTAGAGGCTGCAGTGCAAACAAATGGTCTCATTCCATCCTATTTCACACCTGGTAGAAGTACCTGGCAGGGGTTGACATTGTCACCAGGACTCTCCTTACTAGCTCTTTAACCTCTTTCAGCAGCTATCTTAAAGAACCCAAATATTCAGGGAGATAGAATAAAGAAGTCTACACATAACCTTGTGCTCTATGCGGATGACATATTGTAGTTTGTCTCAGACCCAGTTGGATCTGTCCCAGCACTTTTGGATAATACTGAATTGTTCTCCAAGCTATCTGGATATAAGGTTAATTGGTAAGAGGCTCTTCCACTGGCCTCATACTGCCCAAAAATTTTATTTAAGGCAGGGTTGTTTCTGTGGCCTACTGAACATATAAAATATCTTGTTAGTCTCTTTCCTCAACAAATCGGCAAAATAACTGAAAAGAATTTGGTCTCTCTTCTTACGAAAATTTCATTAAATACTGAAAGGTGGTCACCATTATTTTTTATCATCATGGGGAAAAGTCAATGTCCTCAAGATGAACTATACCCCAAAATTGAATTACTTGCTTCAATGTCTCCCTATTATCATATCCCATGTGTACTTTAAAAGTAAATGGTAAATGGACTGTACTTGTATAGCGCCTTTCTAGTCTTCTGATCACTGAGAGCACTTTTACACTACAAATCACATTCACCCATTCACATACATTCATACACTGAATGCGCACAGGGGCTACCACGCAAGGTCCCAACCTGCCCATCAGAGGAAATCTAATCATTCACACACATTCACACACTGATGGTACAGCCATCAGGAGCAACACATCAACATGTGGACTGGAGGAGCCGGGAACTGAACCACCCATCTTCTGATTAGTGGACGACCCACTCTACTTCCTGAGCCACAGCCTAAAAAGGTTTGACCATATTTGCAAAAAGTTTTTATGGAATGGTCAACATCCAAGGATAAAGTAAGAAAAGCTTGAAGTTCCAATCAGTAAGGGTGGCATAGGTCTCCCTGAATTAGTATTATAACATTATTCCTTCTGTGTGAAACATATAGCTCAGTGGACATTGTCACCTAAAAGGACACCTACCTGGTTGAGATTGAACAGAGACTGTTCTCCCTATTTTCCCCTATAAATGCCCTGTCTATCAAAATACCCTCTAAATTACAATATCACCCTATCATAGCCAAGCTCTACAATGTATGGAAGAAGGTTCCTCAAGCTTATCATCTGAAAGTTTATCTTAACTCTGAATCCTGTATTTGGAATAACCCAAAGTTATGAATTGATAAAAAATTCCTTTTTATGGAACTATATCAGGAAGATAGTCTGAAGTCATTTGAGAGGTTATGGAGCTGGGACATGAGACATCTATCTATTATGCAGTGATTTTCTAGTAGACAGTTACTGTATCTTATGCTGATGTTAACATGGACAGTATATTTGAATATTGATGTTAAAAAGAAAGTGTGGGATCATATACAGTATGTGAAAACACTAAGAGGTTATCAACAGACATCAAAATTGGATTAATCCAGTTTAAGATTCTCAATCGCTTTTTATTAGACCCCCTCCAGGCTGTTTAGGCTTAAGCTTACAGACAATGCTGACTGTTGGATGTGCTCCAATTTTGAAGGGACTCTTCTTCACCTACTCTGGGAATGTCCCGTGATTCAGAACTACTGGCTAAAGGTTCATGAACACATAAAACATTACCCAGACCAACTTTGAGCTCCACCCTCAGCTATATGTTCTTAGTGATCCACAAATGACATCCCACCACGAAGCCAATGACTTTATTCAGGGCAGTATAATGGTGGGAAAGCAAATTACAATGAGAAACTGGAGGAACTCAGGTGAGCACTCCTTCTAGGAATGGTTCACAGAGTTGGCAAAAGTGGCATTATATGAACAACTTTGCTTTAAGAGGCTTATTTCGGTTAATTAAGACCGGTGGTGAGTCTGTGTCCATTGGGAAAAGGGTGGTTCTGTTATGCTTTTGGCTTCAGACTTAGGCATCAATTTATAGATTGTATATATATGGCGAAATACTCACTGTACTTAGTTTTTGCCGAATAAGTCTCAAATTACTACCACTGAAGTATGAATTCTATGTATTTTTCTAACATGTCCACATTAACAATGTGGACATGTTAGAAAAGAAGTAAAGCAGACACCATGTACATAATACTCACATACACAGCATAAATACACATTCTTTATGTGTCTGAGAATTGATCTGTTGCTTGTAAATCATATGAGATTGATGATCCATATTAATGTGGGGATACCCATTTGATCTGTGTTTCTTACATTTATTTATTTTTTGTATTTTCTTATTATGATTATTATTATTGTTATTGTTATTATTATTATTATGTATAGGAGTCATTTGATTTGTTGACCAGAATGTGAGAATGTTTATACAAAAAAATCAATAAAATACTAATTACAAAAAAAGATTAAAACAAATAAAAGTGGTGCTGAGCTTAAGAAGGCTACAAGAAACCTTTGGTAACAAATCACAAAATCATCACCTTCACTCCACTTGAGCTCTTGTTCCTCATCTGTATAAAAAACACGTATGCACACATGTTTATCTGAAAAGGGGTCTCACTCTCCTCTTCGAGCACAGTGAGGAACAATTGGGGGAGACTGCTGGATAGAACTCCACACTTAATCCTGGCAACCACCCGAAAAACAAAGAAAGAAAGGTTCGGTGGGGTGGGGTGGGGTGGGGGGGGGTTGGTAGGTAGCGAGAGACGGGCAGGAAGAGAGGAGAAAGAAGAAGAACCTAGTTAAAAATTCCCAATGAGGGAAGTCCTTGAAATACAGCCTGGAGAAACCCGCAGTTGAAACATCAACACCCAAGTTAAGCCGAGGGCTCAAAACAGAGCCTCACCTCTAATGGTAGAGCGCTCAGTTCCTTGCAGTTGCCAGTTCAGGACCCACAGGGAAATAAGTGCTGTGCAGAATGAACTTTCTTTGCCGTGTTGACAGTGTAGAGGCCTGAGTGTGTCTAAAGCACTACGTGTGTGTGTGTGTGTGTGTGTGTGTGTGTGCGTGTTTATGTCTATGTCTGTGTGTGTGTGTGTGCGCATGCGTGGATCTATGACAGAGACAGACAAACAGACAGACAAACCATGACTGACTACAACGATCCAAGGGGACTGTGTGCTTCCTGTGCCACTGAGCAAATGACATCTTTCTGCTCCACAAACACTCATTCACATTAAGATCTGCAGGGACTACTGGATGCTGTGCATCAAGCGTGTGTACTTGTGTGTGCTCAAGAAATGCACAAAAATCCAACGAGAAACTGAAGTACAAAGCAACCTCTCCTGCCTTCTTTGAACCTGAGTCAAGCAATTAGACAAAAGAAAAACGACAACAACAAAAACACTTTTACATACCTGACCAATTCTTTCTGATCCTAAACTCTTACCTCTCCAAGCATCTAAATGAGTTAGTTAGTGTGCGTGAATGTGTGAGTATTTACGAGTTGGGGATGGACTAGCTGCGCTTACTAACATGGTGGGCTGTATTGAGAGGACGCCATAGTGATTACGGTCACAGGGCCGAGGGATGACAGCTTAAAGGCTCTTTTCTTTATTTCTCCACCGCCTTCACTCGATGACACGCCTCCTTTATGTGTGTGTGTGTGTGTTTGTGTGCGTTTGTGGGTGCCAGGTCTGAACTGCACAGCTTAAGGCTCCGGGTCATTTTCCATTCCAATCAGGGGTACTGGCTGCCCTGGCCACCCTGCAAAATTTAAACACTCCTACCAGCTGAGGAAGGAGCACAGGGAGCAAAGGGAATGTCAGCACACATACACACTTACAGATATTTAACTGCAAGCCAGCATACACTCATTACAGTATTTGAGATTCAGAAAATATTTGTGCATGCATACACATACACACCAAAATATATAGCCAAGGCCACATCCATAATGTGTGAAAACAAGCCAGGCACACACACTTACACACACACACACACACACACACACAGGGTCATGTGGGACGGCCTTGGGCAATGGGAGGAGGAGGGGAGGAGAGCAGAGTCAGCCTTGCCCTCAGCCATGGCATCCTTTCCTTGCCAGCTCTATAAGCCTGGAGGGACTGAGGTAGAGGGGGTAGGGGTGGGATCCATCCATTCCTCCCCCCTACAATTCACCCCTAAAAATGCACATGCACACACACACACACACACACACCCAGAGCACAGGCCTCCAAGCAGACAGGCTTACAAAGGGGTGAGATCACTCCCAAATAAAGGCTTTGTTGGTGTGCCAGTGTCAGTGTTGCCCTCTTTGGCCTATCAAAACCTTGGCAGCTAGGTTCAACTTGTCTGTTGGAAACAACTAGGACAACGGGGTGAATGCTTCAATGAAAAATATAGTTTCAGGAGATCTAGCAGGCACTCAGAAGAATAAACAAAAAACCTGGGAATATAATGAATAAAGAGAGAGAGGAATGGGAATGCATCTGGCCCACTAGCCTGTATTCCTATCATGGGACAGAGCAGTGAGTCTCCCAGGCCAAAATTTAAAAAGGAATCTGATGTATGGGTGTTACACATGCCGCCACAAGCACAAAAGATCTGCCGGAGTTTGGAGTAAAAACTGGAATCCACAACAACATAAAGATGGTTATAGTAACGAAGTCAGATATGGCCCTAAAGCCAAAACTTTCTACATTTAACTGACTTAAAGTAAGTAAAATATAAAAAAGAAGAAAAAAATAGGCCTATCGATGGTGTCCATGGCAACCGGATGGAGATCAGGGAAAAGAGATCATGAGAGACAGTATAGCCTGGAGTCAAGAGGACCACCTCCTCACCAACTCCCTGCTGTAGCCTTTAGACAACCCGCCATCAAGGTGCAAGGAAATAGCAAACAGTCAGGAGAAAGCGAGAGAGAAAAAGAAGTATAATGTACAAGCCTGCAGGTGTTTCAAATTGAGAGTATTCTCATTCCTGTTGTTCTGCTCGGTCCCTGCGAAGAGACCTGGCCTAGACGGCAGGCCAGACGTCTGCTGCACAGACACACACACACACACACGCACTCACTCTTTCTCTTCTAATTTTACAGATACAGATAGCTGCTTCTTCCTCTGACCTCTTTTAATTTGCTCTACCTCCTGTTTCTGACGAAGGGCAAAAAAAAAAAAAAAAAAAAAAAAAGGAAGAAAGAAAGAAAAAAAAAGAAAAAGGGAGCGCTCACTTGTTTCCTCTCCGGGACCAAACAATCCCAGTCTAATTTATTTTTTGAGGACAGAATATGTACATGTGTTAATGGGAAAGTCGAATCAAATTAACTATAATTAGTCAAACTGAGAAGTGAGCGGAGGCAGAGGTATGTTACATGAGAGACTTGTTCAACGATGGCAAATGGCACCCCCTCCCCATTCTACCAAATACACAGACACACACACACACACACACACATCTCCTCTGCCACCTGCTGCCATACACCCAGCTACGCCACCTTCTCCTGAGCTCTGACACCCCTCACGCTCACTTCAACCCCCCTGAGCTCAGACTGTATGTGGCACGCGAACATGCAGACACACAAACTAGTTCTGTTGTGACACATTCCCACAAAAACCCGCATGTGAATTTCGAGAGTGGCAGATCCTGACTCCTTTAATCTTGTCAAAAAGACATTAACAGACATCTTATGAGGTGATGGCGTAATCTGTTTGGACAGACACTGTAGTGCAGGATTGCATGAGGATTATGAAGACAAGCATTGGGGGCAGAGAGAGAGATTATATAGATGATCTACTATTCATACAGTGAAGAAGTAGGCAACCGCTACGGCCTCTGGGACCCAGCACCAATTCTGTTTGTCCTGGTTGCACTGTATATGTGCAGCCTATAATTTTTTAATGTTCAGGCACTGTAGGTAACCATAAGTAGCAGTTCTCATAGAAATGTATGTGCATCTTATCTAAAAAAAAACATCAGTTTCTCAACCTGAGCTTGTCTTGTCTTCGCCCAATAACTTTCACCACAATACTACCAATAAAAATACCCTCAGATAACACACAAAATTGTTCACAACTAAGTGTAAGCAATAAGCAGTCCAGTGATTAAATATTGTATTTCCATACATTTGAGAAATTTACAAGAGATAGCTTTTAATAAGAATTATCAAAATCCAAGCAGCAGAGCCTAAGAAATCATGACTTTTAGTCTGACATTTCCAAAAACACTGGATCCTTCATTTCCCATAATGCAACTCAATAGCAGTTTTCATTAAACCATCTCCACCTTGTAAATGCCCATGTCTTTAAAATCCACGCCTCGAGTTGGTAGCTCAGGCTTCCTATAGAAATATGAAATTCCAAGCCCAAAATGAATGAATGAATCATCTGGGTTATTTTTTCAGACTTTAGGAAGTTCTCTCCAGGTGTATAGAAGACATTATACAACTGTTTTCACGTGCTGAATAGTACTCTATGTGATGAATGAACTGAACTTGATGTGTAAAATCAGTGGAGTAACCCTTTAAAAAGAAACAAGACTTCATATCTGATACTCTGTCAATTCCAACTGTCAACAGGTCCCTCACTCTACCATAAAGCTAGTTAAGATAAAACTGGCCTTGCTAATAAGGTCAAAAGCAGCTTTCAATCCGTCAGTAAGCTCAGCTACATTTGTCAGCTACATTAAATTGAAAGCTTGTCTTGGCTACAGCAGCAGTGACACTCAGCCCACCACTGCAGTAAATCATTAGCTAAATAGCTAATTCTACAGATTAGCTCTCTTGGCAGCTGACTGGCCAGACAAGTTAAAGGTGTTTTATTTTAACATTATATGATTCCATCAATGTGACGGGGACCATTTGGTTTAATGAATCGCTTCAAGGAAGATGGATTACATGGAGACATATGGTAACAGTCGGGTATATCCCATCCAATTAGGAAATATAAACATGTACCACAGAGTTAGAATAACCATTTTTAATTGAACATGCGTATGTATGTGTATGTGTGGTATTAACAGCGACACAGGTTGGTTTAAAAATCTACTAGAGAATGAACTAAATGAAACTTAAAAAAATAAAAAGTTTGCTCCTACTCTGATTGGCTGCGTCACATTCAGAACATTATCAAGCAACATACATTTTATAATTTTAGTTTTTATTTATTGAGAAGATAGTTTTACATTTTTATTTTAGTCATTTTCTGTGTAGCAGAAAGACCGACTGAAAAGTCTGCCAGACTTGGTGCATTCATGTACTTCTATCCATCTGTTGTATAGATTAGAAAAATGACTCAGCTAATCACATGTTAGCTTGTGAATGTGATACTGCAGCCAACTCTGGAGTGTTGCTGAATGTCAGCATTCAACAGCTTGGATGCCAATCACCACAGACCTGTGTAAAACACTCAGCACTCACAAAAGTACTGATGTGCAGCAATCGCTTTGCATAAGCTGTGTTACTTACTTACTTACTTACTATTAATATTTACCCATCATTAAATATTATCAACTATACGTATTTGAGTATGTTTGAGAAGTTAAATCTTTCTATCATGTTGCAAAAGTTAATATACTAAAAAGCACAGAGTTTCATCTGTATTGGTGAAGTTGACCCACCTGCGTGCTCCAGTAGCATTTTGGCGATATCCATGTGTCCGTTGAGCAGAGCGTCATGCAGAGGACTGACTCCTCCCACCTGGTTATTAATGACAGGGGTGGGGTGATGACGTAGCAAAGCCTCTACACATGCAGTGCTGCCATGGTTGCACGCTTCATGCAAGGGGGTCCAGCCTGCATGATCTAAATGGTCAACAAATGCACATGTACAAACAAACACACAAATAATGCTTACTCAATAGGAAAGATAAATAAACTGGGCATAAACAAATTGTTTTCTGGTATCCTTTAAGGCTAAAGAGGTTAAATTAAACTTTTAAGATATTTGAAGAATGCGCTTTCTGGAAAAAAGTAAATTACGTACATCGTTTTGTACAGAATTACGGGTAGCAAGAAGTTGAATACATATGTAAATCTCCAAAGTTACAGTATTAGGCAATTTTCAAGTTTAACTGGAGTATAAAAAAAACAAAGATGTGTGGCGTGAGAAAGTTAACCCACTGCATCACAGCTAAGTCGCTGGTTAGCGCTGAACTTTGAATGCTAACAACTCAGCTAACAAGTGATCTAACAAGGGCTGTTAGTGCCAAAAATTGAGAGAAACCAACAAGAGCCAGGCTTTTACACTC
The DNA here is from genome assembly GCA_029490765.1 of Euthynnus affinis. NCBI lineage: Eukaryota > Metazoa > Chordata > Actinopteri > Scombriformes > Scombridae > Euthynnus > Euthynnus affinis. The sequence continues at coordinate 23,326,706 of CM055842.1, read as the reverse complement.
TGCATTAAAGCCAGCTAATTTTAGAAGAACTTTTAACAGATGTTATCAATGACTCATCTGTCTCATCCACTGCCATGAGACGAAGGACATTAACATGACTGAGATAAGGCTGCTAAGAATTGAGGTTGTGTGAGTTTAGAGTGTTTAAAATTCTTGTTTCAGAAATTATAGATAAGTTTCTAAACAGCGCTTATGTATATTATACATAATTATAAAAATATCAGAATTTCCCAGAAACATCTAAATAGTTTAGCCAATATTGTCATGTTTTACACCCTTACTTTTCAAAATTACAATGTTAAAGGATAGACAAGTCCCAAGGAATATTTAAAAAAAAAAAAGCCCATTTGAAGCACCTTATAACGTAGATCTGTTTTATCTGACAAGTAAGGACCGAAAATATTCTGACTCAATTAACACGGGCCTCGTTTTAGCAGACAACTGCGAGGTGACAGCGGTAATTTATTTTACCATTTTGCAAATAGTTCTGCCTGATCACATTTTGGACATCACTTCTTGCATAAGCCCCCTACTGAGAAGCAAGTTAATTTAGGTTGCTATTAAAGGGTGATTACAAAATCGGAGAAACCTTTGAAACAGCACAACATTTCCATAAAGGGATGACAAGTCATTATATTTGACCTAAAGGGACAAAAGAAAGTCATTCTGAAATATCAAAAGGCGTTCAAGTCACTTAGCAAAGTGACTCTAAATCTATAAATCTAAGCCTCCAAACTCATCCCACTCTTCCTAGACACACCCTTTACATTTTAGCTAAAGGTTAACCTCAATGATGACGCACACGTACTCCTATTTCTTCTCTCCTCTTTTTTTTTCTCCAATGTTAATCGCTCCTTGAAACCCTAGAGCAAATAGTGGGAGTGAAGTGAGATGACGGTGAGACAGAGGTTAACAGAGAAAGGGAAAGCGAGAAAGTCTTACCTTTAACATTGACGTCCGTGCCAGGAAGCGCCAGGATCTGAAGCACTGTTTCCACTTGGTTCCTCTTGCAAGCTCTGTGGAGGAGGGTCTCTCCTTCGACCAGGACACACACAACGGACAAACACACCCAAAAGAGAGAAGAGGCGGAAGAGAAGAGAGAAATCCGAAATTAGGGTGTGCCCGATGTCCTGCCCATTGTCCCCCTCCATATGGTGAACACACCAATAAAATACCATTCCCAACCACCAAAAAAAAAAAAAAAAAAAGCCTGACCTAAAAAAGTACGACCCGCCAATGAGGATGCAAATTAAGAAGACTGATGAGAAAAGGGGGAGATCTTTCAAGGGAAAAAAAAGGGAAGAAAAAAATTAAAGATGGAGAGTTGGGCAAATTCGCCTCGCTCTTTTCCTCTTTTACAGACAGAGATTTCCCACTTACAACCCGAGCCCAACAAAGTTAATATCGGGGTAGTCAGCGAGTGATTGAATGTAGTGGTGAGAAAGTAGTCTTGCTTCCTGTCCGCTCATCCCTATATTGTTACTTGAGAGGAAGTTATGGTAGACAGCCCACGCACAAAGCCTCGAAAAGGATTCTTCACAGATCCAGGGTTCAAAAGCTCCGCTGGGCATTGCCAGTGTCACCACGTGATATTTAATCAGCAAACTACCAGTGAACAGGCATGGAAAAAACCTCTCAAGGATTCCATTTACATTTTTAAACACAATTTTCCTCCCCCTTTTTTCTCCTCTTTACCCCGTCCCTCACTTTTTCTGATACAATATTAAATCAGGAATATATTAGTGGGCCAGAGCCCCCTCTTTTCATGTATGGCTGAACTTCAGAGGGAAGTTAAAGGCCAAGCATGAGTGGCTCCGTGCTTGCCAGTATAATACAGGACTGCAAAGCCCGTAATAAATGCTTTACTAGCTCTCCCCAGGACACCACGCCTGTACAGGGGCTCCACTCCAGCATGCACAGAGTGAGAGACTGGGGCAAAAGGAGCTGAGGAGGAAGAGTGGGAGGGAGGAAACAGGGGGGCAAGAAAGAAGAAGCAGTGGAGGACAAACTGAAAGGGTTTCCTGCATTTCAAAGCATGTAGGGGAAATATTGAAAATGCTGGATCCTATTCATCCTGAAAAATTCCTTTCTTCCAGGAGGTGTCTTTGAGGATGCAGAAGATGTATTAAATGCCATCCAGTGGTAGTAAAGAGGTTGAAGAGTGGAAAAAAAAACTAACAAAAAAAAGGGGGAGGGGGGATGGAAGTGCTGTTTATCAAAAGGAGGATCATTTGTGTTCTCCCTAAAAATGTGATGCAAAACCTCACAAACAGAAGGAAGTTAAAAGTTTTGAAAGTCAAACATTATTCCAATGCTGATTATATCCAGTTCAGAAACAACTACTACTAGTAATTTTATAAATGCATACAGTATATTATAATATTTCACTACACGTCACTTATAAGTGTTGCTGCACAAACCTCTAAAAATCTAATTTCTATAAACAGTCTGATAATGATTGGATTGTTGCTGTAGTCTTACACTGAAGCACACACACAAATAATTTGCTGACCTGCGATGAATACTGTTGACGATTCCTGTTGTATATCACAATACTCTTGCAAATGTTTAGATACAATACAAAATTTCAGTTAAAGGCACTATACAGCGCATTAACCTACCATTCTGTGGTGATATTTACTTAACATTTATCTACACTCAGTGATTACAAACACTGTTGCTAGTTCATAATTTCAATCTCATTTTCATTCTGAAAATATATGCTGCACTGTAAAACCATATTAACTTCCATATAACAGTACACAGCTGTTTGTGGATGTGACATTGGAAAACAATATTCAAATGGTTGTACATTATGAGTAACAATAATGAAGTCAATCAATGAAGCAAAACAATATTTCCGATCCAAAAATCAAAAACACCCGAACAGAGGGTGGAGCCCACTCAAAAACTACAGTCACTAATGAGTAAGCTGTACCATGCAGCACGTCAGTGTTCTACATGGACTTCTCTGCTATTACTGGGCTCTAAAATGCTGTGATTAAACACCCATTCCACTACACCCCATGTGTACACATCCTCGCAAATGCCAGGGCCAATCCACGCACTGTTAAATCACTTTAATGGCTCCAATTTGGACACAACGCCTCTATTATAGGGGTAATTGCATGCTCAGCATTTACAAGCACGGAAAGGATAAATCCGCCTGTCCTTTTCTATAAATTCCCCGTTTCACACTTTAATAGAAAAGTTAAATGTATGTGTTGCTCTTTATATCCTTCAGTCTGCTTGCTACACCCCTGTAAAGTGTTGCTTGGCCTGCCGATCCCTGGACCAGAAAGCTGCTGGAAGCCTGTAACAATGCTATTTGTCGGGAATGTGTTAGGAAGGTACTCTGTGCCAGTTATTGGATGTATTTAAAACTATTTGAAGACTACTGCTGCTTTCGCTGGCGCTAAGAGTAATAGCGGCATGTCAGTTCCTCAAAATCAAGATTACTGAAGCTTTCATTGTGCCAAAAACCAACTACTGGCCTTGACGTAACTGATCATCATTGAAAAATCCCACTGGGGAGGATTTTAAAGGGGACCTATTATGCTGGTTTCCAGCTCTATATTTTTATTCTTGGACTCCACTAGAGTAACCTTGCATAATTCACATTTCAAAAAACTCCTTTATCTTATACTGGCCCCTTATGCACACCCTCAGTTCAGCCTCTGTCTCTAGTCAGTCTTAGCTCCTGTCTCTTTAAGGCCCCCCTCCCGATGAGCCCACTCTGTTCTGATAGGCCAGCTTTCCAGAAGCCTGCTGAGGGGCAGCTGTACAGAGTTGTGTTAAGTTACCACCGATGCAAACCCAGCATTTCCTGCTTTTGCCACTTCATATTAAAAGCTTTTAACTGGCTAAATAAGGGGAGACTTTTATTGCGAAAAATTTTGCAGGAAATGAAACATGTGCCTCAACAAATTAGCAGTGCTTCATTATAGGCACTAAAAAACAGTCGACACAATAACATATGGAGATATTTGAAGCTCTGTGTTCAGTGGATCAGTTTGAAATGATGCAGGGAGCAATACTACAAGCAGACACAGCCACAGTAATGATGATGTTTGATGAAGAGCTGCAGATGAAAACAATGGAAAAATGCCATAATTCAAGCAGAGGGGAGCAGTGAACTCATAAGCTGTGCATGGAGCAGATGACCATATCAAGAAAACTGTCATGAGGCTACATCAGACTGAAAGTAGAAAAAAATGTTGGAAACCGAGCATTCAGAACAGTCTAAAGCCAGTGCTGTTTGATCACAGGGATTACTTCTACATACATATACCTCCTTATTTTGTCACTTCGGCCACATTTAATATGAACATTATATGTATGACTGAAAATAAGGAAAAGCATAATAGATCCCCTTTGATGTAATGATTCAATCTTTTACTCTGCCGACGGGGAATAATGAGACACTGAAACAGAGAAGTTTATCCTAAATCCCTCAACTGTTCTCAGCTACTTTGACAAAGATACCAAGGTTAACAGAGGCACCAAAGTAAAGAAGTGCAGTATATAAGAAAGTAAGCTTACATATGTGGTTGAAAAAGCCTGTATGAAAAAGAGAGGCAGGGAGAGAATGGGATGAGATGGGATGGGATGAGAGGGCGAGAGGGGAGGATGCTGTGCCGATGGTTCATCAAAAATTAATGCCGACTGCATCGGTATAGAGATCACGTAGTGGAAAAACAACACATGCCAACAGCCTTGAGTCTCCTGCCTCAGCCCTCCCTCCCCACCCCCCTACTTCTCTCCTTTACCCTCCATCCCTCCTTCGCACCAGCACAGGGCCTTTCTGATCAGGTGGAGGGGGGAGATATGAGCTCTGACACCTTCGAGAGTTCACACAGAGTGCCATGCCTCTAATTGCAGGAAGTTCCACCAGTGCAGCCACTGTATATCTGCAGCGCTACCCTAATTGCTGCATTTAATATCCCTAAAATGGAGATCTGAGGTGCACTGTGCGTACTAATATGTGTTATTGTTTTGTGCGAGAAACCCATTAGTTCTGGCCATGCCATTTATTTATTTATTTATCTATTACTTTTTTAAAAGGTGAATAAGACATGAGGAAAAAGCAAAACAAAACAAAGAGCAGCGTTGAATTTCAATGCGAGTAGAACGAGTGGAGGAGGAGGCATAATGCAGAAGTGTTGATACAGTCCAAACTCTGCCCCGAACATACACAACAGGCCTACTTATGCAGCCAAGTTGCCCTTACAGCTGACTAGATGGAAGTGTGGCCCGATGCAAATCAATCACTCTCTCCATACATTATGTGCTCTTCATTAAACTGAAAGTGATGACAGAGCGATCATGTCCCTCTTTACTGATGACCTAGTGCAGTGCATCAGTCCATTAAAAGTCCGCTCCTTGCAAATGTGCAGCAATATTGTCAAGCAGCGGTCTGCGTATGCGTGTGTGCCTGTGTGTGTGTACGTGCCATACCTGCTGCATTTACTCTGTTAAGACCTCTAGGGATGTTCTCTTTCTCGGCACTTGTTTCATTCACCACAGTGTTCTGAATTCTGTACAGGAACAAAGGACACAGTCAAAGGGGGTTATGAGAAAATAGACATATTAAGCTAATTCAATGAGTGATTACCCATGATTCACATAAACAAGTCTAAAGTTTCAATGACTGACCATTTCAGTATGACAGTGTGGAGACCTAGTGGTACAGAAAGTGGAACAGGCATCACTGTACTGTGAAAAGTGCCATTAGCAAATGAATCCCTCATGGCTCTGTATCATCTCATATGAAATCTGACAATATCTGTCAAACCCCTACTGTGTTGGCCACACACACACACACACACACACACACACACACACACACACACACACACACGCGCGCGCGCACACACACTTCACACACCCAATCCTCCGTTCCCGTCTCCAAAGCACTTTTCCTCCCACTTAACGCCTCAAACGCAGAGACGGAGAATTCGATGTGAGCAAGCACATTAGGAGGAATAACTAGCAAAAGAAAGTGAAGCCTCTTCAAAGTAGTGGCGTGCTAATAGCTGTGGGCTGTCACTAGTCCTGTGAGTGGGTATGGGAGATCTGCCTGCATGAAGCCTGACAGGTGTCTGTGTGTATACGTCTGTGCATGTGCACGTGCGCTGCATTGAAGCGGAGTGCCATCCGTATTACAGGGAAGAGGCTTGTTCCCTGGTAATTGGCTTGTTCAGAAGCCAGGAAGGAGCTCCCAGCAGTGAGGAGGAAACACGCGTCCTGTCACATTGCTTGTTATTAGCAGGGACAAGGCTGAGAAGAGATGAGCTCTCTATGTGTGTGTGTGTGTGTGTGTGTGTGAGAGAGAGAGAGTCCATAAGAGTGTCTGGGATGAGGGTCAGGGCTCAAAATTAACTTTTTTCTTAAGTCCTGCTGCAACTGTCCCGAACTCTACTTTCAACTGTCCCAGACTTAACAACCATTGACCCAAATTGAAGTTCTTTCTTTTTTACATTCTACATAATAAATACAGTTTAATAACTTTGTTTCAGTAACTTGCATTATTTTATAAACTCACTCTGGTCTGCCATGGAAGTTCTGCTAGTTGTTCCCTGCACTGAATAATTAATGTGAATAATTAAAATCACCCTAGGTGTTTGGCCACAGTCAGTTGACATTATTCTGTTAGTCATTGGCTGAGTTACTATTTATTGTTTTTTTTTTTTTTTTTCGAACTGTTTGATCAATAAATGCATCACTGCAAACTGCAATGCAAATACAAACCTGTTTCATGATCCAATGAACTGCTCTGTGCAGCTCTTTAGTAATTTACTGCTGGCTCTAACGTCTCTGCATCATTTTGATATATGATATAATTCCTTTTGGAACATAAATGTTGTCTCACAGATGAAATCTAACAATTGTAGCTGCCACATTAGTTTGTCTGAATTTAAAGTGAAGCTTCATGTTTTTACTGGAGAGAACACCAGCGCTGCCTCTGGGGCTCTATATGTACAGATATCACCACATTTCAAAAAATATAAACGTATTAAAATGAACAGATTAGTTTATATTAAATTTAGTTTGATTTTGAAGTTACATAACAGTTTGGGTTTTTAATATATCTATATTACAGACTGAATGCCATAATTTACTGCCAATGAGGTCATTGTTTTGTGAGAAAAAGTATTAGTGGAGCTTTGAGTTGAGATTATTTTGTCACAGTACAGTCAGGTAGTTTTGTTGAAGCTGAGCTGGTGCTGTCAGCGAGGACGCTGTTCCAATTGCAGAATGACTGTGCTGCGTCTTCCCATCCTCAGAGGTTTCTGGTCCGAGCTTGCCAAGTCCGAACTACAAGTACGCAAGTCCTTGTGTGATGTAGCATAAAGAGCTCATGCTGTTGCCACCTTGCATTTTTAGAATTTGAACACCTAGCAATTAAAATGATATATATTCCATGACACATAAATGTAATAATTTCATTTGTACTAATAAGTTTCTCTGCTGTCCCAGAATTTTCCCAGGCACTGTATCTTTGTGTTATTTTTACTGTCCCCAGGACAACGGGACATGAAGCGCTATTGAGGGTGCACCACTCCTCATCTTGAACTATTTCAACAAAGTGTCTTCTGTCCATATAGGCTGGCAGCTGTGGAGGTTGAGAGCATTTGGCTTGTATATGCCCCGCTCTCCCCTCCCCTCATGGTCTACTTTAGGAGACCAGCATGCTGTCAGTGGCCCAGCTATCAATTCCGGGCCTGGGGCAGCATGTGCCCTTGGTGGCTGACTCTCAAGAAACTTGTGAGGAATAATGAAAGTGCATGTCCAATGCCACAGTAAGCAGAATCTATATATTACATTTTCTACTGGCCTTAATTCCAACTAAAAGGCCACAGCCCTCAAAAAAAGCCAAATGGGTAAAAGTCCTTCTTTTGTTCAAATATTTGCTGAGTTCGTTTAGTTAAAGGCTTTTCTTAAATCGAGGTGACTCTGGCTACACGCAGGTCTGGTTCTGAGAGATGAAACCAAAGTAATGGCATAGTCAAATGGTTTGAAAAGATAACAGCTCTTCAATTGCAGCAGCAACCGCAGTCACTGCCACACAGCCAGCCAGCAAGTCAAACAGCCATCTAAACAGTCAGTAAATCAGACGGCCTGTCAGATTGGCTTCGATGTGTGTTGTGTTGCCAGGCTGCCTGTTGATGCAGAAGAAGCACATTCACCATCATTTCCATACACTACTACAGCAGCCTCAAATCATAGTAAACCAGCCTAACGTGTTCTATCAGCAAGAAATTAAAGATAAAAGGGGTTGTATGGCTCCTCTCAACGGTTAAGACCTGCTCCGGCTCTTTTCATAAATCCAGCACCCAACATCTTACCCAAGTTTTATCTTGTGTCAAACTGACACTTTGAAAAGGCAGATAAAACAGGGCCATTTAACATCAATACTTCCCTGCTGAAACCACAATCACATTTATGCTATTTATATTTTGACTTGTCTTATAAAGCACTGTGAAATACTGACAAGTGCTATAACTATAAATACAGTTGATTTCTTACATAAAATATTCTTAAAATAATATTATGTTACCATTTTAGTCTCTCTTCAACTGCACTGAAGCGAAACAGAGAACAGTGTTGAGAAAGCTTAAGAGAGTGAGGGGTGTGTCAGTTTTATAAATGTGTCAACATAACAATGTCAACATCGCTGACGATATGTATAATATCATGAATTCAACCATGAAAAAGAAGGAACAAGATTTTCTTTTGGTTTCTGTCCTCAGTTTATCACAGACTTTGTCATTTTGATTTCATTCTTTCTTTTAGGGTCAAATGATTCCACATACCCTTTGGCATTTCTTTATCTCATCCACACACATTGCATTCCTTGTTTTGTTTTGGTTTTTTTCAGTTCTTCTCATGTCTGCGTTCAAATAAACAAAACCCTTCAAACTGTGTGGAAAAAATAAAGTAGAAAGAGAGCAGTGATGGGAGGAAGAGGGGATCTGGTCAGTGCATGAACCAGTAGCCTTCACATGAACCTGCTCCCTGGTGACTCTTGCCCTTCTCCAGGCCAACTACCTGCTGGTGGAACAGCAGATGTCTGATACGGGTTATGGAGAGTGTGTGTGTGTGCGTGATTGCGTTCAAGACGGTAAAGAGGGATTTAGTATGCGAAGGCAGATTAAGAGAGGTGGAGAAGGGGGGGGGGGGGGGGGGTGAAGGCTGAGAGCCGTTGGTCGTAAGGGAAGGCGCAAAGGCCTGATGGGATATCCTAGTCTGTCTATCTGTCGGCTTGCTGTCCAAATCAGACTCAACATTGCATGAGTGTACAGTATATGAGTGTGTGTGTGTGTGTGTGTGTGTGAGGAGGGGTCTAACCTCCCTTTGCACCCCTGCTGTCAGCAAGCACGCACTGATAGGATCAGACCTGGGCATGACCCATCACATGCCAGCTCCTCACGCTCCATCTGACCTCTATTTGCCTCTCCCCAGCTTTCCCTCCATTCATGCATCTCTGTTCCTCACCCCCGCCCCCCCACTTACCCACACCCACCCACACACACCCTCCCTCCAGGTGTTCCTTTGTTCCTCTCCACTCAGATTTCCACTGAGTTTGTACATTTTCATCCGTTTTGCTCTCTACTCTTACACCTATGAGTGGAATCTTGACAGTCGAGGGACAGACTGCTGGTTAAAGAATTTTGTTATTTTAGACATGCAATGCATCTAACCAGCAACATCAATGAATGTTGTTATACATGCCTTTTTGTTCATTTTTAAAAAATCTTTAAAAAAAAAGGGGGAATTGTGCCATAAACTTTTGAGGAAGCAGCAACGCACATTGATAAAGAAAGTGATGTCTAGATGTGAATCTAAAGCAGTTGGCCTAAGTGATTTTGCTCAACCACAGAAAATGTTGAATTACAAGAGTGGGAACAAGACAGAGAAGAGCAATGGACTTGCAATGAACTGCACACACTGCCATTTGAAATTCCCAGGTTGATCTTTAAACATAAGTAAATTTACTCCAGGTTAAATGTAGTCTAGTGTAAGACAGTGAAATGAGGAAAAATTGTCCTAAGTTGATTAAAAATGTATTTAGAGTCCTAGGCTCTTATACTGACATTGTGTGCAGCCCCCACTTCTGCACGTATGTCCTTACATGTTCTGCTTCAGGCTTTTGTGAAAATGCACCTGAGACTAAAAGTGGTATAGACAGACAGCTGTGTGTAACTGACCCGCAGCCGGTGCCCGGGCTGGTGCAGCTGTGGGAGGTGGGTTCAATCCTGCGGCGAGCACCGCTGGGACTCTGAGCTAAACTTCCCAGAGCAGGCAGGTAGGACAGCACCTGTCAGAAGTCACACATACACACACAAGGTTAGACAGTACCTTTATAGTGTAAGTGGAAGTTTGTGTGTCTTTAGGGGACACGAACCGTGAGTGAGAAAGCCAGATGTTCTACTGCAACATTATGGGTAGACCACACTAGCAGTCTTTGTCAATGTAGCACAGCATTGTAATGTAATCTACATGAATTTTCACACTGCCAAGTTAACTAATGCAGAACATCTGTGTTTTATTCCTCTTTACCATAATATAAAAGCACAGTTGAAAAATTCAACAAAATTACAATGTACTTGTGTAAGAGAGTTTTAAATCTGTATTAAAGTGTTTGTACTGAAGTGTTCTTTATTTTTTGCTATGTTTTTACAAACATGTAGTTTAATTTTAATTTTTGTTTTTTTTGTTTTTTTTGTTTTTTTTATAAATCAGAGCCAAACACATACACACCATTTTCTTCAGAGAGAGGGATTCATCTCCCACAGTAAATCCATTTCGGCAGCAGAGATTCCTGAATATGGCATCAGCCATCACTAACTTAAGTCTGGTGGAGGACACTCTGACAACCAGCTCTGCCAGCACCACTGGTGACACATCTACAGGACAGAGCAGAGGGAAAATACATCAGATACTATACTGTCAAATATGACTTTTTGACCTAAAAAAAAGCAAGCTGTCTTGGTCAGAAAAACATTCCATTCGTCAAAATGTTGAATTGAAAACACTGAAAAAATTAAATTCTTCTTCTTCCAATTCTTCTGCTTAATAGTAAATTAGTTCATGTATTTTACTGCACTTTTTAACACATTTAGGGTTCCAACGCTGAAGGAGTAGAACGCTTCTGGCCCGATAACTGTAAATGATGTGCAAATGCATCCCAAGAAATATAAGCCCAATCAGCTAATGCATGATGGTGGCACTCTAATGAAGGCCAAAAAATGCAATTTTGGAAAGGCCACGCCTCTCATACTGTAAGTCTGATTGACTTGAAATTTCACCTACAAGTCCAGCCTCTTGGACCATAAAGTCTGCTATTATGGATTATTTTGCCAATTTGCATAAACTGAAAAACAGTAATGTGACATCTACTTTTTGGATTTTGATTCTATCAACACATTTGGTATACAGCCTTGGGGGACTGAGATACACAATTCTACTGTAAATTAGAGAGATCAGTCCAAAAACATGGTCGCCATCAACCAAAATATCTTCGCAAAGGGTAGGGTAGGGTAGGCAGGAAATTAGCATTTACTTGGTACATAACTTTAGTCTTTGATTGGGTATAGGTCTACCAAAGCATTTTGAGCCCAACCTGTAGGGGATGCCACAAATGCAACTAATGTGTATCTGAAAACCAGGTGGACAGAATTTCACCAAAATTGGTGTGCCTGTTCCAGGGGACGAATTTTTACCAAAATCTGAAGTGGCATACTCATCAGTGCAAGTGGGCGTGGCCTATCTTCATATTTGCTCATAACTGAAGATGCCTTCAAGCAATCCTGATTAAACTCACTGGAGACATCCCACGCTATCTCCTGAACATGCACACCAAGTTTCATTCACATCCGATGAACAAGTGAGTGCACAATTATTGAAATGCTGCAAGCTTTGTAATGATGAAACAAGTATGTGATTGGTCTCACTCTTTCTCTAAACCAGAATTAAACTAGCTGAGGTGACTTTGCTCACCTTTTGTGAAGCCTTACAAGCTTTAATTTTGGTCAATTGAGTTGTTTCCCTCTCTTGAGTACAAAACGGTTTGAACCCCTAAATTGCTGCTTGCAGATATATTTTCATTAGTATTTTCATACCCTGGCTGACAACGGTGAAATGCTCTGCTAGGTCTTTCAGGCCCTTTTCTACCAGGTTTTGGTTCAGTTTGAAGTGCTGCTGACACCAGAACTCCACCAACACAGACAGGAGGTCCAGGAGGGTGGCTGCCAGATGCAGCTTCTGCTTTTCATCCTTCTCAGCATAGTCCTACAATGAAGATAAACAGTATCCCACTACTGAGTTAGTAAATTCTAAAATGGATCAGAGTAACTACACTTTTGTTGGGTGATTGTAATTTTGATGATACTAGTGACAACCATAATATAATATTTATAATATCCATAACATTTACCTTTGTGGCAGCCTGTACCACCTGCTGGGTAAGCTGTTTCACAGCACAAGACAACAGGGTGGAGCGCTCCCATATAGTCCAGAATGTTCCATACAGCAAAGAGCCTGATGCTGACACCTGAGATACACCTGCTCCCTGAAGCAGTAGAAAATCCCTAAAACAGAAAAAGGAAGGGGTAAATAAAGCAGCACACACCAGTTAAAATACAATGATTTGTTGAGGATATCTGGAATATACAAGTTGTATCTGTGGGAAAATCCCTCCACAATTCTATCCATGCGACAAAGATTAGGGGCTCTGTTGAGGAACAGAATGGAAAAGGACTACGCATTTAAAACAAACAAACAAAAGGGACTGCCCTATCTCCCACAGTGTGTATCTGTGTTGTTACCCAGTGGTGACAGAGTGGAGTTCCCCCTGGAAGAGCTTGAGAAAAAATGCCAGGAGGTCACTGTGGAAATGTAACAGTGTTGGCAGGGCAGGTCCAGGGAGAGGGTGACATGAGAACTCACCGGACAGGCAGTAACTGAAGGACACATGGAGAAATAGCACATATGAGAGAAAATAACTACTACTTTTTCAATAAATTTTATAAGTATTTGTTGATTACGCAAATAGGGTTGCTTTTAATTGAAAGAGGAGCTGAAGTATCTCTCTCAAAGAAATTAAAGGTGTGCAAATTTTTAAGTGAATAATGTGTTCAGTTTCCTAAGTTCAGAAGTTTACCTGATGGCTGTCTTTAGAAAAGGCCACAGGCCCGTCTTACACCGAGGACACTGCAACACCTGAGTAAAATATTTTTTCACTGTGCTAGGGGCCAGCCAGGGAGGGTTGGTAATGAGAAGGCTATACATGACATGCTGGAGATTTCTCAGGAAGAGAGTTGTAGCGTGACCCTGTGACAAAATAAACAACAGTCAACAGACAACAGTTTGAGTGGTGTGGATATTTTGATGTACAGCAAGAATGTCAGTTTACAGTTTGGTTCAATGACAATGATCCTGATAAAATGCCAGAAAGGAAGGAAATTCTTGAAATGTTATGAAACACGTTACACTTTCATACAGGCCCTGAGGCTCATGCAGCAGCAAGTGAAAATTAATGCATTGTGGTAATTCTGGTCCTACCTGCTGTGCGTACTCTAAGAGAGAGACCAGGTACGGCGCTGGTGGCAGCAGACCTGGGAACACTGCACTCCTGATTGAGTCCAAGGCTTCAATGAAGAGACCACACTCTATCATACTACCAACATTGCTGAAGTCTGTTTCTGTTGCCTAGAGGAATAAAAGAACAATGATGAAATTAAACGGGTATATGGAAAAGAGGAGAAAACATGGCACTCAAAGAAACGGACAGCAGAAAGAGGGGGAAAAAACGAGGGCAGAAGGGTAATGGAAATAGGAACTGAATGGGCATGAAAGGTTCCTGTGGTCATTTCTGACTGTCAGCTATTGGCAAATAGCATATGGAGTACAGAGAGTACAGAATGGAAATACACAAGCACTTATAATAGCAATCTGATGGAGATCCACTTGGGTAAGGTATGGACAGGACAGTGGAGAGTAATGTTAATAGGCCTGCCAATCAAAACTCTCAGATCAGCTGACAGTGGTGGTTAAATCAGTGACCTGAGTATGATGCGTCCTTGCTCTATATGTCACTTTCCATTGAAATGTATGACATAAAGGAAATTGAATGACCTGATCTTCTTGATGAAACACAGTTATTTTAGAGATGTGTGGTAGTGATCAAGGATGGGGGGTGGGTACAGTATGTATGCATGTCTACCTGTGAAAGTGGACGGTGGGGGTCATGGTAACCCAGAAATTCAAGGAAGCACAGTCTCGGCCGGCCCTAAAGAAAGAGACCCCATTAACAATGTCAAATATGTATAACGCAGCTAATGCAGCCCATTTAAATGACCGTGAAAGTAGACCAGATGATTTGAAATCACGCTTTAGTGCTTTTCTGTATTGCACACACCTGTTGTTTGATGGCATAGTCCCTGAGCTCTGTCTCCAGCTTGGAGAAGTCAACATCAACAAAACTGGCTTCCTTTGTCTCAGCTTGGAGATCATTCATTACTTTGAAATTCATATCCACACAATTGCTCTGCCAAAGAGAAAAAAGGCTGATTGTTAAAAGACTTTTAAACAAGAGTTTCAAATCTTTATTCCTACGTTTTAAAAGCTTTAAATAACATGACTGAGAAATGGATCATGAGCAAGAACAAATTAGAGCCATTAAGACTTGAGTGCTAACTGCACATACTGTATGACTGCATATGATATTTATATATATATTGAATGGAAAAATTAAATAAGAATAACATAATGAGTCCTGATAATAATATTTAGACCATATCATGGAAGCAGGCCAATCCATTGTTAAATCCTTCTTTCAGACTTACTTACCCCAAAGAGGTGCTGGACGATGTGGCTTACAGGGTAGCAAGGAGCATTATGGGTATTTGAGTCCTCTGTAACAGGTTTAGCCATGACATGAGTGATGGAGGCATGAGAGGGAGGAGGACAGCGGTATACTTTGGCCCTGCCAGCTTTTAGAAGCCTGGGAGAGATCAAAATACAATTTATTTATTATCATATCTTGCAACAAATTTTCTCTCTCATTGGTGTTCATTGACAGAATAATTATCAGATTGTGTAAATGTTTAGAATAGAATAACAGATGTCAAGTCAGTTAACTTACTCAACACTGGTGATAGGGTATTTTTGTGTGTCACCTCACCGTTTGAACATGGCCCTGCGAGTGGGCTCTTGGATCTTAAGAAGAACCCTCCAGCCCTGGAAGGCCCCTGTTAGTTTTCCACTGCCCACCTTCTCCCTCCACTGTCTGACAGGGTAGAAGGTGGATGCGGTGCTTGTGGAAATTGCCACCTCATATGGTCCCTCTGCAAGCCAGGAGCCATTCTTAACACTGTCCAAAACATAGTCTGGAGTCACAACCCACTTTCCTGGAAGGAGAGAAGCAGCAGAAACAGTGATGAGGCAAGATGAGGCAAAAATCAAATGAACTGGGGTTGAGTCAATCTTGAGACTTTGAAAAAGAGAGCTTCGGTGAAGTGCTGGAAGTAGCTCAGTTAGCTGAGCGATTTGAGTATAATTAGGCTAATCAAATTTGACTTATTTTTGAACATTTATCCTAATCATTATTATCAGAATCATTATGACTGACCTGCCGCACAGGCTGCCAAAAACTTCTCGCTGGACAAAACCTGAGGGATTATGAGATGGGTGCTGATGTCCTGATAGACCTGGAAGATAATCATTGCATCAGTATATGAAAATGTTACACACTAATAAACCAGAGGTGGATTTCACTTTATAAAGAAAAATCATGTCTCTGGGAGTGACTGGAGTGATATGGATCAAATAAAAATCAAATAATCCAACTGATAAATTAACTGTTTTTCCATTGTCATGTATTATTCTAGACGGTACCCTTCGTGTGTATTAATAACTTATTTTGTTAGTTATAATTACAGTTGGCTTTGAGACATTCATTTTGACAACAGAATTTGTATAAAATAATAAATCATTTCACTGAACATTGATGAATAATAATTGAATCATCACCCAGCCATACATGTGGGAATAATACTTTAATTTAAAACTTTAAGTACAATAAAAGAAGGGCCAATTTACATCACCTACAGTATCTAACACTAGACTAAAGAAGCATAAGAAACACTTTATAGTTGTCCATCAGCTGTAGAAACTACAGTATCAAGCACAAAGAAGTCTCTCTCAGTGTGAACACATCTACTTGACAGACACAAGGTCAAAAAGGAACTGCTGTCAATCAAGAGACAATTTTTTCTCCATGTTTACCATACCGTCGCTGTGAATGAATGGAGCTCATCCCTGCTGTCTCATATTATTAAGCATATACAGTCAGTTATATACTGTAATATAATCAAAAGCTTTCACAGGAAGTGGCTTCAGTTGTAATTCAAAGGACATTCAAAGTCTCAGGGCTTAAAAGTAGATTTAGCCCCGTAGGCTGCCTATCAACAAGACAACCTGCCTAGGGCTCCATGTAGTAGACAGATCTAATGCCTGACTGTGGATGGATTAATTGAACAGAACATTAATTGGATTGGGTTTTTCTACGTGCTTTATGAAATTCATCATTTAAGAAGAAGAAAAAAATAGGTACATTTGCTGGTTCTTTAAAATGCAACGGTTTGCTTGGTTTTCTCATTTTGGGTTTCAAGGTTGCTTGTGAGACTAACTTTTAAGGCTCTCACTCTGGGCTATCATAGGGAATCTTTAGACTGAATAATTATTAATTATGTCAGGAAAAAAAATGAAGATCCTACTATTTTTGTTTTCTTTAGAAGAATGTCTATCTCTACTCACTGAGCCACCGATGTATTTTCCACCCAGCTGCTGGATCCCCTGGACCAAAACTCTCTTCTTATCACGGTTCTTGATCCCAGAGATTTGTAACACATGTGTGCAGCTCTCCATCCTGAAGAGGAAAATGAAGAGAAGAGAAGTTTCCAGTCTATAAGATGCATATTACAGGTTGAGAAAGTTAAGGTCATTCCATGCAGTGGGGAGAATAATGCTGAAATTCTTGTTTGACTACTACTTGACTGTTTACTCTCACTACTAATTAACGCTTGGAAAAGCAGGAAAATCTACACTACACATCATGACACGTTATGTTACTTTTGGCTTCGGGGTTAGTTTGTCTGAGCCAACATAATCACAGAGTTTGAGAAAAGTTAATTGCATGTAAAACAAAATATGAGTATACTAAAACTTTCTGTCACAATTGCTTAACATAGACAACCATACAGCTATATAGTCTGACTCACATTTGACTAAATGAGCACAAATCGGCGTTGGTTCGTGTTCACTTCATGATAATTTGATTTCCAGTTGCCTTAAGTCAGCTCATCGTTCAGATACCTTTCTCATGCCACCGATGACTGTGTGTTTCTCCAGTGGTGAGCTGGCGCGCCAAAACTCTGACAGCGACATCCAATGTTTCCAGTGTGTGTGCGCGTGTTCGATTCCTTATTCCTACCATATGTTCAACTTAGTCAACAAACACACAAGGCGACGTTTCTCAAAAGTGTAATTAAGTTGTCGCTATATGTGAAATCGAGTTCACCGCCCATTACTGCCATGTGTTGACAGCTTCACGGCACAGATGACTTTGTTGGAGAGGGAAGTTCACTCGCATAGTAGTAAGTATGATGGGCATACGCAACGTTTAATCGACAACATTTTTGACATAAAATATAAAAAGGAAGTTAAAGTCAAGTGTTGTGATAACTTATATCTACAATTAGGAAAAGCTGCGTATTTTCCGTCACTTCAAAGTTACCTCAACCCCGTTCGCTTTGCCAGTTGGACTTTCCCATCGAGCGGAAGTTTTCATAGAGCTACTTCCGGGTTGTTGTCACGGACGCTTACTGTCCCGGAAATATCCAAAATAACTGGATACCATACAGCACTGATTGATTAACGGGGAACTCTGATGGATCGATCCATTTGAAAGGTGATTTCTGACAGAGAAGCTGCTTATGAAGCCGCACGACTGTTGACAACAACAACAACTGCTCAGCGCAGTGTTCAGTTAACGTACAGTCACAGCGATGCTTCAATATCCATCACATGTAATTTAATGTAATTTCTATTGTAACGTGGTGGCATGTTTGATGTAGAATTGTCTTGGTTTTTTATCGTTTTGTCATGACTGCACATTTGCATCGTAGATAAATCCTAGACATAAGTGGTTGCAGATGACGCTGTCCATATAGTGCGAACCTATAAAGGATTCACACTTCATCGAGAGAAGGTTGTAAAGATGTTATGACAGGTAAGATACACACAGATGCCTGTGTGGTAGCTCAAAATAAAACTTGGATGTAGTTGTAACTGTACCACGTGAACAGATCACCTGTCAAAGTGACCTAATCAAATACAGTCAGTGGCAATTATTTTACAAAGAATTAAGCTTCTGTGATCTTAAAGGTCTGGATGTGTGTGGCTAAATGGCCAAAGACCAGCATGACAAAAAGCTAGATATCAGCAACTGTCAGACAGCTTTTAGGACTACAGTCCAAGGTCACTCTCTCTTAGGTGTGTTGCTTGCCTACACATTATAATTTAACACCATACAATACTCTAAAGGACTGTTATCAGTGAGAATAAAATACATTTTCAAGCCCTAATGATGAAATGTCCGTAACCGATTAGGCAGTAGACAGAAGATGCATAATCAACAACTGTTTTTATAATTGATCAATTAATTTAAGTCATAGGTGAAGAAAGAACATACCCAATATTAACTGTCTCCAGCTTCTCTAATGTGATTAATTGCTGCTTTTCTCTGTTATATAATATTGTTAATTAAATACCTTTTGCCTTTAGGCTGTTGGATGGACAAAACGGGCAATTAGAAGATTTCACCTTGGGGTCTGGGAATTTATAGTCAAATTGATTAATCAATTAATCAAAAAATAATGTTGAGATTTACTTGAAATGAAAATAATTTGTTGCAGCCCAAGTAGGCACCAGACATCTTGGCAGCTGATATTTTGTCTTATGTGAAGAATATACCACCATACAAAGCTCTAAGTGTATGAATTAGTTGTATATCAGTTGCCCAATAGAGTAAAAGTGTTGAGGTTTACGATTACTGAAATCATGGCTGTTGGGAGACAATAAGCTGCTACACAATATGAACTGCTCCAGTATGACAATATCGTCTTGTTTTTCAGTGGTTGTAATTGATTCATTGCTCAGGGTACTTTAATACTGTTGAATGATGATGATTATTTCACAAAACAGCAACAGCAAGTAATATCAGGATTAAGTCATGTATTATTCATTCCCTCAGTGTAGGCTAATCACATAGGCATTTGTTATGATGATGCCAAGTTGTTGCGCTGCAATTTCTGAACAGTCTTACGCTACATATTTTAAGAAGACGTTATGCCCACATATTTCCCTTAGGTACAGAAAAAAGTGACCAATACATTTGAACAGGATTAATTCCTCCTAAATTGAGGAAAAGTGTCACTATATCAAATCTGATGAGACTAAAGCCAATTGCTAAGCAGACAGGACTTATTTTAAAGAAGAAAATCAGTCAAAAGCAGTGCAGTGTAGCAGGACTCCGTGGGCTGCACAGTAACAATGAAGCCATGCTCCCCCCTGGGCATGCATGAGATAGTTCTCAGCAGTATTGTGATCTTAGAATATGCACCTATTTAATTTATTATGTTTCCTTTACAGCAGACTGTTAGGTACCCCCTTTAAAATAATGTTGACTTTAACTTGACATGCTCTAAGTGGCTTTAAAGCGGCGGCCTGGGGGACGTGCTGCTAAATATTTCAGGACAAACTCATTACTGTAAATGGGCCTGTGTGTTAGCCTAGCTGGGGTAGACAAGCAGTGGCAAGAGAGATAGGACAGTGATGTGTGTGTGTATGTACATGTGTGTGTGTGTGTGTGTGACTGTGTTTCTGTGTTCTAATAGCTGTAGAGTACACGCAGGCAGCGTCTCAGCGCCTGGCCCGGTTGTCCCTGTTGCAACACTGTGAAACACACAGGGGCTCCTCCAACATCTGCTTTGTAAAGAGCTAATGACAAGACAATAGAGACCGGATGATTTAAAGTATAGTACTAATGAGGCCCTGTGTGCTGCCTGGAGACTCCTGACACACACACTTGAATGTACACACTCATGCTTAAGATAACAGATGATATGTTGGCAGACCAGGAGGAAAACACCCAGCAGACACACAGCGTATACATTCGGACCCCCTGTCCATCTGTCTGTCTGTCTTTCATACACTTAAAGGGAAGCATATTGTTGTAGACAGCACACACACACAGACACTTGTGAAAATACACACACAGTGTCTGGCTGAGCCCATATAATTACAATGTTGAGTTTCATAATCCATGGATTGAAAATCTTCCCTTTCAGCAATGGCTGCATATAGACCCCTTCTCAGACAGTGGCGCAGAGGGAGCGTGATGATGAGGGGAAACAGTAAGAGAGAAGAAGAGAGGGAGAAATAATAAAGGACAAGCTTAACTGGTGAGGCTGTCAGCGGAGGAAAATAATATTTGTCCAGCTGGACAGGCCTCCCTTTGTGCAGGCTAAATGAATGTTGAGCTTCCTGTCTGCCCTGTCAGGGAGAGTGGCACAGACTGTATGCAGCAGCGAAGAAGCCGAGCGGAGTGCAGGGAGCTGTTTGGAGTTTGACAGGGATTATTAAAATCAGAGCAGATGACGAGGAAGGGGTGAGAGGCGGAGTGTGAGAAAGCCAAATTGACACAGACACTCTCCATTACCTTCCACTTGACTCGCGTTGATGACAATGTTGATATGAGACCCAGCAACGCGGCACTGGCGTGGGATTGGCTGTTAGCATGAGCGTTAAGCACCACAGGGTAGGGGGGCGGCCCTCAGTTCTGGCGGAGACGTAAGGAGATGAGTTGTTTATTTAAAGCCTCGACTGAAGAGCATCTCACCTCATTGTTTATTTATTTGGTCTGTCTTTTTTTCTGTGTTAACTCACTGTAGTGTCAGTAGGTGGAAACTGTTAGAGGCTGAGGCAATGCATTTTGATCAAGGGTCCTCCTACTGCAAATGATTTTCTGGGGAAAGAGGAGGGGAACTGGAAGGAGAGGCAGGAAACTGTTTTTCTTGATGATAAGCTTCCTTTTGTTGCAGGTGCAATTGATTTCTGCCTCTTAATAAGACTCTTGTTTGAGGAAATTTCAAATTATTACAATCTCTTTGACTGTGTGTGTGTGTGTGTTTGTGTGTGTGTGTACAGCATGTGTGTGTTTGTGGTTTGTTTTTTGACAGACAGCTGTGATAATACAACACTCCAGATATCTCAGTCATTTGATGTCAGTCTACAATGTTGATTTAATCCGGACACCATTGCTGTCTTTCTCCATTATTTTGTTTTATGAGCTGGAACATGTCATGTGTTGTGTTTTTCATGCTAGACAGTAAGGCCACCTCTCTTTTTCTCCCTCCAGTTCCTCCTTCCTGCCGAGCAGTATGGAGTGGCCTGGGGATTTTCCTGAAGACCATGCCTTTGTTGAGTTGGTGGTTCCAGGGGTTTCCAGTGAGCTGGACTTTGAACAGCTTCTAAAGGACACAGAGGAGAAACTCAGACTCAATGCCAACAGGTCAGCTAGAGTAGCAAAAGCATTGACTTAACATTTCCTCATGATCTTTAAAATTGCAATAGTTCTGTCATTGAGAGTTATACTCTTTTTTTTGTAACTCACATCTCCCAATTATTTGTTAATGTATCCCACAGTTCTTTTACATTTACTTACTTGATGTTAAAGCCAGATTGAAATTAAAAACTGTCCCAGTTGACAATCACACCCCAAATAAGAAGACATGGATGTGAACTTTTTAAGGAGTGTATTTTTAAGAGATTATTTCCTGGTGGAGAATTGTGGATGTCAGGTGAATGACATGAGGTGATGACTCAATGCAATGTGCAGTTTAGTGTGAGAACACAACACTCGCACGATTAAACACATGTTAAACAAAAACTTTGACAAAACGTAATTAAAGTTTTGTTGGTAGTTTGATGAATTATGTTATTTCTTAATGTCAATATTCACATCTGTGGAAGTTGTTTTTTCTTCTGTTAAAAGTGAAACAAAAGGGGAACGGATGGCTTATTCTGAAGGTGGAAAAATAAGATCTGATTTCTTTATGCTGGCTGTGTGCAGAGACACCAGCAGGAATAATGTAAAAGTAAAGTGCAACCCGCATGATTGATTTGACTTAAAAACCCACACCAGTAATATTGTTTACAATGGCTGTGATACCAGCAGTGCTCCAGAGGTAGAAACATGACATCAAAATTAAAAGCTGAAAGATTGCATCCATCTTTTTGTTGATCTGTTTTATTTTCTTTTTCTGTCTCTTTCTTGCAATCAGTGTTTCCCCACATTTAGTACAAAGGACTGTCTTATCAATTTGGACTGGAACTGTTTGGACTTTGTGGACTTCGTGGATGTGTGTGTTTTGTGTGTGTGTGTGTGTGTGTGTGTGTGTGTGTGTGTGTGTGAGGCGTGTGCATGCGTGCGCGCGCACGCACACGCCTGTGTGTGTGTGTATGGCTAGATTTTTTTTTTTTGATAACATATGCCAGAGTCATTTGAAGAGCACAGGGTTTATACACACATTGTTAATATATATTCCACTGTGAGCTTGGTCAAAATCATTACCTCTGAAAATGCCTGCAGTTGGAAACATCACAACATTTAGACTTTTCATTTACAACAGAGATATTTGTTCTCAGTGAAGAGAAATCCTTAATTTCAGTTGTGTGAATTTACAATAAATGTACTTAAGGAACCTGCAATAGCATTATTTCTTAAATGTCTTTTTAACAAGAAACCTAATTTTCATCATTGGATTAAAGGATTAAGAGAAACCAGGGTAACACAACTACATGTCTGCTGAAAAAAAAGAAAATTACAATATACACACACAGATTTTCAGCAGGATATTTATATATTTATAGATATGCATTATAAATACGGGTTAAGTGTAATTGTGGCAGAAGTGCAGAGGAATGAGTGGAAAGATCATTCCTCTTGCTATATGTTTATGTGTCTAAAATACTGTAATTATATCCAAAGTTTGATTACAACTGACACTGAAATTAGAATAAAAAAAGTCTATTTGCATGTGACTAGTTGCATGTAACTATGGGTTTTTGAGTAACCACATTATTATAATGTCAGTAGCTGATGGTCCGATTCAGATTCATTCTGTGTTCTGTTTGTTGATAGTTACTCACATGTGACTTGACTTTCGTGAAGAGGTCATTAAACTTTGAATCTTACATTTTTTTTATCTTACAAATCTAAAGTTAAGTATTTAATAATATAGACTGAAAGAAGAATTCAGTCTTGGTGGGTGAATTTAATTAATTACAGGGGGGAAACTTGTGCTATGAAAGAAATGCAGTGTAGCAACTTAAATTTGCTGTGCTCCAGCGCACTGTCACTCAAGACTGAAATATAGATGTCTGTCAATGATGGCAGACAGGGATAGCACAAATAGATTGATAAAGAGGGAGACATGGGGGATAGAAGAAAAAGAGAAATCTATATTTCAGGTCTTTTATCGTTTTCAGCGTTGTGAGGCTGAGGGCAGATGATGAAGGACAGGCTAAATGTAGCAAGTGAACAAAGCCTCACTCTGGCACCATTAGTGTCTGGGACTCATCCCTTCCTCCCTCTCTCTGTCCCTCTCTCTCCCTCCCCTTCTCTCTCTTTCTTTCCTTCCTCCTTCTAAATGGGAACATAATAATTGAAGATTCCACATCTTGAAACGAAAACCCTTGGGTAGGTAATTCAAGGCTTATTACCGAAGGCCGGGCCATTTTTCTGCTTTCTAAGCATTAAAGGGTTATTTTGTGTTCCTGCAGATGGGAGAGGGATAACCATTATGAGAACAAAGCATCCAGATAATGGAGAATGGGCTAAAAATAAGGCAATCCTCCTCTCGCCGTGGGGGACCACTGGTCAGTGTCTCTGTCAGGCTGCAGCTAACTTCCTCCCAGACTACTACAGGATAGCCCTTTCACTGTCGGGACATCCAGGCAAACAAAATCTTGCAAGGCCTCTATTTTGCCTCAACCAGGGTGGCCTTCAGAATATACACACATCCACAGCTCACTCACCTGCTGCCTAATTGACTTATCAGTGTCTGGGACAAATTACGGAAGTGGAGGAGAGGAAAGGGAAGACGAGAAATGGAGGACACAGAGCTGCCCACACCCGTGAAGGACTTCAGCCTGTTTATGGGTCAAAGTGACTGGCCTGCTCCCAGTTCTCAGATGTCAGAGATTTGCCTAAGAGCTGCTTCCTAATTGGAGGAGATTAAGATAGGCTGACAACGGAGCTGGCTCCCCCAAATTGAAAAGCTGTAATCCATTAGTTTTCATCAGATGGGACAGTGGTGCGGTGCAGGGCTGGGTGGGGGAGTGGGGCCGGGGAGTGGTGGGCCACCAGGAAAAGACCTCTAATGAAGTGTCAGCACAGGCCAGGAGACTGCAGACAGGCCTCTAGTTTCACACTGGCAAGGTAAATGGCTCTCACTAGTCGCCTGCCAATCTTGATCAGGGTACAATATCAATACTTTTAAATTTGATTTTTTTGGTGTGTGTGTCTGTGTGTATCGAGTGCTTCTGATAATCAGGATTTGGCGTATGTGTGCAAGCAGGTGGAGTTGAA
Source organism: Euthynnus affinis (assembly GCA_029490765.1). Taxonomy (NCBI): domain Eukaryota; kingdom Metazoa; phylum Chordata; class Actinopteri; order Scombriformes; family Scombridae; genus Euthynnus; species Euthynnus affinis. The sequence continues at coordinate 23,301,988 of CM055842.1, read as the reverse complement.
AACCTGCCACAGTATAAAATCTATCGTGCAAGGTTCCTTTTCAATGAGCAAAAATACTGATCTGCAGTCCTCACAGTATGTAGTTGATTTTGTGTTTAGCTGTGCGTGACGCGTGTGTTAAGTTAGTATATCAGCTGTATCGGTTCTCCAGTATCATTGCCCGGGCCGTGGGGCTGAGGGTTGAGGGCACTAAGTGGGCGACAGGCCGGGCCAGGACGGGATCTGTTTTCAGCCTGTTCATTCAACCCCATTCACTCCTTTTCTCCTTGCAGAATGGGGCCCTTTGATGGAGGAGATATTTAGTTCTCAGGCGGCTGGTTTGGCACTGACTGGAGCTGGGGCTTATTTGAAAGGGATCTTCCTGCCCCCGTTGCCTCCAACCCCCCACCTCCTGTAGGCGAACGGAGGGGAGCGGAGCGCGACAGACAGGCAGCCCCACAGCAGCCCACCCACACTAAATTAATTCTGACAAGGAACTTAAGATAACGTCAAAGCGCTGACTAATCGCAGGATTGGGTTTCTGTTAGTCAGGGAGCTGTGAAATGTGCCATCATATCTAATAAAAGACCTCCGGTTGCTCCCTTTCTCTCTCAGCGGTAGTGAAGGTTGGGGGGGGGGGGGGGGGGACATGGTTATGGTGTCGACTGTCTAGCTAGACCTGTCTGAGAAACAATTAGATTTCACTTCACTAGTGAAAATACAAGAGTGTGTATGTGTGTCAGTTAGGGTGAGATGATTGACATGTTTGTCAAGAGGCCTAAAGAATCGTTTCCTCACAGTTTCCTCGGCCTCTTTTCTCATTCTCTGGGCCCTTTGTTGAGTTCTGCTTCTGCGTTTTTGCCATTACGGGTTCGTCCATTGTTGTCTTTACTCAGAAAGTTGAATGGTTTTATTTCCTTTGACTCCTCTGTTTTCTACCTATTTTTACCTTCCTCTTCTCTCATTCTCTTTCTGTCTCTTTGCTTGGTGTCTGAGCTGCTGGCAGTGGAAGTCATCAGGTTCGGAGCTAATCCTGCCAAGTTGATTAGGCTGTAGGTAGCTTTCACACTGGCGGGCAAAAGGTCACAACATTGTAGAGAGCTGGATGGACTTCTTGACACAGACCATCCACATTGACTTTACAACTTACAGCACATAGCCCTAAGGAGGGGTAATTGAAAGGCGAGAGTAAAGAAAAGAAAATTAGGAGAGTAAGAGTTTTGAGGAGAGAGAAAGGAAAGAGGGGGAAAGGAGAGAGAAAAACTGTGCAGGCGAGGCTTGAAAATGTATCTGAAGAGGCAACTGGAAAAAAGACTTTGCTGTTGCTGTAGCCATTAGAGTACATTGTTTTGTTGAGTGAAGACAAGAGTGAGATGATGGAGAGTGGGGCCAGAGTGAGAGTAGCCTAAAAGACATTCTCCCTCCTGTCTCAGTCTATGGCTTCATATGGGTTTCAATTCAGCAATCTCTCTCTGGTGTGTCCACATATGGCAAAATTGAGTTCAAAGACCACTGTAACTTCTCACAGACTTTAAGAGGCTAAAACGGTGGATTTTCTGGAGTGCTAGGAAGCTGTGGTTTAAACTGACCTCAGTTCTGTGGTAAAACTACAGAAAAACCACACAATTCATATCCATTGTGCACTCTACTTACGTTTTCTGTTTTTAATGAACTTCCGACAGTCGGTGAAAAGTGAGCTACAGATGGAGGCCCATTTGAAACCTGCTGTCTATGTGAAGTCCTGCGGTGGAGCCCAGAACCAACTATAAACATGCATAGAGCTCCATGCTGCCATTACATCTATTTATTTGCAAGACATGGTATCAAACAGAAATCTATGCAAATAATTCAGTTTATAACATTTCTTACTTTTGAATTTCCTCTTAAATCTATATTTATCAAAAAAAGGAAAGGGAAAGTTTAAGTATACTGTATCCATTGACTTTTCTCAGAAAGTCATTGCTCCATTCTGCTAAGAGAAAGCAAAGTCATAGGTCACACAAACAAAACTGAACAGTCTTTGTGTTGTTGTTTAAAGTGGTGTCGATTAATTTTAACACAAAGTGCCGTCAGCAGTTCTGAGCCATGCTGGTAACGCTTGAACCTTGCTGAATCTGTGTTTTACAGCTACAGCAAGCTTTGGACAAGCATAGTTAAGAGTTGCTGCACTCACACAATCTGTCACAAGTTCAGGGCATTATCTTTCCCACGTGCATACATGAATGCAGGCAAATGCATAACCATGCACACTAACAAAAAGATATGCAGGGGAGGGCAAGGGAAAAAATAAACATAATGAAGACCTACTTTAATGAAGTTCTGCACTTGTGTAACAAGTATTGCTTGACATCAAACACAGCCACTTTTATAATCATGGTTTCTGTCAGTCACCAAGTTGGTGTCAAGAGAATAAGGTGAGATGCATCATCTGCATGCCTTGAAGAAGAAGAAGGGAGAGAGGAAGAGATAATCAGAGAGAGAGAGAGAATGATAGCATTAGGAAATGTTCAGTCTAGAGGATAGCGGTTTGTAACAGTCTATAACATTTTATCCCCTTGCGTTTTTCCCCTCTGAAACGAAAGTATGTCAGATTGAACAGTTATTTAATGTGTTGCCATTGTAAGACATCTGGATGCATTCATGGCCCAGGAGCAGGCAGGAGGCAGTTTATAGACCTGCAGTAGGGGATGAGCTGTCTGATGGGGAAATGGCACTTTGGCTCTCTATCATGTATACTAACACCCACACACACACAAACACACAAGTTTGAGAGACAGATATGTATAGCTGCAACTGATTAATATTATCACTATCTACTTATTGTTTATTTGAATTTTTGTTTAACCATTTAGTCTATTTCTTTTCTTAATTAATTTCTGTTGATCAAGCATTTGATCATCTGATTATTAAATTCAGTCCTACTACTGTATGCACTACCATATACACACACACACACGTCGACGTTACAGGCATCGGTAGGCATCTGAGACACACGCTTCTTGCCGTCTCACGTCTTACTCTTCCCATTGAAACACATACACAAACAGACAAACACACATATGCACATACACACATACACACACACACACACACAGTCATTCATGCAGCTTTGTGCACATGTCCACTTGTAAACCCACAGTCACACATAAACACAATAGCAGTGTTCACAACAGCATAACTTGTTTAATTATGCAGTCATGTAGGCCTGCACACACATACACTCACACACACACTGTCTTACATTGGCAAATATATATGCATTGATTTGCATGGAAATGACTAAACATGTCGGGCCCAAAGATGTCATTTCTAATCTGTCATATTAAAGGGGGAAGCGGAATAGGTGGTGCTGTCTGTTAAAATCAAAAGAGCTGTGTGTGTGTGTGTATGTGTCTCTCTCTGTGTGTGTGTGTGTGTGTGTGTGTGTGTGTGTGTGTATGTGCATATGTGTGTTTGTCTGTTTGTGTATGTGTTTCAAGGGGAAGAGTAAGACGTGAGACGGCAAGAAGCGTGTGTCTCAGATGCCTACCGATGCCTGTAACGTCTATTCACACCAGATGCTTAGCACACACTCACACACTGATATATCGATGTCTGTGTTCATTACTGTTGATGCTTCTGTATCTGTCTTCCCATAATACAGACACTGAATGAGAGTGAGTGAGGGCCAAATGTGATTTGGAGTATAGGCCTATGTCTATCTTTAATATGGTGTCTATGTGTTTGTATGACTGTAATGGGGCTGGTTTTGTGTGCTTTTCTTCCCAGTGTGTGTGTTTGATGTCTGAGGTGATATTTAATCTCTTGAGAGTCTTCTTTCAAATTAGGACAATGTCTCAGTAGATCTTGATAGTCACACATTTTGTTTGATTGTGTCTGGATAAGGAAGGAGGAGGAGATTAGTTCTAGCAATTCAACAGGAACATGCATCAGATGGAAGAGCTCTCTTCCACTTTTAATACAAAAGTGATCAATTTTATTAAGTAAAACTGTAAAGGTGAGAATGTCAACTCTCTGCCTCATATTTATTTCTTCTCTTTTGTTGTTTGAATGTAATCTAAGGAAAATTTGGAAGTAGTTGTTCCAGTTCGGTTATGTATACTGTTTCAGCACTAAGACTTATACAATGTACGTATCTCTTTGTCACTCAGCATTGAACAGCAGCTGATGGAGCTTCAAGCCAAAATGGGAGACTCCCGGGCAGGGGAACGTCCAGTCAGCCCTACAGAGTGCCTGCAGTGGTTCAACCTCAGAATGCCCAATAGTCTTAGGCCTGTTACGACGGGGCATCAAGAGCTCATGGACTTCTTCAGAAGCTTGGTAATACAGAAGGATGATCACACTGACTGATGGAGATGATTATAATATTAATATTTTCCAAATGATGACCATATATTTTGCAGATAATAAAACAGTTGCAAATTACATTTTTCAAAAATGAGAAATTTACTAAGATTACTGATAACTCATGATGGTTATGTTGATTTGAACGATTTTATCAATCTGCACTGATTTCGTGGAGAAACCTCAATTTCCTACTTAGTTGCACTGACACACTGCTATTGAAATTACCTGTTTATTCACAAAACCTTGACAAGCCCTGGAGTTAGTAAATAGATTTGGCTGCAAACATTTTTCATACCCTTTATATGAGAACTATTGTTATTCTGACTCGTAGGGTCAGTTTTGCACTGCTGTGTGGCTAATAAAATTGTCATTCAGACTGCACTGTCCACAGTTCATATCTTCAGGTAGTTCAGGATATTAACATTTCCACCCTTCTCTGCTCCATTCAGCAACATTACCTGAGGTCTGAAGAAGAGGGGAGAGAGGAGGTGACGCTGCAACTATTGCTGAATCTGTCGTCCCTGTGTGGTGTCTGCTTCCCTTGTACCCCTTCGTCTTCCTCCTCGTCTTCTTCTCTTCATGCTCAACTAACTGCCTCCTCCATCCACTTGGTACACACAGTCAGAGATGACTCTTCATTCATGGTAATACATGATTTTTGATTTAATTCAAATGATTCCTCACAATATTTAATTAGTTATTGGGTTAATTAATTTAACGTGCAATTAAGCAGCAGGAGTGCTGAGGTATGGCAAGCTGATCATCAAACCCAGAAAAAGTTCTTGAACTGACTTTATGACCAAGGCAGCTTCTTCTCCCAAATTGAGCCCTTTAAAGCTCCCAACCAAAGGCTTAGTAATTGCACATGTGAACATCTGTAGCATAAGGAACAAGATACATGACTTGAATAATCTGGTGCTTGCTAATTCCATTCATATATTGGCCATATCCAAGACTCATTTAGATTCATCTATTCAGAACTCCAAGTTATTGGTTAATGGTTTCTTTCTCTTTAGGAGGAATAGAAATATACATGGTGACAATTTTGGCAATTTTTGTACAAAGCCATCTTCCCATTAAACTATGTTTTGATTTCACACTGAATGATGTAGCAGCATTGTGGGTTCATCTACAGCACCTCAAAGCAATGGTGATGGGCTGCTGCTACAGACCTCCTGATGCTAATGCTGACTATATCACTCAACTATATGAAGGGATTGAGAGTCTCTGATTTGCACAGTGTAATATATTAGCTTGGAAATATGAATATAGACTGGATAACTAGTAACTGCCCAAGGAAGAAAAATTATTATGATTAATTGTAGCTTATAATTTATCACAAATTGTTTCCGTGCTCACAAGAGTTTTCACTAATCAAACAGGCCATACTTCCTCTACACGTATTGATCACATATATGCTAATGTCTCTGAGCTGTGCTCAAATACAGTCTCTGCACTTTAGTGACCACAATATGGCTGCTCTCAGTAGAAAGGCTAAAATTCCTAAAGCAAGAGCCAAAGTTGTATATAGTTGGTCATACAAAAGATTTGTGAATGATCACTTTGTGGAGTATATTAAAAATGTTGATTGGAATGGTGTGAACAGTGCTGACATCCCAGAGGTTTCCTTAACTGCTTTCATGAATATATTTATGGAAATTGTTAATAGACATGCACCTATGAAAAAGTTCACAGCTAAAACTAAAACAGCCCAATGGATTGATTTACCTCTAATGGATTTAATGAAACTTGGAAGAAGCTAAATTAGTGGCAGTAAAATTGGGTTTATTGGAGGACATATTAAAATACTGTAAACTGAGAAACCAAGTGACTAAACTGAACTCCTGTTTTCAATTTTTATTAATGACTTTCCTGTGAAAAATACAGGTATAATACTCTGATGATTGCACAGTATGTTGTGCAACAACTACATGCCATGAATTAAATCAAGTTTTGTCTAGCGAGTTGAATATAGTATATGACTGGATCAAAACAACTAAAAAAGCCTTAAATATATTGAAAACTGGAGGTATTGTCTTTGGGTCACAACACAAATTGGTTGGTGGAGCTATCCATATCTAGTGAACCCATACAACAGGTGTACAAAGCTAAATTGCTAGACCATTGACAGTCCATTGTACATTAATACAGTTTTAGAAAAATGATCCAAGGCATTGTAGTCACATGAAAGTGTTTTTTCCCTATGTACAATCACACATGCTGGGTCAAGTTTCTAAATCATTAATTCTGTGCTACCTGGACTATTGTTCAACAGTATGGTCGTCTGCATCCAAAACAAATCTTGCAAAATTACAAATCACACAAAACAGGACTGCTGGACTTGTTCTGGGCTGCTCTATTAGAACTAACACTGAAATGTTGTACTCCAGCCTCTCGTGGCTCACCATTGAGCAAAGGATTTCCTCAAGCTTTGCCACATTTTTCAGCTGCACCATTAACTCAAAGATGCCAAAATTTTTATTCAACCAAATAGTTTCCTGCAATAACACACATAACCACAACACCAGATTTGGCAGTAACAGTCATATTGTGGTACCCAGACTGTGAAATAACTTATTGAAAAAAAAAACTGTCATTTATGAAGCCATAAAAAACTGGAATGATTTATCCCTTAATATCTGCCAAATAAAAAATAAATCATCCTTCAAAAATAATATGCGGAGGCATCTACTGGCATGCAGACTAAGTAGTCGGAGTTATTACTGTACTAGTTTTCAATAATCAATATTCAATATTTGTGTTCTGCTTCATATGAATTATGAATTCTCAGTTTTTTAAATATCATCTATATATTGATTTCTAATTAGTATTCTACCAAAATATATGTTCAGTGTTGCCTGTATATTGGCAGTATGGTGTCTGGCAATATGTACCAATATGTATGTGTATCAATGTAAGGTTTGCTTTTTATATTAATATATATATATATATATATATATATATATATATATATATATATATATATATATATATATATATATATATATATTGATGTATATTAATGTGTATCAATGCAATTTAGGAAGATTAGCTGATTGCCATGGTATCAGCTAATGATCCTTTAAATAAACAAACAAATAAACAAAAAGATATATTGACAAAATGATGCCCTGCTCAGGCTATACTTGTACTTTAATCTTAGTGGCACTGTTTATGAAAAAAAGAGAAATATTCAGATACCTCTTACTGTAAATGTGGTGTTGTTGATAAATGATGTATTTTTGCACTTCCTCTTCATCTGATTATTTTCTTAAGATCCAGGAGGTATGGGATGATGTGCGACTCCAGCTACGCCGCTACCTGCTGGACCGGCTGTCTTCCCGCAGCCTAGAGAGTCCTGGGCCCAGACTAATTTCCACTCTGTCCATCACTGAACGTATCCACTGCCTGCAACAGCTTTGCTTTCTTTACCCTGAGTCTGAAGTGCTCACACATTACCAGGTACATTAAAATACTGATAAATCTTGTGAAATATTTCATAATTCAATCTATGAATAAAATGTGTTTGAATGCATATGTTAGCAAGTGTTTCAAGCATAGCTTACTCATGAACTATGTTGTTTTCTTAAACTGTAGATTCACATTGTGAACCTACTTTACCAATATGATACAGTAGTAATTTTACAATGATATATTATTTTGATTTTACTTGTCCAGGGCCTAAGAAGCCAATCTGTGGTGGTTCTTCTGCAGTCTGCCGTGAGCTCCAGCCCAGGCAGTGAGACTGGCTTTGACAGACTAACTATGGGCTTCCGCTCTGTGGTCCCAGCTCTAACCCAAGCCCTCACAGAGGACCTCCATGTCCTTCCAAGACTAGCAGAGCCGCACACCATCCTGGGTTTCCTTAATGCAGCCTACCTCAGCACTGTGGCTCGGGAATTGGCCTCCATGGTGGAGAGAGAATCTGAGACGGCCCTGAGGGACAACACCACACTCAGCAGCAAGATCAAGAAATACTCAGCCAGGTCCCGGGCAACTGTAGGTAAGTGGCTCATTTTATTTATTTTTTTAGATCTATTTTTTTACTCTTTCTGCTCATTTTGTTTTATATTCTATCTCCCAGACTGTGGTTTTGATAGTTTATTTAGATGTGCCTTACCGCTCTTTTTTCTTCCATTTCTCCCCTTCTCCTCCTGCTTCTTATTGTTACCCAATAAAGGCTAACGATTTTCTCTCTCCCTACTCTCCATTTTTACTTTTCTGTTACTTTCCAACTGCAGTGTGTAGTGATCTGAGCCAGAGCCAAGGCCTCTGTAAGTGATTGTCAGTAACTGCTGTTCCCATTGTAATTGCTTTCTTTTTACTGCCCTGTTTCCCGTCTGCCTCACTTTCCTCTTTACCAACGAAAAGAGAAGAGCAGCATTTCCAGGGCCAAGGTTTCTTTTGAAACTACTTCTAAAGACTATTTACCACATACTTTATCTATGACTGTGATGAGCCCTGATCCCAAGCAGGTCCAAGCCATATCCAAGTTCTTTCTTTACAGTGTGCTTACGCCAGAGTTAATTTACTTCTTCACCATGCACCTGGCAATATGTACTGTGCCATCTTGGCCAATGGTTTGTTTTGGTCGATGAACATACAGTATCTTTACTGTCTTCTTTACAGCAATTTCATCTATTAAGATAACATACAGAACGGTGGAGCAGCACTGGCTTCATACAACAGGACCTTATAATGGAGAAGGGGAAATTGATTAATCTTAACCTTCCTCTTACTTTTGAGCAGTGATACAGCCATGTAGGGAGAACAACTAGGAGGTGAGAAAGAGTTGGCACAGGATGTAGCAAGTTTCAACATTCTCTGGACATTGTTTCACAGTGCGAGGGACATTTGAGAGATGGAAAAATACAAAGAAATGCTTTTAATATTTGTCACTAATGCAGAATGTGTCACTGTGATGGCACAGGCAGTGATGTTATACACTGAGACAAGAGAAGAGCACAGACCGTCACACACTGTGTCACTTTTGATACTCAATTCCCCTCATATTCTCTTTGTTTGTTTCATATTGGCCTATTTACGGCTTGCGGAGGGTAAAGATTCACCATAAAAAAATGTAAAGTGTGTGAGCCATTGTTTACTTTTTCAAAAATGGTGCACATGTCAGCTTCCCTGCGGAACAGGGAGAAGAGTGCTTTTACATCTGCCATTCTTCGATAAACACACCACCAGCCTTGCTTCTTTTTCTCCCTCTTTCCCTCCCTCCATCTCTCTCTTTCCATCTCCCTCTCTGGTTTTTACTTTCCCTCTCCTTAAACGTGAGATGAGAGGAGGCAGCCAGGATAATTGGCCATGCGTCAGTTGGACTGTTTGATCACGTAACGCGACGGAGGCTACACACCTACGTGCCGCTCAACAAACCGTCAAATGTAGCACCGGAGGCAGAACACGGCTCCAAAGGGAGCGGGGGACCCGTGCTGTGTAATGATGGTAAAATGGAGCAGTTTTGCCTGTGCTGGGTTTTCACGCGCACGCATGTGTGTGTGTGTGTTTGACTATCAGCTGCAACACAGCTTTGAGGGCTACAACTGGGATTACATTTTTGTGTTGTTCATGTTTTAAGTCCCCCCCAAAAAGCCCCAGAACCCACATATCCACCACCCAAACACCCGTGGCTCCTAAAGAGCCAAAGCTCGAACATTAATGCATAATCTGTTTTCACACTTTACTCTCTATACTCTGTGCTACGCCCATAATTGTCTAGACAATTATGACAGTGGTAACAAAAAGTGATTCTATTTTCATAAACATCCAATGACTCTTTAGATCTCTCTCTTCTTCCCTGCTGCGTTATTGTTTATTTCTGCAGTGGAGGCAGGCGGTAGGTATATTTTGATAAGAGCCATGCCCGGGAGACTGTGCAGGCTCCCAGGGGAGCAGCGCTGTCTGTAGCATCAGCCACTGTCAAACCACTGAACCATTTAACAGCGTTCACAGCAAGATCTGCCTCCTCTTTTAACCCTACCGACTCAAAGGCAGGCTCTGACATTGTACCTAGACAGATGTGAAGGGTCTCAGCCCTCTTTATTTTTCTTCCTCTTCTTCCTTTTCCCTGCTTTTCCTTTACTCCCTCTCTCGTGTCCACTTCCTCTCTCTCTTTCTTTTCATGTCTTTTCCCATTTTCTCATAGTTTTCCAAGTGTAATGGGGTGAGCAGTGAGACTGGGGAGTGGGCCCGACAGGTTGGCTGGTCAGGAACAATACAGGCTTTAAACCTTACTAACACACCTCACTGAGTCTGCTGGGAAGTGGGTGGGCTATGTCTGCATGTGCATGTAACTGTATGTGTGTGTATATGTGTGTGTGTATGTGTGTGGTGTACCTTGCCAAAGTAAAGAGAAATACTGTAATTTACATTTTTTAGTGTCCCTGCCTGTAAAAGGTTACGGTCGGATACATTTTCAGTCATGGCTATGATATTCTATTGGCCATCAGTTACAGTTGTAATACTTTAAAGCAATAATCCAAATTCTTAACTCCTTTATGATGATTTTTACAGTAAAAATCACATTTGAAGAATTTCTTCATACAGACAGTTTATGCACTTTTTCTCTCAACAATATAGCTATTAGTTATTGTTCCTGTTAATACAGATGGTAGTGGTGATCAGAATTTGCTAAACCTTTAGATCAAGTTGTGCAGTGATGCAGAAGCACCAAACCCATTTGCTATGGTGCAGTGTTATTTGTGTTATCACCTTTTTACTTCATGATATGTGTATGTGTGGGTAGATGGGTTTGCAAGAGTGCATGTGTGTTTTCAATCACCTTTAGGCATGTGCCATGTGCACGTGGCTGCCCATGTTAGTGTGTATGCACACTAATTGCAGGCTTACATAGAAAATTGTGTGATCAAGAGTCATTTAATACCTCCTTTTTAAAAATGCATCATTAAATTTCCATATGGCAATTTGCATTCGTATGCATAGGAAATCCGTGTTTTTGTAGGACATCAAAAGCTTTCATTCCGACTTCTCTGCATACACACATACGATTTATTCCCCAACAATCGACCACAGGGGTGAAGTTGCGGTTGTGAAATTCTGTTCAAACACTTTGCAACCCCATTCTGATAGCACTGATTTGAATTCCACTTCCACTAATTTCCCTATATGACGACGTCTGCAGCTCCCTATAGATAAAAAAGAATTGAGTTAGAACATGTATATAAAGCACATTCACCCCCACTGCACCCCCCCTCCTCGCCCTTTCTGGCTCTTTGAACTCTTTCTTAGAGAAAGCACAGCAGCCTATTCAGCAGGGAGAGAGGTTCTGTAGTGACGCGAGATAGCTAGGCTGAGGCTCTGACTGGCATTGGAGGTGCTTGTGGGGATTGAGGCTACTTGGGAATGGCATTTGTTAATATTTAATAAGAGCAGCTCCTCACTAGATCATATCTCTGCCTGAGTTTATACACACTGTCAGCCAGGGACGTGCACCCGCATGCTGCCATGTAATTATGGGCAAGGTAGGGGGATATGTGTGCGTCTCTGTGTACACGTGGGCATGTGTGTTTGTGTGACGCTTCCAGTTCATGGATGATGCTTTTTTATGCCACTCTCTTCCTGTCCTGGTAGACACTGAGAAGGCCTTGTTTAAGAAAGTTACCACACAGCGTAAGTGGTTGTTTACTAATCTTAATGAGAGCTGAGTCTTTATTCTGTGGTTGTGTTTCTGTGTGAATGTGTCTGTGTTTATTTTCTCTAAATCATGGCTCCAATAAAATCACAGAAAAGAATATGTTATGGCCCTTGAGAATGTGTATTATGCATGCCATTTTTTTTTTTTCCATTTCCTCCGAGTGGTCACAATGTCTTTTGTGTCTCACTCTTGAAAAGCTCAAGGATATGAACATTTTCCTGGCACCTTCTATTGAGAAAGCACCGACAAAAATGGCTGGCTTATTGAGAGCAGCCAGCAGTTCGTGATGAAGAGTCAGTGTGATTCGCTGAGGGCTTGAAAACAATAATGCGAACAAGGGCACTAAATAAGTGGGTTTTAATGAAATGCTCCCATCAAGACAATACATTCCTCCGTGTTCTTCATCCAAGCTGCTCGGTTCAAGTACGTGGATGAAGCCAGAGAAATCTTAACCCCTATCTCACTGTCAATATTCACCACAAAGAGAGACAGAGACAAAGAGAGAGAAGGACAGAAAAGAAAACAAACATAAGGCAGAAGCAGTTAGCCCTGCTGCTCTGTCAATACAAAAAACACCACCACCACCACCACCACCACTACAGCTACTTTCTTGGTAAGGCAGCTTAATTGAGATATCAAATGTTGCTACTTTACCCTTCTGTGAAGGGCGGGTGGCCCCTGCTGTGGCCTGGTTGGACAGTGCCCAGGGAAAGGGCCACAAGAGACCAGGGCTTGGGTGGTGTGTGTGTGTACATGTGTGTGCACTTGTCAGTGTGTGTATTAGGGAATCACAGCAGGCGGCCTCCCATAATAAGGCTGTCTGAGTGAGCAGTGGGCCGCAACTGACGAAGAGGACCCCAGCTGTCACAGGGCCTAGCGGGCGGTCCACTGTGGCTCATAGCCCTCTACCCACGTACGCACACATACACACACAGACGTACCCTAAGGCACCCACATGACCCTGCTTGACACCCTATGAGATGAGCTCAGAAGGAGGCATGGATAACACAAAAGAAAAACACAAAAAGAAACACACAGAAGTGCTCAGCAACCATAGCGCAACACCCCAAGAGCAAAGCCTCATGGTAAGAATGAAAGTGGGAAGTGGTACACAAAAAAACCCCCAAAACATACCCACACACACACATACACAAGGAAGGGATGAACTAGCCCATTTTAGTCCCTGGGTATGCTGGTTAACATCTGTATCAGACAGCATGCTGAGAAAAGCACATGGCAATTCCACTGCAGGAGAAACTTACAGGAGAGTTGTGTTGAATCATGTCCAGTTGTCAGTTGACATTTTGTTTTCACTGCTGCTGCTCTGCTTTGCTCTCAAAATGTTACTTTTATGTTTTAAAGGTTGTTTTAAGTATGAACTGTTGAGTTGAGGCATTTGAGGACTGTTTTAAACTGCTTTAGGTTCAGGCCTCAGTTACCTTTTGTAAGACAGGAAATGTTTTGTTTTCATTGGCAATATAGTTTCCAACCTGATCACAATACCATGTGGAGTCCCACAAGGGTCAATACTTGGTCCCCTTCTATTGATACCAAAATCTCTTTGCCTGGTACTATATGGTCCCATCAATCACTATGAGCCAGGTCAGAAATGTGTGTGTTATACTCATTTCAGACACAAATTATAGCAGTCACAACAAAAACAATAGCAATAATCTTATTTGTATGATGTGTTTTGGCCTTTTATGCTATACGCGAAGCACCTTGAATTTACATTGTGTATAACGTGCTAAAATTGAATTTACTGAGACTAAATGCTTACATCACCTGTTGAAGGGGTGCACAATACGCACATCTGCACAAACACAAATAGCTTGTCTTCACACATTTTAATCACATGATTAAAGACTGCAGGCCAGTCAGGCAGTGTGGTAAGAGAGGCAGACCACCCCATCTGATGGTCTGATTTACACTACAGAGAGACAGAATGAGAGAAAGAGAGGACAGGGGATGAGACAGGGAGAGATGCTGTGCTGGAGAGAAATTAAATCAGTGGCTAAATTATTGCATGATTGCCCATTCCCCAAAGACTTGGGCATCATTTGGTAGAAAGTGTCTAATAATTGGTTTTCGGCCATGTCAGACACATGCAATTCCCCCTACTAATGGCTCTGTTAGGAAGAACTGGGCCTCCTGGGTCACAGAAGGACAGAAACTAGCCAGACGGCAAAAAGCGTCCTACGCCCTTTTCTTTTTTTCCCTCAGATAAATGAGAGAATGAGAGAGAAAGAGAGACACAGAGACACAGAGAAGAGGAGAGATGGCAAGAAGGAGAGAGTGTGTATGTGAGCGAAGAGGAAATGAAGTGGCAATAAGTGCAGCCAAAGGGGAAATGCTCTTCACCGTGAGTTTAATACATCAGACTGGGGATTTGGCAGCCCGCCACACAGCAATTGTTTACCTTTTTGCTCACTGGCTGCATCTGTTCTGTTTTGTAAACGGCACTAAACTATTCGCCCGTAAACACCGGAATCAATAACAACTGCTAAGGGAATTCCCTTATCCCGCCTCTCCCTCTCTTTCCCTCCCTCTCTTCCCCATGTTTTCATCCCTAACCACCACCCCTTTCCCTTCCCCTAGATCCCCTCCTCTCTCCCCTCTGTCTCAGTTCCCTGCCAGTCAAGAGCAGTGTGTGTTTGTGCACATATGTGTGTGTATGAGAGAGAGGGAGAGTGTGTGTGCTGTGGAGCTGATGGTGGAACCCACAGGAGAGACAGACAAGGAGAAGACTGATGGCTCGCCAAAAATACCTGCTCTGTTTGTTTTTTCCTTTTGTGTTACATTGTTGTCATTTTTAAAAGCTACAAACTGAAACTGTCCACTGTAGACCTACAGAGTTTGGTAATTTTTTTTTAGCATTTTTCTTGCCCCTTATGACCCCCGTCCCCCCTCTTCCCCCGTACCCACTTGCCTCAAGATTGCCTTGAGGGCTTCTGAAGAGATGCATACTATGTTTATGGTTGTCACAGTAATATGGCAAGCCATTAATTTTCTTTTTCTTCATAAGAACATCCTTACATTATAATGTCCTATGGAGGAGCTCTCTTATATAAACAAGCTGTATGATTTTTGCCCTGCTTTCAGCACCTTATTGATTCTCAGTATATTGACCCTTGGTTGAACCCCTCTGCTTGCTAGTGCCCTTCCTCATTCTGCTCTATGGGACATACTACGCACTACGCTATATGACACACCTGGGTGCTTCTAAGCACACCCTCTCCATCAACCAGCTATGAGAGCCTCCATTTGGCCTCACTGTTGTGACAAAGGTATAATGAGGTTTAGATGGCTGTGTACTACACTGCTATGGCTGTAGGGCTATTTGGCTAGGAAGACAACTATAAATACCTATATAGCCTGGGCAGTAGCGCTCAATGAGACGCTGAGGCAGAGCATTGCTAAACATCAAGGTCATGTGCAACTATTTAATGTTTGACTTAGTGACTGAAACAGTCATAGGTTGAGGGTATGAAAGGAATGAATGGTGAGAAAGGACAGAGACAGAGATGATGCTCCAGGAAAGGTGATGCTCAAGATGAAGTGGTGCTTAAAGGATGCTGTGCTCAGATTAATGCCCCACAGAAAGTGGGATGGGTGGGGGGTGGGATGCGAGGAGTAGTAGTGATAGCTTTTTAGAGAATCCAGCAGCTCTGTCTCTAATGTGTCCCTGTCTCATCTGGTTAGATTGTTTACTCTTGAGTTTTTGACAGCTTTAGTTTGCCCCAGCATTGAGGCACAGAAAGCTCTGTGTTGATTTGCTGGTGACTTCAGAAATAGACATGATTGGTGGTGCGTGTGTGAATGTGCAAGCTGGAGAACGAGTCTGCCACGTGGGTGTCAGCCAGGTCACGCATGTACACATGCAGTACGAGGTAGTCTCTCTAGCTCAGGCTCCCACTGGACCCCATTACAGAGGAGCTGCTGAGCTGCAGACCCATGCAGCTTAATTACACACACACACACACACATACATACACACATACATGCACACACAGTCAGACACACACCAAATAATTACACCGCTATTCACATGCGAATTCATCCATGCATGCCCACACACATAAACATAAATAGATGTATACACTTAGAATTGCAAACACAAACAAACTTGAGGTCAGAACATGTTCCATGGTGACCACAGAGTCTGGTTGCAGTATGGCAATTATCTTGGAAGACTGACATGTGCAAATGTGTGTGAAAGTCTCTTCTGCAAATCAAGTTATTCATAATGGCCTGCATTACATGCACATAAACACGCGTGTGCACACCCGACAGACACAAACACACAAAATTATATCCACTGTCACTCATAAACACTGATGTAAACATACACACATACCTACACACACAGAATCAAACCTCATGCATGATTAAACCACGCATCCTTGGGGATAGTGTGTTGTCATATTGTCAGATTTTGTTTAACAATATGGCAAAATTACATTAGGATCCAGAGGCAATAATGTTACAATTATTGGAAAAGGGCCCCCCTCTTCTTTCTTTCCCTCTCAACGCTCAATCATCTCTACGCTTTCAGAGTCAAGGCTAATACTGAGCTCATCCATTCCCAAATGCCTTTGCAGTGGAGGAGCTCATTTAAGCGGACACACAAAAGTATTTGTGCATGTGTCTGGGAGTATGGCAACGCATCTCCCAGCCGCCCATTCTCCAGCTTAATGCGGAACATCCCCCGGGTGATGGCTTTGGCAGCCTCCAAAATGGGAAATCCATATTTGCCGAGGGGGTCATTGGTGGGTTAGGGGGAGAAAAGTTTTGTGCCGGGAGAGAAGGATGTGCATGTGTGACTTCTCGGGGAGCAAAGTTTTGCATATTTTTTCACTGTCTCTTTGTTTATGCTGTGTATTGGGAAAACATGAATGGGTCGATATTTATAAGAGGTGTCGTTCAAGGCAAGACTAAAGGATGGCGGGTGTTTTCTGATGAGTGCACGCAGGTTGGGAGGTTGGGTTGGAAAACTATTTTCATGAAACTGTTTATTCTTTTACTGAACTGTAAACTGTAGTGTGGCTGTCACTAATCTATTTCTATGTTAGTCATGCATTCACAAGCATATACAGTGTTCATTCTTTCCACTATTACATTCTTCTTTTTTTTCTTTCTTCACAGCGCCAATGGAGCTTCCCATGAAAAGCAGAAGCTTCAGTTTGACCTCCCACCAGTTGAGGGCGTTAACCCAGCTGGCCTGTACCCTGCTGGGGTTTGAGAGCAATATAAAAGAACTGGTCACTAACATGACCTTCATTAATTGTACAGGAGAGACTCCCTGTGTAAAAGGTACAACATAAAATACACACATACGCATACATTTCAGATATGTCATCAGGGCTGTGGACCTCTGAGGTCGTGTTCTCTATATTTTTAGAGTCTTAGTACACTGAGGTGCAGTTTCCATTGTACAGTTCATAAGTTACATATGGCAGATATCTGAAAGGCTGATTCTGTATTTCTTTATACCTAAAATCCTTACATTTCATTATTTGAAGACCAAAAAAACATATTATGTCTTTCCCCAAGAGATTTTTATGGCTGACAGTGTAGAGATGGTTCAGAAGCAAAAATTAGACCATCAAGTAGGGAGTTCAACTTACAGAAACGTATCAAACAGTTAATGAATAAAATAAAATGTGAATAATCCAAATAATTAGAAAAATCCCATTTTTTCTGTGGATGTTTGGTGGGTTACAGTAACGCGACTTCTGACCTCAGAATTTCTAAAACTCTGGCTATAGCCCTGCATGTGTGCGACTCCTCCAGGTATAAACAGTTCAATTAACACCCCTACAAACATGCACACACACACACACACACACACACACACACACACACACACACACACACACACACACATTGTTACTTCTAGCAGAAGTCTGAGTTGTGTCTAAAGAAATGTGTTATTTTAGTAAAGAATTATCTTGGGTGTTATATAAGGCTTTAGTACCCTTTTCCTCTCTCCCCTTTGAACTGCCGCTACAGAGATGTTAAATGAAAGCTTTTGGTGCATGGAGTAATTTCCACAAAGGTTACATTTACAAAAACAAGACTTGCAGAAAGGCTCAATTTACAGAGAGGTAAACAGCCTTTAAAGGGCAGTTATCCAAATCATTAATTCCAGGCAATCAAACGGCTTAATTACCAGAAATTCATCAGATGGGCTTAAAGGTCAAAAAGTGATGCGCTTGCTGCTTCCTCCTTCTTCCATTCCATGCGGTCTTGTTCGCCTAAATTGCCTCGCCTGGGGTCTCACTCTTCGCCTTCTGATTAGGAGACTGTGGCCTTGATGTTCACGCTTTTTAATTGCAACCCAACCCAACATCCTGTGCGCTTGTCTCACGTCACCCCCCTATCCTCCCCCGCCTCCCCACACATCCTCACAATCTCCCCTCATAGAATTACCCCCATCTATACTGTAGTTGATACTATCTATCTAATCTATCTAAATCTAAGCCCCAAATTTAGACTCATAAAGCCATCACCATTAGCATCTACTGCCTGTTTATGCTCCCTCTGAGGCATGTACAGTTATTCTCCGGTCACTGTGTCTCATTTTGGCTAGTGGGGGAACATGGGAACAATGTGACCCATATCTGATTCTGAGTTATACAGTGGCTTTCATGTTTCCCCACTTGGCATTCGGTCAGGCTTTTAGTACATAATATCATACAGCATATTATGAGTGATATGGAAATATTCAAGCTAAATAATGCATAGATTTGAAAGATGCTACAGACCACCACCACAGAGTCATTTATCTTTGAAGTGTGATAACTAGTGAAGACTTTTGGTCCCCAGTGAGATTTTGCTGACATGATTTGAGAGTATGACCAGACACAGTTACTGTTTAATATCAATTGTGACATTTTGAATATCTTAAAATGTTATCTTACATGATATTTGCATTAAAGAGACACTTTTATTGGTCATTTAGGGATCTTGAAAAAGACTAGGGATCTTGAAAAAGACAAGAAATCCACAGCAGAAACACTTCTCCACACATCAGAGGTAAGAGTTTTGTACGTGTTCCTTTGTAAGACCCTGCCAGGACGTTTCTATCCTATTACAACTACTCAGTGACATTTAGACTTATTATCTTTTTCTATATTTGCAAAGAGGCAAGACTATTTATAATAATGTAGCAGTGAAGTAGAACAGGTGAAATATTCCTCTCAGCATCCATGGCTGTTGGCTCATTTCCTGTTTTGTGGCACAGGTTCTGGAGTTTGACTGGAGGTCAGCATTTAAGGGGCTGGTACCTCACATGGCGCATTGTGTTAAAGTGGTGCTGGATGATGTTTGTACCAAGAGTCTACAGCAGGAAGAGGCCTTACATTCTTCAGGACACGCCTTAATCACTCTGACCATCACTCCAAGCAACATACATCTCAGAGAGGACTCCTTCTACACCTACCCAGAGAGTGAGACTCCCAAAATGATAGTCAAGGTACTCAGCTATTTCAGTTATTTACAGTGCACAGAAGTTGTCCAATGTTTATTTATGATTCCTTATCAAGTATAGTATCTTGTGTGACACAACTAAACAAATGCACAGTGAGGGGAAATATAGGGGAGTCAAATTATTGACATGGTGGTCAGGTTCATTGTCTATCAGATGATTTCACAGTGAGTAGCTTGCCAACTGGATCACCTTGGAAGTTATACAGAAACACAGAAGTGAAAAAACATATCTGACATCTTTCAGTTTTCCCCTCATAGGCACAGTTTGTAATCCTTATGTAAACAAAATTGTGGCCCAGCTTCCCTAATATAAAACACAGTACTGGAACTTGTTATTGGTTCTAGATTGACTGTCTTTTAAATACATGATCAAAAACTAAACACAACTCAGTTGATAGATACTCAAAATGTAAAATGTTCATCTGTAAATCAATTTTTTGAATGTAAATATGGTAAAATATGATTATGGAAAGCTGTTAGCAGTCTCTTAAAAGTTTCCCCCTAGGAAGAATTTAGCTACACATCCAGCTGTGTCTCTGGATCACAGGATTTTGTTATAATTTATCAGGAAAGTGCAGTAGCTTGCCTTCATTTTCGTTTCTCCCTTTAAGATCTGAAGTAATGGTTAAATGGGGACATGCATCACATCACCAACTCTTACGTTTGTCGTTTTAGTTAGTTAACTAGAACTGTTCAGCTTTGTCAAGCTGTGTACACATTAATAATCTGATTTGGACAATAAACACAGTACGGTGATACTTTAATTTATCTGTTTCAATGAGTTACAATACTTCCATTTATATTATTTTCTTAATATAATTGAGCAAAGCCTACTTAACAATTAGACACACTATTGACTTTACATTACAGCATTAGATTTCAGTGTGCCTCAAACCCTGTATTTTTCTCATGTTACTATTGAATTACCTTAAGACTTTATTCAAGTATTGACACAAAATTGTGCTTTAAGCAGTTCTTTTCACAGTGCCCAAAGATAATAGAGGATACCCAAAGATGCTTTCCTAAAGAAAGACACACCACTCTGTAAATGGCCACAAGCAGAGCTGGAAGCACAAGAAATGTTTAGCCTCAGGTGGATTTGTGAATGATGAAATAATGAAAGTGACAGTGAAGTGTCTTACCAGAGCTGTAAATGTCTTTGGAATGCATCGTCAGGTGTGTGTCATTAGATCTGTGTCCTGTGAGAATTCTAATAGAGAGGTTTAAGGTGTTTACATCACTACGTAAAAATAATGATGCAACAAAAAGTGTAATACACCATACATTATGTCTTAATGCAAATATGGCTACCCCCACATATTCAAGAAAAGATGTTGTGTGTAGGAGGAAAGGGTTTGTTTTGGTAGAACATGAAATGATTTCTTCTTTTTTATGCCATGCACATTCTTACAATATTTAACCATGTAAGTTTTATTCATCTAAGAATTACAGTATGATTACATAATTTCTCCTACACATGATTTGTCACGTTAGATGTTAAACTCAGCTGTTGCTTGCCTGATATCTCTGCCCCCATATGTACACGCAAACAGAAATGTACAAACACACACACATTCTACACACAATTAATGTAGACCCCAACTTGTCACTCCTTGCCCTGCGTATGAGCATGTTTTGCCATACACACCAATGTGTTTGTCCTGTTTTATCCGCCTTTATTACTAAATGGATGAACAACACATCATCCAGAGCCAGGAAGATTAATGGTTTTGTAGCCCCAGCGGAAAGCACTCTCTATAATAGACAGCCCAAATGATTTGGGCCTGACACAGTTGACACCCTGGATCAGAAAGGGCCTTGAGAAGAGTCATCAGTATTACTTGAGGGGAAGACTCTGGGGACAAAAGAGAGATAGGAGGACACCAAGAACCAGTTTGTGTGATATTATGAGGGATAGATAGTCTTGAAAAAGGTGTTGAATACGGGTGTACAGAAGATAGAGTGATCACAATGGCAAAGAGGCTAGTGTAGAGAGCAGGATAAAGAAGGGGTAGTGAGAGAAAGAGGGATGAGAGGAGAGGGCCTGGGAAAAGGCAGGGAGAGGTCTTGAGGTCTGAGACTTTCTCAGGAGAAAAAACGGTCTCTGATGTGAAGCCAGGCTTAATGTCTAACTCTACAAAGGTTCTCCGATGTTTGGGGCTAGACTGCCATATACTTACTTCTATTTAAAGTGGCACTATGTTTTTTTTCTTTCTCTTCTCTACATTTTCTTTCCTAATTTACTATTGCTAAACAACTACCTAACTTTCCTTCCTGAAACTCGTTGAAACTTTGTCCAGCTCACAATCCTGCATCTTCCTCTCGACTCTTTAGCTGCATGCTACTCTATGCTACACTGCACGCTGTACAGACTATTATCATTACTGCCTCACTTCTCTCCTCCTCCTCCCCCTCCTCTCCTTCTCCTCTAGCCCTTTTTACACTGACAGTATTTGTGGCTCTCATTGCTAACGAGTGTCAGAATTTGTCTGTGCTCAGGACCTGTACAACGTATTTATGTGTAGGTCAATGCTTCAAAGATGAGAGCCTTTCAGCCCAAAGGTTATACATGCATGCATTTGCATTCAAAAACACTAAGCCAGACAGACATCCAAGAGCAGGCCGTTAGATATTATATATATATATATATATATATATACATATATGTGTGTGTGTGTGTGTGTGTGTGTGTGTGTGTGTGTGTGTGTGTGTGTGTGTGTGTGTGTGTGTGTGTGTGTGTGTATATATATATATATATATATATATATATATATATATATATATATATATATATATATATATATATATATATATATATATATATATATATTTCCCCCCTCCCCCGTCCTTTTTTTGACACATGCCCTAGTGTTTGAGAAGAGAGCAAATTACTATACAAGACGTAAGCATGAAATATGGCTGGTTCAACGGCATTATGATGGATCAATATTTCACACATTTATATTCATATCTTCATACCTCAATCCTCCCTTTTTTTCATGTGAACCCACTTCAGTGTCTGTATTACCATACATAGGCTGGCTGCGATGATACCATTCATCCATCAGAGTATTTTAGATAGTGTACTTTTTTATTGGCAGTCAGTTGTGTACCAAATACAAAATAGTATCTCGTCAACAGCTGGAGCTCAACCTCCTGTCAAAACCTGGGATTGAACTTTCCTTGTTTGGGTTGGCCCTTCTAACCTTGATGCTAGCTCTCTATTATAGCAACAGAAGTGCCTTTTTTGTATTCAGAATTCACTCAACCCTCACCTGCATGTTCAGTTCTCAACTAGTCTGTCTACTCCAAATTCTGCACACACAAACAGGCCTCCCTAGCACTTAAAAACTTTATACGATCTCTTTTACCTTGCTGCAATAGTCCTGGTGGGATTCAAGACTTTGATCTTAGCTAGTTAAGGTTTCAGCCTGACGTCAATGTGGACGTGCATGCGGGTGGTTATTTTTGTGTGAGCATGCATGTACATGTGAGGATGATTGTCTTTGAGTGTGTGCGTTTGTAGGAGTGTGGGTCAACACTGTATGTGTATGAGATGCTTCTCCAGGGCTCTCCATCACCCTGGTAATGCAGTGTTGTGTCTCCCTCTGGTTTCTCTCTCTCTCTCTCAAAGCTAAGCTCCTAATGACTACATGCAGTCAGATATTGACTTAATTGTCCAAACGGCCTTTGTTCCCAGGCCTTTTAACCCCTCTGGAAGCTTTTATGGAGAAAATAGTGTAAAGAGATTGTGAGATTGTCAATTGTGTACACACGCTGAAGCCCTGATCTGACAGAATGTCGAACTTCCCAGCCAGCCAGTACAGTAAGTCAAGTAATAGAGTGTGTGACTCTAGAATTACTATGAAGCGAGTAATACAGGCTGTGATCAATTGATTGATTAACCTGGTATATTTTTCTGCATGTTTTTTCCCTCAGTGTGACTTGGCTTTGTAGCTCTGGGGAATAAGTGAAGCATGCTTTGTTTTAAGGTTTTTTGAGAATCTGCCTGACTCATAACTCACATGTATGGATGTATAAATTTGGATTCGGCGTCACGCACATATGTGACTCCTTGGCACTTGACTGATCATCTTTCACTGTTCTCTATGTGATATCAATAGGAGGCACATATGGTAGCGGAGGCAGTGGTGTCATGGCGTGTAATTGTTCTCTGCAGTGATAGGTTCATGGTGCATTTTATAAAATGTCTGCACTTAAACTATTACACTACAGTACTGTTTATGCATACTATGCATTTGTTTTGTTCACAAGTTGGCAGCCAGCACCATGCTACCCTAACACACACATGCACACACTCCTTAAAGCTTCCTGCCATCAACAGCTAATCAAGTGCCATGTTTGTGAAATTGTTTCACTTTATTCTTGTTGGTTGAAGAAGAATGAAGTAGCACTGTGTTAAACATAATGATTGATACACTGCTATCATTATATTAATTAATACAGCTTTATACCAGCAAATACCCAGACTGCATATTTGTATCTCAGCAAGCATACACACACTCAACTTTCTTAAAGTACTGTCATCAGCCTGTCTCCCAGTGTCTGGAGAGGGAAAGGTGTAGGCAGGCCTGTCCCTATAGGCCTATCTCCAGGACAAATGTGGATAAATGAGATAAGTCTTGCTTGTTACTCTGGCAGTTTATAGAATAAGCTGTAGGTCTTTTACATTGCTGAAACAGCTCTCTCCCCCTCCCTCTCTCACTCTCACCTTTGCTTGACCCTTTCCTTTTTCTTCCCTCTCAGCACGTCTGACTCCCCATCTCTTCCCATGTGTAACATTTCTGTTTGAATGTGGCTAACATGATGCATGCTGTTATAAAATTAGACAGTGCTGATGTATCCTCAGATGGAAAGGTTTTATTTGACCTGATAACAATTATGCATGTTCAGCAGCAAAGTTTATGTAGGGGGCATGTCTTCAGTGTCTCTACATCTGTATTCTATATTTGCACTGATATTTGCTTTTCAGCTGTAATGGCTTGCACAACGTCAGTGAAAAATTGCATGCGTAATACTCAGCTCCGACTAAAATCCTTGTCATTCTGATAAATCCTTGCAATTGTTCCATTATTTACATCTAATGAGATCCCTTTCTGATGTTTTCCCATTTTTTTTCTCTTACTGACAGATTTTCCCTATGTTATTGAAATCATCTTGTCTTTGCCTTCTGTCTACCCTCAGTTCTGTGGGGCAATCATGGAGGAGCTTGATGCCTTACTACCCTTGGCAGCAGCCTGCAGGGACAGCTCTCTCCTGGAGGTGCGATCAAGCTTCGTGGAGGCGTGTGGCAGGGCAGCGTTTGCCATGTTGGGTCGTTTAGAGGAGAGGGCCCTGGAGGTACCAGCTTCTGCACCTCTGAAGAACCTGCCTGCTCTTCTGGCCACTTGCATTTATGTGCACCAACGACTGGAGCACTATCATGCCAGGCTAAAGGATTTAACTACTACTTTAGCTAAAGTGTAAGTAGAGGGTGTGTGTGTGTATGTTGGTGGGATTGCATGTGCTTGTGGACATTATGGGATCTATGGTTTATTCCAGCATGCACTGGATGACAGACAGATTTTTTTTTTATTGATAATTGATTGAATATTGTGAGCTCAATGAATAACATAAAAATCTATGGAGTAATAGCTGCTTTGCCAGAGGAACAACAACATCAGATTTCAGTTGCATGGAACATGTATGTATCTGTGTGAGTAGGGCTGACTGGCTGCACCAATTAGCAGAAACATGGAGATAGATTTGTTGAAACGCCACCTTTGTCACTTTCCTCCAGCAAAGAACCAAATGTTGCATTTACAAATGAGAATCGCACTGTATATGTTCCTTTGTGCTATAATCACACTGACAACACATACTGGAGCCAAATTCAATGATGTATCAACCCACAGATGGTGACTGTATAGGACATTAAGTTGTGCTGACGCAATGATCAGACCGACATCAAATTTCAGTTGCTACTAAATCCTGTTACCAAGTTGGGGGTATGAATGTGAATATGGCAAAGGCTGTCAAGAGGACAGCACAGACAGATTTGTAGTATTTTACTTCATAATCTCCTCTACCACATCTCTCTACCCATGCTTAGCCTCTTTCTCAACATTATACATGACTCCTATCTGAAGAAAGATATTTATTAAACTGAGATAAAGAGAGTATAAATGGATCAGTGAGATTACTCCTTTCAAAATATGTGACTAAGGCAAAACAAATAAAATAAAATTTAAGATTTTTTAAAAAAGGAAACCAGTAAAGTTGAGATTAAGAAGAGGAGAACATAGGAAATAAGAAAAAAAAAAGAATGGAAATGATTGACAGGCAGTAATGACACCCATATTGTGTCTACATCTGGTGAGTTTTTATGCCCCGTAATACCCCCTTAACCTCTGCTCTCCACAGATCCCCTCTAAAGGCATCCCTGGTGCCCTTGGTGCTCCTGTTTTCCCACCTCTGGCCCTGTGCACCCCTCCACCTGCACTTGCACTGTGCCCCCTCCGGTCATAAAGCACTTTCCCCTCTCTACACCATCCAGTCCCCCTGGTTTTAAGCCTCCTGCACCCCTGTTAAACTCTTGCCTCTCTCTGGAAAGTATCAAGGCAGGCAGATTTAAAGGATATGAAATGTCACACTGAACTTTTAGAATAAATCATCTGTTCTTTCATCTAATCATTTTACCTCATGTTTGTTTGATAGCTCCCTGAATATACAGTAGTCAATCATACATCTAGATTACAGGATTTTGCCCTATTGGACTCTTGACCTCCGCAGTCCCTCTCTTTATTCTTAATATACCATATGTATTATAGATTATGCATCGGTCATTACCGTTAGGTAATCCCAAGGTTTGTTTCCTTCCTCATTGCCTAGACCTCTGACCCTGCTCCCTATCCAGAAGTACCAAGAGATAGTTCAAGCCTTGAGAGACCAGCTGACCAGCTACTGTATCCAGGTTTGTTCTACCTGCATTCTTCAGGACGCAGAGAGCCACCACTGGGCTGACCCCAGACCCTTCTACGAGGTAAAGTATCCTTACATGTCCCTGAAGTCTATTTGATTTTACCCAAGGCAACTTTTTCTAGCAATTATGATATATCAGTGGAGCATATTTGAGTATTACTTATTTACCGCCAAGTCAAAAGGAACAGTAACACATAAAAAACTATGAATTGTCTGGTGTTGATTTCCCTCCTTTCAACGTGAAAAGTGAAAATTCAAATTCCACGTGTCATAGCAGGCTTGTTCTGCAGAATTTGAGGAACTCTAGGAATTATACTCTAGAGCTTTCTTGCTTCTTCTTTTCATTCCCACAATACACCTTTACCTCCCACTCTCCCTCTTCTAACCAAGTGTTCTACTCTGAGCTCCCTGAGAACATCTGTGGCTTCCATGCTGCCCCAGGGGCTCCAGGGATTCAGCTGTCTGAAGTCTGCAGTCTACACTGGGACTGTCTGGAAACAGCATAGGGCCCCTGGAACTCCCCTACCTTATGCCCTTAAACCAATCTAAACCTCCCCTCTCTTTCTTACTTTACCCTGCTTTTGCCGTTTTTTCCCTTTGTTCCTCCCTCCTTCCCTGGGTCAATGGTGTCAGACAGACCTGCTGTGCGCAGGTGTGTGCTTTTGTTCAAGCATGCCTGTGTGCATCTGTGCAGATGAATGCATATGTGGGTGTGCAGCAGCATCTCAGAATGTGCATTTCATTTGGCGTGTATATATATGTATCTGTATTTTTGATGTCTGTTGTATATGTGTAGTTGAATGCTTTCTGTCTCCTGGATCCACAGCTCTGTGTCTTGGCTCTCACACGCCTCAGCACAGCTCCAGAGAGACCCGTATCCAGCTTGCGTTCTTTCTCTCTCTTTTGTTATTTAACATTGATATTGACACTTGAATAGTTGTTGGCAGAGAAATATTTAATATGCTTTATTAACAGCATATGAGGTCAGTTGAGGCGATCAAAGAAAGTTAAGAACATGACCTTGGCTACTTTCCTTGTCATGGATAAAGCCAAACTAAATTTCATCTGAAAAAAAAAAACAAAATACTATTATGAGTTTCCAAGTTTGTTCCATCCTTAGTTCCCTGTCCCAGATTCAGTCTTCAATCTTGCCAGGGTTTCATCAGTAATAGGAATTTGTTCATAGTTGACCTGGCTAGTTAAATAAGTTTGTCTTGAATGAAGGGATAAAGTAGTCCAACCACACATGTAGTTGTGGCTGTTCTTGGTTTGGATCCAATGTCTGTGTCTGGGTTTGCTCTGCTGAGTCCACAGGCGGAGGATGGCAGCCTAATCCCGGACATAGAGCTCGGTCACGCTCCCCATCAAACACCGATCCCTAAATGACTGGCTCCAGGCAAGAGAGGGAGGAAAAGGAAGGGGAGAACTAAAAAACGAGATAGATGAGGTGAAGTGAGAAGGAAATGAAAGGGACTGAGTGACATGATGAGTTGAAGACAAGAGGAAGTTGAGGAGTTTTGGATGTGTCAATATCTCCACCACACACATCATCTGCTGGAACAGTTTATTTTTGGAAATTAAACATGAAAAATTTTGACATTTAGAGGTGAAAGAGGAAGGTTTTTAAC
Organism: Euthynnus affinis; assembly: GCA_029490765.1. Lineage (NCBI taxonomy): Eukaryota > Metazoa > Chordata > Actinopteri > Scombriformes > Scombridae > Euthynnus > Euthynnus affinis. The sequence goes on along the minus strand of CM055842.1, from coordinate 23,273,899 downwards.
AAATTAATTCTATATCTTTTCTTTAGGATGCCAGGATAGTAATGTTTCTCTCCATCTGTCCCTCTTTCTTTCTGTCTCTTTATGTCTCTATCATCTCACTATCCCCTGTCTTTGCTCGTGTTATCGCAGGGAAGTTCTCAATTTCTCCCCTCTCTCTTTCTCTCTTTGTATGTGTGAGCGTGTATGTGCGAGCGTGTATGTGCACGCGAGTGTGCGCCTGTTGTGATGTGTTCTCCAGTTCAGGACTTTAAAGCAGTCTAAAATCCCAGTGGGGGCAGAAACCCAGGTGCAGAGTGCAGGTGGCGTGACCACTGAGACATCCTGGTGTTGACAGACCTGCCTCTGTCTCTGTCTCTCTCTTTCTTCTCCTTCATGTTTTCTCTCTCTCTCTCTCTTTCTTCCCCCTCTATTTTTATCTCCTCTTGCTCTCTGTGTTTTTCCTTCACTGTTAATGTCCATATCATAATATATCTTCATCTGTAACCACCCTGTCCTCCCACCATCCTCCCATCCACCTCTTTCTTCAACAGGGTGAGCGCTGTTCCTTCTCGGTGCAGATGTGGTTCTACTTCCTGTGTGGGCTCCGTAGTGACCTCTGGGCTATCCTTCCGGCGGAGTTGGCCAAAGAGGTGCTCGGCCAGGTGCTGTCAGAGACCTTACAGCTGCTGGTGCAAAGATATGCCAGGGCCCAGCCTTCATACAAGAGGCACCTGCAGATCAGGTGCTTCTTCTTGTCCTATACTGGAGTTATATGAGAATTTATTACTAAAATGCTGCTAAAATAGCAACATACAAAATCTAGTCCTACACTGCTGTATGACTTATCACCCATTTTTTTAGCACATCAATGTAGTTCAAACTTACATGCAGAGTAGGACTGATTATTGTGATAATACATTTTGTTCTCTAAACACAATTTTGTCGACAATCACCATCCTCTTCGGAAGCTATCCCTTTAATATGTTGTGTTTCGCTGTTGTAGGAAAAGTTGCAAATCAATGAACAGGACTGCTTGATTTCAAAAGTGAACAGTATATACATGATGTCTCCAACAGGTATTTAATTCACTGGTTTAGCCCAAAACAGGCATTTATGTCTTGTGTTACATCTGCAAATGGTTTCTTAATTGATTTTCCGGAAAATTTACAAAATCACAATATATATCAATAACACAATATGAAATTATATTTACTGTGATGCAGTCAAAGGGAACATTGTATCACCTTTGCTCCAAAGCAAGCATAAAATGAGATTATAAATGTTTTCCATCCAAAAAGATAATTAGTTTTAGTAATTTGTCTTTGGTTTCCTGGTTATGTCAATGCTCTCATTTAACTCTTGGTGAGAAAGTGAATACTCGTATTTCCCAAACTGTTCTTTTAAGATACTGTATATGTGATTACATTTTTATGTTTTGAGCTTCATAACTCCCTCTTTACCTTCTTTACACACATCTTTCTATATCCTACATAACTATAGACTTGGCTACACATAATGGTATCCTAAATTACCTTGACTTCACTTATTATATCAGAACTCCTAGACAAAACCCTGAATAGTTTCTGCTCCGTCTTCCTCACTGTTGGCCTAATTTCACTCAGCTCCTATGGGGCCGTTGGTGGAGGTCTGAGCATTGTGTTCGTGCGTCATAGATGTACTGTCTGTACAGGCTCAAGGGGTCATCCTCTCCATGCTCATTCTTACTTCTCTTAATATGTAGCTGAATGATGATAATGAGCAGGTAAACTGTGACACGCAGTGAAAGGTTGAAAGAGTGACAGGGATAAAGTACAGTGTATATGTGTAGCACCACATGATGTCAACACAAAGTCTATAGGTTTATATTGCTTGGAGATGCGCGTGTGTCTGGAGAGACAATTGTAAAGTGTAAGTCTAGGCTAAACAGATGGCTTTTCAAAGTTTCTCCAAGTTTCCTTTGTGTATAGCACTCACATGGGTATTCTTGTGCTACCTCACCTCTCCTGTATCAGACCATCCCTGTGTGGGTCTAATAACGATTTAGGCTATAGGGAAGAACAGGGATTAGGAGATGAGAGATGATGAGCAGTCTGCCCCCCTCCCCTCCCCCTGTCCAATTGAGGAAACAGATTTATGGGCATTTAAACGTAAAAGCAATGACTTTAATAGTGAAATCCAAAACCAGCAGTACATTTAACCTTCCAACTGTAAAATCACCAGGAGGTTCTGGTATTTGACTGGCTGTGCAATGAGGCTGTTATGTCATGATGTAATGGTGGATGTTAGCCTTTGAAGATGTTCTCTTTCAGTGCCTCAACATGACAGTGCCTTTCTCTCTCTCTCTCTCTCTCTCTGTTCTCACATATTCCCCTCACATCTCATCTTTTCTGTTTTCATCTGTACATTCACCTTTTCTTACTGTGTGTGCAAGATGTGACATTACGGCGGTGTTGCTGTATGTGGAGCAGCTTTTGTGGAGTGTGTGTAAAAGTCCTGAGGCCTTGGTGCACTCCGACCCCTCTTCAGCGATTGCCATAATAGCGGGTGGATCAGACTGGCCATACCAAATCCACAGCCTGTGTGACCAACTCCTGACAGTCCTCGTCATTGTCACAGCACCCCTGTCTTTGCTGTACAGGTTGGTATGCACAGTATGTTTTTGTGATTCAACTTAAATTTTAGTAAAATATGACCTAAGCACACCAAAATATTTGTACTTTCACTTTCATACTAGAGTGCAGAGATAGTCACGTGGCTATAGCTGCTGACTCTAGAAACATGTGTGTCTCAAACAGATTTAGCCCCATACTAGATTTTATAATAAAAAGTGAGTGGGCTGTTAATGTTTCTTTTTTTTAAATAAATGCAATAATGGGCTCCCTTGAAGCCATTGCAATAGAGAAGACAGTATATTGTAGATATATTGTTCAAAATTGCCATGAGCAATCTGTCTTCCTCCAGGACATTTCTGATTAATCCTGCAAAGGAGTCTATGCCACACCAGCCTGATGGCCCTGTTGTCCATTGGCTAAATGCTATAGACCCTGACCTCTTCACAGAGCAAGCCATACGGTATGTAAAACACCCATTATACTATCCATCACCCATCATACAGTAGGCACACATATGGATGTTCACACACATACATACACACACACACACACACACACACTCTGGTATGCTAAGCCATCACACACACCTCCACCCACTGTATAAAGAACCATATGTGTGTGTGTGTGTGTGGAGTTAACAGCAGCATACGTGCAGCTATATTACAAGACTTACACATTGCTGAGGGCTTCAAGCTAGAGTTGCTGTGGTAATATAACACAGATGCAAGCTGAGAAAGAAAAAAAAATAACATAAACTACCATTGCCGCTGACACTGATTTTGTTTATGTTGATGGTTGCTGAGGGCTTTACACATGAGGCGTCAACAGAGTACGTTGTGGTGTGTATGTGCTTATGTATGCGTTAATGTGTACATGCATACATGTGTGTCCAGTTACTGTTACTGACCTCCAAGGTGCAGTCAATCACTCTCCCCCTCACCCTTGACTCCACCCTCCTCCCCTCTCATCTCCCTCACAGCCAGAGGTGATGTCATTGCGTGCTGATGGAGCACAAATCAAACTAACTCCCGCTCTCCTGCTCCTATGTATTGGAGAGCTGAAATTAGTTTATTTTTATGACCTCTTTATTTCTTTGCTCCCACCTCCTGCCTGCATGCAAGGGCGCCAGGGGGCCTGCTGGTGGCCCAGGGCCAGATCCACAGGTCCTCATCCAGGACCCGGTCTCTGTGGCCAGATCTCTCCCCAGCTCATTAAAATAAAACCCATTGTTATGGTTATTAAATAAAACAATAATAAAATCACAAAGCACATAAATAAATCATCTAGCATTACAGGCTATAAAGAAAGGATCTGAGGTTCTGTTTTCTGGCTTTATGTGTGTTTCTGTGCACGCATACATTCTTGCACTGCTTTTTTCTCCTTTGCTTTGCACATATGTGTGTGTGTCTGTATCTGTGTGTCTTGGTTCTGTAAGCTGACCCTGCGCTGTAGCCGGGTAGATTTATCAGAGCAGTTAAAAGAGGATTTCTTCTGGATTTGCAGTCCCAGTGACATCATAAATTGCGCTGTCAGATCGAGGCATAGTTTTCCTCAGTCAAGCAGCAGGGTGCACCCGGCTCTAGCTTTCTGGCTCAAATAGAATGGTTAATTTCTGGGCAGACACCCCCTGTACAGCCTCCCGCCTCCTTGCTCTTCAGACAAACTCTGTCCATTCCTTCCATTAGATTTTATTGAGATGTATAAAGTAACATGCAGGCACACACATGTCAGCATGCTCTCACACTTGCACACATATTAACCACAAGCATAGACACTGAAGGATGTGCACGCACACATGCACACACACACACACACACACATACACACACACCACGGATATGGCTCATTACCCACAGCTGGCTGCAGCCTCTTGGTTATACAAAAGATGTAGGAGGGGGGGTACTGCTGTATATTCATGTATTTGGCTGTCTCCCAAATGTTAATTTGCTTTTAGCTGGCCAAGATTAGAGCTAATTCCTTCCCGGTGCACACTATAAGTAAGTGAGAGTGAAGGCATTTGCAGACTAAACTCATATCAGGAGTGAGTGACACTGAAGGAAGTTACCGTTGTAGCATAAATACTATTTCCTTCAAGATTGTTATCCGAGCTGTGATTTCTGTCTTTGTCTTTCACTAGTGAATCTTTTCTCCTCTTTCATTGCTTCTTGCAAAATGGACTACTATCTGCACACTCACCTGACACTGCAGAACTGTCAACTTTGTTTTCCCTCTCTCCACTCTCAGAGATGGCCCTATGGGCCAGACGGCCTCTGCATGTCAGCTGAGGCTGCTGACTTCTGACCCAGGAAGCAATCCTGGGTTGCTACTGCGAATGCTGCTTTACAGAGACTGTCACCTGCCCCAAATACTCCTGGAAAACTCTCGTAAGTCTTCTCTTTCTGGTGTAGATGGATTGGTAGGTGTTATTGGATGAAGGGCACAGTATGTGTATGTCTGTATATAAGTTGTGTACATACCTAGGTGTCTATCTTTTAGAATAAAAATATGAGCCTTTCTCTTTAATATTTCCTTTTTTTATGATAGTGGACCCACAGAGTCGATATCACAGGGGCTATGTGTGGGAAGGTGTTTACCAGTGTCTTAATTACGCTCTAAGATCCTAAGTAAGTTATACGGATATTAGATGAGCTCTATCCATTTTAAGAAGTTATCATCATCATCTTTGCCATCATCATCATTTTCACCTTGGTCATCATCATCACTAAATCAATAGAGCGCAGTAATAAACACTCAACAGGCCCAGGCGGAGCACACATGCTGACCTTTAAAGATTTTCCCTTCCTTCTTCTCTCCTCCGCACCAGCAACAGTCTAACCTTTAAAGACTGTTGTGCACTCGCACATTAATTCACATTATAGCGACCTCATTAATAACAACTCTCACTGTCTCGTTCTCTTGCTCGGTCTGAGTCTGGCTCAGAGGCTCTGCAACGCTTCTCCCTACATGCTGCCGTAAATCAATGCTGGAAGCGCTGACTCTCGCGTGTTATCACAGTGACGGGCTAATTAACCAGGAAGCAGAAAGACAGAGGGAACGGCCTGACTGAACACTTACAGTCCCATAAGCCACATACATATATACATACACACACACACACACACACACGTGTGTGTGTGTGTGTGTGTGTATGTATTTATAATTTGATTCAGTTTTATGTGTGACAGTCATTTTGAAAGTTAGTTGCTGTTGGAATAGTGGGACACTAAATATTAAATTCTGTCAATGAATGGTTTTTAATATGCTAACTTTATTTCACCAATAGCACTTTTTCAACTGCGTTATTAGTATAGTGTTTCTGCCTTATCAAAGCAAACTAACTTACTGGAAAGCTAACTTCAAGCTAAATGACTTTCTCATTGATTGCTGATTTGAAAATGCAGGGGAATAATATCTCCATATCCACAGTACAGTAACAGTTTTCCAAGCATTTGCACAACTTCCCCTGAATCAGGAGACATTACATTACCTCTGGTGCTCTCTCTCTCTCTCTCTCACACACACACACACACACATACACACACACACACACACACACACACTTACACACACACAGCCTTTTTTATTATCATCAGCGTGCCTGCTTCCAATTACAGAGGTTTGCAGAGAGGGTCCCCTGTGACTGGTTGACTGGTTGTCCGGAAGATAAACAGGTGTATGTTTTGGCTATGTATCAAGGTTGGATAAGCTTAGAGACGGAAAGGGAGGAAAAATAGAAAAAAGCACTAGAGAAATCAACATAGAAACACAAACACATTGGAATTATTGTGTGCTGCAGCAGTAGTGGAAACTCGAGATGTGCCAGTGCACTGTCATCTGTTTTCTGAAGTCATCTGCTGCTCCATAATGGGATCATTATTAAAAGGCATCTAGTTAACCTGCCATGCTCTCCAGCACCCCAAGTGGAAATTAATGTTAGTCACTGCTGTTTCCTTGGACCATTGCAGCCACAGCAGTGATATCCAGAACATTCTCTCCTTAAGGACCAATTACCAGACAGGCAGAGAACAAGATGCCGGCATAGCCCACATAATGCTGCCTAATAGACTATTGTAGGTCAGGGTGGTTGACAACTAGTGAGCGTATGTGTTGGATGTGTGATTGTGAAAGAAAAGGAAAGAGTGGACAATATGAAGGGAGACTTAAAGATAGAGACAGGGGAAATCTGTTCTCATTTGGACCTTGAGTGGTGGCAGTGCTTCCTACCTGCCTGTTATTAAACTGGTTGATATTACTGGCCCTGTACTGCAACAGCTAATTTAGTCCTGTCATTTTAAAATAGTCCAGCATTAGTCAGGAGGAAGTCGTACTGCCCTCCATCACAGCACCCCCTCATTGACTGCTGCATTGCATACACTATCCTATTCAAATAGCTGTCATCTCCCACACTGCAGACTGACAGACCACTGGATGTCTGCCACCTCTGGAGCAATGGGCCTTTCCTCAGCAACCCCTGTCAACTTAACACACACACATACGCACACACTTGTAAGTACAGAAAACACATACTGTATATAGACATCCATATGGGTTACACACACATGCACACCTCCATCCTCAGCCCTGTGCTCAGACAGCAACCCCCACAAGGACACCCTGTCAAAACCTCTTCCTTTTCACTTCCTGTCTCCATGTGCTGTGGATCCCACAGCCAGGGGCTTTGAAATCTGTTTCTTTTTCTGCTTGTTCTGGTCTGTTTTTTTTTCTCCATCTAACACAGATGTGGGTTTTTCTTCCCCTTCTATTCAACAATGCCTTTTGTTCACCCTTTCTGTTAACATGTGTCAGGTTGGGCAGCCTTGACATTTTCCATTGTGTTTTTGTGCGAAGAAAGATGCTGTTTCGTAGGATAGGGTTTTACATCTCGTACTGCCTACCTCTATAAGGTTGATATTTTCTGAATCATAATTCAAAAAAACTGGTTTTACACTCACCTACACACTACTTATTGAACGTATGTGTGTGTGTATGGGTAAGACTTTTCATCTCTTTGTGCATCCTGTTGTTTGTGTGTGTGTGTCAAGAGCCCCTGAGTAACAAAATTTCATGAATTCATTGACATTTTGAATACACACACATTTATTTGTATTGTGTGTAGAAGTGTCTCACTAGACTGACTCTATTTTTTTTCAGATTTTTGCCAGGAGAGTGGCTTAGGCATCTCTACAGAGAATTGCAAGGCAGGAGATGACTTCATAGTCGCATTGTTCAACATATTCACTTACCTGAGTAATGTTCCCAAGGCCTTGACTCAGGCCCTTCAACCATACTTGGAGAAAGTTCACATATGGGAGCATCTCTATACATTGGCAGGTAAAGTAACTACCAGCTGCTGTATAATGTAGTGCAGGAGTCATTACTACAGGCTGCTGTATTCCCAACCAATATTACTGATATTATATTGATGTGGAGGTTGATATACTTTCATATTAATAGAAATGAAATGTCATTAAATAATATGTGCAATTGTTGGGACAAAAATGCATTTGTGGAGCACAGGATAAACTTTAATGTCTTCCATTCCTCAGTGTTCAGAGCAGTATAATGTACTATGTTGTATAATACAAAATGAAGTGATGATAAAATAACAAGTCAGCGCCATCATTTCATGTTGAATTGGAAAACTGATTTCTGTCACACTTCCCACACAAAAATTTCTTTCTTGGATAAAATAAAATGGATGTAAAAAACTTCTTTAACTTATTTCAAAAATGTATACAATATGTAAAACATAAGAGTAAATCTGCCCACAAAGAACATCTCTATTTTTCGTAGGCCCTGTGTTGACATTGCGTGCACGTGAGTTAAAAAATGACTTTAATATGCTGTTACAGAGACTGCAATTACTTCCCAACTCTTTCTTTTTTTCCCGCCTCTCTCTGGTACAAGCTTTGATACAGAGCTTAATCAGAACTCCTGTGGAGTATGGAGCTCTTTTTGTGGGTGATTTTTATATCCTGGGTGAGTGGTAATTATTGTAGCATAAATTAGGGTGATTGGAGAAGAGTATTTGGATGGAGACAGAGCAAGGGAGGGATCGACAGAGGGAAAGAACGAAAAAGAGATAGAGTGAGCCAGAGAGAAACTCTCAATGTCATCCAATCATCATTTATCCTCACAGGGTAATTAGTTTAATTATTGGACCGTGCCAAATCTTTGTATTATAATTTTGGTTACAGGATACCCCCAGTGCCCCCATTTCTATTTAAACTGTTCACTGATTTAACTTTCATAGATTACGTTGAGTTTCGCCATTTCTCCATTTAGACTGATGTTTCATCACACTGTCGCAGGTTGTTTCAAATCAATACTCTAGTCAATACGATAGCGGGTGGTATAAAGTCTGAAAACCAAGTGACTTTGAAAAATAGGTCTAGGTGTCACCTGCCACAGAGTACTTCTCCTTCAAAAAGCTAAATCATTTTCTGTTCCACTCTCCTCTTTTTCTATGGGTCTGAGGTCACACATTTGTAAAGTGTCCCTTGAGAGTTCAGAGCACTTCCGATTCTGCGACTGTACTATATCTCTCTGTTGTAGCCTTTGGTTTTACAGCCAATGCTGTAGGAAGTTTATGGGTGCCATACAACTTCATGCTGTAGCTGCTCTGCTATCAATATGAGCAGGATATGAAAGGGCAGAGTGATGAAAGACATAGTGCACCTGGAGAAGGTAGTAAGATTTCTATTGTCAGGCCACCTGGGTTTGATTGAAAACATCTGAATTTAACTTGATATCACTTGCTTTATTACAGATATTTCAACAGAATACCACAGCACTCTGTGCGAATGCTATTTATGTCTCTGTATTTTCCCATTGTTTGAAAAGTGGTGTCATTTCTGACACAGATGAAGTACACTATTATGACTAGATGGATTATAGCCTTATACATGATTTAAGACCTTGAATGGTATTAAAAGCTTTTAGTTGGAGGTCTTATTTTTTCTTGGTGAAATGAGAAACTTCTTTGTGCTGCATGTCCACTTTTGAAATAATTAAATACAGTAATACATTTTCAACATGCAATATGTCTTTCTAATAAACTCAACTGTGCAGAATTTGTTTTACAAGTTGAACTAGGCTCTTAAAAGCTCTGACCAGCAGCTAGTCACTCTGTCAGTCAGTGGTCTCTGAATGTCAAAAAATACAATGGCACATGTGCCTTTGTAGGACACAGCTACAAAGAATTAGCTGCATCACACTGTATCTAGTTTAGTTAGTAGAGCAGACATTTTCCATGCCAAACATGTAATACCAAATGAGCCAGTTAAGTACTTTTAGCCTGTTATTTGGGTTTCTTCTCCCAGTGTCTTGACTGTCCCAGTCCTCCTCACAACGGGTCACAACCCAACATGAACTACATGCTTCAACTAAGCTTTATATTTCTATAAAACAGCCTTCTTTACTTGCCAAATTCATTCACCTTTTTTGTCAGAAACAACACGGAGTGTGCCTGTAGTGATCAGCTGTGTACGGGCAATAGTCACCAAGTCTACCAACAGTCTCCTGGTACACCTGGTTTCCATGGTGATGGGTTGGCAGGCCACAGAGGAGCCTAGTGGAGCCTCGTTCAAGCGGGATGTACCAGAGAGTGTCCTGGCTAAAGTACCCAAGGAGTGGAACTACACATCACAGGAAGCACAAGGAAAGGAGACTTCTTCTAAGAGTATGCATGGACTGGGTGTATCTTCAAGAAGAGCAAGCTATTAGAATTTTTTTTAGGTTTCTACAAGAACTAACAGCTAATGTTTCTTTCTCCTTCCAGCTGTCATATCTCTAGCCATTCAAGCCTTATCCTTCATTTTCACCAACCTGCCCTTGGTCGTAGCATCCTTGCCTCTCTCCATTCGCTACCTTTTCCAAGTGGCAGAGAAGCACCTCTCCCAGCATAGCCGGCAGCTGCGCTTAGTGGGCCTATTGCTCTGGGCCCTACTAAACTGCCTGATCCAGAGCCTGGAGGACCCAGACACAATAGAACAGATCAGTGGGCTGGCCCTGGACCGTGGGGCAAAGGACCGCCTGGCCCTGCTGGCTGAGTGCCTGCAGGCTTCGATGGGCATTCAACAGAAGGTAAGGGAAAAGGTTGGAATAATAACAATAACTGCAATAGTGAGGGGTCTTGTTCACTAAAGAGCGTAAGGTAGGACATTATACTGGACTACTGTGGTTAAGTGGGAGTTGCGTCTAAAGGCAAAGCTTGTGATTTGCCATTTGATTTTATGTTCCAAATCTCACCTGTGATCATAAGGTATGGTTAAATGAGATGTTAAATATAAGTGGCCAAAATGAGCAGCATCCTTTGTAAAGAGTCTTGGTGATAGTATCATAATTGTAATGAAAAGCTACAGTCATCAAATAAAATGTACACAAAATGTAATATGAAAGGCCAAATGATAAGTAGAATTATATTCATAAAATTAGGCTAATAAAAATAATAAACTTTATTTATATAGCACCTTTCAAAACACAGTTACAGAGTGCTTTACAATAAAAGCAGAGCACATTTAAAACAGAAAGAGATTAAAACAAATTAAAAGCCATAAAAACTAAACACATTATGAAACACAAAGAGAGTAAAACAAACTAAAATGCCATAAAATATAAATGAAAAGAAATTTTACCTTTTAAAAGTGATTTAAAAGATGAGAGTGTGCAGCTCTGATCTCCTCACAAAGGTCATTCCAAAGTCTATACTTAGTACGAAAAAGCTAAAAGTATACATTTTTTTTACTTACACATGTTTAAAAGAAATACTGACATGGTAACACAGATAATGGTTGAGTTGATGTGTGCCACATGTTGATTTTCTCACTGATTTACCTTGGTTGTCCGTTTGGCAGGGTGTTCCCAAACCCACAGTGCACAAAGTGCTGCAGGTTCTGGAGGAAAAAAGACCCAAATGGACAAACATGCAGCTGCAGAAGGCCCGCAAACTTTGCTCAGACAGGTGAGAGGTCAACTCTAGGGATTTAGCAAGAGGTCAAGTTCAAAATGGTATTGATGTATTTTATATGAATGTTTTCCTGCATTCAGGAAAGTGCTATTATATGTAATCCATCACTAGTCTCACTTCATATTGATTATTCATGTGAGGTATCATTTTATACAGACCATTTTGATCATAAAAACAGCTTTTTATAAACTGAATACTAATTTCCCAATACATAATTTTAGTGATTTATCAATAGTAAGATGGAGGTTGAGGGTTGGTAGTCTGAAAGAGGAGGTTCAAACAGATCAAACTGACTGATGATGTATTTAGGCAGTTGACATTCAATATAGATGCTGAATAAAACAATGGAAAGAGTGTGCAGCGTAGATATGCCTTTTTTAATTGAGCATTCAAATTATGATGTATCGTATCATCGTGATCATTTTTCATAGAAAACCTCTATGTGTAAGATCAATGTATCTCTGCGATGTTTGTTGTGGTAAATGATGGACACGCAGTCTGACTGAGTGGACTGCAGGCTGGAGTGATGGGAAAACAGCTTTCACTTTGGGCTGATCTGTGACCTTTGGCTCAGCGCTTTGTAGCTCGTTCCCAGAAATTGCGTCTCTGGTTGCTCACTTCATCATAACAAACTCTGGATGCATCCGTCTTCATAAAAAGGTGATTCAGTGTCCTAACACAACATCTACAATTAAAATTTAAAAAAAGAATGAAATAAATAAAAACACTGAGAAGATAATGGGCAGTTCTAGGAAATCTTGTCTGTTTCAGTGACAGGAAGAGCATGCAAGACGGGAGTAAAAAAAAAAAAAGAGAAGAGACGGGGCGGTGGAGAGGTGGGAAGGGGGTTAGGCGGAAAAGTGAAAGAAGAGTGATTATGTATCACCTGTCGGAGGCATTCAGTGGGATCATTACTATTCATTAAACTAACCTTCACAGGGAAGTGACGCCTGGCTTGTAAACAATCAGAATACAGTGTCAGAAAGAGAGAGAGAGAGAGCGAGAGAGAGTGTGTGGTGGATGTAATAACTCCAAAAACAACTGGCACTTCACTCACTGGCATCTCACGTGCACACACACACACACACACACATACACACACCTACCCGGAGTGAACCCCTCTACAAAGAACATTTGCCCCTTGTGAGCCCTCCCACCTCTGTTCCCTCATCCCACTTTCCCTCCTTCCTTTCCCAACTGTAACCCCCTCCCCACACCACCCACCTTGTCTTTGCAAAGTAATTTGTAGAAGAGAAGATTATTGTTCTCCATCATGGTGACCCTGGCTGGGCTGACGGGATGCATACACAGATGAAGATGAATGCAGTTATTCCTTGGCGGAGGTCTGCCTCTTTCAGGGCACATTGGCCCTAATGACATGATTGATAGGCTGTCCCAAATCCGGAGGGGCCCTCATTAATCACCCTGCTGACTGAATCCAATCATCTGCTTCACCTGCACAGTGATGGACAGGAAAGGATACAGCGCAGGTGCTGACACGGATGCACAGCCACCATCGTCGACAACACCACCGCTGGGCCGCCAGGCAAAAGAATGAGGGGATGTATGGATGAGACAGGACTTCTCTTCCTTTGCCACTCTCAATGTCAAGCAGCCAATGGCTGGCTGACAGGCAACACTGTTTCTGCCACCTTATAATTACAAAGGTGGAGAGAGAGAGAGACATGGAGAGTGGGAAAGAGAGACAGAACAATGACAGGAAGTGTATGTGAAGGAAAAGGTTTGATGGAAGGTAGTGTGATATCCATCCATACAAGAAGGGCAGGAAAATGATGCAGGTGTCTGCCAGGGTTGGGGACTGTATATGTGTGAGGACCTTGACACACAATTACATGCACACACATATACACACTTAAGAACACACACACCAATCATTTTTAGTGCACCAGCATCCTTCGGTCAAAATTCCCCTATGTATCTCATGAATAGTAATGAAAACAGTGAAAATTATTTTATCAGTTGCTCAATAATTTGTCTGTATTTCTCACTCACTTTCTCAGTCAGTCACTCAGCAGTTAGCCTTGACCAGACCGCCTGGTTTTCAAACAAGTTTTTGTAGCAAAGAAAAATTTCTATTTCTATTCTTGCCAAGAATTGCATTTTAAGTCGATTTGCCCTCTGGAGTGAATGGTTTGTCTAAAAACTAAAAAGAGCCCATTTATTTTAAACTCAGTAGTGATTCAGTTAATTTTCTTCTGTATAGCAAATTCTAAATTTTGTCCCAAATTCCTCTCTAAACTAGAAAATACTTCCTTTGCCAGAGGTGGTATACAGACACAAGCTCACCCTCCCTCTTTCTGTTTTCTACCCTTTCTCTTTGCCCCACTCTGTATTTTTTCTGACTTTGTGATTTCTCTCCTCTTGGTCTCCTCCTCTTCCCGTCTCTGTTTCTCTCTCAGCGTATTTGAGCGAGGAAGGGAGAGTGGAGTTGCTGCAGCTGAACTGACTGAGCAGAAAATAGGCCTGATGCTGCTGGAGGTCTGCCACAAAGCAGGTGGCAGGGACTACCTGAGGCAGATCTATCACATCATCCAAGGCAATGAGGTAGGGAAGCACTCCCTCTCCCCAGCAATTAGGTGGCTGCTGGCCTGAGGCCGCAGGCTGTTCAGGAGGGGGAGACAGAGGGAAGAGGGCTGCTGCCTGTGCGATGTCTGCTCGTTCTGATCTTCTGTTGTTCAGGTGACCTCAAGGGTGCAAACCTACAGTGATTTCCTGTGTTATACACTCACCACATGTGGAGGAGAGGGAGCCACATTGAGTTACCACATTCAGTATAGAGCTCTTTCAGGGAGATCAGAGTGAGAAAGTGCAGTGATTCTTTATTTAAAAATTCAGAATTCACTTCAGAGAAAAAAAGTTAAACAAAATAAAAAGTAGCGGTACCCAAGAAAGTGCCTAAGTTAGTTCAGGTAAATCAAAATGTAGATGTTATATGTTGTGTATATACAGAGTTTAGTGATATTTTCTTCTAGTAGATGGTAAAACATGCCCCATAGTGTAGTACTATAATTAAAAAGTAGTTACTTTATTAAAAAAAGTTTTTTGGGGCAACTTGAGTTGTTTCAACTAGTTCCAAAACACCTCTACAAGTAGGCTTTTCCTTTTTTTTAAAAGCCAACCAAAAAAACCAAAAACAATAAATGCTATACTCTATCACATGTTCCATATGTAGGCAGCACCTTTACACAATGGCTCCTCTGATCTGGAAGAAAACCAGGACAAGGATATTAATATTCTGTGTCTATGTCAACTATTTCCATGAAAAGACCAAAACCAACAGTGCTGTCTGTCACTCTATATTTACCATCTTCCCCAGCCTGTCTGTGGTACTGAGCCTCAAGCCCATTAGTTCCTGCCGTAGACCACAAATGGTGGTCTACGGCATAGATGAATATGCTATACTATATTAGGCTTTGGCTACACAGACAATACTTCTCAGTAAGATCAGTTATTATTGGTTTTAGTCTTTTCATGGAATTTGTTGAAGTTAAGAAAAATATAACCATATCACCAGACTAATCCAGAGGTATCATAAAGTTGAATTATCTGTTGATGTTGCTGTTGCATAATATAATCACAAATAAAATGCATTCAACACAAAAAAAATAATAGCAACTCATAACAATAACAAAAATGATATTGACAGTACTAACAAGTTGATGGAGAGTAATTAAACACACATCATGTAGATGCAAGGCTAACAGCACTAATGAAAAAAAAAAAAAACGCCTGCACACTTACTCCAAGCCACAAGAGTTTAATGATGACAATGTTTCGATCCTACTTAGATCTTTGTCAGGTCAAAATGTTTCAAAACACAAACATATTTATATATTATGTACACCAACTGGCTGACAAGCTCTATGATGGCAAGTGTGGTTAAACATCCAAACTGCCCAGGGTGATAAACATCCCAAAACAATTAACAATTCAAAAAAAGTATATAGAAAAAAGCAGTAATACAAAAGCCATTAAAACAATCACAAATATAAGACATATACATTCAAAAACATATTGTAGAAAATAACCAAATTCTTAATTACTAATAGAGAGTACAGGGCCTTTAATGATTGTCATAGAATAGCACATACAGTGTAGGTATAGGTTTAGTAATAGTGTCTTAAGAGCTAGAAGAAACTGTGTCCTATAGACTCTCTATTAGGAAATACAGTGTAATAACACAAACATAAGTACCCTATACATTACACTGCTGTTGATGGAATCCATAAATAGCTATAACTCTGTGTAGCAACTCGATAGAATATGAATGGGGTTCCCAAGTAGCCTCTGAGTTACCCTCCGCTCAGCTTGAGTATCTCTACTCACCCAAGGTCGAGGCAAGAACACGCAGGTCAGGGACAGACTGGGCTGGTGGTGAGGTGGAGGGAGAGGAGGTTCGGAGGCCATGTCAAACTGACGGATGGGAATATAGTGAATTCACAACAGGATGCCCATGTACACACACACACACACACATGCACATTGAGACATACACACATTCATTACTCTATACTGTAGATCTTGCAGGACACCGACAACAGCTCTGATTAGTTTCTACTCTTGTGAATAGTCAGTCAAACTGGAAGTCAGTGAAGAAAAACTGTCAGGTTTGTTCTTTATCATTATTATAAGTGAAACATAAATATTACAATAGCAAAAAAATGTTAACAATGCCGATATGCTGTATGCTTAAAGTGCTAGTGTACTGAATATTCTGTTGCTCTTTCAGTTTGAGGAAGTTTAGTTTACTTGTACATAACTTTTTCGCCTCCCTCTCTTGGTCCTAGTGTCAACTTTTTTCTTTACAGAATATTTTCTGTCAGTCATGATATGGATTTTTTTTTAAGACCTTGCTCCCTTCTGTCTCTCCTGTGTTTTTATCCTCACTCCCCTTCTGTCTTGGATATAGGAACTGCTGATGTCTAAACTGAGTGAAGAAACAGACTCACCCTATGATCCTTCTCACTTGGTGAACTTTGACCTTGGCTTTGATGGTCATGTGGGCAGTACCTGTTTCAACCCGCTCCACCAATTTGAGCATATTGGCAAAAAGAAGCTGGATCAGGTTAGTCAAGTGAGGTGATATTTTTAGAATTGTAATCACAGTTATATTATTATTATTATATCTGAAATATTGTAGAGATTCTTTGGTGCTTCTTTATGTCTTTAAACTTTTTACTGTGTAGGTGTACTTGTGTTGTGCAGGGTCGTGTCATTTTACTTTCTCCTAAGGCCAGAAGCGTAATGTTGAAGGTTAGGAGCTGTTTGAGTCTCTAGTGAACTGGATACTGTGGCAATCTCTGAAGTTGTCAGGTCTTTCTGGGGCTCCAGTTCCCTATTCTCCATAGGTCGCTGCTTTTTCCAAGCAGGAGTTAGGCTGGCAGGAAGAAAAGAATGCTGAAAAGGTGAAAAGATGAGAGAAATCTTCCTTTTTATAAAAAAATGAGTTATGTTAAAGGAGAGTGCAGTCTTAAAGTGCACTTCTTTAGGGCTTTGAACCGTATACCCTCTTACCCCAAACTTATCCCCAAGAGTGTCACCAGGATGTTCAGTTAATTGTCAGATTTTTTTTCCTCCTTAAAGTAGATATCTCTAGCTACAGGTAGTTTTAGTTCAATGTGAAAGCTGTCAGCTACTCCCTCATTTCCCTCCTACTATCAGGGGAAATACCGCTGATATCACACAAAACAAACAACAAAGGATAGTATTTCCTCAAGACAGGCTTGTGTGTGTCTTTTTACTTTTTAACATGGATTAAATGTATTTATACATTTGTGATCCCTTGTAATGTAGCTGCGTTGACGCTATTGTTTTTCAAAAACAGACACGTTTTAATCCTAAGACTTGGCCTGTTTTCGGCTTATCACAGGAGGCTGCATAGCTTTGCATAGAAACACCTTATTAAGAGAATGATTAAAATGCCTTCTCCGCTTCAGGTGCCTGTGTTGTTTGTCAAATAAGATGGAGGGAGGAAAAAAAAAGTTACATCCATCAATCACCTATGAGGAAAGAGCAGAGGGGGGATGGATGGATGGAGGGAACGAGTTGAGTTCTCCTCCTTTTGTCAATAAAACTCAGCCTGGAGTTAAGAGTGACATTTTGGCAATCAAAGCAATCTGATTTTTATTTGCTTTCCCAATATGGTGCTAGTGCCAAGTGTGTTTCTCTCCCTCTCTCTCTCTCTGCATGCATGTGTGTGAATGTGTGTGTGTTTAGGCAAAAAAGAGAGAGAGAGAGTAAGAGATAGAGAGGGGGGGGGGTTGGCGGGGTGCCATTGAAGATGGAGAGAAAAAAGCAGAGCAGTCAGAAGAGTAACGACTACCTCCCAAAATTGATTTATCTTTCTATAAATGATGGCTACATCCCCCCAAATGGATTTATAAATTAATTGCTGTCTTATTGGAATAAAAACCTTCTTGTGCGGACATGATTGATCGCCTGGTGTTGGTGGCCTGCGCTGGGGATCCCCCTCCTCCTTTGTTAGTGGGTCCCAGCTGGAGCGGTAATGCACTGATGGTATTAACCCTGATTAATAACTAACAATACGCTATCCTCATACATCAACAGAGTGCTGTGGTTGACTGGGCATGGGACTGGCCAAGGCTGCTGCCAGCCTATCAGGGCATGAGTCAGGTCACCTTCAAAACTCTGCTGGCTAACAGGTAAAACAGTAATGTCACTTGTTACATGTACACATGTTGATTGACCACAGGGTGTGTCTTTTTATGTTTTTATTTTGCTCCTCACAGGTGTTTTGAGCAGTCGTGTCATGAAATAAATGCCCCATTCCACAGAGTCATGTGATGCATCAGTTGTGTCTTTACCTGTAAAAAATGGAGTGCTCACTTGGGACTTGTAAAGCAAGTTATCTTCCACCCCCAAATTCCCTTTGGACAAAAGTTTGGCATAAGCTTCGGTCATTGGGGATCATATAGCCTAGCTGCTCCTCATCAGAGGTTCAAACTGCCACTTTGTTCAAAGGCCATGGGTTCTTGTGGCTTCCATAAAGGAGGCCGAGCTGTGGAACGAACTCTTTGGAAAAAGGATATTGGAGTATTGTAATATGCTGTGTGCGGTGAATCATGAAATCCTTATGTTGTGGATTCACATGCACGTATGCAACTGATAACAGAAAATGTTTGCAGATTTTGGTAATTGAGGTATTTTCGCTCTCTTTGGGTCCTACAGCCTTGAGATAGAGAAAGTAGTAGTTAGGGATGGAAAAAGAGTGGCTAGCTCAGATCTCGGTGTCACCTGATTGAAGAGTTTTTCACCCAAGTCCACCGATCGTGTCCCATCCCCCCGCCCCCCCCCCCCCCTCCGCCTCTCCTGTTCTGCTCTGCAATGGGCATAAATATTTATGCAGGTATGTGACACATATTAGATGGCAATACTTCAGGCTGTTCCCTGTTCTCCATTCACAGCTGTCACGCTGCCAGCTATCAGGGAGCCATGGGGCTACTGCACCTTGTCTCCACGCCTACGCCCAATCCATTCTAAATCACCGCCATTGTAACACACACACACCTTTCTAACAAAGGGCAAGCTCTGCATCTGCCAAGGACACAGGTCTAATAAGGGTGAAGTACGCAGCTCTATGCTGTGCTGTGACGAGCTTTGTCGCCTTCATGCCTCTACCCCCTCTTCCTGCACACACATACAGTACACACGCACGCCATTCTTTCTCCTCTTATATGCTGCTTTGTTGCATGTTAAAACAGATACTGTCATTGCTTGACCGAGTCAAATTAATGTTGAGGCATTTATGAATAGAGGCTGAATGAAGTGGATATGAAGTCACATAGGAGGAGAGAGAGAAAAAAGAGAGATTGGACTTACATTTTGAGAGTGTGAGTGACATAAAGAGAGAAAAAGAGAGCAGTCAATACTGACAGGGCACCAAAAAAAATATGAGGAAGGATGGGAGTGGGAGGGGGTAAAGGTTATATAATTCACCCTAATCTCACAGTATCAAAGTGTCTGAGATTCTGTCATTTGCCTCATTAGCCTCTCTTTGTTGGGCCAGAGGAGCAGATTTCATGGAGGATTTGGTGAATGGCTTTGGTTCTGCCTGAGACGCTGTCACAGAGCAGGAAGTTAGTTTCACGGCTGGCGACATGTAAGCTGTCAAAGTTTTTCTCGCATCCATCTCAGACTCAAAAATATCTCTCAAGCTGTAGAAGGCCATTCACAGGATAAGCACACTGATGTCAGATCCACTGATCCATTTGTTAGTGCAGATAAGAATAATGCTTTCTGCATAAGTGTAGACTGAAGTGCCCTCGGCTGTTTTCACCGAGGCTTCACAACAATTACTCTTTTACTACCTCCCATTGCTGGACAAACTGCAGGATATAATATTACACATTGACAATATTCATTGTAATGACACTGTCTCATATTGTACAAAAACACCTGTTACTGTGACCTTGTGATGTTCTGTATTTTTAGTCTCCTTGAATGACTTCCCCTCCCTGTACACAGCCAATAATTTTTTCACTCCCTGGACTGTGTGAGTTAGCAGTGTGGCCCATTGGCCTCCTATATATTGTTACAGTGGCAGGACAGTTATTGTGCCTGGGGTTTATATCACATTCTAATGGAGCACGGCTATGAGTTAAGGGCAGTAGGCCTTTACACCAGGGCTGTTAAATCACTGTTCAGATGACTTCATTAGCAGAGCAGGACACATGCTGAGACACTTGCGCCTGCACACACATAAACACACACACACACACATACACACACACACACACACACACACACACACACACACCACACACACACACACACATACACTTTCACCTGCTACCTTGACGACGTAGCATCGGGGCCAGACAGGAGGGAGAGTGGATTTATACAGGTGTGTGTGTCCTTCTTTGTCACCTGTCACTTCAGTTCCCTCAGCACGATGGCTCATCCATCATCTGTAGATTGAGCTTTTCAGCAGAAACCAGACTGATTAATACTACCCTAGGACCCCCAGGGTTGACTGGCTGCCTGGTCGACCTGGCTTCCTGGTAGGCTGGTTGTTTGAATGAATAGATAGATGACTTGTGAGTGGACTATCTTTTTAGCCTGCTTGTTTTCTGACTAAATGGGTGGCTAACAGGTGTGCTGACTTGGTTACCTACTGACTGATTGGTACAATGTATGTAGGTAGTGATGCTAAGTGGAATAACTTAGATGAATGAATAATGCTCTGAATGGTATTGTCGCTCATTAATCAAAAGAAAAAGGATTGAAAAAGGAAAAAGGATTGATAAATGGATGATGTACTGACTGGGAGAATAAGTGGTTGACTAGTTTGCTGATAGATAAATGCCAGACTGAGGCTACCAACCTACTTTTACCCACATTAGCAGACTCTATACAAAATTAAATTCTGTAAATCCCTAGAAGCTTCTGGGAATTACATTCAACTAGCATTTTTGCTCAGAATTCCCACATTTCTTTTCAAAACTATATCTTTACACTTCCATCACCACTTTCTATTCTTAAATCAAGGCACTTAGTCTGTATTACAGATAGTGATAGACACTTGACTCGTGAAAGAGGTATACTGCATAATCAACACATGATACAGTCATATGATCAAGGTTCATAGGCAGACCTTAGTAAAACAGTTAGTTTCATGGACTTATATCAACCCTCCTGATGTATATTCACTCATTTCCTTTAACACAAGTCTTTAGCAGCTTTTAAGATGAGTTCCTTTTTAAAATGCTAAAATCAATTACATTACATGCCTAGACTAAATATGCACTTGACGTTTCACCTTGAACAAATTGTGCACCAAGAGTTCATGTTTATTATCATGATCCGACTGAAATGTGTCCATATTGCGTCAATCTTTGGCTTCAAGTGATGAGCCACTCTTTGTTGTAGAGGCATAGAGTTAAAGGACTAAGTGATTCAACTGATAGTGAATAGTTTCTCTTCAACTAATGATAAATGGATAACTCATCTGCTTTGTCCTTGGTCACCTTTGAAATCCTCTTTTCTTTAGTGAACACTTATAACTGTCACAGCATACTTTGGTAGGAAACAGTCAAAAGCAACACAACCCCTTTGTAGGTTTGAATTAATGGCAGAAATGCTGGCCTTTCTCTTGTGTTACAAGGCCTTTTATGAACTGTAGTCTTTTATGTCATTTTTCTTTTCCATCCAAGGAAAATACAACAAATCTTTGAAAAAAGTATGGGATATTGCTGGAGACTAGAGTCACAATTTAACTGTCATCTGCCAAGGTGACTTTTTGAGCCAGTTTGCTTGTGTGTGGTTAAGTCAGAGAAGGTCCTCTGACCTGTTTGATAAGGAGTATCCAAGTATGAGAGATGAAGCTTCATGTGTCACAGGGCAGCTCTTCTACTCCATCATAAGCACCTAATATCATCCAAGGACATTCATACTTCTATCAACCAAACTCACCCACTGCTCTGGGTCCCGTTTCCTATCTGATTTGGATAGTACAAAGAATATTTTCATACATTGGCCAACAGTGTCTTTAAAGTTCAGTATATTTTGGCCTTTGCTATGTTCACAGCTAATATCCTGAGAAAACACTCATTTTCACCATTTTATTCTGCACATTAACAGTAAAAGAGCACTAGCAGCATTGACCCATAGATTTGGTAGCATAATAACGTAAGCTACACTGTAACTACTGAACACTAAAGCATTTCTTCTACATTGTCTCATTGTTGCTGTTACCCCCCAGGTCTATAACAATAGCAGTTTGTGGAAAAATGCCAGTCTGTGGCATTCTCTTGCTTGAGCGGCTCCTTAAATTGCGGCGATAGACGCTTGTGCTTTCAGAAAGTGGGCAATCGCCATCTGTTCCTGGGTGCTGCCATATGGTGGGCCTTTTTCTCAGGGAATAAAATAAAAACAAATATGTCAGAATGTTCGTCTTCCTCCACGGACGCTGATCAACCTGGGGAGAAGCTGGATCTCAGTGTGTCTGGATTAATGGTCTTACTTTACGCTTCAGGGAATGAGGAAGTGTGTGCCAGTGGTTGGTGGGGCTGCGTATATGTGTGTGTGTATATGTACATGCCTGTGTGAGGGTATGCGTACACTAATTCACATTTATGTACCTGGAAGTATGTTTGGAATCATTTATCTGACTTAAAGGGCGATGCTACTATACTGTTTTGAGCAGTTGGTTGCCCTAGTCTTGGAAGCATTAAAAAAAACACTGGAGAAAAGAGCTTCAAGGTTAGCCAGAGTGACATTTCATGGCTGGCGCTGCCAAAGAAACAAGAAGAAACGCTCTCAAGCCATCATCAGGCTCTCCATCTTGCGAGGCCAGAAATTCAAAAGACTTGTCACTTTTGAAAATCAGGAGAGTGTGATGTGTCATTGAGGAAGGGCTTCTTTCTTCTCTCGTTGATCCCCTTGTGTGTGACCCTCCACTGACTGACAGCTAGGGATGGGAGTTTGTGTTGGTGGAGACAGAATACATCTTTTGTCTGCTTGGTTATACATGGTGTGTTTTGTCTTTGCTAGCCTTGGACAGCACTGACACATTGAGGTTTTCATTAGCCGTAAGCAGGTGTCAGGGAGAGGGACGAGCTTGTGCTCATGAGTCTGTTTCCATGCCTGCCTTGGTGCATACATATCTGCACTGCACCAATTGTATACTGTATGCATATCGGAGGGCGTACATGTGTCTGCCTGCATGTGTGTGAATGTTCACTCTTATATTTCAGTATGTGTGATATTTTGAGGTTTGCTCCAAAGGCGAATAAATCAGTGATGCCTGGGATAAGGCCGTGGCCCCTCCTCAAACTGCACAGACAAGCTGAGAGGCTCATTAATCAAACGGCCAGTCACAGATGTGATAGCTTCCACACAAACCGCCAGCAGACTGTGAAAGTCACATCCAACAGAGTCAATTGTCAGCCAGGCAGGCAGGCCGCACTTTTCCTCTCTCCCCCGCTCTCTCTCTCTCTCGCCACTGTTGTATTTATCTCTCAGTCTCCCCTTACTCTCCTTCTCTCACCTCCAGCATGATGCCACAGTGTGATACATCTGAAATATTTGTCTTGTCCCTCTAAAAATGAGCTGGATGGTCGAGGCAAATCTATCTTCTCAGAGAGTGGTCATGGTCAAACCATTCTAGAGACATGAGACATCAGTCATTACAGCAGACTGTACATTTTGGTACAGTACATTATATTTACCTCAGACCTCAGCTATCCACATTCTCTTGTAACCTAAATAAATCCTAATTCATTCAAACTATGAAAGTTGATGAAGTGGCAACAAATTTCCATTAAGTTTAAAAAATTAATACGATACAATGTGTCCAGCCAGCATAGTGCCTTTTGCTCATATAGTCAGAATATTTTTATGTGTCATTTTGACTGTACCTTGTATTTAGGGGTACAATACGCATTCCTCCTTCATGCAGTCATGCGAAAATGAAACAATCCCTATCTGGTTATTATATCATATAACACATTACAACCATTTTACTGCTTCAATCTGCACTCCCAAGGGGTTTGAATTGGTTACAATTGTTAACAATAGTTACAATAATGTTACTAGTCGCTGACAGAATTGTTGTTGCATGGTGATTATGCCACAGGACAAGTCTCCCAACAGGATTACCTTGTCAACCCCTGTGTATTGTGAACTTCCAACTTCCAGTGACATCTTTAAATTTCCTCCCATAAATATTGTGATTTTGGATACTTTCATAACATAAATAGCAACCTCTGCGATTGTTCCAACTTCCAACCTTGGATGGATATATAGTTGGAGAGACTCGGTAACATCAGAGCTAAATGAAAATGCCACTTAATCTACTGCAAAGCCCTCCAAGGATGGATAGAAATGCTGGATGGAACAGGGACAAGACAAAGCCACCCGTTCCTGATTAAAAATGGCAAGTCCCAAGGCTCCTCAAATACACTGGGGTGTTAGATGGTACAAATATAAAGACAGTGTTCCACACAGCAGGAGGAAGCTATGTTTATGTCTTTATTATGGATAATAGTGGAGGAAATGAATTTCTGTTAAAATGCCAGAATTTTGAGGTTGACACCAGTGCATTTGTGGCCTTACACAGCAAAACTGCATCTTGCAAGCTCACAAACCTTTCGAGCAGATTTTATAAATATAAAGTGAGCCATGATTCAGAACTTAATAGCACTTAATTTAACACTTTTGTTTTCAAACCACCACCACTTTTATGTCAGGGTGAAAATCAAAAGCAGAGACCAATGACAGCCCAGAGAAATCGTGTATTTGTTATATAATATAAGAGTTTGTGTTCAAGTAGAGAAGTGAGAGATCTGTCTATCATCTCTTGTACAGCCTTCTTAAAATAACTTGTGTCTCAATAAAAAGCCAGTTGAGCCATGCCAGATTACCTGAATGAAAATGTGGTCTTGCATTGACAGTAGCACAGTATAGTAGTAATACAATGAAATGCTTTATATATCATTTCAAATGAAATTTATAACAAATTCATCATTACTACAATACCAAGACGCACACAAACATGATATGATAGTAACATCCCAGTACAGTTGCCACTATGCTTTGCTAAGTTATCACACTTGTTAACTGCAAATATTTTGTTACCACACCTGATTTTAGGAGCTTTGTAGCAACTTTTGTTCAGAGATTGTAGAATATCCACTGGGTATTTGTTTTTGTCAGCTCTGTCAGCAAAATAATTCCATATTTTGCCCCTGGAACCAGTTTTGTCAACCAGTTTAGATGGACTGGGACCCAGTTCAAGATATGGAGAACTGTTTGACGCTGTTGCCATGTTTCCTGCTGATTTACTGAGTTGACTTTTTAGCTGACTGCAGCAGTCCATTGTCAAGAGCCAGACTGTGACCGTCTGTTCCAGTCCATCATTGTATTTGTCTTCTTTTCTCTAAATATTCTACTCCATGTGCCATCTTTATTCAGACCCTGAAGTGACAATGAGTTAGGCTTTTACCAGGCAGAAAATGTAGGTCTTTTTGATGAGTGTATTGAAGGAGTTTTCTGTAAAACTCAGTGTTAAATTGAAAAATGTATAATACAATTTTAGTTTATAGTGTTTATACAGCAGTCAAGCAGAACTGCACTCATATCAAACAGTAATTGTAGTAGCACTGATAATGCTAATGATTGTATTAGTTATAGTGGTTTAACACATACATACATGGTTTGCTTATGGGTGTGCTAGGACACCATTTTGGTGATAAGAAATACCATCCCCATGCAGTAAAGTGAAAGTCTAATTTTATAACTGGCAGCAGCCAGATATAAGGTTTATATATTTGACAGTGAGCCTCTTTATACTCATTCAGTGTAAGAAACTCTGGATGATAGCATAAACTAAACCCCTAAAAATTAATGTCTGTGTGAGTGTGCGTGTGTGTGTGTGTGTGTGTGTGTGTGTGTGTGTGTGTGTGTGTGTGTGTGTGTGTGTGTGTGTGTGTATGTGTGTATGTGTGTATGTGTGTGTGCGCATGTGCCTGTGTGACGGTGAGGGTTTGTTTTGGTGGTGGTACATCATGAGGTTGTATCCTGTCGCCAGGCTCATTAGCCCGTCGGCAGCACCCAGGCTGCCCCAGCCAATGGCTGCTCTCTGCTCGGCTCTGCCATTTGCATGTGGTCCAGGAAGAGATAATTAGAGGGATCTCTGCCTGTCACTGTTAATCTGGGACTTAGTGAAGGGCTGTGACGCCGACATGCTGATGGACTGACACACATGTTTACACACATACACACACACACGCACACAGTGCAGCGTCATACTCATGTACACACACTGGCATCAGATGCGCACACATTGACAAAACTCACATCAAATACAGCACCTACACACACTCACGGTATCTCTACGTACTAGCAAACACATTAACACATGAACATGCACATGCATACACACACACACTGACTCATGTTTCTTGCCCAGCTTGGCTGCTGAAATAGAGTATTAGTCTTTATTAACTCTCTTTTTGACCTATGACCAATACAGTTATAATGTGAAAGTTTTTTTTATCTCTAATACTACACTACATGTATATAATACAATATATCAGAGCTGCCTCTACACTGGTATGTGAATGATAGTATGTTTACTCAGTGGCTGTTTACATGCGTTGTACTGTGCTGTTTACACAGGTTTTAGATCCCTGTTCAGATAGACTGTGCTTGTTGCTTCCCAAACAGGCAGAATGCTTGGTAAGCCTTTTGAACAGGCCCAGCTGTCAGCCTTATATACTTTCACACACACGCGCACACACACATCCCAACAAACATGTACATGTGCTCATGTCCTGGCACATTCCCAGCCACACACACATTAAAAACACACACACACACACTTGCACATTGCTGATTGGCAGGCCTCCTGTTTTCCCATAATTCCGACTGATTTATCCAATCAATCTCACCTGGAGAGCCGCTAAAGCGTTGACTAATATTAAGAGTAGAACATGCAACAATTAAAACATCCTTCAGGTAATTACAGAGCTGGTTTAACAGCAAACAACTGAAGCATTTTATACATTCAGCATGTTGCCTATGTGTTGCATTTGTACCTGTTTGATAGTTAAACAGAGGAAATGAGGTACATCTGTGAAAGTTACAGTCTTTAATGTACATGTCACATATTATGTAAAATATCACGTCATTAGCCGAATGTGTCTATGCAAATATTGACTCTATTCACATAATTGAATATCATAGATGGTTTTTCTCTTGTACAAGGAAATCCCAACTCCTGTATAAAAGACTGGATAGATGTTCCTGTCACTGCAAAGCCCATTTTCCACCCAAATGACAGCTAGTCCTTTTTGCGCACTGTGGGACTGTTTAATGGTGCATGTTGAGAGAGAGGGTGAGCACCATTGCTGACCTCATCCGTCCTGATCTGTGACCCTGTGTCGCCACTGATGGCACATAATAGTTGACACTTGACTTTAGGGGTTCTTTAAGTGCCAAGAGTGCTCGAGGCCCTGGATTCATATTCTAATGCGGTCATCTTTGTACTCTGTGCCTCTACCTTTTGTTCATGAGCTCCCTCTACACTTGTTTCCACTTTTTCTTTGCCTTTCTTCATCACTCTCTTTCTATCTTTCTTTCTCTTGTCTCACAGACGAATACACATACGCATTCACACGTACACACTAACACTTAGACCTACTCAGACACACTTTCGCTGAATTGAAATAGCCTGTCCCGCCCTCTTGCCCCTGTGCCATTACAGGTAAGCACAGAGGTGCACTTGTCTGGACACTTGTCTTGACAAATCTATAGACAGCCAGAGCGAACACTCCAGCTGGAGTCAACCTCTCCTCTCCTCTCCTCTCCTCTCCTCTCCTCTCCTCTCCTCTCCTCTCCTCTCCTCTCCTCTCCTCTCCTCTCCTCTCCTCTCCTCTCCTCTCCTCTCTCCCTCAGCTATGGCAGTAGTAATAATATTACTTGTCTTACCCTGCTCTGTCTTGTCATTGCACAAGTTAAATACCAGTTGAATGTTGCTGTTTTACAGAAGTTTGTCCGCCTAATACTGGAACAATAATACATAAGGAGGACAAGGAAGATAATAAATAAACATTGTAGTCTTACATCATGCCACAGTACATTATTTGGGATCATGCAGACTTTCTCCCTTGCATGACATAATGTTCAACCATTTCCCCATATCACCTCTCTATTCTGTGAAGCAAGTCTTTTTAATGCTACAGCAGCTCCAGCCAATTGTATTTTAAAGTGAAAAATCTTAAACTATTGCATTGACAAGTGTGTAAACTCTGATGTAGGTGGAAGCAAAGAAGATCCATGTCATGAACTGATAAGTGGAATGGAAAAGCACATTTCTTAACAAATTACCAGTTATTGTAAATTGAAAGCCTAATTTAAATGTATAACCAACTTCAATTATAGTCTAAGCAAGCAGGATCAGCGTACTGTAAATGTGGCTACCAAGTAGGCTGCCAATCTGTGGCAAATGGCAAGTGTGTGTTTGCACTCTCCCTTTGCCTTGCCTCCCACTATCCGTTTCCCCTACCTTTGCAGCTTTTTACTCTGTTTCTTTCAACTTTTTCTCCTTTTACCTGCTCTGGCTCTCTCCTATCTTCTCAGAGAAACCATCATGGGTCATGTTTTTTTGAGTCTTTGATCATTGAGTAGTCTTTCAGCATGTTGACTACAAGGCCTCTCACCTCCCCAGTGGTTGTTGCAAAGAGGGGGCACACTTATCTGGCTTCTATGATGTTGATGGTTGAAAGCATTTGCTGATGTTGAAAGTGTGTGTATGTGTGTGTTTTGTGTGTCCTGTGTATGTTTTGTGTATGTGTGTGTGTGTGTTTTGTGTGTGTGTCCACTCAGGCATGATGAAAGACTCTGTTATAGCATTGGGTTGTGATCATGTTGCAGCTACATTGTAACTATATTCTAAGTTAGTTGATAAGCAATTAGAGCATTCTCAGGTACAGTACTGTCAGGAAGGATAATGATGATGTCATGACGCAGCCATCGTTAGGGAGGAAAAAACCTCAGCACTTAAAATTCTGACATTGTTTTTAAATAGTTTAAAATGTTGGAATTTAGATGTCCTACCACTCTAAGCATCCATTCATATCTGTTTGTTAAGTTATTGCATTGAAAACCTCCTTCACTGTGCTATTATGGGTTTGTCCTCAGGGCACAAACCTTGGTTCAAATAGAAAAAGCCTTTTTTTTCCCCAGTCTTTACACCTCGTGTGTAAACGATGGTTGGGTGTCTGGGAGCTTTGCCGCTCCATCCAACTGCAGAATTCTCCCTTTTGTAAGATGCAGGGGATGGCCTTGATGTGACAGCTTGCGATGTTAGCCCAAGTTGTTTTTGACAGAAGACAAAGAAAAAGGGAAGGAGGGAAAGAAAAAATTGAAACATAAAGGCAAAGCGCTGGAATTTTTCTTCTGGGGTGAATTGCCTTTGCAGGAATCAATTCTTTCTCTCCTTCATTTTCTTTAAAAAAAACATCTTTGTTTTGTATCTTTTTTCTGTCATGACTGTTAAGAACAGTCTGTTTGATTGAATTTGCCACTGGAGACATTTAGTGATCTTGATGGATTCTTAAGATGCAGGACCTGGCTAGCTGGAAGCATCTTTTTTAGATGTTGTTTTTTTTCTTATGACATTATGGAAACTGCTCTACCCTTTACAGCAGACTGAACCGAGAGTGGTATTATTTGACGTATTGTACTGCTACATGCCAGTCTATAAGAATGCCAATGACAATCATAGGAAAGGACATTTAGATTACTGTCGAGGCTCCCTGTCCTGTCTCTTCCTATCTGGCCTCCTATCACTCCATCTGTTTTATAATCTGTCTTCTCTTCATCTTGAGTTTAACTTGTAATGATGAAGAGCTGGTCAGGGGCGTACAGAGTGTTTGTGTTTGTGTGTGTGTGTGTGTGTGTGTGTGTGTGTGTGTGTGTGTGTGTATGTGTGTGTATTGACAAGTTGGCGTTTTCGTGTGAATTGGTGGGTTTTGTGAGCCTGGTTTGTGTGTATATGCATGTGTGCCCAGTATCCCTACCCTCACTGAGTCAGAGTGTGACCCTTGGACTATACCTTGCAATCAGTCAGCCTGCCTGGCCCTCCTGTCTGAGTGTTCCTTCTCAAAGCCCTTTAAAAGAGCCCTTCTTATCACCATGTGGTAGACCTTCCCTCTGCCCCTCACTGTTCTCAAGGTTAGCATCACTCTGTGGCCTTTCTGTTTCCACTATCCTTCATATAAACCTTACTGGTATCTGTCCATTCTGTACTTATTACACAGTCTCATAAAGCAGTCTGGGTGTTGGAGGTTTTACCCTCCCTCTAGCTCTTCCTCTCAAGGTGAGCTTCTACCAGCGCTCTCCATACAGCCCTCCACAGCTCTCTATACAGTACTTAACATACACCTTATAAAGGAGTGGAAGTTGAAAGGTGTCTTGACCCCCTCCACACATAAATACTTCGACCCCCACCCTCACTTTCTCTCAAGGTGAGTCCCTTGCTTCTCTTGTCTTTTCTATTTCTTTTCTTGTCATCATGTTCACATGTACACCCTCATCCTTAGATGCTTTATAAAAAAAACACTGAGAGAAAAAGTTGGGCCCACTACCATCTCTCTTCTTCCCTTTTTTCTTTTTCTTTCTTGGAAGGCCTACCCACCTCCTCCAAGGGTATCTGTGGGGTCTGTAGTTTTGATGCCCACATGGCTGGTGGAGAGGTCAAAATGCCTGCAGTAATCTCAAAGCCTGCCAACAGTATAGGCGTTTCAAGGAGGTTCTCCTACATGTACACTATGTTCATATCTATCTTAGTACATGTGGTAAAGTCTTAGAATACTAAGGCTATACCACTTAGAATACTTAAAAATCAAGGCAATTGCAAAATGGATAAAAAATATTTGCTCTTACTTTATGAATTTATGATGCAGGGTATCTGGTAGTCTGTCTTCTTCTTCTAGTCTGTGGATGTTTTTGATTAATTGGTATCTACAGCAAAACCAGTCACAATGTTTTAAAAAAAGCACAGCATTATTTTTCAGGCACTGTTATCCTAGTCAATTGCAAATGAAATGATGAGTGAGGCATATTTTGGTAGTGTGCTGCAGCAGTGAAATTTGAGTTCACAAAGGGATAGTTTGTAGCAAAAGTTTTACAAGGTGGTCTGCTCTTTCACGTCTCATGTATTCTTCTCATGTTAGTGGTATATTCATTGTAATTATTGTAGGTTTGATAAGAAAAGCATCATCACAAGTGTGTTCTTACCTGTAATTTTATTGGGTAAGGCCAGGTATTGTCTATTAAAAGTGAGGAAGGCATAACCACAACTACAGTAGATGTCACAGGGTTGTACTGTAATTAATTATTGTCCATCACTGTGATTGTGTGATTGGGTTTGAGAAATTTTGTATTTTAATATTTGAATATTATTTGTGTAAATGTTGATTTTAAAATGTTCAAAATTTGCTTAGTTGTGCAAAATTCATCATTAACTCACTACACAGGAAGTTGACAAAGCGTAACATGTAAGTTACAAGTGCACAAGTGTGTCATTTAACACACAGTAACATAAAGCATTAGATACTGTGGGCTCATCACTTCCTATTTAGGAGGTTGCGTCCATGCTGTGGGAGGCCAGTGTGGGCTGATATCTGTCTCTCTGTATCAGTATCACTGAGAGCAGATATGGCTGATATCTCTGTCATCTCAGCATCTCAGACCTGACAGCTCCGATCATAATCAGTCCCCCTCCGGCTTTCCCTCCTGCTATCTTTTTTTCTCTGTATCACAACCTTACTCGTACATTATATCAGGTGTATTTGTATTTTTCTGTCTGTTGTTTAGTGTTGCATCTCCATGTTCATATCTCAACAACACCTCTCTTTCTTATTCTCTTCCATGCAGTAATGGTGCACTTTGGGAATATACACTGTATGCAAAGGGAGTTACTGTTGGAAGTGATTCTGCTGTTATTTCTGTACAGGGTTGTGTGTGTGTTTGTTTGTGTGTGTGTGTGTGTGTGTATGTGTGTGTGTGTGCGTGCATGTGTGCGTTGGTAGGTGGGTGTGTGTCAGAGAGCATTTACAAAGGGATCAGCCCTGGGGGTGTCGGTGAATCGCTGCAGTGGAGGGAGAGCAAAGAGGGTGGAGGCGAGCCAGTTCACAGCAGATGTAGCAAACAGCCAACTAGCTTGAAAACCTCGCCTCACTTGGCTGTACACTGCACAGTTCACTACTTATTTATTTATTTGGGTTGGGGGGCAAATGTGTATGTTCAGTGGCGTTGGATATCAGTGACAGGAAGGATCAAAGAGCGACACCACAAATGAAGCTGTCAAAGTGGCCCGACAGCTGGGTCCCGAGGCGAACATCCCTCACTCGCACATTTTATTATGATCGCAGTGAAACCTCACAGCAAGAAGGAAAGAGAGAAGGAAAAAAAAAAGAAAATCATAATTTCCCCAACCAGTGAGAAAGAAAAAGAGACAAAACGAGCGCCGCTGTATTATTGCTGTCCATGATGGAATGAATTATGAATGTGTGGAGGGGATTAGGAAACAATGGTTGAAGTCACTAGGATCCTCGCCTAGTTTCCTCACCCTCAGCCCGGCAACTAATTAGCACTTTCAACACCAGTGTATGAGCTCATTAATGTGATTTCTGCTTATGTAATGTGCATGCACACGCGCACACTTACATACAAACATATGCGCACACAGAGATTGCACTATTATTACATAAAGCAAATGAACGTGTGGGTGAAAATGTATTGTTTATTGTTGAGCTAATACAGTTAGACTGAATGAATGAATCAAATGTTTTTCTAATGTTGAGATTGCAGTAATGCTGTAGGTTTAGTCGACAGTGCTGTTCAGTGTTTCAGGCATTTACACCAGGCTTTCCCCTTATGTGTTGCAATTATCTGAGCAATTTGATAATGTGTGATGAATATCATCACTCATGGTATCATAGTGTTGATTGGTCCACTGCAAAGACACTTACACTGCTGGATTATTTCTGTACTACCTCAGTGGGAAAAGAAAACAAGTACTGGTGGTACAAATGTTTAATGTTTTAAAAGGCAGGAATATAATTTTTTCACATTTTTTTAATTGCCCAGTCTATTTGTATAGTAGATACAATTCACATCAGCTAATTAGTATCCACACTCTGAGATATGGGGAGAGGCAGAGAAAAAAAGAGGGGGAGAAGCAGGGAGAGGGTAAGGGTGGATAATTAGACAGAATTAAGCCATCTCTTTTAATCTAGCCCCTGAAAGAAAGAGGGAGAGAAAGAAAGAAAAATGGGGTGAGGGGTGGGGGTTCTGGGGGTGAGGCCTACACATTCACCCCTCTGCTCTCTCTCGCTCCCTCACTCCCTGTCTGGCAGAGGGTGTGAATGTGTGGGAAAAGAGGGGCCTGGTGCCTTAGCCTTAGCAGAATAGATCAGCTTGTGTTT
This sequence comes from Euthynnus affinis, assembly GCA_029490765.1. Taxonomy (NCBI): domain Eukaryota; kingdom Metazoa; phylum Chordata; class Actinopteri; order Scombriformes; family Scombridae; genus Euthynnus; species Euthynnus affinis. The sequence continues at coordinate 23,240,366 of CM055842.1, read as the reverse complement.
CTGAGGCTCTAGAAGTGTCCCATTGTCATGATGTCACTGCAACTCAAGAAGGCTGACCTCTGACCCCTATGGATTCATGGCAGCCCAATGCAGCACCCCCACACCCCACCATCGCCAAAAGGGCCAGATTGCCGCTGGGCGCCCACTAGGGGGTACCCAAGCCTTTTGCTATGGAACTCGAGGTGCTTGCGGCTTTACAGCGCGCAACTCATAGTATATTTGCCAATGAATTCGTCCGTCTATGTCCCCCTGATTAGGGGTCCTTTCCCTCGCTCTACCCTGCTCTTTTTTTCCCCTTGTTTTCCCTCAGTCGCTCTGCCATCCCAGGCAACCACGGTTCTTTTTCTCTCCTCTCTCTCTCGCTCCCTCTCCCTCCTACTCACATGGTATCTCGGTACCCATGAATATAGCGAGCACCGCCAGATGTCGCAAATACATCATCTGAGGGATGCGGCGGTGATGGAAAAAAGTCAAGGCACGTACGAGTGGGGGATGTGAGCCGACTTGAGCTCTCTGAGCGTTTTTGTGTGTGTGTCACTGTATGCCAGCATTCATCTGTGCACGTGTGTGTGTGTGTGTGTGTGTCTCTGTTTTCCAGCGTGTGTGTCTGCATGCATGTGTGTGAGTGTGTCCCTTTTGTGTGCGGACGCATGTGTGGAGGTCACAGCAGGTCAGCATATTGTCCCTCAGATGTTTGATATTTTATGTATAAGAGGGTGGCTAGAGCGAGAGGATAAGCACGTTCCTGACAGAGGCATCTCTCCGCCACAATCCGCCACCTCAGCAATGTAGAGCCCAGAGTCAGATCAACAATGGAGGGGAGCTGCCTTATACCCAGAGAGGGCTGATAGGAGGACGAGAGAGAGTGAGAGAGGGAGGGAAAAAACCTAGAAGACCAGGACTGCTGCTTCTGCTTCTGCTGCTAGGGCAGACAGGCAGTGCAACCTGACAGCACTGTTGCAATGAAAACGACTATGATTATGCACAATATCATGTTTACATATGAAATGCGGTGTACTGCAGGCAGCAAGGCACATCATAAACATGCAACAATGATACATAAAAGCCCCCTTACTTATTCATGTGCATGGAGAAAACGAAATCAGTCGACATGTGGCCGTGCCAAACACACACAAGCTTCTTTTGCTATTGCAGGTGTGTGTGTGTTTGGGGGCCAGTCCGGGCAAAGGAGGGGCAATGGCGTCTTCAGATCAGCCCGTGTCGGGGAGGAGATTCCCTAGAGTGGAGCGATCCCAAACAGCACTCCTCTTTTTCTCCTTCAGGGGGAAAAGTTTACTGCCAGCTTGCTTTTGTAGTCGGCCTCAAAAGATTTGCGGCAGTCAGCATTAAAAGGCACAGATCTAAGGAGACGCCTCCAACTGAAATACCTACAGAAGAAGGAGGAGAAGAATGAGAGGGAATAAAACTGATACAAACATTAAAGACAGATGTTAAACGCTTCTCTTTATATTTGCTTTGTACCCCAACAACAACAATAATAACAACAAAAATCCCAACCATCATCTCATGGTGCTTTTTTTTCGCTGCTAAAGCTTTGATTCCTTCCTTTGCTCTTTTTCTCACTCTCCTATTTGGGTTCAGTTGTTGAAAGGTTGATTTCTTTATTCCCGTCTTCACACAAACACACATACGAAGGCTGGTTACCAGGGTGATGATGTGGCGGATGACATCATGCTCTGACTGTGTTGTATAGTGGGTCGCGCTCTGGCAGGGTTCATGGGATCGTGGCGTGGGCTGGCGCACACTCCTCGCTGTGTTCCCTCCATCTTTGCCTGTTTCTCTTCCTCTCCTCTTCTCCTCCTCTCCGCCTCTCTGGGCTCTCAGCATTGGCTTGTCCAGTGCGCCTTGTGTTCTCTGGGAAAAAGATTAATTATTCAACACACAGCCTCAATTAAATTTGAATTCGGCAGTTCAAGTAACCTTTTAGCATGGCACATTTATTATTAAGGCAGATGCTTTGGCCCTGTTTAGATTTAGAGCTTATCGGATTCTTTCAGCCCCTTATCACATAGGCAGTTTACTTGTGATAGCTGTGAGGCTTGGCTTTGGCTTGGCTGGAATGCAGTGGGATATATAACAGCTTCTGGTAAACGTTCCCCACGACACATTTCTTCTACTGAGGATTTTGCAATATGGTGTGTACTGAGCAAAAAAAATCACGTGACTCATACAGGGAAAGAGTTAGGCATGTGGTGGGCTGTTTCCAGTTTGGACTTTCGCTATTTGAAGTGGCCATCGAACATGAGAAAGAATTTCATTCTGACCTGCATTTTCTAGTCTAATGAACGCTTGGAAACTTGGGAGCCTTCATCACTTGCAAATGTTCTTCCTTTTCTGTCATGTTCTTTTAGCATTTCCCAATTCCTCTGCTGAATAGAATGGAAGGGGCAGTTACAAAATAGGGACTAATATTAGCAGGATCATCCAGGAATAGACATAGAGAGAAAACTAAATCAGATTTTATTTGAGACCAGACACACACACGCACACTGCTGATACATATTTAACAAATTGCGCTCCATGACTGCAAATGTTTTATGCCTTCACATGGTCACAAAAACACTAAGATTGATACATGAAAACACAAATTCTTACATTTACACTTGCACACGACAGCACAGCGGAACACAACACAACAAGGAACGACAAGAAACAGCCTTGACGGTCCCTCTCAGTGATCCCCCTCCCCCAGTTCCTGTCTCCCCATTTCTCTCTTCCTCCATCGGAGGAGGTGGTGCCTTTGTCAGGCAGGAGCACAGAGACCTCACAAAGCGAGGAAAGATGTCACAACAAACAAAAACAGCATAGTAACCCCCCGAAATCTAATCAGGAGCCATTGATTCATGCTCTGAATAGAGACTGAGTACCTTGAGAGTGGCTCATCCAATAAGGCCATAGACAGCATGACAGGGGCCTTCACAATCCAGCCGTATAGTTCCCTATCATTCTGTTCTCACCTTTAGACTCAACTCTATCAGCTCAAAGATGATACAATCATCACTCCACTCCAACATTTAGGTCCTTTTTATTTCACTAATTAATGTGTGTGCCTCAATCAATGAATTTTTCTCCTTGATTTGATGTGTGGAGTAGTTTTTCTGGAGGGTACACTAATGGGTTTGCTTTGTGGATGCTGAGAGATATGAGTCCTTTAGTGACTTAAAGTACTTCCTTGAATGAAGCGCTACACATGTACACAAGTTGTGTACAAGGTGTGCTTGACCCAATCAGCAGTGGTCATCCCTGCAAACTGCACCGCCAAAGTTCCAAAGACTTTTTGGGGGTAAAACAATCTCCCTGGAAATGAATTTAGACCCTGGTCCCTCTGGTGGAAACGCAGGTTAGGAAACTGAGTTCCTCAAAAGGTTCTTTGTGCCTGAAGAAAGTTGTGTAATCTGTATAAACATGGAGAGCACATACTGGTGTAAGAATGTTTTTTTTCTTTTCTCTATTATCATTATCATTATTACCTCTTGCTTTCTTTGCTCCCCACCCAAAAAACAAACAAACAAACAAACAAAAAACAATCACATTAACAATGTAACTCTATTAACTCTTATAGGAATCTGTGACATTTGAAATGAAATTATTTAATCTATAATATGTGCATGCCCTTCTCAGTTTTTTTTAATCTAATGCTCAATATAATGCAACAACTTTGCTCTTATTATTTGTAATGATACTTTGGCATTATAGGGTAGAGGTATTGATTTTGGAACCCAACGCATTTATTGTGGAGGTAAATGTTATTATTTTAATATTGGACTCATGCTAATTTAATAGAGCGTAACATACACGTCAGGGTGTGAGCCGCAGGGGTCTCTCTGTCTCTATCTCCTCCTCTCTCTCTCTTTCTGCCACTGAGCTTTATACAATATACAATAATCTCAGGTAATATCAGAGACCAGTCATGACTGCTCCCCAGTTTTGATTTGGCAGGCCCTGCTTCAGTGAACCAAGCTGAACAAATGTCTTGCTTATTAGTCTTCATAGTTTGCTATTAACTATCCCATTTGTATTAATAATGGGCTGTGGATGTTTGTCTTTTTGTTGTTGTTGTTGTTGTTGTTGTTGTTGTTGTTGTTGAGAAATTTCTTCAGTCTGCGGTGAAACAGATTACCACACTTTGTGGACCAATGGAAAAAACCTCAGAGAAGAAGGAAGAATGGAGAAGAATGGAAGAAACTCAAAGAAGACTCTCTTCCACCTTTCTCTTGGTTTTGTTCCTCGTATAGCACAGTCCTTCCTTCTATCACTTGTTCACTCCACCCCCGTCCCCTACTTCCTCTACTCATCATCTCGGTGCAGCTTATTAATATTTCATTGATTATTGAAATATTCAAGGGAGTGCACCATCAGTGGGGCTATCTCTGCAGTTCAGGAAAGCACAGTGGTCAAGTGGGCTATAGGCTCCTGGAGAGGTCAAAAGGTCACAATCTCTAGGATTATGCAATGAACACTTTCCAAACATTGATTGTATACAGAGAATGTACCATAGACATTTTCTTCCAACTAGTTTACACTGCTGTACTGCAGGTACAACCTAAATAGAAAAATATTGTCAATTGCATCACCTTAAAAACACAAGGTAAAGCTGTAAATCCTATACACCTTAACACAGATTCACCAAACTTCCTATTCCTGGTCTGGTTTTCTTGCTGTGCTCACACTCATCAGCACTGTCACCACCAACTCAGCCTTGGCCTTGTATGAAGACATTATGTTGCATTACAGTTTTATAACCAGCAATTTTTTTAGTTTGACTGAAACTTAAATTTGCCTCTGTATGCATCCCACTCCACCCGGTACAGCCCATCTCACTCTTTTTCCCTACACTGTTCAGCTGAATGAGTGTGTGTGGGGCGGGTGGGAGGGTGACAACTTCCCCCACTTTTCTTAATAGACTAGAAGATCCCTGGCCTCTCAGTTGTTACCATAGCAACTGACCCATTTGCCTGCTGCATATGAAAGTGAGGGTGAAGGAGCTTGAGAGAAACTGTGAGACAGGGTCAGACAGATGGACAGGTATAGTTGTAAGAATATAGGGAAGTTCTTCTACTCCGCTCTCGACTCTTCAGCCGCATCTCTGTCTCTGTCTTTCTCTCTGTGTGTCTCTCTTTCAGCCATCTGATCAGCTGTATTAACACAGGGACCCTTGCTGAGCAGGGTTAAAAAGGGCATCCATTCACTCAGCACAGACACCCTTCACTGCTTGCTCTGTGCGCTTGTCTGTGTGTGTGTGTGTGAATGTTAGTCCTTGTGCATTGTTGAGTGGGTGTGTAAAAACTTATTAGAGTGGGATGTAGGTGTGTATGCACATCAATATATGTGTGTGTGCTTACCCATGCTTGGACAAAGAGGTGGGGCCTTTTTTTTAACACCCTGTCAAAGGCGTTACCAGCAGAAAGGAGAATTTTGGGGTGGCCTCCCCCCAACTCACAGATATGAAGCTGTCATGGGAAGAATAGCTGCATTCATTGAATGACACTTATTTTCTCCCACTTTACACAAGTGCAGTGAACAAAACAGGCAGGGGAGCAGCTGAGGAAGACATTTTCTTCGCCTGCGTCGGCAATGACAGACATGCAGCAATTACTATAAGTCTAAACAGACACCAAGAAAAACTGCCATTCCTGCTTAGCTTTGTTACTTCATTTTTGCAAGCTGCCTCCGGCTTTTTTTATGTTTAACTGTGGATGTGATGTGATGTGGTGTGTGTGTGTGTGTGTGTGTGGTTCAGGTATTCCTCATGTTGTGGGGACGTAAAGCTGTTTACACAGTCATGTGGAGACTCGTCTCCATTATGGGGACAGAAAGCAAGTCATTAATTTTAGGATGACGACTTGGTTCAAAGTTAAGGTTAGTTTAGCGTTACGTTAACGGTAGGGTAAGGGTTAGAGTTAGACGTGTGTGTGTGTGTGTGTGTGTGTGTGTGTGTGTGTGTGTGTGTGTGTGTGTGTGTCTGTGTGTCTGTGTGTCTGTGTGTTTGTGTGCATCTCTATACTTGTGCCCTGTCCTGATATCTGTTTAGTGCTTTATACAGGCATTTATGTGTCATAGTGGTTCACAGGTTAAAGCAATACTCCACTTGTGCTTTATATGGATGATATTGGTTAGTTTTTAAGTCTAAGTGAGGTGTAAGAAATATTTGATCCTCTGTAAATTCATTTGGACAAAAAAACAATAGACACCAACAAATTCCATCTCTGTTTTCCATCTTTTATTTTGTCATTCTAAAGTTTGTGTGATTGAAATCTGTGTGATTAAATCACAAAAGTCTTTTTGCCAATACTTTATATAGAATCTGCCATATCACTATGTTGCTTTTCAGAACCTTTTTATTTAATTATAACTAAAAGAAATAGAACATACTGTCTGTTTTGCTACAGTGTATGCTGTATTAGCTTTGATAGTGATGTCCTAAATACACACGTTTTTATTGCCCTACAACCCTGCAAGAGACTTGCAAGTGTGTGTGTGTGTGTGTGTGTGTGTGTGTGTGTGTGTGTGTGTGTGTGTGTGTGTGTGTGTGTGTGTGTGTTCATACAGTATATCTATTTGTGTGTTGTCACTTTGCCCACTCAGGGTTACCTAATAACTTGGCAGCAATGTGTCTCTCCACCTATGCCATGTGCCTTGGTCTAATCTGACTGTGGCTAAATTAAAAGTCCGTTTGGTGCGGAAGTGGATGACAGTGTTTCCCAGTAGCTCACCTTCCCTCCCTCCTGCCTCCCCCTGCCTCTCTCTCCCTGCCTCTTGCCCTGGTGGCCCACGGCCCATTTTCCCACCAAGACCAGGTGTCCCACCACACTAGAGTGTGTCTTAATCAGTTCCACAGAAACACACACACCACACAATTCAGTATACACAAATAAACACACACAGCTAGCTCTCAACACAAACCCACAACCATGCATTCATCCAAGCAAAGTCACATTAAGCACACACACGCACACACACACACACACACACTGTAAGGGGCGCCCCACTGTCACCCTGCCTTATGTCTACTAGTGACACTTGGATGACACCAGCAGCAGGATTATAAGAGCATATTTATTAGCCTTAGCACCGGCCGTGTGCAAGGCAGGGGCAAGAGTGCACACACAGGTACAATGACACATACACTGCTCACACACATGACAAAACCAGGAGACCAAGTGAGGGAGGTCAGGAACAGAAACTAAATGACAATTAACTCCCATCAATTATGCAATGGGTAGAGGCAGTGGCAAGTTTTCCAGTCCAGTGAAGCTTGGATTTGAAATCAAATTATATCAGCTATGTTATCAGGTTACAATCACAACACTTAAAAGAATGCAGTTGGACATCATGTCCTTGATGGACAGGAAAAAAAGAAGTGACCAGCACTTTAAGTTGCAATATTTTCTTGTGAGTAATTTTATTTTTTCCTTATCTGCACTGCATTATAACAGGAGACAGGTTTGCCCTGCCTAAACCTTGGCATTGGAACGCATTAAGAATTTTTTTTTTTTTTTCATATTGAAATTTAGAGACAAGTAGCAGATAAGGATGAAAGTGCTATGGTATTTAAAGGGGAGAATTGTTAAAGAGAGGCAAAACAAAGGCATGACTCGCTGTTGCCATTTCCTTCCTCCCCTCATTATTATCCTGTTTTGATGCTTAAGGGAGACAAATGAACTTCAGGTGCCTTGAAATCTCTTAATGAACTCTCTCTTACCCCTCAGCCTGTCCTGCCCACACTAAGCTGGCACAGCAGCAGTTGCTCTATTTCTCTTTGGTGTATGATTGGCTACACAGATCCAAACGCACTCAACCACTTAAGTGGAGACCATACATTGAGTGGGTCTCTTACAGAAGGTGCAGGAATACACACACACCTTCACATGTATACACCCATGTGGAGCTCAATGTCATTCAAACTCTCTCTCTCTCTCTCTCTCTCTCTCTCTCTCTCTCACACACACACACACACATACTCATCTCAAGGCCACCACCACCACTCATCAACCTCAACCACCACCTTAAATATAGTATGTGCACTTGACAAATACATGCACACACAAGCACTGCGTGTATCTGGTACAATAAACATGCAGTACAATGTGTCATTTTATGTATAGATGAAAAGCTGTGCTATTGCTTTCAATGTGTTTACATCTTAAAAGGCAGGCACCATGTGAGCTTGTGTGTTTTCCTACATCAAATAATGACTCTCTGATTATCTCAGTCAATAGAAAGACAAGCCCCAAACAAATAGTATGGAGCATCTCCTCCATAAACAAACCAAATAGATTTTTTTGTTTAGTCCAATCCTTTCAGCTACCAAGGCCCATTTTTATCTGTCTCTCTCCATGCCTGGCTGTGTCTGTTTTTATATGTATACTGCCTCAAAACTAAGCCAAATTTGTGCAAATGGACCGGAATTTGCTTCCTCCCATCCTCTTCTCCAAACTTTGTCTTTATCTTGTTCTGCCAAAGATACAGCCACACGACATGTCTAATGCTATGGAGCTGGTCAGCATTCAGCTACACAAGAGAAGACCAGTCACTCTTACACACTGATTGATGCAAAAATATTCTAATGTGTAATAAGAAACAGTCAAGTTTTACCAAATCATAGAGAGGAAAGACAATAGGGCGAATTTTCTTAAAAATAAAATGAGAAAGAGAATGAGAGGGTAAGAAGAACTAGAAAAGACACATTGCTAAGAAAAATGCCAACAAAAGAGAAGGAGAATGAGAGAGCTGTCTAGAACAAGGGGGACAAACAGGCAAATGAAGAGTGACACGGATTGGAAAAGAACATATGTTGGGCTTAGGCAACATGGACAGCTTTCCAGCTTCCTTGAGCTTTCTTCACAGCCATGGATGTATACAGAGTTGGCTGGCTGGCTAGCTGTTGGCTGCTCAGTGGTCCTGAACCAGCCTATTTGAAAAGCCTGATGTGTTTTATTTGGACCTGCTTCACACTGTCATCTGTGCTCGGAGATGAACTGTAATTGAGAGTCAACTTTAATCTGCATGGAGGCAAGGGAGGAGAGGAGAAAGAGAGGAAAAAAAGGGGGTCCCTGAATTCATGGGGAGTCGGCATAAATCTGTTGAGTGGTGTTTTTACAAGATTATGAGTATTGTGAACCAAAGCAGTCAATTTTTGACTTCTCTCCTCTCCTCTGTTATATCATCCCCACAGCTAAAACACATTTGACCTCACTGGGAAATGCTGAACTCTCTTCTCTCTGTCTATTATTCCTTCTCTTTTCCTCTCTTTTCATAAATGCATGTGTGTCCTTTGATTTAAGCAGCACAAACACTTTTTAACAGTAACAAATCGAAAGTTTGGCAGGGTGGAGTGTATGTGTGTGTGTGTGTCTGCGCGTCCGTGCTCATGTGTCTTTGAGTGTTTTCCACAAATGCCCAATTCACGGCAAACCTTGGGAAGCTGTAATAGCTGAAAGGAACACTGTGGTTTGGAGGCCAGACCCTAGCCTCTAATGGTACCATCTGAGACAGTTCAATCAAAGAAGAGTTGTGTGGATATTGTGTGATGTGTAAATGTATACCTGTGTGTATATTTTAATGTCTGGACTGCAGTGGAATTGGTAATGTGTATGTGTGCATATCTGTGTCCCATGCACATGTTTATGTGTGTTTGAGCGAAGGCATGGCAGGTTGGTATCTCTCTGTGTCTGTAGCTCATACTAACAGACTGCTAGTGAGGGTATGGGGATACAGTATGGCTCTGGGGTTAGGTTGGGATCTGTACAGTATGTGCTGGGGGCAGGGAGCGGCTCAGCAAGGCAAGGCCCTTCTGTCTCCCTGTCATCGCGTAGTGCCATCGAGGTTTGAAAGCGCCAGTGTGTGTATGTGTGTGAGCGATGCAGTGATGCGGGTGGGCGCACAGCCGAACGGGCACTTGACTGGCGCTGTGGCACTTAGCTAGTGCGTAGCTGCTGGCTTGGCGGCACTCCAGGTTAACTCGGCGTGCTGTGAGGTTTTTTGTATCCATGTGCGTTGGGTGATGTGGCACCAGATGCCACTCCATGTGCCCAAATCCTGTTGACATTTGGAGCGTGGGCAAGCGGGCACACGAAAGAAGCAGAAAAGAGGAGGGAAATTTAATTAGGATGAAACAGCAGCCTCAGCCATTGTTACAGAGTGCCGTTTTGTACCGTTCACATGCGCAAACACGTAGACTCAAGCAAAGTCACCAAGACACACAAACACAAAAACAGTCATGTTAACACATTTTCTGTTGCCAATTGGACTGTGGCCTTATACGTTGTTTTTTTTACACAGTCTGTCGGAAACTGGTAGATAAAGAGAGCAGAGGGAGCAAGTTTTAGGAGATGAGAGGAAGAAGGGCAAGGAGGAGGGAGAGTGGTATAGAGGGAAGTTGATTGAGAAATGGACTTGTGTGTGCATGGGTGAGGGGGGTAATTTGATTAAGCAGGCTGGCAGAAGGAGGAAGCGGGAATGGTAGGGTGACAGGTTGATGCCAACTCCTTCTGGCATGGCCTTCACCCTTATTCCTGACTGAGATGAGATGGTATTGGAGGGAGTGCTTACAAAATTTGGCTTGAGATTGCAGTAAATGAAGATGAAGAAATGGTCAGACTCAGAGATGAGGGGATACAGAAGAAGGGCAGTAAAGGTTGCAAGGGAGCAGAGGAAGAAGGGTTGATGGGGAGAATGACATGGAAATTCAACAAAAAAGAGGCGAGACAGAAAGATGGTGAGTAGGTGGTGATGTGAGTAGATGGGTGGCAGGAGGTGAAAGAGTAGGAGGTGTGGTGCATAGGGCAAACTGATGGCACCATGTTAGAAAACCCCTCTCACAGTTTTAATTCAACTTTCACACAGTAAACTGGCCAAATCTATTTTTTCTACAATTAAAAAGAACACTTTTTAATTTTAATCACTATATTGTGGTGTGATGTAAGCACTAGAATAGCAATTCTGGAAGTTCTGTTTAATAAGTGTAGTACCAATAGGCTACTTACAAAACATTCCTGATTTGGTGAATTGATATATGATCATGGATTATCTTGAGTTTCTTCTTTTTTTCCTTTACATTTGCAGATTCCTTCATTCACATTTATGTGCTATTACACATTTCTCAAACTATTATTCTCCTCCCACACCTCATACATACAGTATCTGTACTTCTTGTCCAAGAAACTCTCCAAATGATGAGCAACAGTGGATTATGGTTGAATGCCCACTGATGAACCTGTTGATTTACAGTGTCAGCATCGTGATGAGCAAATTTACATACAAGAGACATATTTTATTCACAGAAACATGACATTCAAATTCTAAAATTTTAATAGTTCTACTTTCATTTTACATTCTGACATTCATTATGATGTGATCACCCTGTTTTGGTAGCTCTTCAGATGTCTAACATGTTGTACTGATTTGTCCTGGTTTATATTGAGAATATTTCACTCATATGTCTCAATAGAATAAAACATAACCATTGCAAAGGAGCAAGAGGCTATGGGAGGAAGTTTGGGAAGTCCCCACCATGGTTTTTCACTGGGTAATACACACACTCAGCCTCATTTAGATGCAGAAGGTTGGGGCTAACGTCTAGCATCAGGTCTCACAATAATTATTTTAAATTGCTACGTGGAACACAGGTCCTGGTGGGATATATTACCTCTACTCTAACCAGAGATGAATTTCACCCTGCACATACATACACTATAACCTTCTGGCTTTTTATATATTTATACACAATATATTTGTCCGCGTGTGTGTTTGTGCATGAAGTCACAAACACACGTGCATGCTTGCATTTGTGCCTGTACTCTAGTGTGTGTGTGTGTGTTAGTGTGTGTGTCTTAAAGTACACAGAGTGAGTGGGTGTTCTTTATCTCTGTGTCAGTGTAATGTATATACTTCAAGAGAGTCTTGCATTAATTTTTTACATGTTGAGACAAGGTCATATGACTGCATCTGTATGCTTATGTATGTATATATGTACAACTGTGGGGATGCTGCATTGAGTGGATGGGCTGTGACTGCCCATCTATATAAGTGGTTATTTTGATCAGGCATCTTGATTCCCTGCAGACCTGAGCACCTACACAACTGTGTACATGCAAATACACACACACACACCCACACACACACACACACACACACACACACAAGCCTGACATGATGTAAACTCAGTTTGTTTTGTTGTATACAGCATTGCCTCAATGCTCCTGTCTCCTTAGACCACATCCTATTTGATTGGGTCAATTGGAGTAAGTATGTATGTGCGTACTTTTGTGCAGATGTAATTCCTGGCACCTCCACTCTGAATTTTTTTTTTGTTACCTATTTTTCTACTGCTTCAATCAATAACAGGTAGCTCTGCTTTGATGTCACACTAATCAGATAAGAGGGTTGAAGTACATTGATTGACACCAAAAATACAATTTCTGACCACTGATTATAGCTAGAGAATTCCAGGTAACTAATTGTTCTTTCTAATGTGTACAACACTTAGTTTATAAAATATCTCATAACTAAACAGGAGAAAAATTGAATAAGTGCTGACATAATGAAATCATCTACCTCCTAATCACTACTGATGTTTGAACATTTCAGCAGGAACAAAACAATAATCCGAATAGGGTGCATTTTGTTTGTTTGATCTGCAAGTATGTGTGTACTCAGTACTTGTTATATTCAGCCACAAGTGGACATACTAGAAAATGCCATATCTATTATTTAACTACAACTGAGGATTCAAGTATGCAAGTGACACTAGCACTCCTGACAATAAAGGTGGCATACTGTCAATGCAGGGCAGAGAAGAAGTAATTGTGTGTTAACACTCATAGTCCTCATGAGGCAAGATGTACAGCTTCATAAAATCAACAGAAAGAGAGAGAGAGTAGAATTACAGAGTTAGAGAGCAAGATGCATTCCTTCCATATCCTTGCATTTCTTCATCCTTCCATCCCACTCTTTCTCTCCCTTCTTTAACCTGCACCTGAACCTGTCAGCTCTGTATTGCATAGAATTTTCCGGCAGCTCTTCGACATCTCACTCTCGCCCTGCCTGTCAAAGACCGCTGAGGGCAGAGAGAGAGAGAGGATGTACTGATGAATCCTCTCACAGAGCAGAGAGTTCACCTCTCAGGTAATCCTATAAAAAGCCAAGGTGAGATGCTCCTCTGCCTCCCGCTCATTATAGCATCTTTACCCTGCACCGCAGCCACTGCTCTCTTCCTAGAGGTATATTGGGATGGTGGTGCAGGGGGGGTTGAGGGAGTAGGGGGGAGTTGGGCAGGTGGGGGCAAAGAGAGAGAGGAGAGGGAGACCTTCTCACTATGCACACAGTGCTCGCACGTTGCACCGCATGCACCACATCTGTTAGATTTTTTTGTACCTCTCCTTCTTCTTCTCTCTCTCTCTCCTCTTTCTCTTTCTCGCTCTATGTCCCTCCCTCCCCTCCACTCCCCTCTCAGTTCCTTTTTTAATCTTTTATTCATAGCTTAGCAGGTGATGAAAAATTTATGCCCTGAGTCTGGCATTGAAATAAATGCAAAACGAAAACAGAAGCAGTTTATACTGACAGTCTGAATATCTCTATCTAGAACAAGGCTGCTCGCTGCAAATCAGGAAGCCTGGTGCTCTCCTGTTAACTCCGCTGTGTAAATGATGCTTTGTGGCTTCCTGCGAAGCCAGAAGATTAGTGTGTTTTGTTTTTCCCTCTACTCTCCTCCTGTCATCTTACCAGAGGGGAGGGAAGTGGGCACTTTTTTTTGGGCACTATATCCCAATTCTTTTCAGTAGCCCCCCACCCCATATCCTCTCACCCACCCAGTCACCCCACCACCACCCTCACCCCACCACCACCACCACTGACTTGTTTTCGGGTAGCCGATCAAAGTGGGCAAAGTGTTAGATTTGTTGTTCTACATGGTGATTGTGCGTATTCTCAGGTGTATTCTCAAGTGTTTGTGTGTGTGTGTGTGTGTGTGTAAAACTCACTTTAGTAGGAGCTCTAAAGTCCCTAGTGTGGCTTAAAAACATATCCACCCACACATACAGACACACACATACCAGTTGGCCCTTACGGCTTGTAAGAGGGACTATCCCTCTCTTTGGAAGTGTTACACAGAGGCTAACTCTCCCCGCCAGCGCTGGCATATTGCTGCTGTTGGTTTTGGAAGTGGTATCCCCTCCATCTCCTCCCCCTGCTCCCCCATCTCCACCCTTCATTTTAAATCTCTGTGTTTTATGAAACCCGACCAAGTGATCTGTAAAAAACTATCTACGCAATAAAAAAAACAGCTGTGTTAGTGAATATGCATCCGGCAAAAAGTTGTCCAATCTTTCCAGCGGGATTGTTATTAAATGTGTAGCGACCTCGTGCTTTGTAACTGCGGTTTTGTGTGTGTCTATTTGAGTGTGTGTGAGAGAGAGAGCGAATAAGAGCATGCACATAAACATGACTGTATGTGTTTGTATGCACACTTGCATGTGTGTGTGTGTGTGTGTGTGTGTGTGTATGTGTGTACGGTGCGTTGTGAAGTCCTGCTGTCAGCTGTAATGATGTGTTGTGGTAGAGTGCTGAGAGCGGAGAGGCCGGTTTGGCCTCGGCCATGGATCTAACTACTGATCTGATACTCTCTGACAGCCAGGGAGAAGGAGAGAGACAGATATAGAGATGGAGGAGGGAGGGTGAGGAGAGAGACCTGATTTAGGGCAGAGAGGAGGGATGGAGAGAAGTTAGGGCCTAGAGAGAGAAAGAGCAGTCAATGAGGAGAGAGGGATGAAGGACAAGCCACAACTAAAAGAAGAGGACACTCCTTTACACATATCTTCATAGTTATATCTAATGAACCATTTGAGGGTTAATATATGTTTTGGTGAACACATACTGTAATTTTGGTTGCTGATATAAAAGCAAAATAATATTGCTTGTAGGATTTAAAATAGTCCAGCTACACCAAGGCATGTTCCTGTGGGAATTATCATCAAGGCATTTCTTGCATTTGTGTGTGTCCATGTGTCTATGAGAGTGTGTGTAAGTGTGTGCATATGCATGGATGTACTGTATGTGTGCGTGTCCCTGGCCCTGCCCCAGTGCCACAGTGCCAGTTGTTGGCAGAGCGTGGCGGTGTGTAGCGAGGACGAGTCGCCCAGCAATTAAATAAAGATCTCTAATTGGCTGCTTCATATTAGGGTCAGCAGCTGGAAAGAGAAGAGAGGTTTGTCACATGCACTTTCACACACTCATAATACGCACATGTGTACTCATGGGCTACACGCGCGTATGTTCACACTCATATACTCACATACACAAACACGCACAGCTCCTGAACAAAATTCAATTATTAATGGACTGATTGCTCGAGTGGAGCTTCTCTGGGAATCTGAACCTGCCACACTGAATAAAATAAAACCACTGCTTTACATTTTCATTATACCAAACCGTGTTTTAAATTGCAAATGCGTCTCAGAAACCCACCGTTGCCCCTCCCTCCTCCCCTCCCTCTCTTCCCCCTTTTCCTTGCTGTCTCACTACAGCAACCCTCTCCTCCTCCTTGTCCCTTTCCTCACCAGTTACACGTATCCATGCATGTGCACGTGCACACACACACACACACACACATACATACACACAAATACATTCAAATTTTACTGCTGTGGCGTGTGTGTACAGCCACCATTAAGCAGTCTTATTAAAGGGAAAGGCTGTGTGTGTTTGTGAGAGAGCGGAGTTGTGTGCATGAGGAAGTGCTTCTGGGCCGCGGTGGAGCTCCTTCGCTTATTTGCAATCAGGTCAGACAGACAGCACAGCCACATACACCACTGTCACCTCCCTCTAGACTTCTCTCCCTCTCTCCCCCTCTCTTCCATCCCCCCCCCAACTCTGTGTTTTTCCCAGCACCAGTGAAATAGCACATTTTGTCAAGAGTTGGATATCTCAATTATCTCCCTCGTAATACTGAGGACATTCCTCTTTGTTTCGCCAACTCACCCTCTCTGTCTCTCTCTTGTGCTCTCTCTCTGTTTCTTCTCCTTATACTTCCCCTGTTCTCAAATGTCCATCTCTAATTTGCCTCCATATATTTCTTCCTCACCTTAGTTACCCTCATTCTATCGTACATGAAGCCAAAATGATGATTTCACAGTGCCAACCTGTGTCCTCATGTGGCTGGGTTTTGTTTTCACATCTGCCTCTTTATGTGTTAGTGTGTCTGTTCAACCTGTGCTCTTATTTTTAATCCATGAAGGTCCAAGTTACTCATTGCAGTTACGTTTTCATTTACACTTCTAGGAGATCACTTGGTAGTGAAGTTATTAATGTGTGAATTTCTGTCAATGGCACTTTTTTTCTTCCTACAGCCGTGCTGCAAATTCTAACTGCCTATTTCCTCTTATGTTTATTTCAATCAAACTGCTGTTGCTGCTGCTGAAAATTTAAAATGCATGTCCTCCTGTGCACTGGAGGAATTTTCTTCTGAAAGACTGGCCTGCCACCAGATGTTTGCAACAGTAAAAGTGAAAGAAGAGTAGAGAAAATGAAGTGTCCATGAGTTGAATCATTATTGTGTTATATCACTCTGCAATAGGTAGGATGGAAATGTATTTACAGGAAATTGTGGAAGACTATTACTTTGAGTACACATCTTTCAAACATTCTTGCTCTTGCTGTATGTACAGTATGTGTAGCTCAGCTTCATCTCAGTAATGGTGATAAGCCAGCACTAACAGTACAATCACTCCAATACACCTTGTGTGTACTGTACATGTACAGCAGGTATCCTCTGTTATCTCCAGGTAATCTCACAACGCAAGCTCACACAGCTGCTTCTGTTATTTCTGAAAGTCGCCGGTGCAAATGTGTGTGTGTGTGTGTGTGTGTGTATGCTTGTGTGCTACACTGTACGTGAGTGTGTGCTTGTGTTCGTCAGTAAGCCTGTGTGTGTATGTTCTTCATTTTTATGCACACCTCTCTCTCTCTCTCTGGTTTTTCTCTGTGCTGCTCCTTTTCTCATTTGTGTGTATTTTTGCTGTTCATTTGCCTTCCTGTGTGTGTGTGTGTGTGTGTGTGTGTGTGTGTGTGTGTGTGTGTGTGCGTGTGTGTGTGTGTGTGAGAGAGAGAGAGAGAGAGAGAATGTAAGTGAGAGAGAGAGAAAGTGAGAGAGTGGAAGCGGTTATGGAGGGTGCAGAGAGGCTCATGGGACTTGTGCTAAGGGCCATAGTATCACTCTACTGTCTCTCAGGGCACATTGTTTATGCATGGGGCCACATATGCAGCAGGCACAGACACTCACTGCATACTCCCAGAGAAAGTATGTGCATCTCTGCGCGTACCTGTGTGCATACAAAAGTGCATACAGTATGTGTGTATGTAGGCTTACATGCTTGCTTGTTTATGTTTTGAAGTGCGTGCGCGTGTGTTTTTCTGTGTGCATGTACATACACGAGAGCCTCCTAACGCCATTCCAGCCTACAGGCGGGACAGTGATCTCATCCTCTCGTCTCTGTCTCTGACGTGTCAGTACCCTGCCGGCCATGTTGTTCACCTTCACACAGTTTCTCTCTGCTCTCTAGGAACCTGTTCACACATAAAACGCGTACACTTTTGCATATGTGTGTGGTTGTATGCTGGTGTGTGTTTTTTAGAGTTTGATTTTGTGTGTGTGAGTTTGCCAGTCAGACAGGTGGAAGGTCAAGTACTTATGGCTGCTATCTCCCCCTCCCTTCTGTCTTCTCCCAGAGAGAAACAAGCTTGTGCCAGATGTCCTGTTAACAATCACCCCTCGGTCCTTCCTGACTTCTCCTCCATTTCTCTGTCTTTTCATCCCGCGTTTCCTCATTTAATTAACTTCTTCATCCAGTAAAATGCTGCGACAAGTGCCCTGCTGCCTGTATCCTGGTTTCTCACACAGTAATGAACACATTACTGAGCCAGCGTATGGTATGTTCCCTCCTTCGTCTCGGCCATAGGAAGTGGATTTTATGATGGTCATTTTTGCCTATTAGCACATCTATGCACTCACACATATACACATACACTCTTAAACTGTTGTTTGTCTGTCTCTCACAGCTTTTAGGCAGTGATTCTTAGACTGATGTCATACTTGTGGCAGTGTGTGACTTTTACTTAAAAGAAGTTTCAGTTTCAGCTGTATAGCTTTATGATGTGACGTGTATAGGCGTAAATTTTGACTGAAGTGATCATTTTCCTTTGCTTTCCTTAATTGATTATTGGAAACCAACTTGTAAAAAATATAATCAGCTGGTATTTTAGGAATAGATTTATTCATTCACTTTATAAATAATTTGTTTGTATGTTTGTATGTAGACTATAGTAGACGAAAACATTAATAATGTCATGGTTAAGTGTTGAAAACTCATACTGCATATTTACTTGCATGCATCCTTTAAAAATAAAAAGAATGAATTAGAATTAAATCAAATTAAATTTGAAAAATCTAGTTAAGGCATTAAAGTCATAGATTTTAGAGATAGAGCACCAGCTACTGGCATAGTATGTCATGAGGTAGTCATATCTGTGCTACTACACTCTTATGTCACAATCTATCTGGCCCCTGGCCAATCCACATCCTCACCTTTCATCTTAATACATATCATAGAAACTATGTGTAGTATGTGTATGTGCTGCATTGATGTTGCAATGCATCATGAAATGACATTTCTCTTCTGTGAGCATCTGTCAAGAGTGGCTTTGAAAGAAATGTGTCATTGCAGCCTTGACAACAAGGTGGCACTCTGCACTAAGACAAATCCCCTGAGGCCTTTCTATCCCCCAGAGGACACCTTTACCCAGTAAGAAACTGAGGGAAACAAGGAGAGGGAGAGGCACTGACAAACAGAAGGAAAAGAAAGACTGAGAGAGACAAACATAGAGTGAGAGAGAGACTTGTGCTCACCTGTGCTCTCTGTGTCTGTACTATTTCCACACACTCTGGTTGCAATTTGGCTTAGTATCTTGGAAGTCTACCTTAACCTTTGTGCTCCTGTCTCATAACTGTGTGTACAAATTGTATGATAATCTGTTTATTCCCTTTTTTGGTCAATGAAGAGTATACAGCAACACAATATGCTGTGTTTAAGAAAGTTCAGAATTAGTAGGCTAATCTATCTAAGACATACCAACTGGGGATATGCTTTGTCCCACATAAGCTTTGAAAGTGTGTTTATTGAGTTAACACTAGTAAATGTTTTTTTTTTTTTATTGTCTTAAATATTATAATCATGTAAGGTGGAAAATGTTAAAACAATTGAGTTTAGTTGGAGACAGAAGGCTTTTTAAGTGAAGAAACGTTCTAATGATATTCATAGAAAAAGAACTGTTTCATATCAAGCATTTCCTCACACTTCAAAAATTCAGCTTGGAATGAAACAGTTGACAAAACAGGTCTATTAAACACTATTCTTTTAGGTAGTGTTTAATTGACCCGTTTTGTCAAGGAGAATAAAAAGCATCACTCTAGGTGAGTTTGTGTGCTGTGCATTTTTATATGAGGTCTGTGTGTGTGTGCAGCATGTCACTTCCTATCCTGTAAACAGAGTCCAGGTAGCAGTGTGTGAGGGTGCTGTTCTCACTGGAAAGAGATCACTGGCAAGTATGCCCAAAGCCATCTGCACCAGACCTCAGACTGCAACATCTGTGATACTCGCACACACACAATCACACGCACACACACACACACTGGGCCCATCACTATCCCATGAGGAGTACACACTTCTATGCTGTGATGTAGCTGTCATATACTGAGCATATGGCGCTAACCCTTCCCCCCAAACCTTAAGGTCCAACGTCAGATGTGACAAGCTATGTAGAATTAGTCTCAATTCTTCTTCGTAATAAAGGGTAGTTATTCACATTATGCTGAGGTCACTCTCATAGCAACTGTCAAATTAGGGCGCATTTTGATTTGATTGCCCAACTACGTGCAGGGAGAGGCAATGATGAGTGATTTTCAGCCTGCGGTTCAATGAAGACTGATTTGTAATGGCTATGTTGAGTTTAGTCGATGGTTGAGGTCATCCAAAACTTGTTCTCCCACGCTCAGTGTTATTATGATACGTCAGAACATGCAGCCGATAACAGATGTGTGCAGTAATTTCTCTCTTATTTAAGACTCAGTGACTGACATGTCTATACACTAAATACAACCACAGTATCTAGAATGCTTATATAGTTAAGTGATGTGAATCAAATAACATGTAATTTTTCATGTTGGATGTATTTTGAACTCTGTTTATATTACAGTGTTTGTTTCGTTTTACAAATACAAAACATATCAATCCTCTGGAATGATAAAATTCTCCTTTGTGAGCAGTAATCTGACCCAGAAATATACACAAGTCCGACTCTTGGGCCAGCACATATCAAAGTGTCATCATCAGTCTGACAATGTTTATTTCGCTTTTAGCTCTATTGCAGGGCTAAATCAGAACAATGGCCTTATACTTTTTTTTTTTATCATAGATGTATATTGAAATCTTTCTCTTTGTCAGTTTGTTGTTGGCATGTGCCACCTGCATTATCCTTCAAATTTTCAAAAACCTTCTCTCTGTAATACTTGTAGATATTCTTGAGTTGACTGTAATGGTGATCGTGTGTGTGTGTGTGTGTGTGTGTGTGTGTGTGTGTGTGTGTGTGTGGTGGCCAAGGGTGTATAGTAGACTGTCAGACAAAGACTAATCACCTCGCTGTAGTAGTGAGTGTATATTTGAGGGCTAATTTCTCTGCCGCTTTAAGGGTTGATTTGTCTATTACCAAGATCCATTGTTAGGCTTTTCGACTATTTAACTGTGATCACTATTATTAGGACATCGTCTATTAATCAATAAAAAGATTTTGATTGTTCTCTTGACTCCAATAAGACTACAACTGTAGCAACAAGAGGAAGTATTGTTATCACTTCTCAATGTCTACTTTTGTAAGCTATCATTTCATTGTACAACCATTTTGCCTGTTTTCCTTTTAGATTTTCTGCCTCTTTTTAATCTCCTGGCTGACTTCATTAGCTGCTAGAATTCAATAACTCTTCCTTATCCTTACACTGTACATATTCACCAGCTATCTTTCATTAGCTATCACTTAGAACCAGAGCAAGTCTCTAGTATGGATGTTTGAATCAAGTTTTTTTTTGCTCATGATCTCAATCTGAGTCATCTAATATTGAGTATCTGCCAAGTCCCAATATGATATTTACATTTTCTTACATAAAACAACTTGACAGTGGAGGCATAAACTAAAGTACCTGAGTAAGCCTGCGTTAAGAACTATAGCCTGCATCACAGCTTTCCTATAATGGTCACTTGTTGTGTTTTGTACAGTATGGGGTGCTAAAGTTTTTATGTACTGTATCTGTGGAGAGGGCAGTTTTAGTCTGGATCTGTGGCTGGAAAGTTTGGGCAGGATTTGGACAGCCTATCTTCATTTCCAGCATGAACAAAATACTAAAGTTCAAATAAAAATTTTAAGCCAACAGCAACACCTGCAAAATGTTGCTGAAATAGTCACAAAATACCAATTTTTTTTTAAAGCCAAATTGGCTTTGCTCCCATTGCTTACCACAACTGTCAGTGTGTATATCATTAATCAAAACTCTCTGGCTGCTGTTTATTTGTTGCAAGGAATAAATTGCTGTTTTAATACATCAAGCTTTATGTAACTGATACCAATCAATTAATGATAAAAAATTAAACACCCTGATACCAGTCTTGTGGATCAACTCAGGAAATCTCTTGCTTCTAGTTGAAATATTCGACTTTGCTTTTTACCCACCTTACCATCTGTGTGTTTGATGGTGAGGGTCCAATCCTGTCACAGTGTTTACCACTTTACCCCCCTTTTCCCTCCTTCTCCTCCAGCTCTTCAGCCTCCCCCTTCTTCGCCCCCACCCCCAACCCCACTCCTCTAAAAGTGAAAGTGCTGATTGCTTTAAAAGACCATACAGACACGTTGGCAGCCATTATCTATGGTTAGAGAGGACCAAGTAGAGAGCCAGGCCTTTTATCCTGACGACTCTGCTCCCTCCCTCCCTCCCCCCTGCTGGTTTGTGTATGTCAAAGCTGCGTAATTTGGCCCAACGTATGGCCCAGCGTGCCACAGTTAATGAGGGGCTGTTTGAGAGTTAAATGCACATGAATAATCATCAGGGAGCTGAATCTACAGAGGAAAATAGAGAGATTTGAATATCAACACATGCATAGCAGGTCTGGATGACTGAGTGATCAGAGACAGACAGTGTATGGAGACATGTTATGGTAACTGTGCTAAAGGCCAAATATCAATATAAAGGGCCCAGTCCAAATGTTCAGTTCAACCAGTGAGCATTTACATCTTTCGTCATGTCTGAGTATACAGAGCTCTTTCTATACATGTATTAATACATAGGATGTGCATGGCTATGTATGTGTGTGTGTACATGTTTGAAGAAAGTTTGATTTCACACTAATTGTCCACATTAGAATACAACAGAAGTGGAAAATTGTCTTTGGCCCATCCAGCTGTTCATTAAAACAACAAAACATACAGTACCAGTCATACGTTTGGACACACCTACTCAGTCAAGAGTTTTTCTTAATTTTGTACTAATTTCTACATTGTAGAACAATACTTAAGGCATCAAACTATAAAATAACACATATGCAATTATGCAATAAACAGTGTTAGTAATGTAATAAAAAGTTTTAAAGAAACCAAAATATCTCTTTTATTTTAGATTCCCCAAAGTACTGTTAACTTTGATGACAGCTTTGCACTCTATTGGCAATATTTTAACCAGTTTCATGAGTTAATCACCTGGAATGGTTTTCCAACAGTCTTGAAGGAGTTTCCACATATGCTGAGCACTTATTACTGCTTTTCATTCACTCTGCAGTCAAACTCATCCAAAATCATCTAAATTGGGTTTAGGTTGGGTGATTGTTGAGGCCAGGTCATCTGATGCAGCACTCTCCTTCTTGGTCAAATAGCCCTTACATATCCTGGAGGTGTGTTTTGGGTCATTGTTCTGTTGAAATACACATGATGAAACATGAAGCACAAACCAGAGGGGATGGCATGTCGCTGCAGAATGTTGTGGTAGCCATGCTGGTTAAACGTGCCTTGAATTCTGAATGAATTGCCAACAGTGTCACCAGCAAAGCCCCTAACACCATCACACCTCCTCCTCCATGCTTCACGGTGGGAACTGCACATGCATATACCATACGTTCACCTGCTCTGTGTCTCAGGGAGACATGGCAGTTGGAACCAAAAATCGGAAATTAAGACTCATGAGACCAAAGTAGATTTCCACTGATCTAAAGTCCACTCCATGTGTTTCTTGGCCCAAGCATTTCTCTTCTTATTGGTCTCCCTCAGTAGTGGTTTCTTTGCAGTAATTCAACCATGAAGGTCTGATTCATGCAGTTTCCTCCAAACAGTTGATGTTGAGATGTGTCTGCTACTTGAACTCTGGGAAGCATTGATGTGGGCTCTAATCTGAGGTGCCATTAATTGGCGATTTCTGAGGCTGGTAACTCTAATGAACTCCTCCTCTGCAGCAGAGGTATCTCTTGGTCTTCCTTTCCTGGGGCGGTTGTCATGAGAGCCAGTTTCATCATAGCATTTAATGGTTTTTGCGACTGCACTTGAAGAAACTTTCAAAGTTCTTGAAATTTTCCAGATGGACTGACCTTCATGTCTTAAAGTAATGATCGACTGTCGTTTCTCTTTACTTAGTTGAGTGATTCTTGCCGTATTATAGGATTACTACAGTAGCCAAATAAGGCTATTTGCTGTATACCAATACCAAACTTTTGTCTGGTACTATATGTACACACCACATAACAACAACACTGACAGTATGAATATGTTACTTCCCCAAAATAGCAACTAGTTCCTTTAGCTGTTTACTTTTTCTAACTCAGTCGAGTGACTACACTTTCTCTAAAGAGGAAATTATCACATGCAAAAGAGTATGAAATGATGTCAAAATATTAAAAAATTGATAAATATGTCGGTTGAACCATTTTAATGTTAGTCAATGGTATAATTGTATTTTAAAGAGAGGAAAATACCAGCACAACTTTCTCACAAGAGGAGTAGACTTCTGTTTTTTATTCAAGAGATGAGAAAATGTGTCTAAAATGGCCTTCTAGTTAAAAACTAATAATATAAGAATGCTGCTTAGCAGTGCTGCTCTAAGACATGAGAATCCTCAGTAATGTAATTAGCTCTATTGAGTATTTGGCGTGGTGGCCTTGGCTGCTAAATGGGCTCTTGTTCACATGTTTGTAGACTTGTCAGGTGTTTGTGTGGTTGGTGATGGGTTCAGATTTATCTCAGTGAGAAGTAAACAGCATGGTTTTATATGTCTCCATTGAGAATGTACAGAATGGCCAGATATGAAAATGAAACTACATGTAACAAACTGGCATCTGCTTTACTGCTTTTCATCTTGAAATGGGTTTGAAATTTAGTGTATTGTTATATTAACAATGTATGTTGACCCTTGAATTTAATTTTAGTTTCCTCTAAATTGCAGCAAGTCAAATGAACAAGAACTACAGAATCATGGGCTAAGTACTGAATCTACATATTATCCAACTGCTGATTTACCACACTAATTAGACCATGCAGGGGTGTTTAAACACGCAGGGATCCCTGTGCTCCAACAAAGACCCACTCTGCCCAGCACCAGCTATCAGGGAGAAGGAGTGTAATGGTAGAAGTCAAAACAGGGCCATTCATTTGCTCTTGTTGAGCTAAGTGCATTCTTGGCTCACAGTCGGGGGGCATCGCACCAGACTGCGCTGCTAAAGCCAGAGAGCCCATTTGTGGAGGCAAATGTCACCATGTCACAACGCTCTGCATCTCTGCATCCTTCTCTCTCTGGCTGGTACCCTGCCGTGCCCTTCAGCTGTAACTCTTTCTCTGTGTTTACATCTGTTTCCCCCCCCCCTCTTTCTCTCTCTCTCTCTTTCTCTCTATTTCAACTGATGTCTCACTCTCAACCCCCTCATCATCTCCATCTTTCTGTCTTTCAAATCAGTTGCTGCTTACCACTGAAGCTCTCTCTTTCTCCACATTGTATCTGCTTCAACAGCCTTCCAAATGCTACCCTCACAGCTTAGCTTCTATTGTGTCTACTTCTTTCTATATCTCTTCCAGCGCTACCTTTTTCTTGCCAGTCATCATTCAGCCTTAGCTGAACTCTAAAGGCTGGTAGCTTTTTCCATAACATTGTACTCTCTCTTACCCTCATTGGATTCATCCATTCTGTCTCCCCTGTCCTCCCTCCCTTTCTTCCACTGTCAGCCAGTGGACATTTTCTGGTGTGTTTGTTACACAGAAACTGAAGCTTAACTGAAGAAGAGTAATCAAGGCAAAGATGGAGAGTGATCTCCTTTATCCTTTATCCATCCCTCATTCCTTCTTTCTCTCCCTCACTCTTCCTCTCACTCACTTGTGTCTTACAGAGACTGTCCCATCTTTCTGGTGCCTGTTTGCATTGCAACCAGAGCGAGCCCTATGGTTTGCATGTTGCCACTCTATCACAAAACCAAACAGTGTGCGTGTGCTCTCGGCCCGGCAAAATGTTTTATAAGGCAGTAACCGCGTGTGTGGAGCTGCCAAGATAATGAATAGGCGACGCAGCTCATGCATGCTAATGTTATGTTGTAAGCAGTTTTGTTGACAAGTGCTAATACTTCTTTCATACTATCATCAAAAGCAGCTAATACAACAGCCATTACTCCACAGCACTCCATGCAAGACATGATGGATTGTGACCTTAATATAGGTTAGCCGAGTTTTGAAAGTTAAACAACCTGCAATAAATCACAGAATTATTACAATGCGCTTTAATTGGTTAAGGACTGTTTATTTCCTAAAGAGGTAGGAAAAATTGGGTTTCTGCACTTTTTAATTTGCAAAGTGCATTTTCATTACAAATGGCAGTTTAATATTACCCTCCTTTGTCATGCAAAATACGCAACACACTGGCAATCTATTAATTGGACAAAAATGCGGTGCCAGCGTAAATCCTCCTCCTCCCTCACTCTGTCTCTCTGTCTCTCTTTCTTTCTCTCTCTCTCTCCACCTCTCGGGTGGTAAGAGCTGGTAACATCTATCAGAACCAGAGACCAGGGAGACAAAGTTAAACACTCTTTCTCACTCCATGCCAGTCCTTGTACACTGATGAAAATACGACAAAACATAATACAAATAAACTCAAAATAAAGATGACAGGCCATTGTCTGCTCTATGTCAGTAGCTTATTAAAAGATAGTAAATATGAGGGACATGCTCGGTAATTATGCCTGCCCCCTGTTGGTTTTGGATTTCAGCTCTTCTTTACAGCAGCCACACATGATTCATATACCAAAGGATGAGGCTGTTGCTTCTTTTTTGCATTTAAAGAAAGTACAAACTTACCTCAACATGATAGTAATAGGGTTACTATAGATTACATATAACCTATTATACTATTTTTAAAAAATCCCCATAATCTGTTTTGCTTTTGATTTAAAAATTCTTTGTGTGTGTTTTTGACCTGTATCATATCATAACCCAGTCTACATTTCATGGTTGCAAATATTCAAATTAAATGAGAAATCCATCCTGAAAGATTTTAGCATCATTAAAACAGCCATTGATTATGCACCTTGCATCTTTTCTGCATTCATTTTGTTGGTGTGCTTTTTTATTCCCTCAAATTAATGTCTAAAGAGACATGTCCAGAGCAGCGAAATTAGAAATATTTCATACATCTATAACATCAGCACATTTTCAGTGCAACATAATTAAAGAGCAAAGACTTTCTTTATAGTTCACAAGAGGAAATAGGTTTGCTGAGGAAGCTGTACTGAATTTCCATTGGGTGCTCTGCCTCAAAAAGGACAGCAGTGTGTTTGCTTCCCCAAAACAAATTCAGGGAAATGCAGTATATCAATTTTTTTGTTTTTTATTTTTTAAAAAGCTAATTAACCATCTAATTTCTTGATTATTTTGTCATTTTGGTAAATCTTTCTCACAAATAATGGACTGACAAAACTGCTTTCACTTTTTTTTTTGCTATGTTTTCGGGGAAAAAACACATTTTATCTTCTTTGTGGTAGAGTTGCAATGCTATTCAACAGTCCTAGAAAGAATGCCCCATCACTGTAAAGGCAGTGATACTAAATCATACAGTGACGGCAGCCTCAGTAGATCAGAATTCAATGAAACCAGAGGCTTAAGATATTAGAGGGTTATGAGGTTTGTCAAATGCAACAAGTTTACACTTTGTATCTGCAGGTGGTTTATTTCTATGAAATGTAGCAAACCAATTGACCTACACTGATAGCAGGAACACTGACGACATACAGCAAATTAAGTACCCTGCAGCAAAAAAGTAAAACACATCATACCTTAATACAATGCAGAAATACTTCAAACATAAAAGGTTAATGATATTTAACAGCACAATATTTTTGTCTGATATATTCTCTACATCTCTTTAAAACACATCTCAGTGCTGTTGATTACAGAATTGCACAATGGGCTTGGTTGCAATTCTGGTGATGTGGGATTTTGAGCTTAGTGCTATTGTGCAGTCATTATAAATTATTCTTTAAGTGATGGCAAAATGTCAAATGTAAAAACATGAGCTCTTTTAATTTACACTGTGAATTTTTTCTTAGAGTTTTTTGGTACTTGCACATGCTGTATGTTCTTGTTCCTGACTTGTTTGACGTGCGTTCATGATGATATCCACAGTCCAACAAATTTCTATGTAAAGAGTGATAGGTCGGTTAAAAGCTGATTAAATTTTTTTTCTCTGTGTTGAAGTTCACATATGGGTTAAAATTATATGAATCTTGAAAACTGAGACTAGAGTGGCGTATGACTCCCTGATGGCAACATTATAAGACGTTGCCAGCTGGCTTTGACAGGGTGCCACCCAGACATGTCACAGTGCTGTCCTGTGTCTCTAACCCCAGCCAGCACACACACACAACTCACACACACACTATATCCCCTCGAGGCCATCACTCACCCGTCATTCTTTGATGCCTCGTAGACCAATCAGGCACCGTCTCATGAGACGCAGTGTCACACATTTAAAGATGCATGACAAAGTGCTCCTTGATTTCCCAGTGGCCACTGTCTGCAGCCTGCTCACGCTTCTAAACATGCATGTACATACACACATATGTGCTCACACCCACAACATGCTGTCATATGTGATAGAGGATACATGTCAAAGGATATTACGTCAGCAGGTGCTGAAAGGATGTGAGTTTGGAGTAACTGGCAGTGTCTTGGGTCCATTTACAGCTGACACAGTGAGAGAAAAGCAAAATTGTCAATAATTTAACTTTTATGACAGGATGCTTGTCATTTACAAGCCAAATTAAAGGATTTTAAACTAAGAATAACTTTTCACCCAAAACCTTTGAGCCAATGTAACACTCTAGCACTTTTCTCCCACTATATATCCTAGTTACAGTGTAATGCGGCAAACAAGGCCAGCCACTGGGCACTAAAAGCATGCGGCTTCAACTCATATAAGATGTGAGGCCATAACCACCCAGTCACCATGCTATTTTAGACTGCTCTTGGTTTGGCTTTGGACCCCGATTCATTCTACAGCAGGGAAACATCCACAGCCCACCAGCACGCCCCCACCAATGGAGAGAAGCTACTCTTTGATGTTGACATTTTCAAACAAGGAAAAAGCTCTGTGGTTGACCTGTGTTCTCTCTTACTCTCCCCCTGTGTTTTTCTCTGTGTGTTTCTCTCTCTCTTTCTCTTACTTTTTCTCTGTCGTGTGTGTGTATATTGCATTGAGCCAGGCTAAATGATGGGGCCTGTGAGGTACTGCAGAATGGTTTGACTATTAGAATAGAGAGAGAGAGAGCGAGAGAGAGAGAAAGAGAGAGAGAGGAATTAGTAATAGCAGTAGTCTGTTCAAGTTGTACAGGTCTCAGTTACCTCCGCATGACCCACAAAAACAGTGATTTTGTTCAAGGAAAAGGCATTTTGGACCCATTACTCAAGCCATTGTGGTTGTGCACTCATATGAAACAAGGCGGAGAGGTTGGGGGTAAAGGCGAGGAAAGGTATAGCACCAAAGCTCAATTGCAAACATAGCTTTTATGCTGGATGAAAGCAGAACTTCAATTGGTGAGAGCTTTCAGGGTCCTGTGTATGGGTTGCATTGAAGGAAGGCATACAGTAATGTTACAAAACCATTTGTGCCACACTTTTGCACAATTACTGCCTTTTCTCTAAAAATGCGTTGTTTATAATAGGTGACTGAGACAACAATTGCACTGGAGGAGCTTTGAAGCTGTGAGCTCTGTAGAGAGTAGAGGCACAATGCAGCAAACATGTGACAATGAAGAAGAGCATAATCTTCATAAACCAACAGCGAATCACCATTTAACCGCCTTTGTGTGTCATGTGTATGTTCATGAATAATACTCTATATGTGCCTCTGTTTATAAATCTTTGTATTTGTGTAGATGTGTTTGTATGTGTGACTATTTTAGGATTGCCATTTTTCAAACTAAGCACAAAGTGCAATGAGAAAGAAGTCCTTCCTCCCAGCAAACTTGGCTATCAATCCCAACCATTTAACGTTTTCTGCAGTGACAGGGGCCACAACAGCCTGATGTTCTGACAGCAGCCGCTGTGAATTCACCAGCTTTTCTTAGCCAGCTATATGAAACAGTAATTGTTTGTGACACAAAGCCTGCACTTATCCAAAAACCAACACTGTCTTAGGCTTATGTGAGATAAATCAGTAATAAATCAATTTACCAAACCGTATATTCTGAGCTGGCTTTTCAAACCGGGTGTGTTTTGGTAATGGAGTAATCCTTTTTAATAGAAAATACACACACCCACGCTGTTCTTTTTACAGAGTTTGATGGATTAGCTTTTCTGCTGAATTCCATGGATGACATCCTGGAGTGGAAATCCAGGTGTGGTGATCCTGTTTTTTTCTTCTTTTTTTTTTCTCAGGAAGCTGAAAATTGCAGACTGGGTGGGTGATATGCCATCAAAATGATGAGAAAGAGAGAGAGCTGGAGACAGGCCCGTATGGCTGTTTTCATTATGGCTGTTGAAATGTTTGCTTGTTAGGGCATATTCTTTACTGATATTTGGGATGTGGAAGCACTAAATTGACTTGTCTATTGAATATTGCATAGAGCTGAAAGGAAGGTTTCAGTTTTATAGGGTAAAGTTTTATATAGGTAAATATCAGGTACCACATTAAAAACTATTTCATATTTAGTATGATTGCAGTTACAGTTGAACTACTGTATGCCAGTGTACAGTAGTTTTAGGGAGCTCCTAAATGTTATTTCTATTTTCATTCATGCTCCTTTTACTTAGCTGTCACCTCTCACCTAATAGCCAGTATATTCAATCGTGTATAATGCAATAATGCTGCCACTCTAACATGAATGATCCTCTTTCTGCCAATTAGCCAGAGAGGTGAAAAGTTGAAATGGTTCACAGCGATGGCTTCCTACAATAGGATTCATCACCTCTCAGCTATTTGTCTTTCACTCCCCTCACCCTTCCTTTTGTGAATTGCTTCACCTTACCACTTCATCCTCTCTTTCAAAGATCCACATCCATGGGTGGGGATGGGGGTCAGGTTTAGCTCAGGTGTGCTGCAGACAAAGGCGAAGAGAGTGCAAGTGAAGCTACTGTGACTACATCTATTTATCTCCAGCCGCCTGTGGCTAAAACACTGGCTGCGGCAACTCCATGCTGTTTTCTTTAACCAATCGCAAGGCGTGACGTCGGAAAGTGAAAGTACCTGCAGCCACGTTCCGCCCGGCCTCCAGCATGACAGACAGGCCTGTCATCGAGCAACATGAAACACCTGGTTAGGAAAAGCAGTCGGCTAAAACCAGGATTGGTGGCGTGTTTTACTGCTGTCTGAATCAGCTATTTGTTGTTTTGTCTTTTCACTTTGGATTAGGGCCCATAAAGAGAATAGGGATGGTTGAACTCCATCGGTGGGTTCATCTCTTTGTGTGGCACCTCCTGCATCCAGAATTTGACTTACAGCTCAGCTGCACACAGGCGGGTACGTTCACTCACTCGTGTGCTCCATTACAGTACCAGCAGACTGATGCACAAGTAGTTGAAAAGACACATAGCCGGACATGCACATACATACATATGTGTCAAAAGTGTGTGGGAGCCATACTGACTCAATTCAGTCTCTCTGTCTCACACAGACACATTCACAGAGGACAGACACAGCCGCCTACTGAGACACCCTTTCACACACTTTATACCTAGATAAGATCACTACCCTGAAGATTTATAGATCTTAATAGACATTCCTCTCAGTGCCCTGGATGGGATGTCAGAATTGATGGCATGCAGACTTTTATTACCTGGTATGGTGTGTGTAATTAGGTTAAATAGATGGGGTTGGACACGCATGGTAAAGGCTACATTTCTCACCCTGGCTGGATTTATTGGCCACGCTCCGCTCTCCGAGGTCTGCTCTAATGCACTCATTTGCATGGGGGCACATGTAGCTGATGTGTGTGTTACTGTTACGTCAACTGCTAAGCACAATGACAAGGGCCGGCTTATGAATAGTTTGGTTCAGTGGTTGGCAACGGCCTGGCCCGCCAACTGCCTATTAGCTATGATATGAAAGCTGCCTGGCAAGTGTTAGATTGATACTTGACACATCGAACAAAGCTCATTGTCATTGTAATTACTATACGTTGAGTCTTAATTTCATGGTCGTCCATATTGCCAGCGTGATAGGGCTGTCTGTTACTTACATCTTCAGTAACAGCTGTCTATTCAGTCAGTGTATCCATCCGCCTTTCATATGTTCAACAGTCTCAGAAATAACGACTTCATAATGACTATAATCACTTCAGATGTAATTATAATGCATAGCCATTGGTACAATTAAACAGTATTTTCTGAAGAAACATAACACTTTTTTTCTTCCTCCAGATGTCCAATCAAGTGTAAATCACAGATAAACTAATAGCAGAGGACTATATGTGTTATGACCCGTTCATTGAATAGACTTTAAAAGGAATCACTTTATACTAGTTACTCTGTCATTTGCTGGAGGGTCCATCCCATCTGTCTGTTAAGGACAAGCTGATAATGAAGTGTATTTGATGAAGTAAGTTGATAATGAGAGCTAGCCAGCCAGCAGTAATGACAGTGTAAGAGTGGAGACAGTGGCAGTAGCCTGCAGTGGTGGATGTTACTGTTCAGACTTTCCTGACCTTCACAGATTCCAGTTTCCCCTCCAATACCCATCATCAGATTGAATCATTGTGGAGGTGTGTGTGCTTGTGCATTTGTGGGTGTGTGTGTGTGTGTGTGTGTGTGTGTGTGTGTGTGTGTGTGCCTGTGCAATACAGCAGGATGATCTCATTCACCAAGGTCTCCCCCTCCTAGTTTGGGGAGAACAAAAATAATCTTGCAAAGAGGGACGTTCGCATTCACACGCATTCATGCACACAACCTGCCTCTGACTCCAAGGCCAGGCAATTGGCTTGGAGCAGCTGAACCATGTTACTCTACACATACACGAACACACACACACAGGCTCAGACTCCCATTTCCTTGAACCTGGCTACTTGCCTGTGCATCAGGACGAGTTCAGTAAGCCCTCCATTGGGATGTGGGATGCATAGCGAAGCAATTTGTCTAATATCTCTTGCATCCTCTTTCTCTCTTTTCTGTCCACCTACCTGTCTTTATTTTCTTTCTCTTTCATGCACATGCACAATTTCTCACCCTCATTCTTTTTCTCACTCTTTTTATTCCTCTGTTTTCATTTTCAACTACTACATGTTCACCACTTTCTCTCTCTTTCTCATCCGCCCCTCGGGCTACGAGACACCATAGAGGGGTCTGCTGAAGACAGGGCCCATTGACAGGCTAGAGTGGCAGTAACTTATTGTCTATTGATGGAGTGTGACAAATCATGTGGGAACGCAGGGGTGCGTGGCAGTGAGAGCCAGGGTGTTGAGTACGTGAGCGTGCCTGCATGTGCGCCTGCATCTCAGAGTGTGTGTGTGTGTGTGTGTGTGTGTGTGTGTATGCCCGCATGTGTGCCTTTTTGTGTCTATGCATGCGTGTGTGTTTGTGCGTAACGTCTGAGTGTGGGGCAGGCGGGCATAGCCGGGACCCTTCACAGCTCATTTAGCCCAAATGGGGCCACCTGGGTGGTGAGGGAGCTCAGCGGGGTGGCCCTGGCACTCTGGAGCCCTGCTGACAGCCCCCAAATATAGGGGCTCCGTCGGCCTATTAATCAACACAGCCACTCTGACAAATCACCACAACTATGACCTAATGAGAGGGGGAGTGAATGAGGGAAAGAGGTAGAGACATAATGGAGGAGGTGGAGGGGGCACAAGGAGTATATGGATGGAATTGGAGGGTCTATAAGGATGGAGGCTAAGAAGTGACAGAGAGCGCAGAGGCTTAATGAAAAGGAAATGAAAGAAGGAGTAGTCTGACATTGCGACTGGCAGTGCGGGCCATGGGGGTAAGCCATGAGGTAATAAGAGGAGAATGCTAACACAGTTGTCATCCGTAGCTGATCTTCGGCTCTCCAGTCTTACTCACAACAAACCAATTGATTTGTTATGAAAGCCCAAATCATGCACTCCAAAATGTAACTGAGTGGATTAGCAAGCACCCGCTCAGCTTCACCAATTCTCCTTCGCTGCAAAATAAATTAGACGACGAATGCTTTCTAGACACTTTTTGCAGATGCTTCAGAGCAAATTAGAGGTAAGAAGACGTTTGAGTTTGAAAGCAAACAACATTGATGTATGTCTCTTTCTCTGGTTCCCACCCTGAGGTGAGCTAGCATCTAATCTCTCCACTACCAATCTCAGGTCCAAATCACATTAGTCGGGATCAGAGGTGAAACTAGAGCTTTTCAACAGCAGCCTGTTCTCACTAATGAACCCCCATGGCCATCCACTGCATATTAGAGCCACACTGAGTGAGGGGGAGAAAGTTTTTGCAATAATCATTATGTAATTGCACAATGCCTGGGTTTCCATTGCCCTGACATTTCAAAAGCTCAATAGCAATATCTTTATGCTTCTCTATAGGGAATATGTTTGGAATGGCTGTACTGTATATGATTGATGGTTTTCTGAGGCTAAGCAATCTACTTTATTGTAATTATATAGTGGTGTCCATCCGAAGTTTATACTATACAATATTAGTTTATCTGCAATGAACTCTATGCTTTGAACTCAGATTGACTTGATTGTGTTGGTTTAATTGACCCAGCTGTTAAGTCACTCAATCAAGATAATACAACCCCACCTCTCACCTACACCCAACACCACCACTACCACACGCACAACTACATGCATACCTGACTGATTGCCTCTTCCTTTCTTTCTCATTCAAGGAATCTTTACAAAATCTGCATCAAAGACAGAGCACGATTTTTCTGTGGCCAATTAATATGCAGCCTGCCACTGAACACTACTGTGAATATTCAAAAGCAGCACCTTCCTATTGACTCGTATCTGTCGACTCTGCTGTCCAGCCATGGGATCTATGTGATATACTAAGCCCCAGCCTGTCTGGCCCATCGACTGGCCCAGGATGGAAGGCCCATAGAGAGGATGCACAACTGCATGCTCCTCCCATCCATTACCTAGTTATGGTAACACTGAAGCTACTGCTTCTGATTCCATGGAACAGAAAGCCACATACACATCTTGTTAGGTATGCACACACCATCTGCTCCCAATTCACACTGACTGAGGCTCATTGATGGAGGTGTTACAGATTTTGTGTGTGTGTGTGTGTGTGTGTGTGTGTGTGTGTGTGTGTGTGTGTGTGTGTGTGTGTGTGTGTGTGTGTGTGTGTGTGTGTGTGTGTGTGTGTGTGTGTTTGTATCCTTCACCAACTTATATGAAAGGCTTTTATTTGCCCGAGTTGAGTAAAGTAAGGTACTTATTAGGAGGTATTTTTGTTGTGTTTTTTATGTAAAGAAATAACACGATCAACTGCCAACAAAATGCGTGCTGCTTTCAAATCAAAAACAGTTGGAGCTTTTACTTGCTTTCTTAATCAGTGGCTTGTCAAAAATGATAGTTTCAGATGTTGCCTCTGTTTGCTTATTTAAACTAGCTCTTTACTTGTTGTTCTTAGTTAAATGATATAAATGCTCAAGAATCAAAATCCACTGATTACAAGGATTAAATCTGTTTTCTGATCCAGTGTACTGCCGGACAATTACGTTACCACTCCCTCAGCAGCTGCAGCTATACAGTACACTACACTCCCTGAATGCAAAATGATAGAAATGGTGATTGTATGAATGTATAGTCAGATGTATACTCCACTGTATCTAACTGCATATTAAATTATTCTATAACTCTTGCACTTTGGATTTGGGGTCATGCTGCATGTGTGCAAAGGTTGTCAGTATGTGTGTCTCTCAGTGACACCAAATTCTTCTAAGTTTATTAAGTTTAGTGAATAAAATGATTCTGATTTGTTCTCAAAATTAAATCCATCTTAGTCAGTGTAATGTTATTTTGCATTTATTCGCAATTTAATTAAGGCCTTTGTAAAGTTCTCCCTATGCCCCTCTATTTTAATGGCCCATTAATTTAATCTCATAAGAAATTTTCATTGAGTTGTGGGCAAGGTCACCAGGGACAGAATGCCAACTTTTTAACTTTTTTTTTTTTCCAAAAGAGAGAAAATGACTGATGTGATCTGACATTTAGTGTTGATGATGGCAGCCTCAGCCAGTAAAGTAGCATATTAGTGCCCCTCACCTCCCTTTATGACCTACACCTCGCTAGTACATTAATGTCACTAATGTGCGTAGTTCTTTCTGGCACATTAGTGCTACAAAGAAATGGAAGTGTGAGCCTGTACTGCACACATGCAAATCAGGGAAAGCTCCTTGACATCACATGGATAAAGGTTAAAAAATCTCGTCAGCATGCTTGCATTAGTTATTTTTTGGAACGTGCACTTGTAACAAAATCATGAATGATGATGTTACGTCGCTCTTTTTATAGAATTTGACAGTGTTTGTATCTTGGTTGTAAGAACTGTGACACTGCCAGAGGGTTGTGTGTGTGTGTGTGTGTGTGTGTGTGTGCTCTCCTGAGTTGACAATAGACCTTTACAGCATCAAATCTGTACTAGGTGAGGCACAACTTAAAAATGTCTTTTCATCGCCTTCCTTATCTCTTTCACACTGCTGTTGGCAGCAAGAAAGAGAAAGGAAAACTGAGAGAGGGAGCATTATAATTTTATTATAAGGACAGAGGGGGTAAAATAGAGCACATGCGATAAGGATCTGGAGATTAGGATGGAGCAGAACAATAAATTATGCAAAGTGTTTGAAAACACATACAGCTATAATTAAGTGGCATTTGATTTTAAATGAAGTGACAGCAAGGATTTATTTATCTCCTTAACCCCCTAAAACTGCCATTAGCATGGTAGAAAATGAACTGTTTGAAATGGTAAGAGAACAAGGCCCTGATCTGATACACAATAACAGAGCTCCCCCAGCCAAGACACACACACACAGAAACACACACACAACATAGCAAGGTGAGATCAATGTCTGCATGGACTAATCAGTGCATTGCAGGCCCAGAAAAACCACGGGAGCCCATTGCTAATAATGTCATTATGAATGAAGCCTGAACACTGCTCTATTTACAGTATGGCCTTCACTGAGGATTTACACACCAACTGGTGTCAGTTAATTTCACCACACTGTGCAACTACTGACAGGTATTTTCAAGTGATATACTCTTAAAACAACTCAGTTGTATCTGGTCACTTAGATAGGCTCTGCTTAAAAACACCAAGTACTCCACCAATACTTGAAGCTATGGTAGTTAGCCTGATGATATGTGCGGGTGCCTTTTTACTGTGTTTTTACTGCTCTTGTTGCTTTAGGTATTGACTGTATTGATGAAGTTACAGATTGGTTTCTCTGTGTCTTGTTAATTACATAGTGTAATTGCTGTTTAAACGCCAACAACATCAAGCTAAATTTCCATCCCTGCAACCATGCAGCCAATTTAAAAGGATATACCCCTTGTATTATCCAGTTACATTGGACCTGCAGGTTGCCCGAGCAGTCACCATTCTCTTATAACATTCTCTTGAGGGAGACCAGTTAACCACAGCATGCATGAATTAAATGCCTGTGATTGGTCAGATAGGTAACTTTTAAATAGGTGCTGGGTGAGTAGGTGATGATACAGCACTTGATAAAGTTGATTCAATCCAAATTATTTCAATGCAGCCATTGTTTTATTGTCACAACTGTGAAAAAATCCAAAATTTTGTATTGTCTGTAAAATGAGTCTTGATGTGGTAGTTGATGTCTTGACAGGGAGCCAGTAGTTTAATTTTTTTTCCAACTTGTCTGTCTGTTCTTCAACCTGATCTCTTACCATGAAATCAGCCATACTAGCAAACCTACCCAACTAAGCCACTACATAATCCAGGAAAAAGTTGAATATGCTGAAAAATGCAATTTATTCATAGTTGCTATGGAAATATATGGAGGGGTTTGAATAGAAGTTTTGCCAGATCAATGTCTGAGAGTGAGGCCTTTGTCTGAGAGCAAGTAGCAGTTTCTCAACCCTCAGCGCTCCTTAGTAGATTTGACAGTTTATATATGCACAAATAACAAAGAGAAAGTACTGAATAAGTAATAGGCTATTTCCTGGTAGCACATTGAGGTGAAATCACAACGAACATCTTTTTTTCCCTCTGTATGCTGTTCAGTGGGGAGATTGCATGAGTGAATGCTTGTTCTCAGTGTTTGTGCTTATATGCGTGTGTGTGTGTGTGTGTGTGCGTGTGTGTGTGGAGGGCAAAATCTAAAGCTACTGACTGTTTATCTGAATCATCTTTGTTCATTAATTCATGGGTGATATTTTATGCATTTGGTGACAGGGTTTAAAGGAAATGGAGACACACAACACGGAAGGAGATGGTATGTTAAAAGAGGCTTTAATTATTATTCTCTAAAGGAAGTTGGGGACCTGCACATCGTGCAGTGGCAGAGGAGGTTGGACTAGAGAACTGAAGGTACATGTTGACTGCAGTTAAAGGCTGAAGGCAACAAATGAACCTGGGTTGGAGACAAGTGAATCTGACTGTTGGTGGACGGCGAGAAAAGGCAGGAGATGAAAGATTGTTGATTGTAAAGAACTGATGTACCAAGACTGGACAAAGGATACAAAGCTTGAAGGTTAGCAATGAAATTTTCAAATAATTCTGATACAAGTCACAGAGAGACACCTCTCTGAGGTCAGAATTGGGGGCCAGCATCAAGACAATTTCTGTAAGTCTTGAAGAAGAATACACACTTGATGTGGGTGCAGACTTGGTAATTGAATACACATCTGATTCGAATACAGACTTGATAGGCTTTGTATACATATGCTGATCAACCGGAGACTCACTCTGGTCCCTTGATCTTGTATGTATATGTTGATCAACCTGAGACTCCGTCTGGCCCTTGGTCTTGTATGTATATGTTGATCGACCTGAGATACTTCAGGCCCCTGACTCTGTATGCAAACACCCCTTTTGATCTTTTGCTGACTGCTTTGTCCTTCTCCGTATAAAATTCTCAACCTTCATTCACTCTGGGTCAGCTTACTGAACCAGACCAGCACTGTGTCTGTGAGCTCACTGCTTTTCCGGAATTGCTATTAAAACACTTCCACCACAGCAAACTCTGAACCTGGATCTGAATGAATTTCTTCAACAGTCTCCTAAACCGAAAATCTGACAAACATGCTCATTTCATGCAACAATTGGGCAGATTTGCAGAGGGGAGAAAGTAGGCATGATTTGCACTTCTTTCTTAAGTGCATCATTTCATTTTATTCTTCACACAACTACTTGGTACTTTTCATTTGTTCAAAGGAGTGCAATGCTATGAACTCTTTACAGGAAAGATTATTGGAAAGTATGTGCCATTATCCTCATTTGAACGATTATCACGTCTCGCCCCTTTCTATGACAGCCAGCTTTTCACCCCACCTTTGAGTGTGGCCATTTGGAACAACTACAAACACTTTTTCCCTCTGATGTGTTTTTACGACACGTCATACGAATTTGTTTGTTTCATCATACCCCCCGCCTTAAGGCAATTCATAAAGATTCAGGAACTGACAGATATGTAGGAAACTTAATGCATTCAGGTTGAACCTTGGGCTTTGTCTTACGTAGTAGTTTTTTAGCTTGTGTATGAGATTATACTTGTAGCTATGTTATGTGCACATATATATGTGTGCATTTTTTTCTCCCAGTGTTTACCCTTGTCAAAGTAAGTACATTTTCTCTTTTTGCTTTCTATCTTCTACCTGCTTACTTTTCTATTTCTCTCCCTCCGTCTCTCACCTCCTATCCTTCTCTCCCTCTGGCTCATGGGGAAAGACAGATTGGCTCTGCTGAGATTTTTGATCCCAGAGACCTGCAGGCACACTGGAGCCATTAAGAGGTACCTGCCTCTCTGCCTGCCTTCCTGCCTGCCAGGCTGAATGGCTGACTTACTGACTGCTCAACTGGCTTAGCCTCCCCTCGTTACTGCAGTAACATATAAGAGGAGGGTGATGGCAGGAGGAACAGGGTGGTCATATGGGCAGATGAAAGAGTGTCATTTTATTCCTGTCAACAAATGTGAATTCTGATAAGACTGAAAACAAAAACTAAGATTTATTTATAGTTGCTTTTTGCTTCCTTTTTGGAATTAATTGTTGAACCCCATGAAGTAGGAGTCTGAGAGGCAGTGTCAGACAGTCGCCAGGTATATAGACGACTCAACTGAAAGGTGCCAAGGTGGTTGGCTTATTTAACGAAGGGCCTTTCTATAATGATTTACAGTAGCTCAAGTGAGAGAGGTCACACACATACACATGCACACACACTTGCACATCCACTTCGCATTCTCTGTGTCACAACCTCCTCTTGGGTGCTGTTTCAGTGAAAGGTGCCAGGCTGCTCAGCCAAGCTCCTAACAAGAGCCAAACAGTCAGGAGACTGAGGAGGAAGAAAAGAAAGGTGAGGTAAGGTGGGGAAAGGGGGGTTAGGAGGGGAGATTAGAGGAGCAGAGAGCTGTCAACCTCCTGGGCCATGTGCAGAACTCAGTGTCTTCATGGAACAATCAGCTAGTCAGCCACTGCACTACACTGACCAGAAGACATAGCAGGTGTTCTGCTCATAATAATACATTCACAAATAGCAAGGACTCTAAATTGGACACCGCCTTGTCAAACACAAACAAACCTCCTCACCCATTTTTTCCAGAGCAAGATTTGATAGATCTTTCCCACAGAGCCACTGTGAGCCTATTTGAGGAATGTACCAAACTGTGTCCAATAGACTAGTGCTCACAGTCACACAGTGGTGGACAAGTTGCCTAATGATGTTTGAAATACTGGCACAACTGCTATGATATGCTGTGATAATTGCTACCCTCCTGTCCGCAGTACAAATAAATGTGGAATAGGTGAGCAAACACATTAATATGGAGATGTCTACATTAATTTGGAGCATGGTCTAAATTATTCAGTAATTAAGCCACTGCAAATTTACACAAACTTTCCCCTGGATGACTGGAGAGAATGGTGAGGAGCTAGAAAGAACCAGGCAGAGGATTCGAAATATGTGGTCATGTGATGTGAATACACAGTCATATTTCTTCAAATAATAGAACAGTTTCTTGCATGAAAGCAAATTTGGGTTCTTTTGCTAAAGAAATATTATCGTTACATCATTTCTATACATTGGTAGCCATTGTAGAATCCACTACTACCTTCCCACCCTCAACATCATCATCATCATCATCATAGTCATCATTATCATCATCATCATCATTATAATCATCATCATCACCAACAACAGACAAGTTAATGGAGGCCTCAGGAGGGTGGAAGCAAAACACAACAGTAGCAATAACTTAC
This sequence comes from Euthynnus affinis, assembly GCA_029490765.1. Classification (NCBI taxonomy): domain Eukaryota; kingdom Metazoa; phylum Chordata; class Actinopteri; order Scombriformes; family Scombridae; genus Euthynnus; species Euthynnus affinis. The sequence continues at coordinate 23,199,375 of CM055842.1, read as the reverse complement.
AAGTTGCTCTCCTATGATGGATTCGTTTATATTTAAAAATCAAATAGTAACTTGTAAGAACTTATGTAGAATACGTTGTCCAGTACATGCATGTCATAAGTTATGTCTTTCTTCAGTGCTAAATATCTTTATTCTTATAGATCAGTCACATAAGTCATCATGTCTGTTGCATTAGTCTTCATACACCAGTATTTCTTCTTCTCTCTCTCTCTCTCTCTCTCTCTCTCTCTCTCTCTATCTTTGCAGTCCTCAGTGGTGTTGACTTAGGATCTGTGTTTGTGTGTGTGTACATCTGTGTGTGATGTGTATTTGAAAAAAGCTCTCTGATATCCTAGAATCATCATTGCTTGGATTTGAAGTTTAAAGCGATGGCATGTTCATGATTTTGTGTTTTTGTGTATGTGTGTGTGTGTGTGTGTGTGTATGCATGTCCCTTACACTCAGGGTGTGTATTTGTGCCCAAGCACGTACAAGCGTGTCAACATGTGTAACTGTGGATGTCCTTTCAAAGGGCCTTCACAGATCAGTCCGAGGCCCTTTGATCAGGCGCTCCATGACTCGCCTGCTCTCTGTGGTCCTCGAGATGGGAGGGTGCGTGCTGGGTGGGAAACAGGGCTGGATTTCACATAGGTGAAACTGTGGCTTTTACCTACATGCTCACATAAACATTTAAGTATCAACACACACTCAGTGAAATCTGGATATTAAGGTTGCTGAGGAAGGATACAACAGTTGAATTTTGTTCAAAAAGCCTCAAAAGTGAAAAGAGGCAGTGAACATAATATTGGACGATGCAGATGTGTTTTTTCAACATGAAATAAAGATGTCATCACAAGATTAGAAACACGAGAGAAAAAGGAAAGAGTCAGACTTTTTACATGGCTCCTTTTACTTAGTTATGCTGGAGGTTTAAGGCTGGCAGTTACAAAATTAAGTATGGTCATACAAACATTGCGTGTGTATGTATTTGTGTTTGTCTATATTGAACACAGCGGCATTAGAGTGAAGTGGCTTGTGTTTACTTTGAAATAGATTTGTTTTGATATTGCATATTTTTTGTCCATGTTGATTTAGTGTGGGTCTTGTATCTTTTGAGTGGACATCACTTTGGATTGAGATGGATCTCAGGTAGGTCCTAATACTGAGTGGCATCACCGCACCGCACGGACATACTGTAGACCTGACATTGAGTTGATCTGACAATAGAATGGATCAGTGTAGCGGCTAGTAAATCAGAAGGTAGAGCATAATCCCTTCTGTCAAGTCTCTGTCTCGTCAATATTCAAATCCAGCCAGCTGTCCAATGGCTGTCAGTTACAATCTCCCTCTGGCTCATGGCCTTGCACAGGCACATATCTAAATTGAATTGGATGTTTGCTTCTCAATGGAAATTGAGTCAAAGAGATGACCCCCTCGCCCTGTATTGTGAACTTGTCATTTACCCCAACTGAACTAGATTCTAATGTACAGTATCCATTCCCAAATTATAACTTGTTTCCTTTTTTATAAGGCTTCTAATCTTCCTTTTTGTTTGCCGTGTCACCCTGAGCTTGAAAGATATGTCTTTATTTCTTTTTGGCTTTAGTTCAAGGGATACTGCAGATTGAGTTCAGATTAGGACAGATTTATATCACATATTATGACTTTGCTTGCTAAACAACTAATTTAAGTCACTGAAAAACTAATGACGGGCAAACACTTTCTGTCTCCTCTCAAAAGTCCTCCATGTTCTCTCCTGTGATGATTCATTCTCATGCACTCTACTTTGCAGACACCTGCGTGCAAAAGTGCACAGCAGACTATGAGTATACTTCAGTGCTGTCTGTAGAGCTGCAACACCAAAGGCCAAGTGCAAGAGCGTGAAATGAGATAGTATGAACTTAACATGGCTACAGTAAGTCTGAAGAAGATATGCACACAGACATAGTGTACACATCATTATATGTACATTGTTCCACTGACTACATCCACTGACCTCACCTTTACCCATCACCTTTAAACACCTAACCTTACACTCTGAACTTTAACATCAGCAAGAAGAAGCTGCTTGAATTGAAAACTTATTCTGGTCAAGTAGCAGTGGTTGAAAAGGTTTGTCCATTGTAGGCAAGTCCAGCATTCTTTGGACTGCTCACTTGCTGCTATCTAGATTCTTTATTTATTTATTTATTTATTTTTTTATTTCTGAAGTTTTTTTTTTTTTTTAGATATAGTGTGAATCTGAGGATCTCCGTTACAATGGGACTCTCCTGTCAGTTTAGGGGACTGCCAGTTGGTCCAAAGGCAAGGGTTAGGGTTAATATCTAGGGTTAATATCTTATTGTGTTTCGATGTGCAAATGCAACGACACTGTTTACAAAACGCTTAAGATTCTTTGCTTTTTTGTGTGCCCATTGGTTAAAGTTATCAAGGCTTTAAAAAAAAGGTTAATTTCACAAGTTACACAATGTGACACTTACCCATTGAAATTCCTAAGCTTGAGGCAGATATCTCCCAGTAATCTCCATTGTCAAGCTTTGGCAGCATGGTTATTACATAGGCTAGTAGCCTAACCTACTAATCCACATGAATGGGAAGTGTAATGTTTAAAGCACTTGTGAGAATGTCATCTCTACTTCACCAGAAAGATCAACGTTCTTGTATTTATCTCTTAACTTGATCCAATCTACTGTCCATTGATTGTCAGTAGAAGGCCTCGTGGCATCCATACAGCTAGGATGTTGAGAAAAAAATTGAGAAAGCATAATCCAGACCTGTCATCTGATTCTGCTCTAAAGTATAACACGGAACTGAAAATTCACTCCCATACTGTCCTGTCTAAATTTTTCCAGTCCCTTCCCAATCCTGAAAAAAACCAAACCTATATTGTACTGTCCTGTCCTGTCATGTCAAAAAAGTTTCTGTCCTGCCTTATCCAATCCTGAATAAAAAAATCAATCCTGTGCTGTCCTGTTAATTTAATTATTTTAATTTGATTGATCTATTTTTAAAGCCTTGATATTTTTAGCCAATGGGCACACTAAAAAGCAAGCATTTTGTAAACGATATCTTCACATTTGCACATCAAAATACACTTAGATATTAAGGGAAAAAAACCTTCAAGGAGAGTGTATTTTCAGAGCAACGAGCCTTCAAGCAGTGGCCTTTTGTTTTTGGGATAACAGGCCATCGGACTAATGGGCTTTCGGTCCAACGGGAAGTTTTTCGAACTACTGGGGTTTTGGAAAAATGGCCTGTCAAACCAATTGCCTGGCACCTCGTTTCATCCCCACTTTGTGATTTGAAATGTTGAGAGATGTTTATTTTTACACACAAAAATCTTGTCAAATTCATCTCTCACACTAATCCCAGGTTCTAACCCCAAATGAGATGGTTGCAGATGTGATGACCAATCAAAATTTTGCCCGTTCACTTAAAGTAACCTGACTCCAAATGTCTAAAACTGAAAGGGGTTCTCACAAGGGTGGAAATGCAAGTAGACATTTAATCATATTCTCTCTCTCTTTTCACTCTGCATCTCTCTCTCTCTCTTGTTCCGTCCCTCTCATCCTACTTCTCTGACACATGTCGCCCCGGCATGCATGGAAAGGCCTGACCTTTGGAAAGTTTAGCACTTTAAATATTTAGGCTTGCGTTATGATGGATCCTCCAGGCCCTGCGGCAATGTGCGAAGCCTCTGATTAGGGCTGCTGTCAGAGTCATTTAGCTGAGTGTCTGGCTGTCGGTGGCGCTCTCTGTTTGACAGGCGAGCCTTTTAAACAAACAGCGGTCCCAGTGGCAGAGCAGGCAGGGCACCCAGCGCAGCACAAACACCCAATACTCTGAGAGAAACCACTCAGCCCGCTGACAGCTGCAGAGGAAACCACTGGCCACTGTCTCTCTGTCTCTCATGATCTTTCAAGCACTTTGTCTTCGTGCTCACTCACTTTCTTTCACACACTCTATACTTGTACCTCTGCCTGTTTTAATTTTGTTTCTGCTGTCTCTTTCTGTCTTTCTTTCTTGCTTTCTTTCTTTTCCCCATTCCATGCCGTTTACGTATCCTTTTTTTTTTAGTATCTGTCTTTCGTAGTAGCTGAAGTTGAGCATCAGAGTTTCACCTGCATTATGTTTTGAGCATGATTCAGTAAGTAAATTGATTGTCGGATGATCTCTGAGCAAGGCTTATGCTCTTAATTTGTTGAACATCATTACTCATTATCAGTTGAAAATCAGAATAGATGCTCTCTGTTTTGTGCCTGCGTCGTCTCATGATTAGGACAGCTTACATTTGATGTTCACGTTGAAATACATCTGAGCCAGCCTTTTCATCTCACTCAGAGACAATCTCCCATGGCATCAATCCTGTAAATATATGAGTCTTAATATGTGTGTCCTATTCTGTATTCAGAGGAAGAGCCAAGTCAGCAGCTCCAGTATTAATGCATGAAAAATGAGCAGAGCCCATAAGAATTAAAGGGTAAGACTCCCCTTATTAAGATGTAAATTCTGGGGGAAAACTTGCCGAAATGAGGATACAGTGAAGTTATTGTCAACTTTAGCCTACTTATGCATTTCTAAGAGGCATTGTTGTGTTGTAGTTGTTGAAATTAGATACACACAGCAAAGCACCTAGTGTATTTTTTGGCTCATTTTCAATACGAGATCAACCAATCTCAACAAATATGCAACCTATACTTTACAGAACAATTTACACTTTTGGCAACATTATCTAGTGACAGTGTACATGGCAACTATCATGGTAATTCAATCTCTGTCTGTGTGTGCTGCTTCTTTTTTCTCTCTCTCGCTACCTCTACCTCTCTCTCATTTCAAATTTGCACTTAACACCTTCCTGGGGAAAGGCTTCTCATTCATCAACGGTGTTTGTCCCGGTGACAAGCAGGGCGCCTCCTGCATATCAATATCAGCTAAGACAATGCTGAGCCTGTAACCTTCAGCTAAATGTCATTCTGCTTAATCCTATTTGAAAATTAAACATTGAAAAACCTTTAGCGTACCTTCCTGTCTTCCTTCCTCGCTCACTCGCTCCTTTATTGGCCCCCATTCCTCCAGCTTTCTGTTCTCCCTCACTCCCTTTCTGTTCTCGTTTTGCTCCCTGCGTGACATTTGTATTGTTTTGTTTGTGTGAGTGTTATTTGTATCCCATAATGGTTATTTAGTAGAAGTGATTTTAATTTTATGTCAGTGAAAAAACAATATAGGGGTAATTTTGTATGCCCCTAGTAGTTATCTGTATTTTTCCTAAAGATGCTCTTTACTTGAAATAGTCTTCTTTACAGCTTTCATCAAAGGCAGACTTAACTACTCTTCTCTTTTCTGGTTGACAAACAGTCCACTTGCTGTGTGATGGATGGACAGAGGGATCCAGATTGTCACAAAAAGTAGTCTGAAAACAGAGAAACTAGAAATAACTGAAGTTGTATGTTGAGAGAGAACGCAGTCACATGAGAAAAAACTCCTGCGTCAAAGCTGCATATTTACATAAACAGATCCTCCCCTTACAGGCGGTAATTATCACACTGACAGTGGTGGAGAAATAAAAAAAAAAAGAGGATGTCTGATTTGGCCAGATACACATTATGACAGAGGCTGAAACTCCATTAAAGTGCTGTGAATTGAGAGGCCCGCTTTTTTGTATGCATGAAACACGTGCATGATATAGTTGTGTTTCGCCCCTCTCTTCCTGCTCACGCACAAGCACATTGCACTCATGCACACACACGCGCAGAGCACAACTATATGGTACATGTTTGAAGATACAGTGAGGAATCGGAGGGGAGGGAGGGCGGGATAAAAGGAGACGCAGAGATTGCAATGAAAATGCAATCGTTTGCAGTCAGACAGATATAATTCTCCTTTGGAGGGAGTGTGATGCGGCAAGCTCAAAGACAGCCTTCAGCCAGCTTTCCATATGGATTTGATTGACCACAGTCACTCGTTAAGGGATTCCATTGAAATACTGAGAGTGAATTACATATAACGTGACTACCCTTGATGTCTTCATATTGAAGCCCACCATCCACTCTGTAGCCCTAAGAATTAGAAAATGTGATGGAGAGACATGCTGTAGAAGTGGTTTAACAAGTCGGAGAAGCAACAAGATATGGGGAGCCATTTCCTTCATGCTAAAATTAGTCACCCAAACAGGAATGGTATGAAGTTTTGAAGTTGTTACACCATGATTTAGCCACTTCAGGCATTGGATTGACAGAAAGGAAAAGTCAGACAGTATTACAGAGGGGCAAAAGAATGTATTATTTTTTTTCCCACAAGTTTTTCTCTTTTAATGTTTACTAGAACTTCCCTTGAGTCCTCATTCTATGTGTGTGTGGATACCTGCAAGTCTGTGTGTGTTCACATGAGAGCAAAAGTATAAGTCTGATAGTGTATCACAGCAGCAGAGCTGTAAAACTGACCCCCACAGCATGGAAAAAGAAAGAGAAGAAGACTCCCGTATGAGAACTTAAAGGGTAAAAGTGCAGTTTGTAGAGCCGCATAGAGCTGCGGTCTGCTGTGTGTGTGAGAGAATGCATTTGGACAACGGGTTACTCTTCACTCTGTGCTAAACCCAAGCCGAGTTGCAGGCAGCAGGAGGAGATAAATAGACATAAATGTTTGTTGGTATTAAAACAGCTGATGTTCTGTTTGAAATGCTTCACCCGCTCCCTATGCTTTCTGTGCTTTCCAGGTGGGAGATGGAGGATGGTGCAGAGCTGGAAGATGGAGAGAAAGCTATGGTAGAAGAACTTCAGAGAGCCTATTTTGTTTGCCACTGCAACCCAGGACTGCAGGACCCTCCTGAAGCTGATGAGACAGTGGCAGAACAGACCCAGGAGGGACTGCAAACATCCGATAAAATAGCTGCCCAATAACAGCCCAAGCAGTTGGAATTTTTATCATGTTGTAAATGTTTACTTGTAATACACACTCGCAGCTCTCAAGGTATTAGAGTGTGTGTGGGTGTGAGTGTGTGTGCACATTTGTAGGTGTAATTGGGTTTGTGCATGTGCTGTATGCTGCAAATTTGCATATGTGTATGCATGAAAACATGAGTGAGAGGACAAGAAACTGCGTAACAACAAAAAGAGTGAGGGAGTCGGTGCCTCCTTCTTTATGCACACCCCTCAGACAAACTCTCTGTGCTTTTCTATGCTGCATCAGACGCATTTCATCTTTTTGGAGCACATCTCCAGAAATCAGTTCTGGGAAATGGAGAGCCTGGATTTGTTTGCCTGGGACAAGATGGGACTGTGTGATCATCATAGGTAGTTGAAGTTTTTCTTTTTTTTTTTTGAGGCTGTGAGTGTAAGGACATTGGTGTCAGCATACTTTCTCTTGGTTCCTGAAAGCAAACATCAAATATTACAGTTGGGAAGCAAGATGATGAATGTTTTGATTGCAGTGTGTCCCAAAAATCTGCCCCACTATGTAATATCAGTCAGTATTTTGTGCAAACTGAGAAAACATTTATTTTATGTGTAATACGATTGCTCAGTATATTTTTCCAAGTTTGTCCGTGTTTTGTTATTCATGAGATGGAGATGGAATGTTCTAGAATTAAACATGAAAATAAAATCATATATTCTCATATATTCTCACTTTATTGAATATTCTTCTGTTGTATATGATCATTTTGTTTGATCTCTGTGCAGTCAATAATTTATGATGATTTATGACTATGAAGTTAACATTACATTTTTGATTTAAAACATCATATGTTCTCACCCATTATATTTGATCAAGTAAGGATTAAACAACTCAAATGATGCTCTTTTTATCAACAAGAATACAATTTGAGCTCACAAAGGCTACTGCACACCCTTTGCAATTCCTTTGAGAGACGAGGAAAACATTTTCTGCTCCGGAGAGGGATGTTCCTTTCCTTAACTAGGTTTTCAATGCAAATGTAGTAAGATTACGATCGCCAAGCCACTTAGAGAATACAAAAGACAACAAAATGTTCAGCAACTGAATTCTGTCTCTGACTCTGAATAAAGGCTAAACAACAACAAAGCACCATTAGTCTTTGTAAATGTACTGTATTTAACATAACAAAACAGTTGGTGTTGGTGAAAAAAAGTATTTAGCTTGCCAAACTGTTCTTCTAAGATAACTGTTTTCTGTGAAAAAAAAATGCTTTGATCTCCTTTTTTTCCCTCTCCCTCCTAGAGTAAATACATGTAGGGTTATCCATTTGTATTTCCATTGTAGACAGGTGATAGGTTCAGAAGACACCTGTCAAAAAAGCTGACAGTATAATTCAAAACAAATCATTACAAAGAATGATTAATCACAAAGAAAACTGAATATTCTATTATACAGTATCCATTTGGGGATTATCAGGCCTGTATAAACATTTTAGAATCCCTGAGTTGTGATACATACATATACAGGATAAACAGTCACAGCAGTAATTGAATTTCCACAGCAAACACTTGCAGCAGAAACATGTAGGTTTCACTTGTACATCTGTTCACAAGTACATTAATCTTTAGCAGTTTTAGCATGAGTAGTTTAGCAGCCAACATGGTGGTGTTAGAGGGCAGACCATCTTTCAGCCAGAGCACCATGGTTTCCATTTGTGTCTGTGTCTAGTCCTAGCTCCTGAAATTTGGGCTTCAAGTAATAAACAACCACATCTCCAGTTCATAACACGTTCTCTTGTTTTTTGTTTTTTAATTTTTTTTATTAAGTTCAAGTCAAAGTATTTTTCAAACTTTGAAAAGCTCCTTTCAGTCGACATTATACAACTGCTTCTGTGTTGGTGAGGGTATCAAGTTGTTTAAGTCATTAGGCTCAACTCCAGGTGAATTCCACAGTTTATTGGTTGATTTTCTTGACTTTTTTGATTTAATCCATGCTGAAGAAACTTAATGTGACTTAAGTCCAAGTCACGTGACTCTAGGTGTGCAGAATGAGAAGCATCTCCTTTACCTTGTCAAACTCAGAGGAGATCAATGCCACAATATGTCATCTCTGTTTCTCATTTGGGTCTCTCTTTGTAGCATCTCCAGCACTCTGCTTGAGGAAACAGGGTAGCTCAACTCCCCAGAGAAACAGCTTCAACTTCTAGAGGCTATCCAGAAGTAGGGCATCCAGCTTTACTTTAACCAGGAGGCTATTTCTGTGAATCAAAAAGCAAGTGTCATAAAGCACAATTGCAGGTACACTGTACAGGTGAGCAAGGTATGTCATCGTATCTGGCACATCTAGTCACAATGATGAACGTCTTAACCATGAAATCAAGTTCTTTCCCTTCAAATAATCCATGTCAATGTGACAGGTTTGTGAAAAGAGTCTTGAAACCTGAAAGGTTTAACATAACAGCTTCTCCCTAGAGAAAATGATAAGATAGAAAATCACCCTGAGGTGGTATCCAACATCTAAATATGCTGGAGGATAAATAATGCTGAATTTTAGATAACACAAATGACAAATGTTGCTCTTTTATATTGGCTGCTACCCAATGCAGGAGACAATCCAGCAATAATAAACAAGAGCCAACCATTAACCAATAAGTAAAATCTATAGAGGGTGCTGAGGCAGGTGTGTCATGGTAACAGTGATATAATGATGGCACTCAATTCATCCTCCTGCCAGCCTGAACTAATACATACAGCTAATCACAGTTCTCTTGTATTATTATGTCAAAACTAAAGACTGCACTGTACTTAAGTAAAAGTACTTATAATATATCTTGTACTTGATTTGAGATATTTTCTACTACTTACTGCTTCGAGGCAAATGTTGGTATTTTCCCTCCGCTACATTTTTTAATGAATTGTTATAGACTAATCTACCCAACAATACAAAAAGGTGTCAAAAGTGGCTCCACCTTGACCAGCTATAACATTAAAATGTTTCTACATTCTTATGTAGGCTCTTAGTAATTATGATAATTCTATATAACATTATTATACATTAAAATCACAGAGTGGCCATTTTGCTGCATCTACTTTTGATACTGTAGGTACACCTCACTGATTGTATGCCTTTAAAGTAAGATTTTCTTACTTGAAATTTCAAATCTTTTTACATCGTAATCGTCCTCCTTTTACTTAAGATAAAAATCTGAATATTTCTTCCACCACTGTCTTAATATCAGCCTTGAATGGCCAGTTATTCTTGTACTTTCTGAGTACAGAGATTAGTGTCATTTGTTTCACATTAAACTATCCCCCTCAGTGATATAAAATCTTCACAAGGCAAGTTTACATAACAACGGCGTCTGATATAAATGATATACAAACGCAGCCAATTGGTAAAAAAAAAAAAAAAAAAAATCACAGGCTACAGAAAACATCTGTACAAAGTGAAAGCAGCTGCCGTGCTACTGTGTCTTTAAATAATCCTTCCAGTCCGTTGCCCTGGTAACCCGGAAGCTTCACACTCTCCATGCTCTGCACTGCTCAGAGTCCTTCCTGTTTGTAGAAATTTCAAGGAAGCAGCAGCAGCAACTGGACAGTCGCATTTTTACTGATGGTGCGTGAGTCGAACAAAAAGCATGCATGCATCTACTGTAAAACAGCTCGTCCTCGGCGATCCTCTGTGCTTAGTTTGTTTTTTAAAGAACGTGAAATAAATGAAAAAAAAAACACGACTATACCTACTCTACATGCTCGCAGTGAGGAGCTCCTTGCACAGCGAGTGCACACATCATGGAGTTGTTTTTTTTTTTTTTTTTTTTTTTTTTAAGAATACGAAACATTAAACAGATGTTGACTGTTGTTGGGTAAATGACGAAGCAGTCTGAGGTATTTAAGCGTGTGATAATGATCGTTTTTACTGCCTGCTGCGTCGTTTTATAGCAAGAATAACTTTGCTATGTTTGCATAATGAATTAAAGTTGTGGCACGGGTGCAAAGTTGAGCGAGCACACGGTTGCTGCTGCTACATGTTTCATAGCAGTAAAGTTGACAGACAGTTGTAGTGAAATGTTTATGCAGTGTGTCATTGCAGCTTATTGATCCGTTTTATTCAGCAAGCTCATGAATTAGCTGAACTTGAGGTTAAAGCACAGAGCTTGTGCAGAGGATTCAACAGTAAACTGTATTCTGGCTCACTGCCAATTTACAGGTGCAACAAGCTTTGAGACAATTAGCAGTACATGTTTGGTCAATTGGTCAAAAGGTTTAGTTCTTCTAAACACATACTGCAGACTACTTTTGTTCCAGCACTGATGATTCCTAGTTCTTAGTTTTCTTCTTGTCAATTCCCACATGTGACAGGACGCATCTCAGTGATCTCTGGGAGCACAGAGCCCATGCTTTCTCATCTTTGTGCTGCCATACCAGCCCTATACATACTGTGGATCACCATGGCCCAAGTAGCTGGCCAGGAGGACAGAGAGAAAACTACTGCACTGAAAGGTGAATATGAAGTAATACTATGAAAATATAAAAGTGAGGTAGTGCTCTTGGAACAGAGGGAACGTGGAAATATATTACAGTTATGACTTACAGGGCCAGTTAGACTGCACTAATAGATGTAACTTTTAACATGTTGATTGTTATTTCTATGTAGTCATTTTATTCTACTTTTTTCTTCTTAGTTAAACCTTCCGACTTCTTGTTTTTGAGCTGTTACTTGCATCCTCACTAACTCATGCAATGCAGACAAACTGCTCTATAAATGTCTGCTGCTTTGACCCTAGCGAGGTTTTCCTCCATGCTGACCTGGAGGCAGGCACACCAACATGTCTGACTGGTATAATACCTGAGACACTCACAATTCCTTATGAACTGTGTTCCTGCACTGTTGACGATGTACAGCTTACTCATCCTTGTGAGAAAAGTGTTTCTACAACACCAAAAATTCTAGTGACTGGAAGGAATGTTTTTTTTTTCTTGTTACCATCTACTGTTAAAATGGTAGATTATTAAAATAAGAAATACAGAAATGTTGTGCTCAAGCCACAGCAGAATAAATGTCACAGAAAAATAGATTTCGTCTCATTTTGGTATGAAATGATGATGAGCAATTCCTTTCATTTGATTTGTGAATGCATTCCTTTAAAATTCTTGTGTCCTCTCTGACTCTAAATACAGTATTTTTAAAAAAGAAATTAGTCTTTTGATTACGAAAGCCTTCCTTAGAAGTGCATATGTAGGCTGTTTGCTTTTTGCTATAAAGTAAATAGCTCAGGACAGGAAATATTCCACTTAACCTTGAGTAAATCAAATTCACACACCTTTTATTTAGCAGATCTATTCTACTTCAGTTACAAAATTTGCAGAAAAATATTAAAGACATTTTGGTTTGACTATTATTTGACAAGAATAGCTTCTTTTCCACCTCCTGTGCCACTTGGAAATGAAGAGCTTTTAGTTTAATCTGCTAGGGAGGACTTTGGCATTGAAGGTGCTGTTGTTTCATGACTTAACAAAATGGGGAGACATTATGAAAGTAAAATGTTTGTCACTTTACTAGAAATGCTAAGGTTAAAATTGTGTGATTGCGATTATGACAAGCAAATTTGACTGACATCTTTTTTTGAAGAAAAGCAGCCATGACTGTTGTCACTAATTTGATGTTCTCTTTCTCCTCAGATTTGCTGTCAAGAATAGATTTAGATGAACTAATGAAGAAAGATGAACCTCCTTTCACTTTCCCAAAAACACTGGAGGAGTTTGAATATGCCTTCAATGAATGTGAGTGCTCATTTAAAACTTCAAACCATAAACTACAAGTGCCACCATGAATTCCATGGCTTGCCAAATAGTAGATAAAGCTTTCTGCTTTAAGAAAACCCACCAAATCCCATGCACTTTAATAAATTAGAACATCACTGCTGAGTACTAAAGTCCAAGCTAAATGCTTTGGCACAGGTGAAAATAATGTTAAATCTTGGCACTAAATTGGCAGCTGCATGAGGTGTAGATATAAACTGCAGGGAACTTCACTAAAGAAATGTCTCTCTTTGCACTGAGCTGTTGTATTAAGCAGTGGCTCCACATCTTTTTAGCTTGTAACCCCTTAAAATGAAGCAGCGTCTACCTGCAACACCTTGTCACAGCTTGAAAATGTCCACCAAAGAATGTTTCACTTGAATTAAGAGGTCAAACTCCCATATTTCAACTAAAAGCAAAGATTAGATGAAAGTCCAAAAAATGAATTCAAATTTGTGCAGCAGAACAATCTGTTTTCCTTCCTTTATTTCCCATTGTTCTATAGAGTTTGGTTGCATCAACTGATGTTGTGTTAAAGCTACTGTAAAGTTGACATAAAAAACATTTTTAAAAAATCCTTTAAAAATTCCTTTCAAAAAAATGAGACATTTTCAATATGAGGACTTGTGTCCATATAGGGTTCTTTTTCTGAGTGCCAGCATCTTTTTACAATTGTCCCCAGTGAGGAGAGAGCGTATGCAACAGCATGTGGTCGCCTAGAGAAAAGTCGCTGCACCCAGCGTCTTTTTTTCTGAGTGTTTCTACTTTTTTTGTATGGCCGCTTTGAGTGCTTCTAGTTGAAAATCTTTGAACTTTTTAGAAAGGCGCTGGTGTCGTTGCTGTTCTACGGCTGTCAGATTGAGCGGTGACAGCGGAGACATCACCATTATTGCGCTCATCCATTCTGAGTATGAGGGCAAGCTCATGGTGAAACAACAATGTCAAACAAATAGATAGTTAGTAAGCATAAGGGTGATGATAGTTTGTCACACAACAGTGGTTAGAGTGTTGATATGCTGTCATAGATATTGTTAAGGTATTGTTGTCATAGAAACAAAACCCACGTGCCACATTCTTTTTCTTTCACCGCACAAGCGCTTCATCCCAGCCCTCCCCACTGCCCTGCCAGCGCTTTTCTGCCAGTGAAAAACACTATATGGACACACACCCCTAAGAGAGTCTTCTGTTCAGTGTAATATCACTGTTTTTGAATTAATGACCCAAAACTGTGTTTGGTATCACCTGGGACATTTTTGGGGTGGTTGTGTGTGCGTGTGTATGTGTGTGTACTTGTTTGTCAGTTAACAGTGACAGCCAGGAGCTGAGCTGGACCCAGAGTGGTGTTGGTCCAGATGATATAAAAGTCTCTTTAGAATTCTCCTGGCTCGCTTTGATCTAACCAGGTGGAGAGAGAGTTGGAAAGGTGGTGGTGGTGGTTTTGGCTCTTAGTATTCCCCTGTAGTCTCTCTCTCTCTCTCTCTCTCCCCCTCTGTTCTCTGTCAGTGTCTCTGCTGGCTGTCTGGCTGGCTGAGTGGGGGACATGTTGTGTACTCTACGGCCCGTCAGTAACCTACTCAGCCTTGCCCTCCGCCTGACGGAGCATTTGCATAACCTCGCTGTGCCTAAGAGCAGAGACACAGAGACTTACCCCCCACCTGCCATCCCCCTAACTCACCCTCGAGTCCCAACTCAGTCTCCCATGGAGGGAGGAACACACTCAGAGACACTCCGTCTCTTCTCTCTTACCTTTCTGTCTCTCCTCTTCTCTCCCTTCCTCTGTATCTCTCTATTTCTTTCCCTGCCCTGCTCAAAATCCCCAACCGAGACACAACTTACCCGTCCACACACACACACTCACACACACACACACACACACACACACACACACAGATATACACACCTATACCCATCTGTATGTCTTGTCAATTTCCACTCAAGCCTGTTTTTGAAGGATAGCATTTCTATTAAAGCCGTGGTGGCCCTCAGGCAGTGTCTCTAGTGCTGTATGTCTGCTCACAGTCACCCTGGCTCGCAGGCATTTCTATAGCTACACCCAGGCTACCTTTGCCCGAGACAGGTGGAACAAAAATGTTAATTTGACCATGTAATGATGTGAATACAGACGAGGCTGTGTACAATAGTTTGCAGGTATCTTAATCACTGAATTTGATGGCTTCATCTCGCTAGCCCTCCGGTTTTCCATTACTGGAAATCCAAGGTTATGTACACCTAATTAAGCGGCCAAATTGAGAACAGAATGCTAATTATGACAGAAAAAGAGGATAAAAGTTGAGAAAACGTTATTCCTCTGAGAGGATGTGATGTGTTGGGGGAGGCAGTGGCGCAGATCCCCTCCCCTCTCTCCCACCCCCACCCTCCCCATGCAACACACAACCACACACACACACACACACACACACACACTTACTTTTCTCTCCCTCCTTCCCTCCCTCATGCCCACAGACACACACACACACACACACACACACACACACACACACACACACCTTTCCTACTGTAGGATTTCATTATAGCTACTCTCTCCCTTCTCTTAGGCGGTAGTGTTTAGATCCTCACCCCTACATGAATGCATAATTGATTTTCTTCAAGGTACTTTTGTGCACACTGCTTTATCCTAACTTCTCAACCCTTCTCCTGCTCTACCTCACAGGCACAAGTCTGCTTTTTAATGCAACATGATGACAAACCTCGATTCAGGATCACATTACAACAAACCATGAAAGCTAGTACTGTAATACACAGTGTATTAGCTATGTAAGATTTATCACACTGATAGAGGGGTGAAAATGGTGGCAATTTAGAGGGAGATAAAAAAAAAAGCTTATGCATTCTTTTATCTTGCAAACATATATATTTATTTATATCTTAGATGGGTTTCCTCACATTGTGCAATAATTGAGAAAGTATGAGAGCCCCCTGGCTATTTGGGTTAAGTATGTGTACTTTTCAGTGGTTTAGCTCTTTTAAATTCTGCAGTCATCAAGGTCAAAATTAAATTTAACACAGCTTAGTGTTTTATTGTGTTGTAGTGTCAACCGCAGGATCGATGGGCTCTTTGCAAAGGTATAAACCTAGTGGTTCCACAGCCACACAAGTTTAATTATTTATTAAGAAAAAAATGGTACCCTGTCTGAACAGCATTTTACTGTCTTATGACTTTTTTATATGAGACAAAACCTGGATGTGTTTAAAACTCCTCTGATCTCCCTAAATTATGATAACTAACTTAAACATTATCCCAAAGATCTTCTGTTTATTCTCGGGCAATTCTTATGTGTTATAATGGCGGCGTGGCTCCCTTGCAACAATTCATTGAACTATACATGCTTAAGCCTAGTGACACTTACTGTATAACCACACCTGGTCTTCCTGGCTGGAGCTGCTTGTGTGTGTGTGTGTGTGTGTGTGTGTGTGTGTGTGTGTGTGTGTGTGTGTGTTGGGGCAGGGGGGTGTTTATGTGTGTGTATGAGTGTGTAAGCAATGCTGGTTAGGGTGATTGGCTGATGCCCAGACAGCATCCTCAAAGGAATTGTAAGGAGCAGTTGTCGTTGTGGCTGACGTGTGCCAGGCCACCTTTCTCTCTCCGTGCTTACACACACACAAACACACACTCTGGACCTTTCCCACACCTCCTTTAGTCTTTGCTTTTAGAGATTTCAGGTGCAATAGCCAGGACAGACCTGTGGCCTGTCGCCAGAGTGAGCGAGGACGGAGAGGAAGAGAGAGATGGACACAGTTGAAGAGGAAAGGGAGAGGCTTTTAAATGGATGAAAAGAGGGAGAGAGGGAAAGAGAATTTGTGCCATACCAGCTGTCCAGCCCTGGCCTGCCAGATTACCCAGAAGGCCGTTGGAGTCGTGACTGGAAGAACGCTGCAGCATCCACAGGCCTTGTACCTGCCAGATGGGGGGGCTGAGGGAGGGAGGGTAAGGAAGCGAAAGGATCAAGAGAGGAAGCACAAGTGAGAGAGAGAAAATAAGCAATGAAAAACTGAGGTCTCAAGCTTAGTTTGCATCATTTGGCAAACGTGTCCAGTAAGAAGTAGTGCCCCCCCACGCCACAGTACTTATGTGTACATATACACATATCAATTATCAATACAGATGTTTTTTTTCCCTGCTTTCATTCTGTCTATCTTCTACAGATGGGCAGCTCAGACACATAAAGACAGGAGAACCCTTTGTGTTCAATGCCAGAGAGGATCTCCACCGCTGGAACCAGAAACGTTATGAAGCTCTGGGAGAGGTAAAATACTGCTTTCTCTATTGGCTTACCACAGTAAGCAATAATATGGGGGTTCTTAAGATTCTTTCAGGCCGTCCAGGTTCAGCAATTTTTTGCAGTGCCTACTTGGTTTATTAGGATTTTCTGTCCTGACCCAGGCTATTTGTAACATGGCTTCACACGATGTAGCAATGGTTGTTGATTCTTTGTGGAGCAAATTGACATGGCATATAAGCCCTTATCACACATGGCACCTGCAACATTGCTTTACTATATTGGTGGAAGGCAGTGTGTTTTTTGGCATTCACCGTAGATACCCTTTACAGAAAGGTTTCATGTCGAGTCTATTTTTTCTCACCATGGTGGCAGAACTGCTGGAGAAGGCAAGTTGTAAAGTATTTCTTTCTTTCAGAAGAAGAGCATTTCCAGTCTTACAGAGACAGAGATTTTCTTTTTTTTTCTTTCTTTTTTTTTTTTTTTTTTTTTTTTTTTAGATTTTTACTTGTTTTAAGTTGAATGTGTTTTTATTCCTATGACTTGATGCTGACTATATGCAGCAAGCAGGGCAATGTAATTATACAGAAAATCAAGTTTGACTCTCATTTAATTCCTTTTGACATCCATACATGTGCAATATATGTCTAAGAACATTGTTTTTTGTGTGCATGTCCATTCATTAAGCTGTTCATTGAGTTGTGTTAGAGTAACAAAAGTGTTACAAGGTCCTTAGTAGCCTGATTTATAGGATTCCAGCACTGGTTCAAACATGATGTGGACATACATTGCCACACCATTTACAGTGTAAAATTTGTGTATGGGTGGTAGAGCTCTTACAAATTCTTCCATATTAAACTGGATGGACTGCATTGTAGTGTGCTTTATAACACCTAAATGCCATTGCCACAAAATGTCTTTAACTGAGGTCTATCCTGTGGTCCAAGCCTCTGTCAAATTAGAGTGTGGAAGTATTTTAAAGGTCATGGTCCGTGGAGGCAGACTGGCACAATTGATTTCACCCTAATCATCTTCTTGTCAGCTTAGTTGAGGTATGACTTGAGTTTGAGGTCAAATTTGTCATATAGCCCCAGTTAAATTCAGAAATGCAAGAAACTGAATCAAAGTCTGTACCAGGAAGGAAGTAGGCATGATATGGCAACCAACCTGTTGGTGATGCACACATTACTGGAGGTCGGCATACATTGTTCTGATGGAGACTTAAGGCTTGACACTGCATGTAAACAAAATAATCTCTTCAGACTGGTGTGTAATGGGACATGACTGTGGATAATCTCATGTCCTTTATTGTTCTTTGCTACTGTGCGTCTGTGGACTATATGGTGGAAAACTTTTATTTGAAGGATTCCACAAAATACCTACAGCTTGAAAATCCTGTCGACACATTTTTAAAGTTGACATACTTATGAAGTTCTGTGTGGTCGTCCAACTGCATCATCATATATCCATCCTAAAGTTCACCTTTAATTCACTCCCACAGTACCAACACATGCAATATGCATTAAGATAATGAGACAAATGTTCTTTTGTAATCTGTTTTTTTTATTTGCATCCCCCGCTATGTTGCTTTTAATTGTTGTGTGCATTCTTTGAAGTTCAAAGCAAAGTGATAGACCCGTTTGTGGGATTACCTGGGTGTTTTTATTATTTCTAATGCAGGTATACAGTGGCTCCTTTGAGAGCCAGCCTTCTGTGAAGGCTTTTTTCCCTTCTTTTCTTTTGCCTGCTCAGGCACTATCTACCAGCATCTAAAAAGGCTGCAGAAACAAACATTTGGTAGCAGGCAAGCAAAGGCCCTGAAAGAACACACAGACATTTAAACTAACCGAACTCAGGCATCCAAGGGGGGCCAAACATTTGGAGGAAACAAATAATCATCAAGCAGGATGTATGCAAATTTTATTCATCCCATGATTAAAAAATTGATAGAAGCATCTTCTTTAGAGGAGAAAAAAGGAAACAGTGTCAATCAGTGTTGATGTGAGCTTGTGTAATGAGAACATATACTGTCTGAGTTGTGCTGCAGGAGATTAACTGGCTGAGAAGAAACAAGCACTACCTGAATAAGCAGTATTATCTGTCTGTTGTTTTTAGGCCACAGATGATTCAAGAAAATGAATACTGTACCTTGCTTGTACAAATGCATTGTTTTTGCTGGTAAGAAATATGCTCTTTTATAAATAGACACAGCTACTGAATTGTATGCCTTTGGTTGTAAAAGTAGGTTATGCTGCTTAGTCAGTCTCTGTATATGTGAGTTTAAGAGTGTGTGTCACACAGGCATACCTGCGTGTTTATTTCTGCGTTGGTCTGGTCTGGGCGACACATGAAGATGTATTTGTACCTGGAATTCCTGTCGTTGTTTGTCCATCAACTCTTTGTCTCATTCATCTCCTCCAGATACCAGCCCTGCATGAAAAAAACGCAGACTGCTTATTAATTTGAATGAGGCCTGTCCATTGACACAGCAGAGGTGCCATCACTGGGGGCAAAAAATGTAAACATGCTGTAATCTAACATCATCCAGCAATATGCTGCATTGGCCAGTCATCTACAGTACATGTAAACGCACATTCCTGGTAGATTACTTTACTTGTCACAATCATTCCGATGAAAGACAAAATAATTGCCGCCGTGATAAATTTCCATGACTATTACTAAGCTCTATGGAGTGTTTTGGTGTCTGAGAGGCCTCTGAATTCACAACACAACTCCATCAACCACCATGCATTGTTTTAATGCAGGTCTGATTTTGGTCTGAATGTGTGCTAAGGCAGCCTTGGTCGGATGTCATAAGGGTAAACGTAGAATAAACTTTAATGCAGACAAGCGTGTTGTGGGTCAGTTCCTCTCCCCAGCGTACCCCAATGCCATCTATCAACTTGCCACCTGAGACTGTCTGAGAGCTAGCCACAATGCAGCCTGAGAGCTGAGTATGATGGCACAAGGACGTGGGTACATGTGTTTGCCCCTGGCAGTGTGAATAGAATGGCATCATCATTGCCCCCTAATGTTCAGTCACATTCCTCTCTCTCCCTCCCTTCCTCCATACCTCTGTCCATCTCTCCCTCCCTACTCTGTTCTTTTCAGTTTCTTTATATCTTCATGGTCCTGTATTTTGTATGGAGGACTGTGTGTGTGTGTATGAGAGAGAGAGAGAGAGAGAGAGTGAGGGGGGTAGGCGACTGTATTGTCAGACACATCACAGCACCAGATGTCCAATTTGCACTTCAGCCTCGTCTGAATGGAGGGACGGATAGAAAGAGGGAGAGCGAGGATGTTGGTGTGATGGCCTCCAAGCAAAAGAAAAAGATGGGAACAAAATTTGAGTTTAGTGCAAGAGCAGTGAATCATTTTTTAACTCTCCATTTTTAATCTATAAAAAAATAATTTAAACATTTTGCCATACAGTAAATGGTGTGATGTGGAGAGATTTGTAGAGGCTCTGTCTGAGAACTTACACTGGTTCCATTTGTTTGGGCGACATGAACTATATTTACACACATAAAAGAAGAAGGCAAGTTTATTGGAGTTGTGCAAAATCATTGTGGGGAATTTAGGAAATCACTTATTGAACAAGACAGCGGATACAAAAGATCATTACAACAATGAGTAAATAACACAAATTCAACGTTTTGAATGTGCTGACTCAGCTGACTGACGTATTGACTTAGTGCAAATATACAGTCAACAGGAGAATAGTGCTGGCCTCTCCAAACCATAAGCATTCTGGCATGAGAATATCCTAAGGGGGCACGTGGTTATTGAGTATTCAAACTAAATTCTTTCAAGGGACGCTTAGTTCATTTGGTAGGTTTAGCTATTTTTCCTTTTTACCCAGAGTCAGCTCACACACTGATGTCTTTTTTATATCTCTGTGTAATTTGAAGGTATGGCAGTAGCATAAAAAAGGCATCTATGGTTATCTGTCTCTTGATAAGTAGTACAAATAGGAAATCTGCAAAAACTGTATTATCCCTTTCAAGTTCTGGGTGCACTCTATAAAGACATCAATGATCTCATTGTCTGCTATTTCAATTAACCCTAATATATAAATTGTTTTAGTGGTCTAATGTACTGTATTTTTTTTATTATTATTATTGTGCTCTGTTTTGTTTTAGTCAAGCTGAAAGCGTTACACAAACTGAGAATGAAAAACCCTGATGTAGTCACATTGTAGTGCCTGTAATATTACAGCTGTAATACAGTGCGGGCTATCTGTGCGGTGTTGCTCAGTGCAGCAGGGTCACCTCAGCCTGTGTAGGTGTCAGTTGTAGTCTAATTCCTGTGATTCGGTGATGAATCTCTCTGATAGAAGACAAGCATAGGGTCTGGCCCAGATGGAGCTCTATTAAGCTGTTAATAAATGAGGATTCTTCTCTGCTCTGCCTGCATCTGTGGAATGGAAGGCACTCACAAATTTGTACACACACACACACACACACACAGCCAGAATATTATAATGAAGTAAAGCTAGCCAGATGGCTGAATTAGAAAGCCGTCTCTCTCTCTGTCTCTCTCTCTCTCTCTCGCTCTCTCTCGCTCTCTCGTTTTTCTCTGTCTCTTCCTCTCTCCCTCTTTTTCTTTCTGTCTGTCTCTTACATTCTTCTGTCTCTCTGTTATGCTTTTCTTCCTGTCACCCTCTGTTTCCGCATTATGGATGCTGGGTGTTGTCATAGCAGTGACCAGCTGGCCAAGGTTTAAGACCCTGCTGAAGTGTCCTTGAGCAAAACACTGAGGAGAAGGGCAAAAGAATTTCCTTGGAATAGTAAAGAAATTATGACAAGCTTTTAAGATAATATAATATAATATTAACAGAGCAGCATGTGTGTCCGCTGTACACCCGTCTGCCCACCTCCGTGTCACTGTCTGAGTATATCAGAGGCTTTAAAGAGCATCTGAATAAAAATTGAAGGTGAATAGTCACGTCATCTTAATTCTATCAGAAAACATTATCTTTAAAAAAAAATACTTGAAGTAAGATGCTGTTAGGCAGACAGGTAAATATCGTGACCTAAATTGGGAAATAATGTTATATCAAGTACCAACAAGGTATGAATGACATTTTTAGTTTGTGGAGGTGCTGTGGATTTATAAAACATCATGGTGTAGTCATGTAGTGTTACATCAGGCCTACGGTGGCAACCCCAGAGACATTCCTCCATCCTGTACTTAAAGCATCAGGAGACTCCATACCAGTCGTGGACCATTTTGTTGGGAAGCTAATGGGATCTCTCTAAAGAGTGACTATAAATGACAGCTGTCTGCCCTGATTCACTGACTACCATCACGTCTCCATTCCCAAAACACTTCAACACTGCCGCTGCAGCTTCTGCTGAGAGCTGGGAGGAGGAAGCAGACACAGTCAGACAAAAATGGTTGCAGGGAGCAGGGTGAGGTGGATTAGAGTTGATGAAAGAGAAGGGAATTGGACAGGGGGTGGGAGTAGTTGAGGGGGGTGTCAGAGAAAAGACACGAGGGCTGGTAGTTACAGCGCTGGCATCTGTCGCTACCGCCGGCACCCACGGTGGCAAACAGTACTTTACTTTGAATTAGCCCTCCACTGGCTTCTCAGTTAACACCTGAGGAGGTCATTACGATGACATTAGGATGAGTAGTGCAGGGTGGGAGGAGAGGGAACGAGAGAGAGAGGGATATCTACGCTAAGTGTAAACAGTCTGTCTGTCAGTCTGTGTCTGAGAACTTTCTCTTCCCCTGGAGAGCCCTCTCTCCTCTGACAGAAGAATGACAGAGACCTCATGGGAATAACACCAGTCTCTCTCTCTCTCTCTCTTTGTTTCCCACATGGACTGACAGATCACAAATTCACAACAATAGGCCCTATTTTAATACCACTTTCTGTTGGTACACAAGGCTGACTTAAAATAAACAACCTTTCTATTGCCTCATGCTCTCTCTCATTTTCACAGTCTCTCTCTCTTTTTGAGTATGCTTTGCTGTTGTTGCCACTGTTGTTGTGCTGCATTGTTCGGGGGATTTTCTTTTTTTTTTCCCCCTTCTTCCTCTCTTCTATTCTCTGGAGAAGAAGGAATGCTTTCCTGGGTGTAGTCAGTGATACGGCATGGAGCAGCTCTTTCAGTTTCATTATATAAACAGCTTTGATGCGTTTTCTTGCTCTCTGGTTTCTATGGCTAAGTGGCTTTTGGAGAGGGCTCTGGACTAGAGAGACAAGAGGTGTGTGTGTCTGTACATGAGCTTCTTCTGTATTTGTGTATACTGTACGCTATGTGCTGCTGTCTTGAGTGTATTTGTGCGCATTGTTGATAATCTGAGTTTATGAGACAAACCAGTGGGGCTTCATGGGCCTCGGTAAATGTTAGAATAACTTCAGTTACATGATTTAACTGAAAACCCAATGAGGCCTTTGTAAATATGACCTCAGATAATTTAGAATTAGTTTTATGACGTTTTGTGCTTTAGCTGTATTTTCAGTTGAATATTACCTTGACATGCAAGAAGACTTTTGTATTATTTTATTTTTATTATTATAGTCTTGTATTTCACTCTTAACAGGCATTAAATGGGTCTTAAAGAGTCTTGAATGTATCTTTTTGACACTTAGAGCAATCTTGATAAACACATCATGATTTGTGATCTTCTCTCAGGGTTGGTTTGAGATTACTGCTATCTTTTCCTCTCCTGTAATCACCTCAGTTTTTCCATTGCCCTTGACCATCTCAACCTTTATCCTCCCTGCCTCTTTTTTTTATCTGGCCTATCCTCCTTTTCTCTTCATTTTTTCCTTACTTATGGTCTTCATCTATACTCCTCTTCCTGTTCTGGTTTTCTTCCTCCTCATGTTTGTTTTGTGCATGCCCAGGAAGGATCATCTGCTTATAGCCTCAGGTGCGGTCAACCAAACCAGGCATGACTGTTCTAATCAGTAGGAGAACACCCATGCACATTAACTGACACTTGTGCACCCATAATGTGGGAGGTCTTTATCTATCTTTGTAGCAAGGAGTTTAAAAACATCAACTTGCAGCCACAGCGGTCTTCATTAAGACCTTGGCCTGGTGTGTTTATGAGAGTGATGAAGAGATTGTTATGGGGATGACCAAAGGTTTGCTTGGACTTGAAGTCACAGCCCACCCACTTAAAGGGCTCTTATCAAGGCCGTGTACTGTACTGTTCTCTCTCCCCCTCCATCCCGCCTTCCACAGCTCCTTCTCCTCTCAGCTGTTCACCACAGTGGGAGCTGGCATGAGATTCTGGCTCCTGGGGATTACCTCTCCATCTCTCCCTTCTTGTCTTCCTTCTTTCCTCCCACTGAGCCCTCCTCTAAGTCCCTTCCTTCCTCCCTGATCCCTCTGTTCTTGCTTCATCGCCACAATGCTTCCCCTACACAAACAAACCACAGACACAGAGGTGACCTCAGCCACAGCAGGTCTATTTCAGACTCTCCCACGATCCCTCGCACGGTCATGTAGAAAGCTCGCTGTTGTTCAGGGATACATCCTCACCCGGCTATCCTAGAGGACAATTGAATTGCTGCTTGAAATCTCCTATCTCCTATTTTTGCTTCTTTTTTTTTTTTTTTTTTTTAATTTTTACCTCAGTGAAGGCTGACTGTGTGACCCACAGGTCATTGTAGTGTCTTCATAGTGAGGGCTACATGTTTCATAGACTGTCTGTGTCTACATGGGGGGAAACTATGTCTTTAGACTTTAAAATTGTGCAATCTGGAACTTCAAATCATATGTTTTATGATAGACAGAGAATCCAAGTTTACATTGACATTTTTTTTGGGGGGGGGTAATGTTCCACCCATACAGTATCTTATAAGCCTGGATGATATATATTTGTTGCAGATAGAAAGGCATTGTAAGCATGCTTATTGTCATGAAATCTATTGATTTGGATTGATTCAGGTTGCTCTTATCTCTCTCTCCCTCTCTCTCTCCCTGTTTTTCTCTCTCACTCCCTCCCTATGTGTCCTTTTGTGTGTCTTAATATTATTTGGCAAATCCACTCCTCATGCTTCTCCTATCATCCAATCCCGACAATGCAGGCACTCAGCGTTGCTTCCTGCAGGCATTTCATTAAAGCACTTATAACACATTGGTAATTAGGTGACAAAGAGGCTTTTCTTATTGTACTGATCAGCTGCTGAGACATAGTCCACAGAGGCCCACACAGAAGGAGGTTGGCTGGGTGTGCACATGTGTGTGCGCGAGTATGTGTGTGCATCACTATGTGAGTTCTGTGCCTCAGCTCTGTGTCTATTCCATTGTTTCTAAAAAAAATATATATTTTCCATTTTTGATCCATTGGAATACTGCAAAAAATCACTTTTTTTAGCTCTGACCTTTGATCTGCTCTGATATTGTTCACTGAAAAGGTCATCTGGCTGCAGTTTAAATTATGAACTAAAACATAGAGATTACCGCACAGCCTGTACAAATTTGGATGTTAGATTGTTATGGTATCCTTTCATCAACGGAAACACTTTCACACAGTGAAACTCGTGCATTCTTCCTACTTTTTTCTTCCCTCTCTCCTCCATTCGTCTCTCTCCTTATTCCATATCAGATGGTTTTCGAGCCACCTGAGGCACTGAACAAATAACGTAGTGCAAATGAAATTTCCTGTGAGGCTTATTGTTGATGTCATTAAACACTAGCATACTGAGGCCCAGAATCATTTTAGTCTTCATCAGACCGGCTGACATTTTAGTGAATTAGCTGTTGGAGGTTTGGTGGGTTGGGGTGAGGTGAGGTTGTTTTAGCTCCTCTAGCTTTTTTTTTCTTCCCTTTACAGGGTCAAACAGTAGATCGATCATCTCATTTAGTCTGTCTGCTGGCCTTTGATTGGCTGTCATAAGGGTAATATGTGTCTGGTGCATAATTTTATTCTTGCATGTTGTCTATAAGCAGTAAATCAAGTTAGGATTGAGCTTCTTTCAGGCACAAAAGAGCATGGCAATATTGTGATTATTCATGAGAATTTGACTTAAATGAATGTAGAAACCATTTCAAGTTCTCTTAACTTTGGCCTTTTGTTGTCCTTTTCCTTCCTTTGTGAAAGATCAGCTATGTAGAGAATAATCTGCCACCTTCAAGATCTGACAGCAGACATTCTCTCAAATTCATGCCATTTAAAATGTGTTTGGAGTTCAGAACATGTAATTTAGGGATATGTATAATTTCATTGTCCTGTGGTTAATGGGAATAGAAAATATTTTGTATTGTGTGCCAAAAATTATAAAGCTAAGAAGCTTGTGGCCTAAAAGAATCTTGTCTTGGCTTTTCTCACTTTTTGTTATTAATCTGCTGCATATTTTTTTTACCAGTCATTTTAGCAGTGGGGGCAGAGATTTTCTTACTCCTCCAAGGAACTTGAACAAATGCTGTCATGTTAAAGTCTAGCTTCCTTACTATTAGTGTAGAAATAGCAGGATATTTATTGAGATTCTGTTTTATTACTGTCATTGTAGCTGTACCTGCACCTCTGGTACATATACTGTGGAGTGAGTTTGCTTTTAATTTGGCTTTCATAGATTTATACAGATATTAGTGGCCCCCAGAGGATGAATCACACTGACTTAAGTGAGTATTGTCAAATTCTTTACAGTTGCTTCCCTTTCCACACATAGATCAGAGCTAAACATGATCTGTGCTGTGAGACATGACTGTCTTGATCCTTGTTTGTGTTTGGGGTCAGTCAGTTGATCGGTCTCTGACTAGAGAGCGTGACTGGGATTCGGACACGCTTTTTAGCTGTGGCGCCACTGCTAGCCTTTAGTTGCCTGATTTAGTTAGGCTGATGCTATAAAGCTAACCAAAGTGAAACTTCACAGCGGGGCAGGACAGCATGTTGCCCAGCTCTCCCTGCGGTCCCTCCACCAAACACAGCATTGTCATGACATGGACTGGACATAGGGTCTGTCCTGACATATGCTGGGATGACATCATCGCAGCAGCAATATCTCCAACACAGCTTACTGCCAGTGATTTTATGCCCTGTCATCTGCTATTATTCTTTACTCCTCTGTCTTTCTCTCATATCCGATCAAAAGTCGAAAATCTCTTCCGCAAAATGTTTCTTTCAGTTCTCAGCTGAGCACGACGTGGAGAGAAGAAAGGAAGGAGGAAAGGAAAGAGAAAATAAGGAAAAATGGAATAGAAAGTTGTTAATGTCACTGAACCATGAAAGGCTTGGCCTGGGGTTGGAATGACTCGGTATACAAGGTTCTTTAGTGCTGTGGCTGCGGGGATAAACATAACTTACATCAGCCCTTCGCTTGTACAGGAGATTTCCTCTCCTGGCACTTACAACCTCAACACTCTCACTGCACTGTGATTCACGCACATGCACGCACGCATACACGCGCACAAACACACACACGTACACACACACACACACAGTACAATCCAGACCCTTTCAAGTAGCTCATGTGCACACACACACACGCACACATGCACACACCAGAGGGCAAACAAGGGTTTTGAATAGTATTTTTTATTCTGTTTGCAAGTATGACAGTGGTTGCTATTACTTGTTCACACATACACACACAACAGTTTAGTTTACTTTTTTTTTTTGGATGGATTTGTATCAACAGCAATATGAAAATATTAATTGCATTAGACAGTATTATCAATGTAACGTCTGCCTGTGTGTGTGTGTGTTTTTCTCTCCAGATCATCACTCAGTATGTTTATGAGCTGTTGGAGAAAAAGTGCAACATGACTAAAGCAATCCTTCCAGTAAGTACCCAGAGTGAAAAGAGGCATTTTCCTCTTTGATTTAATGCCCTTGAAGATTAAAGGGAGTATTAAATATGAAAATTGACGTAAATGCTTAGGCTTCAGAGTGTGATTATGATATTGAGTGTCCTGTTTAAAAAAAAAAAAATAAAGAAAAGGGGATTGTGAGGAGTCAGCTCTCCTCTCAGTCTTTGTCTTTCTTTTTCTATCTCACTCAGTTTCTCTCTTACTTCCCCTCTTTCTATTACCCCCTCCTCTGCCCACATCCTTTGTGTAAAAGTGTCTCCTCAACAAATTAACTGTATTGTGACGTGTCATTTCAAAGGCGCAGCGGCGCAGCATGCTGATGCTTAATCTGTTTTGCATTCATTTGCGCTGAAGGGGACTTTCTACTCTGCCATCATGGAGTTATTCTTTGCCCAGCTCATCCAGGCTCAGAGCACACACTTGATCCCTTTTATCTGTTGTTGGAAGCATGTTTGTCTCTTTCTGCCCCCCTTTACCCCTCCATCCCTGCTCTTTTTTCTGTTTCTAAAAGTTGTGATCATTTTTCAGGCTGCATTTATAGGGATGTTAGGCAGCGCTGGTGTTTAGAAGCATAGCAGAGTTAGCACCAGCACTAACAGTGTCCATAAATCACCTAGCCAGGGACTCAGCGCCTTTCATTAGCCCCTACACACTTTTACTGGTTTATCTGCCTGGCCTATTTATCTCATTATTCCTCTGGAAAATGGCTCTGTTCTGCTTTTCTGCTGCCCACCCGCCTGCGTGTATATGGCGTGTGTGTGTGTGTATTTGTGTGTTAGTGGTGGGTCTGTCCACCTGCGTGGCATTGAACTTGTGACCGCAGATTTTAAGAAGATTAACTGCAGCCAAGTATAGGGAAAGGGAATGAGGGAGCACAAGAGAAAAAAGGGTAAGATTTTCTCCCCCACACTCAGCTCTCTTTGTCTGCTTGGATTAAGTTCTTGCAGCTGCCACCCATGGCTTTTATGGACAGTGTTTGTCTCCTTAGAGATTCCTCCAGGCATACTTGGGAGGGATGCGACAACGCATGGGATGTGGACGGAGCGCATATACACACACAAACACTCTCTCGCTTAGCCTCTGTTTCTGTCTGTATTACTTTCTGCCTCAATTTTAATCACACAAAGGCTGTTTTCTAATCATGATTATTGATGATTAGTGTGGTGATGCATATGAGCTTTCTAATTACAAAAGCCACAGAGGAGTAGGCTGTTTCTCCTTAAACTCATGCATGTTACATAAGAGAACTCCCAATGTTTCTTTTCATAATCATTATCAGGCAATTCGATGAAGCAACAGAAATTAAAGCTCTAATTATAAAATCACAATTTGATCATCTTTGCATTTGCTGCTGTTGCACGGAATGGCAAGGTTGTATTTTGATTTTGATTGAGTGAAATGCCCAAAGCAGTTCAGCAGTTATAAAAAATATATACATATTTCCATATGTGAGATTTTGACATATTTTGATGTACGTCAGTGGTGCATGGTAACCTGTGTTTCCCTGAACGTTCAGGTAGATGCCACAGATGATGAGCCCTCCAGTTTTATCTACATGAGCCCTAATGCCTTGTCCAACCCGTCCAAGCTACTAGTGCTGATCCACGGCAGCGGGGTGGTGCGGGCCGGACAGTGGGCCCGCAGACTCATCATCAACCAGGACCTGGACTCAGGGACGCAGATCCCCTTCATCACCAGAGCCATGGAGGTAGGTGGTACAACAAAAGACACTCAGGCAATCTGATATTTGATCTTTGATCCAAGATGCCTTGTTTTCATGTTTCATGATTCAGAGGGACAGACAAGCTTGGTGCACTGACAACAAAATAAATTCTAATTTCTGTCCTTCATTTTCTTTTTTCTTACAGTTTATCCTTTACAAAGTATAAACTGTTGCACATCTTTGGTGTGCAGGGCTTGTGGGTTTTTGAGTAAAAAAGGCATGCAGTGTGCTCACCATGCAGCCACTGGTACCACCACTACCACAGTAGCCTGATGTGATATTGGTGTGACAAATGTAACACACAGGCACACTGTTTATTTGAAGGGCTGGTTTGAATAGTTGGCGCTGTGGAAAACTTTGTGGCACAGTCAGAGGCATTGTGTCGTGGTATTTTGTTTTATTTGACTGGAGGTTTAAATGTGGTTGTGGTAATTTGTTGTTGCTGTGTGCTTTCATAGCTTGGTCTCCGGATGTACTGCGTCAACTCAATTATGTTTCACTTCATTTTACAATGTACACAAGTGTGTAGTGAAAGGAAACTTTGTCCTAAGGTCATATGAGAAATTATATGAGTATGAGTAATTTCAGCACTCCACAGCATCATATAATCACAGAGGCAAATAATAACAAGCAGACATTCATTCACAGGTGCAAACACATAATCTTGAATAATACTATTACTGTACAGTTCTCAACCCAGAATCGAGGTTTATATTGTCTTGTTAGTGAAATGAAGCATATTCCTCAACATAATCATTACTATACACAAAATATTTATGCATTCTTATTATGCATGATTTCCTATGTAGTACTATGTATTCATGGATGACTGAGTTGAGAGAGAGGAAGAAATAATGCAAAATATAGATTAGTTTCTCTTTCCCTACCATATGATCACACACGAGTGTATACATCTGTGTGTCAGCAAGCAAAAAGTGGCCCTGCCTGTCTTATTATTTTCATCCCCATCTCTGTGCTCATTTGCCAGCCTGGCCACGACTACCTGTGTAATTTCATCGGCCCGCTATTCAAATTGACTTAGAGGAGATCCAGCTCTCCCTCTCCCCCTGGTTCACTCGTTTCGTCCATCTGAATACCTTAAAGACTTTCACTGCTGTGCAAAGCCGTCTCCTGCTGTGTACAACAACGGGAGAGGTTGGGTTGCGTGCCTGTGTGTCCATGTGTGTGCTAACGGATGATTCAGCTACCCCGAGACTGTCTTTGAATTACAGTTACCCTGGCTGGTATTACTGTTGGAGAAGGCAGTGTTGTGCTGCAGAGAGCCAAAGTGACAGCTTAGATATAGAGAACATGGTGTGTGTAGTGTGAGTGTTGCTCATTCATCATAGTAAACAAGAAATCATGTTCTTACACCCTGACAAATCATCATCCAGGCATTTACCACACACATTCCTTGTACTCCGTGTGTGTACTGGAAAGACAAGCACACACATTTACAGTCAATGCATGCTGTCTGCATCTATTAGGGGCATGTTTGTGGTTTAGTATGTCATACTGTGAAAATTGTGTGGATGTCTTCTGAAATGAGTATACAGGAATTACAGCTACAGTGCTATACCATCTGAAGAAAACATAGAGTTATACTTGCTGTACCTTAATTCACAGGTATGCAGAATAAAAGCAATAAAACACGTTTGGTCAACAATTCTGAAATGAATGACAGCACAGAGGGATGACAGCTCTGTGACACAGCAAATACAGACACAACAACAAAATCCCTGATCAGCAGCGTTACACCATATTAAGAGCAGAATCCTGTGAACAAGCAAGACTGTGGGGAGACCACCTCAAGGACAGCCAGCCAGCCATTACTACTGTGACAGAGCAATATACCACTCCAACGCAATGTGCCATGGAGGGCCAAGAGCCTGCTGGTGTTCCTCTCAACCTAACACGCTATTAGCTGATTTTGATGATTTGTTCCCCTTCAGGCAGAGAGGGAGGAACTAATCAGTGAAACCACAAGCAAAATAATTGAAACTAGTGAATACTACATACTCATCAGCAGTATGTATTATAGTGGTTATTCAGTGTGGTATTTTCAGTGGATGCTTGAGATTGAAGTATGCTCAAAAGTTATACCACATAATTGGTCAGCATGGTAAAACAATGAAAATTAGAATGGATGGCCTACATTTATACAGTAATATAATATATAATACATTTTATGAGAATGGTTATTATGGGTTATTAAACTGGGCAGGTGGTCGCTTTTACTCAGCAGGAAGCTCTTTTTATTGCTATCGCTGTGGCTATCAGTAGAGTTGCAGCGGTTACTGCAGTAACGCAATCACGTCACGCCCACCGCAGAGTCAAACTGAGCCGCTTTACCGCTGAGTGAGTGGCTCAAGTGATGGGACAATAGTTATTCTCTCAGGCTTGACATAAAGAATGACGTGCCGAATGACGTGCTGAGACATTGAGAGACATAAGTCACATAAGTCATAAAGATAGACATTTAGACTATGGAGGCTATAGAGAAAGAAGGCTATAAAGAATAGACTACTACAGGAATAAATGCATTTGAAAAGTTTACGGTATTTAGGAACCAATTATTTTATCTGAGGTTTCTTTTTTTATGGTGGTTACCAGGACTGTTTGAATTGCTTCGCTAATTTGTGCGGTAGGGAAAACAATACCACGACAGCTCTAGCTATCAGTATTACTCTCTCCACCTACACACATAACCCACAGCTGAATGCAATGCAAAATTCACACTGACTTGTCAAAACCACTCTGGGAAAATGCAGGAAATGACTAACTGAGAAAGAGGTTGATGAACTAGCTTGAGGAAAGAAGTATATTACACCACTTCATTAAAAAAGAACTGGAAATAAGCTGCTGATATACAGTCATGCAAGACATGTGAGATCTGAAAGTGTATTATTCATTTAACCGAACTGTTATCAATACAGACATTTGAATTTTAGCATGGAAACGTATTTGTAAATCATCTTTTAAAAAAACCTGATGACAATCTGTGTGGCTATATAACTCTGGCATTATGACAATTACTCAATATTTTTGATTTACAAATTTTGTTAAGTGCAGTGTTGGGTCAGATGTTGACATTTTGAGCATGCATTTTATTATATTTAGATTAGGCCCTATTTTACAAAAATGTTTCGTAGCAGGAATCTGTTGCCTCGAGTGCAGCTCGTGTGAAGTTACTCATGGGAAGTTGATTGGAAATTCAAAGCCTGCAGCAAAGGGTCAACTGGAGTGCATTCGGGGAAATATGGGGGGAGCTTGTGGCTTTACAAAACACACACTCATGAGCACACACAGACCCACACAAAACAGACACAGTACTACTGTAGTGTTCGTGTGTGCACGCAGTGCAAGTCTACGGCATGTGTGCGTTAAAGCAGCACTCTGAAATTCTTAACCATGTTCCTTGGAAGCTCAAGTCAGCCTTTCCTCTCTTCCGATGGGATCACCACTGCCAATCAGGGGCTTGTGGAAAAAATAGCTGATTGCACTAGTTAATCAGGCCCTTCACACCACATACATGCACACACACCATCCATTCAGGGGTGAATCTTGGGGCAGCCTGTCTCTTACACAACGTCTGCAGCCCATCGCCTGTCTCTGCTCCTGTCTACAGATATGACAGTCTTAGTCATGCTACTGTATGATGATGACACCTAAGTAGGCAAAATGTATATGTCTAAAATATATACAAATGGATGTGTGCACACAGCGAAAGCATACAGACACAAACACATCGCATCTGGCAAAAGGTGTGCTTGTGGCATTTGGCAGAGTGTATACAGTAGCATTGGGTTAAAGGAAGCATTCGTGCTGTGTGTGCAGATCTCATACATGTTGACTTTATGTACATGTGTGTGTGCACATGGAAGTGGTGCTATTCCCATAGCCTAGAGGTAAAATGACAGGTGAGAGGAGCTTGCTCCAGCGACAACCAGGGAGTTGGGGAAAGAGGTGGAAAAGAATAATCTGAGATGGAGTTGGGGGTGCAGAGAGGGAGGAGGGTTACGATTGGTTGGAAGAGGACAGAAGTGGAAAGAAGGAGAGGGGTACAGAGAGGATTGAAGCAGGAAGAGAGAAATGAGAGGAGGGCGAGGCAGTGACTGCAAATGGGGTGGGACTGGTAGAGGAGAGATGGGAGTATGGAGAGAGAGAGAGAGAGTAGGCAGAAGGCAGGCGTCTGACAGCTCCACTACTGGGAGAGAGCCTCTTAATGACAGCTTATTCCTTCATGATTTCAATTCCTGACAGTCGACAGGTCTGCTTGTTGCATCATGGCAGCTGTATCATTACCTTCTGGCCCTGTCACTGCTCTGCATCCTAAGACTGAGATGGTGGAGGTGGAGGGTGGGCACCATGGGGTTTGGGGTGGGGGTGGGGGTGGGGGGGGGGGGGGGGGGGGGGGGTGGGGGGGGGGCAGGAGAGGGAGAGAGAGAGAGAGAGAGGGAGAGAGAGAGAGTGTAGATTGTTAGGTTACAGTCAGAATAATTGAGAAAGGAGGAGGTATTGAAAGGTGGGATCATTATTTACAATAGAGTGTTGTAGTAGTATATGGATAGCTGTTGGAGTTAGAGGAGCACTTTCAACTTGTGTAAATTTGTGTCAGAATTGAAAGAGAATACTGTCCATACTGTCATCAGGACATGGCTCTCCTAAATCATTTATGTGGATGACTGTGAGAAAAGCACAAGGCCACATTTTTTAGTGACTTCTTATCCTTTAGTTTGGATTATCACTTGTTGACATTTCCCTCAACTTTTCTGCAATTGTCAGTTTTTGATTTTGCAGTTTTATTGGTCGCAATAACTATAAGGATTCTTTTCCAAAATGCTTTGTATTCGATCGTAATTAATTTCCAATATTTGTAGAAGATATAGTAATTTTTGTCAGCTAGTTCAGTTTTTTTCAGATGGTCAAAAGTGCTCATCTAAATCAAAAAACTTTATTTAAAGTTGAACTTTTTTTTTAGCATTTTAGATATTTCAAATATGAATTAATTGATCAACAATACGAAGTCTGACAATTCCCAAACTGTAAACTGCATGTGCACATACACACAAACCACAAAAGCCTTCAAGAATGACTTAATTTAATTTGGAAGTTGCTAATACAAAAACAGATCTACAGCCCCCGTCTTGCCTCTTTCCTTCTCACCCACCTCTCTCCGTCTCTCTCTGTCTCTCTCTTGATAGTGAGTCAGGCTCGACACTGGAGACCCACTGGAAAGAAAGAGGGGGTGTGGTGTTTTCAAAAGTGTGTCAAAAGCCTAGGGGTTTGTATCTGCCCAGAATTTCAATGGGAGGCTGAAAGGGGGCAGCGAGGCAGACAAACTCAAACACAGAAATCCTCTTTTAATTTCTGTCATGCTGCCCCCCCTCCTCCTTTTTTAGCTGGATGATGTCTTCTTCAACATCAGCTTCACACTTTGGCTTCTGCCTGTCTTGTGTCATGGCCCTGTGTGCTGTGAGGATATTCCTCTCTCTCTCTCCTCTGTCTGTCTCTCCAATCACCATTCTTCCTCCTCCTCCTT
The DNA here is from genome assembly GCA_029490765.1 of Euthynnus affinis. Taxonomy (NCBI): domain Eukaryota; kingdom Metazoa; phylum Chordata; class Actinopteri; order Scombriformes; family Scombridae; genus Euthynnus; species Euthynnus affinis. The sequence goes on along the minus strand of CM055842.1, from coordinate 23,164,423 downwards.
TCTCATTAGTTCTTCTAATTCCCCCCGAGCTGTGAGTTAACCTGTTTGTGTGTGTGTGTAGCCGAGTGATAACATTGTATGTACAGTGTGTGTACAGCCTATCTCGGGGCATCAGATGGCTACAGAGGCCAGATAGGTATCATTCTATCCAGCGAGCCAGGTTTAGCCAGAGGACAGTTTCTTTCTATATGTGTGTGTTTGTCTGTGTGCACACGTGTGTGTGTGGGTGTGTCTGTGTAGGGGTCAAAAGATGCTCCGCCTTGCCATGGCCTTGTAATAGCAGCCCTGCAACCAACACACGCAAATACAGGCATACACACACCTCCAGGTGGAGAGGTCCCAGCACATCCCACAGCTCAGATCAATGCACTTGACACCTTCAAAGGCGGGTGTGGGGCCTGGACTTGCTCAGGGGTTAAACCTCTTTTAAATAGCCTCCCACGGGAAGGCAGCTGTCAATAACCCACCATAATTACCGGGGCCAGGCCCGCCAAGGGCTCGGCTGCATGGGCCAAATTAAAAATTGATCAGAGGGAGAGAAAACATTATTTTGTGGTGGTATTCCCTGTCCTAACAGCACTGCTGCTGCCGTATGTGAAATCTCATCAACTGGGGTCCAAGCTAGATATCTAGAGACCTATTTATCTATCTATCTGCCCCCCTTCGTCCACATGAACAATGGAGTGCTGTCCCTGTTGTAAAAAAATTATTTGCATATTAAGTGTCTTTCAGTGCACACGTCTGTGTGTGTGTGCACTTGCAGTACAAGAGTGTGTGCATGTGCATACTGTATGAGCATGCAGCTGATTGTTATGTGCTCCAGGTAATCGTACATCATTCCCTATCTGTGTAGTGTGTATGAGTGTGTGTGCGTGTGTGTGTGTATGTGTGTGCGTGTGCGCGCGTGTGTGCACCTTGTAGCAGTATATTGATTGTGGTCTCATTGAGTTTCTCTTGGCAGGGAGCCTTTATTTGTCAGTCAGAGAACGATATGAAGAAGATATGTTCATCCTCAGGCTTCCTCTAGGAAAACACGCATGCTATTGTTTCACAAGACACTGATGAATGAGAACGACAGTTTACGATGGATTTGAAGTATTTTCTAAACACACACTGTAGGTGAAAGGTCATAACACATGATTTTTTTATCATTGTTTCTGTATGTCATTGGTGTAGGACATGTTCTTCACATTATGTATCAAACCCCATTTAAAATGAATTTTCTTTTGGGAGTTCCTGTCATTATCGTAATTACCAGTGGCATCTGTAATTTACATCCAGTGCAAATCTGCTAGATATGTAATTGACACAAATGTGTAAGGGCGGGCATGCATTATGACATTTCACATTTGGACTAAGAGCAGCAATTCAGTGAAAACATAGCAAATGTCGTGGTGTTAATAAGTGTTGATTGGCCACTATAAACATAGGAAGTGTTGATTTTAACATTTTCAGAGCAACAGTAAATTAACTCTGGCAAGTTTTCTGTGCATGGTTTATTTTGTACAAAGTACCTCTAGATTTACACACATGACAATTGCATTAGAGATTTCTTTATCTAGAAGTAATCCAATTTGAATAGATTGACTTTAAATGTAGAATTATAGATCTGTGGTTCCCAAAATGGCTGTTGTGGAACCCTGGGGTGCTGTAAAAAAACGGCCAGGGATGTGGTAAGATTTGTTTCCAATACTTGGAGTTCCTTTTTAATAACATTTCATTACATATTTTCCACAGTAAATAGACCCAAAAAAACTGCCGATAACAGATATTTACCATGTCATGTGAAGCTTAAAGGGTTGCATGACTATGTGTTTTTGTGCCACTAAGATGCCGTGGTTCAGAAAAGTTAAGGAACCACTGCTGTGAATCCATAAAGTGAACTTGACAAGTACAGATGTTCGAAAAAACACACAACTTATTGGATACACTGTACACGCACATTCATTCAAACATAGATGCACATAATTGAAAAAGCTGTTGAGAGTTGTTTGGTGTGTCAGTTTCCAGGCTGCATGCCACCATGTTGCTTGAGGGAGTATTGAAAGAACAGGAGGATGAAAACAGAAGAGAATGAGAGAGGAAGACTTTGATATTTGGGAGTGTACATTCATTAGTCCACGTGTGATAATTGACTTTATTTTTGCTCTTGAAATTAACAAATTATATAATCTAAAAGGCTTTTCTCTTCATGTGTGCGAGTGAGTGTGTGTGTGCGTATGCCTGTGTGTGAGGTGGGTAGTAGGTCATTTGCAGCTGCAGGCTGTGTGTGCGCGTCCCAATGGGAAGGTCTTGTTTAGTCTCTCCTCCAGAGGGCCCCAGGCAGTGTGTGGTGGATACCTCCTCACTCTCTCCCTGGGAACACTCCTCTACGGCCAACACACGCACGTGTGCGCACGCACACACACACACACACACACACACACACACACAAAAGACATGCACAGAAAAATCCTCCACAATCTTTTCCACAATTCATCAGCCTGTGCAGCAACATGTTCAGTATCTGACAGCTGTAATGTAATAGCTTTTTACTTCTTTTTGGGTACAGGTAGGTGTATGTGTTTGAGTCAATTAATATTACACACAGACACAAACACACACACACACATGCATACGCTTCATCCTCTTGTAAATTTTGCATGTATCCTCCATCACAGCAGGTTTTCAGAGGTTAAAAGTGCTTAGCTGTGGACGCTCCGAGAGGAAATTGAGTTTTGTGAGGAGCTAGTGGTGAGCAGATAGGTGACCCGTATGTGAATTTACACTGAAGTACACACACACACAAGCAAGCACAGACACACACAATCTGCTGCTGAGCATCTCTTGGGTCAAAGTTGAAACCTGCTGTAAGCTTTCCAGTGCCAGTGTCGTGCTCCTGGACTGTGTGCGCCACACTTTGATCGATGAGAGGAAACCCAGTGCTTAAATAGGGGTTACCAGGGTTCTAGGGGGTACAGTAGGGTTAGAGACAAACAACAACAAATCTTTCTGTTAATAGTTTTAGTGCCAGCTCTGTGGTTAGAAATGAAAATAGATGCTGTAAGGAGGCTCTGGTTTTCTTGTAGAAATTTGAAATACAGTTTTAGAGACAGATATTTCTTAGTAGTGTTTGACGCTAACAACAAGATGCTATTTTCAATCATTTGGCCCACTGGATTATTTGTCATATATAGATGATCAGTAATATCCCATGCATTTATTTGAGACTGTGTTTTTATCTGTGTTTACTTGTATGAGTTAGAGTCTTGTAGCTGTCTGCTCTTGTGTGTTTTCTGTCCCTTTCTGTGACCAGACGTTGAAGATGGAATCTTTATTTGAAGGCTTATCTGTCTTTTGAGACTGATATTGTCCTGCATTTTCTGTGGATGTGAAATGTACATTTCAGTACATCAGATCATGGCAGTGACAGCAGTGTCTCAGCCTTTCGAGATGTGTGCTTGTGTTGTCTGTGCAAAAGAAAGATGACACAATGAGGAGAGATGACATCAGTGATCAGATTTGTCTGCAGCTCTTTTGTCTTCTGCAGCTCAGTGGGTCAGTGAATAACTGTTTGTGTCTGTGTGTATTTTTTTGTGGCCTGTGCAACATGCAGTTTGTCTTGGACACAAAAATGCACAAAATCCATGTTTAAAGGCAAAGACCAATTGAAGGTGTGGTCAACCAATTTAACTCTTGACATGTTCAGAGATGCATTTGGTTTCATATGAAAACTCAGTGCAATGTGAATCCATTCATAGTAACTTCGGAGGCAGAAATAACATGAAGCACACAGATCCGAGCAGAAAGCACATGTGAGGAAAAGCATCACACTGCTCTCATAGTAGCTTACTTTTCAAAAATGCATTGTCAAATTACTCAAGGATGAGGAACAAGCCAGACGGGGTATTTACTATCATTTTCTGTACGGATGTTGTGTGAGGAGGTGGCTTGTGTCACAGTTTGTGTTTTGGCAAAGGAAGTAGAAGTTAGATTTGTGTAAATACCAAGGAGGCATGTCGAGGCCAGGTGTGAATATAATCCAACTACATCACTTGTAAACAATCTAGATGAGTGATGCATGTAAATGCCATGTTTGAGGCACTCCATTTTGTGTGAATGAGTCTCTTTACATTTTCGGCTATGTAACGCTGAGATCAGGATCCACAACAATCTCAGAGCACATGTTTGGATTTGTTACAGTTTACCTGTTTTTTTGTGTGTAACTTGTCATTGGTTTTGCCGGAGTCAACACCAACCTGAATATTTGGTCTGGCTCCCTTCCCCTTTATCGTGTATTATGATGCTTGCGATAGGTGTTATTATCCTGCTGTATGCTGACAGCCTATCCCTTAACCCTCTTAGGAGCACACTATGCCATGCTTGGCTGACTTGTTTGCGCTGATGTCAAGTTTTAGCGGTTAGCAGGCGGTTACCATATGCCACTGTGCTGCTGTCGCCCCCGATGTCAGTCAAACGAATGTCAACCTGAGCTCAGAACACAGTACGCTGAAGCACACACCCAGAAACACAGCTACAGTGACAAAACACACACACAGTCACTCATACCCATACTGTACATACACACAAATAAAGCAAGCATAAAGTAAATGCATGTGACCAAAGTAAGAAGAATCACATCCTGGTTGACAACATTTGCAGTCAACCTCGAAGTGAAAATTGTCATGCCTGTGACACACAGACCCACACACCCACAAGTACTGTACACCCATTAATTGATTGAGATTATGCTCATCACATGTAAAATACAGGCATAGTTTTGTTTTTAAGGTAATTATCTAATGGCCAAAGATGAAACCATAGTAATTACATGTTATTATGTCCATAACAGAGGTGTTGGCTCACTGACTTCCCACATGTGAACACTGCCAACTGTGTTTGTAGCAATGCACGCCCAAGCCAGAGGTATCGCCTTTGGCAACTGAACCATTGTCTCTGCAGTGATAAGTGAATGTTCTGCACATGCGCAACCTGTGCAACCCTCCAGTAAAAATGCATGACCAGGAATTGTTTCCTGAACATTCATTTATCTATTTGTTTAGGATATGGCCATTGAAAAAGCAATTACACAATGGCTGAAGTGAGTTACTGACCTATTTTAATTTGTATCAGATAGATCAGCAGACAAATGATTATATCCCTATCAGGATATTTCTGCTGAGTGCATTGATAAAGTATTTAATCGTTTCCCCTACCTACACAAAATGATCTTAACATAAGCAAAGTGTTTAGTGTTGGAATTGCATTTTTTTTGTTTGTTTGATGTACTTGTGGTAGCTGTTGGTCACATCAAGTGCATTTTCATAATACATAATCACATATAGCTAAGAAAAGGTGCATATTTAGTTTCTCTTGTATCTCAGAACATCAGTGGATATCAGCCAGATTTTTTTCCTGTGCTGGGACAGTTTAAATGCTGTGTAAGATCTAACTTAAATGCTGATATAGGATCAGAGTATGTAAGATAACCAGCTGCTCTAACATTTCTGTTTTCTTCTCTTGTTCTGCACTCTGCAAATGTGATGCCAAGAACTCTGAAAGCACCACAGATGCCACACAGGTAGACAAGACATTGCTGAAAACCCAAATGCACACAAGCATTTGCAGACACACATATTTGTGTGTAACATATTTGCACAATCATACATTGAATACCTGTTTACACACACATGCCTACAAAAACACATGCACAGTGACACACACTGACATTCACATAGAGCTTTTATTATTCTACAATATTTTTTCATTTTGGAGTGTTTAAAGTAACACCAGAAAAAGTGTGTGTGTGCATGTGTGTGTTTGTGTGTTTAGCTAGTGTATATTATGTCCTTCACTTACCTGTGCAAAGCCCATTCCCTCTTCCTGCCGCACTCCCTCTCTCTCTATCTTCTGTATCCGTCTTAAGATGTTGGTGGCTGTTTTTTTTGTGTTAACAGAGTTGTTGTGTTTTGCTTGGTGTTCAGAGAGGCAACATGGCCCAGCAGCTCTCTGTTCATTTTGACCTTGTTCAAACCCCCAAGTGTTTTTCTGTTTCTCTCCTTTCTTTCTTCCTTCTCTTTCTAAGGTTCCTGTTTCCAATTCATCTCACAGGCTGCCTCTGTGTCTGTTTTATCCAAAGTGCAGTGCAGTAGCCTTTAGAGTCACTGTCTCTTTGACCTAAGACAGATCAGGATGGCAGCGTGTGACTATGGAGGTTTAGGCTGTTTCTGCATTCTGCTTGGTGTCTGTCTCATTTTCTGTCTCTTGCTCCTCTCATTGCCTCTCGCTTTCCACATTTCTCTTGCTCTGTGTCTAAATTAAACATTAGTTGAACTGCTGAGCACCAGCTTTGATGGACAGTGATAAAGAAGTAACATTATAGTAACAGTAACATGACATGGTGCTATACGACTCCAGGGAATGACAAGAGAGAAAAGCACCATAATCCATTTTAATTTCACTGATATCATTGTATTGAGGGAGAGAGAGAGAGAGGCAGAGAGGGGGAGAGAGAAAGGGAGAGAGAGAGAGAGAGAGAGGGAGAGAGAGAGGGAGAGAGAGAGGGAGAGGGAGAGGGAGAGGGAGAGGGAGAGGGAGAGGGAGAGGGAGAGAAGTAAGATGTCTCAGACCAGAGACTGTGCTCTAGCTGACTGCAGTGTCTTGTGGTGACCTAGTTGCAACCTCTTTGAAGTCCACAGGCTGATCTCTCTCTATAGGCTGCAGAGGAGATCTGCTGCATACAGCTTTATTAGAGCAGGGTGGAAAAAGAGAGAGGTGAATCCAATTCTGGGGGTCTTGAGCCTGCCCTAAACCTCCCTCGCCACTGTTAGATATGTGCATCTGTACATCACATATGTGTGTTTAATGTGCCAGGTTGTACATGCTTGCAAGCATGTTTATGTGACTGTGAGATTTAAGATACATGTTTGGCTCTGACTGTGCCGTTGTGAGCTCTATGTGTGTGCGTGTCTCTTTGTATGTAGCAGGTATTCCTTTTGGAACGTGTAGCTGTAATGTCAGGCCAAACACAGCCTTTATCCTTTAGCCCACCACATTAGGAGACAGTGGTGCATTGTCAGGAGAGCTGACCTAGAATAGTCCAATCACTCTACATCCAGCCCCCTGTCTGCCCTCTCCTGTGATCACCATGCTGCCAATGCCGCAGTCTATACTGTCTGTACGTGCGTTCGTGTGTGTGTGTGTATGTGTGTGTGTGTGTGTATGTGTGACCCAGTTCAGTCGCTGGTGTCGTCAGCTTGCCCCTGGTGAGGGCATGCATGTTAGGGCACAAGCCACAAAACCCTCAGATGTGTGTGTTCTGTTCAAGCACAGCTGCATATTTCTTATATCATCCGTGGTTATGAAAATCTAGCAAAACAAATCACAGTTCTGTGTCTTTATTTTCACATTCCCTGACTGGATTAGCAGCTCCATAGTTTTCTCTCTGTATTTAACTGTCTGTCGCTGTCATCTGTAAGTGTTAATAAAGTTTGTGTCGACTGATTATCGGAAAAATGTCCCTTGTGTGTTCAGCGTGTGTCTTAAGAAAGGACACACAGGTGTGTGTTTGTGTGAATGTGCTGTTAAGCAACCCTGTCTCCAAGAATAAAGGTTTATATATATCTTAGTTATTTTCTCTGCCTGGATTATTTTCAAAGGCAATGATTTTATAAGTGAAGGAGGTGCTACATTTATAGACCAGAGTTGCAGCAAGGTGGGCGTATAAAGGGCAGGAATCTGACACTAGAGACTGGGGTTTGCATTAGTGGTTAAGGTTAGTGAAAGATTGTGATTTCAGTTAAATGTTAATATACACATACTGTAGTGTGCTTGAGGTCACTGCGGACAGATACATTATTAACAACATTTCCTCATTAGGTTACTAGAAAACTTAATCCAATTGGCATTACGTAGTTGCTGTTGCAAATTAGTTGTATATAGACGTAATTTCTGGGAGATAGGGTGACACACACATACAGGTACACACACACATGCACACCATATGACATGGCCGCTCAGTGAACTCTCTCAATTATCCACAGCCTTTCTCCTGCACCCCTCCATCCCTCCATCCCTGCATCTTCCCACCTGCTCCCCATTGAGAGTCTGTGTGTGCAGACATACTCTGCTGGGGGCATGCTTAACCTTTTTCCTGCTGTACAACACAAGGAGACAGAGACACACATGCTCTTCTTCAAGTTGGGCTTCAATTAAAAAATCCACTTCACTTTTTTTTCCCTCTTCCTTTCTCCTTTTCCTCCGCTCTTTCATTCCCTTCCTTTACCTTCTTTTTTAAGTTAGCCTGGGGCCTCGCAGAGCCTCATCAACCCTTTGCCTTGGCTAGATTGCATACAGGTACCCTCTGTGGCTATTTCAAATGACTTAATTAGCTTCTGAGTGCAGCGGGATGGTAGAAGCCGTCTCTCCCTCTCTCTCCTCTTCCTCCCTCTGTCTGTCTCTGTCTCTCTCTCTCTGTCTTCAGAGAGAGAGAAAATGATTGAGCCCATGTGACACATTCAGTCCCTTGCCGACGTGGTTTCACTTTCTAGGTCATGCTCTGGCTGTGAAACTGACTGCCTATTACCTCGTAGAATAAGACGACACACACTGAGACACACAGAGACAGTGTGAAGTGCCTGAATGCACTCCCTCATGCATGCACAAGCACACATGCTTCATTCTATGTTCAGTATGATTGTCGCTCTGCAATCTTTAGCTGTAGGCTACATCCACCCACCATCTTTTGTAACTGATCTGCTTTTTATTGATGCAATATTTATTAATTCCATAGCCAAACAATGTGTGAATAGACAAGTGAAAATTTGGTTGCTATGTGCTTAGCTAGTTTGGCATATTTGTTTGTTTTGAGGCTCAGATGCAATCCAACACTGTTTTGTTGTGTTAAGTCCCCAGGCGTGAATTCCCATAAACACCAGTGATCAAGGTGTGTGCTTGTGTTCAGACTGTTGCTGCATCTGTGTTTTTATCACTGACAACAACGTCAAGGGCATGCCCCAGTGCAGTACAAAAATTCCATGTTGCCACATCCATCTCAGCCCTGATGTTACACATGCACCACACATACCATACATTACACATGGGTACAACACACACTCATAAAAAAGGTAGCATGTCATTTCAGCTCCCCTTCCAGGGGATGTAGAGAAAATAGAAACATGGATGTTGCCACCTTTGTTGTCCTCTGTTGTTGTTCATGGTTTACAAGCAGAGTCTGTCAGTCTGCATACAGCAATGCAAGAGGTAGCAGTCCTCCAAAATGTCAGCTTCACAAACAGTCACAAACTGTGTCAGAACTCTTGTCAATGACAGCTGAACAGGCCCTGTACCTCTTTACGCATTGACAACTGTCTAGGTCTTGAAAGTTGGGGTGGAAAAGTTTTTGCTCTATAAAGCTTTATTGTAATGAAGTACGTGACGGAAAGATATGACCACAAGGATGTGATCAGTGATGGTCATCAATGACTAAATGAGTTCTCTCACCCCTCAGGGTAGGAACGAGATCTCAGGGGGTTTAGGAGAGCAATGTGCCTGTTAACTTCTGGCTCTCTGGTCCAGCTATAGCTTGCTGGCTACCTTCAGGCCTGTGTTAAAAACCTGGGCCTGCTAAATTAAGTTTGTCTGTGTGCACAGCCTGTGGCTGCTCACACATACACACATACACACACACAAGAGCAAGTGCACTTACAGACGCTTGAAGTCAGGAATTCACCCATACCACTGTGCATGAACACACACACACACACACACACACACTCACACACTCACTTACATTCACTCTCCCATTACCCAATCTTAATTGGCTACCTTCCCTCTTTCTCTCTTCCTCTCTATCTCTCTCTTGGACAGGCCTACAGGCCTGTTGGTACGCTGGCACACAGCAGCAGAGTTTGGGCGTGCGAGCAGGTCTGGGGGCGTGGAAGAAATTGGAGAGAGAAGCAATACAGATGGGTGCTAGGATGAGGTTTAGAGCATGATCAGGAGATGAAAGAAGGTAAATTATAGCTTTGCCTCAAAACAGTGATATTTCACGCTAAATATCTAGGTTACTGTATTTTCACCAGCACATATGCAGGCCACTTGTTAAAGCCACAGTTAAAAGTAGGAGATGCCTTTCTCCTCTTCCACAAGCTGAGGAGTTGTCATGTGCTGTCAGCCAGCTTGTTCTCCATGTGCCTGTCACTGCTCTGGATAGGAGCTCTGGGTCCCAGCATCCTGCCAATTGGTGAACTGTGTGTGATTGTGTAGGTGTGTGTGTATGTTTGTGTGCATGTTGCCCTCAGAGCACTTTGTTGATTCTGCACTGCAGTGTCAGTGACACATTGAGCGGGTTCGGTGGGAGTCCCCTGGTTTCCCTCGTGCTGTGTTTACTCCATCTGTTTACTCCCCAAAAACACTTTGAAATCTATTACCCCTCTCTCTCTCTCTTTTTCTCTGTTTTTCACTCTATCTATCTCTCTTATTTACTCCTGACTTCTCTTGACTTGCCGTTTCAAATCAGTTGCTGTGTGGTAGTCAGGTGGTGTGCCTGTCGACAGCCAGCGTTCGTCTCCCCCTCAGCAGGAGATGGGATTGAGTTCCTCTCTCAGCCAGCCAGCCAGCCAGCTATCTTTTGCTTGTAAAGCCGGAACACATCCCTTTCCTAGATGGATATTTCCACTTCTGTGTTCTTTATCAATGGAATATTTGATTGATAGACTTTGGTTAAAATAAAATTTACCAAATTCACAGAAAGCAGTAATCTGGAATTATTGATTGTAGGGCTGCCAGTGATTATTTTCAATTAAGTAATCAATTGTTAAGTTTAAAAAATATCAGAAAAATAGCCATCTAGAGCCCAAGGTCATGTCTCCAGTCAATAGCTGGAAACTCAAACCCTTACATTTGAGAAACATGAACCAGATAAATTTTGGGTCCAATACTAAATCCCTCTTTTGGTAGTTTTGGATTTATACAGTCCTGAAATCTGTGTTTTTTTGTGAATCAGAAGTAAAAAAAGGAGAAGACATGATGTAGTGTTGTTTATTTGAGCTGGATTGGAGTCTGTGATCAGTGGTGTTGGTTAAACCAGTGTGTTCTGTGTTGGAATTCACTCTTCATGTTTCTCTTAGGCTGTGGCCACAGGAAGTGGTCACTATGTGGGCTGGGTTTCAGAGTAAATAACAAGAACTACTGAGCATTTGAATCTGTCCTTAACATCACAGCAGTGATGAATGAATAACTGAATGAATGATTTATATTCATTTGAAGATAAATATATGCTTTGCTTTCTTTTAAGGATACATCACAGTCTCCAAACTACATTTAAATTCATATTTAATCAAATATGTGTCAGGATTGTGAAATAATCATTGATTTTTCGTTTCCACACAGCATCACCTCTGAAACAACTTCATTAAGCTGTGTGCTCATTATGCACCATGCTACGGTTTTATAATGCCAGTCCTGAGTCTGTGTGTGATGGTATGAATTGATAGTTTACATACCCAATGCCAAGGGCACCACCAAGGGCTCATGAATGAGAGATGAAAAGGAGTAGAAGTGGAGCAGAGGAGGAAGAGAGAGATATCTTTTTTTTCTCATCCCTGCGACCGGCTAATTAGCCTGCTACACTACCAAGCCTGAGCTGCTGGGACAGGGTTCAATAGTTCACCTATCTACCACTGAGCTACAACCATGGTAAACCTGGATTACCTGCTCTTCCGGCTACCAAACCCCAGTATTACAAGTACCTGTCTTGTTCAGCAACCTGGAAATCAAATCAGTCCAAAAAGCTAGCCAGGAGGATTTAACACAGAAGCTGTTGTCCTGAGAAGAGGCATAGTTGCATACTCCATTATCTGTGGGCATCATGGGAAAAAAGTTTGAGTGCCTGGGAAACTAAAGACCTGGCATGTTCCACAGTAGGGACACTTTTAGAATGAAAGACAAGTTAAGATTTGTTAATGGGATCAGATTTATGACTACTGTCATTGAAAATGGGATGTTATAAAAGCTTTGTCCTAGATGTGTCAGCTACGCCTGTTAATGATTAAAGGCTATTGATGATATGGACCGTCAATCAGTTTTTGTTGTGACAAGCTGAAGCATTGGAGATTAGCTCTCATCTTGATATCTGATATTTCAAGAACAAGTGAAGCTTCGGTACACCAGCCAATGATTGAGATTGGTTTTGGATCCTATGAATTTATTTGCTTTATATTCACATATGACGCATCAGCATGATTGAGTAAAAAAGACAATTGGCACTTTTTGTGTGTTTACCTCAGTTACTCAGTCTTAGTTGTTTTATGCAAATTCTTCTGCAACAAACAAAAATGTAAGTACATTACTTCAATGCACCATACACATACACCTGAAGTGTACACACACACACACACAATATATATATATATATATATATATTATTACATCTTCATTTTGGTCTCAATAGAGATATTTTGTGTAAATACTGGCTTCTGTGTGTGTGTGTGTGTGTGTGTGTGTGTGTGTGTATGGGAGAAAAAGTGAGAGACAGACTGATTGACAGAGACAGAGATACCTTTAATGTATTAGAATAGCCATATAATAGAGAGCAGCATATTAAAATTCCATTTGTCTTTCTTCCCCATGTTCACTCTGACTTACTCATCAGATAAAAAAAAAAATCATCAATTATTAGTCTAGCCTCAGTCATTACAGCATTAGAGCACAAAGCACTAAATATACACAGAAAATCTGCTTATTAACTATTACTGGTAACAAAATGTGTTTGTCTGCATGTGTGTTCTTTATATTATTTTTTTTTTCTCATCATACTACTTGATATTTTTGTAAGAGTCTTCCTGCACTCCACTGTGTACCAGTACTAGTCTTCTGTTGCTAGTAGAGCAGGGTATAGCAGAGTAGACTTGGAGGGTTGAATCGGGATAATGAAGTTGTCAGAGGCGTGTAGCATCGAGGCTGATGGGAGGGCCTGCTAGGCAGCCAATAGTGAGGCTGCGTCTGTGATCAGCCGAGCATGATGGGAGACCACCCTGCGCAGCGAGTGCTGAGGCCTGGCACAGCCCCCAGATCAAAGAGCTGGCCCTCTAATACACCAGCAATTAGAGAGATGCTCTAGCTCAACACTCACACACATGGAAATTTGTGTGCGCACACACTCATAGACTTACACAAACTAACATGTGGATGCATGAAAATATAAACAAATACGGTTAGAGACAACACATTCAAGTGTGTGATGGTGCACACTTTTATACAGTATGTTTACCAAATAATATGCAGATGCCCAGTTGCACACATACTAATAACACACAATACAGGAGCATGCACAGTGAAAGAGGAAGCGGGAGGGGAATTAAAAAGGAAAAGAAACACGTCTCAGTCGTGTGAAGATTTTTTTTTAGCCCTTCATTTGCCTCTTTTGTGCTCCCCACCAGCAGGTCTGTTTTCCACATCCAGGTCCATGCCTCTCTCTTCTCTTCCCCTCTTTTTCTCTTCATTGGCCTTCTTTAGTTAAGATATCTCATTACTAACCACTTCTTTTGCCTGCCTCCTGTTAGCCTCCAGTGTTAGCTTGCTGCTCTTTCTCTTGCCTCGCTGCCTCTCAGTCTTTCCTCCCTTTCCTCTCCTCTGCTCTCTCCTCTGCTCTCTGCTCTGCCCAGGGTTCTTGTTTGACATTCAAGAGTGGTGCAGTGAGACTGCAATATCCTACATACAGATCTCTCTCTCTCTTTCTCTCTCTCTCTCTCTCTCTCTCTCTCTCTCTCTCTCTGTCTCTCTCTCTCTGTCTCTCTTTCTCTATCTTTCTCATTCTCATTTTCTGTCGATCTTTCTCTTTCTTTTCTCCCTCTCTCATTCATTTCACTATAATCTATTGATTTCAGTCCTTTTCTTTTTAACCACAATATCCTTCACCCCTGCCATGCTCCGGTGTATTTTTGAAATAAATTTTATTAAAGGTGTAATGTATGTACATATATAAGAACACTAATGAAAATCTTTATCTCCTTTTTTGCCTCATTGTTCTTTACAAACATCTCTGCCAGTCTGGCAGAATGGTGCACTTTTTATGCTTTGTTCTTTTATTTTTCTCACTGTTACAGGAAGACAAAAGGGGGTTCTTGATGTCAAATTGTTGTATATTTTCCATTGGTTAATTTAAAATGCTGATGCGTCCTCCCTCCGCCTTGCCTTGTTCCTCATTCTGCACCATCCTGCTGTGTGTCCCTGTAGCTTTGCGTGTATGTGTGTGTGTGTATGCAAGTGTGTGCTGCTGGAGGCGCAACTCCTGTATGCCCCGCTGACTTCTTGGTGAACTCCTCTCCTGCAGATTAAAATAAAGACAACGAGTGGAGGAGGCCAGATGAAGAACAAAGTTGTGTGTGTGTGTGTGTGTGTGTGTGTGTGTGTGTGTGTGTGTGTGTGTGTGTGTGTGTGCGTGCGTGCGTGCGCAGGAACAGGGTTGGGGTGTCTGTGTGTTTATTAGAGGGGTTGATGCGCTTGCACGTGTATGTGTGCACATATGTGCTTGTGTCTGTCCACATACATGTATGTGTGTAGTTTGTTTGAAGTTTCTAGTGCTTTTACTTTTGTATGGAAGTGGCATATGCTGGCAGTGGGTGGCAGTGCAGGAAAAGCTGGTTCACTGGAGGGGATCCTGAGTCACTGCATTCAAAGAGAAAAAAATCTTACTTATGCTGTGCGTGGAAGACGCTGATCACCCGCTTAAAAAACCCTTGGTGCTCTTTATTGACAGCAGAGACATTCTTCTTTGTTTTTCTCTGGTAAAGTCACCTCTTACTAATGAGCTGATTATATGCCAATTTATACAAAGCAAAGGCAATTCATACAACTTGTGTGTTAATTATTTTATAATTATTATTATAAAGGGCAATGCTGTGCAATTTGTTTTAGCTGTGCACTTTGTAAGGGTATATTACATTTCTGCTAAAATGTAATGCAATATAAACTCCACTTGCTTGCCCATCTCAACGTGTGTGCGTGTGTGTGTACACATGCAATAACCAGATTAAACTTGATTAATCCATAGTAAAAGCCCATCAGTATTACTTGGGGCATGAGATGCCTATTCCCATGCTGATATTTGTCTGTTTTATGTCCAAGAACTAATAATACACAAAGTATTTCTACAGATGTGGCCATTTTTAATAGGCATGCTTAACTTTGGGCAAGATCCTCTAAGTTTGTTAAATTGGATGGTTAAAGGTTCAAAGCTTAGGGCAGTAAGCTTTGTAGCAGGGAGGCGCTACAAAATGAGAGCGAAAGAGGAATGATTACTTGGCATGGATCTACATATAGGGTCAGAACATGGGTTTAAATACTGGGGCGCCAACTCTCTAAGGGAGTTTTGTGTGTGTGTAAAAGAAAAAAGAGAGACAGCAAGGGAGGGAGAAGGGCAGATGTTATATTGATGGCACGCCACGCTTCTCTTCTCTGTCCTGAATAATCATGATCCTGAGCTGATGGGGTGCTGCTTCAAAAAGATGAGAGTATGCGTGAACTGTGAATGAACTGGAACCTGCATATGAACCAAAGCTGGTGGTAGCCCAGCCCTGCAGCCATCCCGTTTCCCCAGCCGGGGAATTCCTAAACCGGATTGATGCTGAAAGGGAGAATTGGGTGGGTGGGTGGTTGTATGGGGCTGGGGTTTGAGCACTTTTATATTTTCATAGATGCACACACATGTTATTAAATTGTTGCTTTGGTGTGAATTAAATGAAAAATGATAATTTGCTTATGTGTGCATTTGGTTGTTTTTATGTGTGTGATGGGAGAGGGAGTGAGAGAGAGAGATTTGGTCAGACTGTGCTGGCAGGTGAGCAGACGTTTACTCTAGGCTGCTATGCTACTAGGGATGCCCTCGAAACTCAGTTCTGAATTGGAAGTGGTTCTGTAATTGTAAGAACCTGGGGTATTTTTGAGATTGGTTCTTTTATCGGTACTTTTTATGTTTTGGTGTAATTTATTGTCACGCTGGAGCCTCCCATCTCTGTCTTGTCCTCAGGGCTCAGTTTCTCCACACGCACGCACACACACACACATACATACAAACACACACACACACACACAGAGTAGACAGCAGATCAGAGAGGCCGCAGTGGAGACAGTGAACCAGGTGAAGTGAAAGATTACTCGAGTTGATGATAAGTACACTTGTTACTGTAAGTGCAATAAATCTTCCAGAGTAAAAAGCCACTACTCAATCAATACACTTGTTCAACAAGCATAAACATGTAGAAAAGCGATATTTCCCTCTGTTCTGTGCACAATCTCTCATCCACCGCCGCTATGTTTTACACAAGTACAGCATGCTAGTTTGGCTAATGGTGAAATGTTATGAACAAGCTAAAACAAAAGCTGTTTTTATGTAGTCTGTTCTAAGATTGTCACATATCTTAAAAATTGGCAAATTCTTTTAAACTTAGCTACTGGCTGAATTAGCAGCACCCTCTCCAAACCAGCCCCTCCTGCCTTTACCAGCAGCCAGGTCTTCTTTCTGAACTTCACTCAGTATTTTGATGTCAGGAATATTTATATTATTGATATTTTAGATTAGTTTCCAGTGAGATGTTATTGAGTTTATATAGTGATTTTGCTGTTGTAGACATTACTGTTACTGTATTTAGTTATATTTAAAATATAAATCAGTTTTAATCCTGTTATAAATTGATTCTTTTTTAAAATAATATATAAAAAAAAACAGTTCTTTAGTAATGAAAAAGAACTGATAAGACAACAGACTTTATGGAACAAAGTCTGTTGTATTTTTCCTCTCTCCATCCTTCTCTTTCTTAAACTGTCACCGTCTGCATGTAATCTGTTGAGGGCTTTTATCATTTCTCTGCCTCTCTTTTTTTCTCCTCTCATACGTCTCTCACTTATGATTGTGTTCTTATGAATAATATGAAACTTGAACAACAGATCCTGGGACAGAGGTGTGAGGACTGTTGTCCCAGATCAGACAGATAGGTGGCAGTATACTGTCAGGCTAGATCTACTATCTCTCTCTCCCCCCTTCGCTCCCCCCTCTCCATCTGACTTAATTGGGCCCCGTTTTATTTTCAGTCAGTGTTTCTTCTCTCTCTCTATTGATATCTATCTGCTCTCTGTTTGTCTCTTTCTATATGTACGTATCTATCTGTTTGTCTATCTGTCTTGCTTGAGTTCCATATTAAAAACAGAAGAAATATTATATACCATGATAGAATTCATAGTATATACATATATATAAATCTCTGGAAAGAATCTTTATTTTCATATTATGAAGTCATGGATTGAGCTGGATTTGTACCTTCATGGTCATCTTTAGCTCACACTATCACACTATTTTCATCATTCATCTTCTCCTCTCGATCTCCCTCCAGGCTATCTTTCCATTTCTACGGACTCTTCCCTCATCTCATCTCCCCTGCAGGTTCTTCCTGCTTAAATGCTAAAATGCAGTGATGTTAGCAATCGTTAGTGTAGACGGGACTATTCATTCTACAGTGTCTGATACAGGGTCTATAAAAGAGTAGATGGATAAGAAATTGTAGCACTGCATACCAGCTGTGACTCAGTACCATCAACTTAGAAATGATGTGAGCAGATAAATGCAGACACACATATACACACACACACACACACACACTGTTTGCCCAGATCAAGGCCGTGGCTCTGAGGGACTAGAGGGAGATCAGGCACAGAGAGCCTATGGAAATAGACGGCTTTGTCATGAAACACCCACCACTCTTCCCCCGAGACACACTGCTGTGGTGGTATCCTCACCTCGTAGACTTTCTTCTTCTCTTTTTACATCCTCCTATTCTGTAACCTGCATCTGACACACAAAGGCACAAACATACGCTTCTCTCCCTTCTTTATCATCTACCTTTATTGTCCTTAAGCTAAGCAGCGTTTGTGGGTTGGAGAGAGGAAGTAATTTTCAGTTGTTTTTACTCTCCAACTTAGTTGTCATCACTTAGTTTACTCTACTGTAAACTTTCCAAAAGATTATTTTGCATTAACATTCTGTTTAAGAGACTTTGTGGCATGTTACAAAAACTTGTAAGTATATGATAACTGAAATGTGCTTATATTGGTTTCAATCGGCCAGTTAGCATTTCATTATTAGTTTTGAACAAGTGGATGTTGCTGGGCATGGACTTACTTTTTTTTTTTTTTTTTTAAATATAAGGTGTATGAATCAATTTCTTTCTGGTCCTACCCATTCCTTCTTTTCATAAGCATCCGTATCTCCATCCTCCTTCCCTTTGCTAAGCAACGTACTGTGGCAAGCACTCAGAAAATCCCTGTATTGTGAGTCTGCTGCTAAAGGGAGGATTACTACTAGCTAACTGTTTGCTGTGTCACTGTGAAAAATGTGCAGGATTCAGTCCTACTCAGAATAAACATACTGTATCCCCCCACATTGTTAAATATATTTCTTTTTTTTGTTGTTGCTTTGATATTCTATCAAAACAAATATATCATATATTTTATCAGGTTATTGTATGTCAGTCAGTTTGGAAATTATTGTTTTTCTTCTAAGATTTTGTCGTACACTACATTACACAATAACATAAAAAACTAGATATTTGAGGATGCCAACAGGTCAGGGTTCCTTTTCAGAGATTTTCGTCCATCCTGCAGCTGAATGAGCAAGAAAACAAAAGCTCATCTTTTTTACATCCTTTTCTTTGTGTTTACTCTTCTTTACACAGTATTTGCTTAAATCCTGTTCTCTCACATTCTCTAAATGCGGTGGATTCAACAACTATTTTCATTCCCTATCCACCCTTTCTTTATTTCCTTCTTATTTTCTTTGAAGCTTGGGAGCAAAGCAGTTGTGTGAAATGTTTAAGCCTCAGTGTGTGGCAGATGAAAAAAAAACACAAAGTAAAACCGTTCCAGTCACTACTATTACTGGACACCTGGAGACTGTCCTTTCTGTCTTTCAATCTCTCTTGCACTCATGTCTCTTTCTCACTCCAGTAATGTTAGCAAACCCACCATAGGCCTGCATCATAAGCAGATTATGAGTAATTGTAAGTGTGTATGTTTTTGAA
The DNA here is from genome assembly GCA_029490765.1 of Euthynnus affinis. NCBI lineage: Eukaryota > Metazoa > Chordata > Actinopteri > Scombriformes > Scombridae > Euthynnus > Euthynnus affinis. The sequence goes on along the minus strand of CM055842.1, from coordinate 23,145,374 downwards.
GGGGGGTGGTGCACGGGTGAATGGAGTGTTCCTCCCCCCATCAAGTGGCTTTGCCTTCCCTGCTCGCTACCCCACTGAGCTGGGTTTGATTCTGGCAGTGGCAGCTCTGTCAGAGATCAAAATGGGCACTCCCCCTATTGCATTCCCTCCCTCTCAGGAATACCTATATGGGTGATTGGACAGCTTCTGTGCTTTCATACATGCTGGTCATTGTAAGCACATATGCATAAACACACACTGCAGCTTCTACTTTCCACTGTGGTACCATACAGAGAGAAGACAACCTTATAATATACATATTTGAACTCAATACGGCAGGAGGAGGTGTTGCGGCATGCTTATTTCTTATTTGTATTTATTTTTTACAGCGCAAATCTATTTTTTGCATAAAGGTTAGGTGTGGAGCCAGCCCTGTGTCCTTTTTCTCCTCATCTTTCTCCTTCTTTTTTTCCATCCACCCATTCCCACCCCACACCTGAGAGAGTTGAGGGTCTGCCGTGCCCAAGTTGACCACATGTTTGCAGGGTCAGCCAGAGTAGCTGGGTGAGAGCCAGCCTGCTGAGAGCCAGGGCCAGGGCAGGCCAGGGTTTGGTTTGACCAGCAATGAGACCTGGAGTGTGGGTAGGATGAGATGGAGGTGGGGGCAGGACTGCGGAGCTTGTATCCTGCAGATTAGAGCGATACACCATGTCCACACACAGGATGGGCTTTTCAACATACCACTACCCTGGCCGTGACTCCCTGAACTCGGGAAGTGTGTGTTACAACTGTGTATGTGTGTGTGTGTGTGTGTGTGTGTGTATTGGGGGGGGACGATGTCAGAAAGAGGCATGTACACTTTTTTCTGATGGGTAATGGCAGCATAAACTTTTCACCCCACTTTCTCATGTGATCTGACCAGCATTCCACGGAAAACGCATGCGCCTTGCTCCTGTGCTGAGTGTGTATGTGTATGTGTGTGTAGCTTGTGTGTGTATGTGTGTTTCTGAGCTAATAGCAATAAGAGCGGTGGACTGTGGATTACCTCTAGTTCAGACAATTATCTTTCCACCAGTCAATTCAAGGTCAGTTTTTCAAACCCATTTACTCGCCAGCAAATATGCTTCAATCAGGTATGTCTGAATGAAAGCGCTGTTTCAAACATCTCAATATACAATGTTTTGTTTTTCTTACTCCACCTTTTTACATTTACAGTAAGTGTGCAGTTTAGTTTTTATAGTAGCTTATATTATGTATATTTTTCTGGAGGAGAGATGTAGATTCCTTCTCAATTTTTGTATGCCAACCGCTGCATGGGCTCTTCACATGTATGTGTGTGTGTTCTTTGAGTTTGTTGCTCTGCCTAATAGCTCTGGCAAGTGAATGAGGCCTGATGTTTGGAGCTTATTTAATAGGCAGTGCGCGTGCGTGTTTCTGCGCTTGTGTGTGCTCATTCTTTAGCAGTGTGCCACGTCTCAAGCCCCTTATTCTTGGATAATTGTGCTGCAAGTCCTCAGCCTCCCCTTTAGCCTGAAAACCAAGCTCATTGCGGCCCCCAAAGAACCCCACCCCCCACCCCCCACCCACAAGGTAGGGAGAAAAAAAATCCCAAGTTGTCCTTGTGCATAAAAGTAGATTCTACTCTCCAACACCTTTTCAAATTAATATTTGTGATGGGCGCCATTCTGCCAGTCCCAGTTTCTGTTCCCCGCCTTTGTTCCTGCGTTTGATGTAATGGAGGCAAGGACAAAGAGGAGAGCAGGCAGAGTGTGTGAAAATGGTAGTTAAGTGGGCTTAAGGGCTCCTTCAGTACCTTCTGAAAGGCCTGGACCCTGAATAGGACCCTCGCACTGCTAAGCTGTAGTGCAGTAAACAAGACAGGTCCAACACAAAGGTGCGTCTCAAATGAGCACAGACACCCTCCTCCTCTTTTGACTCACCCCGCCTCACCCCAAACTCCCACCCAACTCTGACATCTGGCCAATCCCAAGATCTGTCTGAGTCCTCACTCATTTCCCTCCCCCAATTTCCCCTCCTTCATTTTTTTGCTCTCCTTCATATCTTTTCTCTTGTTCTTTAGTGTTTCTCTGCACTCTCTTCTGGTGTGTGTGTTTGTGTTTTGTTGTGCTGGTCCCGGCTGGACGGCTTGCTTCCCCTAGCCTGCCTTGTCCCCAGTGCTTGGGCGGTTCGGCTCTTTTGTTTAGTTAATTGCAATGAGTATAATGTACTAGTCTCTCGGAGGTCCACGAAAGACAATTAGACAATCCCAAGAATTTAATGAGACACCACCAGCCCAATCCCCCATACTCTTTGAGAAACACCCTACTCTCCGTTGGCACCGACTGTGATGTAGTGAGGAGGGGGTTGCGATGCAGGTCCCTGTCTGTGTTTGTTTGTGTGTTTACCAGATTGTTAGTCTGCCCATCAGAGAAATCACCAGAGAATGAAAAGACCCAGAGAGATAAAATACAAAGACTAAATAAATAAAAAATATATATAATAAATTAAAAAAACATGATTTAATTCTACATTTATATGGCATATTTCCAGGCCTTTTACACCATGGGATTCTCATCTGAAGAATTGCTCTTCCTGGACAGGACAGACTTCCCGGGAATGTCCATGTAATTATTAAGAGTGATTATCCTGTTCACCCGGTGAAGGGACAGAGCACTTGACAGTGTCATCCCCGAAAGGAAGAGGGATGGCTGGGGGGCCTGGGTGATAGACGAAACCTTGGGTGGCCCTTTTAAGGACTTCTCCCCACTTCTTTCTTTCGCTTTTTCTCTGTCTTTTTTCTCTCTCTATTATTTCTCCCATGGTGTTTCCTTACTCTGTCTATTTCTGTCTCTGTTTCTGTCATACATTCCATCCTCAACTTTTTCCAAGACCTCTCTCTGGATCATGCCAAGATAGGGGCAGCCTTTAAAACAGTGGAATTATCCATAAGTGATTCATTATATCTCTCTTCACCTCACATGGAGATTAATTAATAATATCACTCTGCCACTGTCAAGTGCCTGTAATTCACAGTCTTAAAACCTACACGTGTACCACATCGTGAAGGGATGAGTTTTTTCTCATATTCCTCTTGTTTTCCCTTCCTCTCCTCCATTCTTTCTCCCATTCCTTTGCTTTTTTCCTCCCTGGCTAATCATGGTGTTACAACAAAAGACGGGGCTCCATTATTGCATGTGTGCGTCCCAGAAGAAAGGAAATGAGAACGGGACAGAGGGTGGCCGTGGCCTGACACCGCACTATTAATCTTCCAGTAAAGCCTTGTCAGGCAGAAACGGACACAAATGGATCACTCCCATTAACTGGGGGAGTGTAGGTAAGGGCTTTAACAAGCGTTTACCAGAGTCCATTTTCTCACTAATGAAGAGGGGGAATACGCGACCTCCCAGCCAAATCTGCCAGACCGCACTTAAAGGTCTGGATGGAAGAGAAAAGGAGAGAGGAAGAAGAGCCAGAGGAGGAGAGAAGAGAATATGTGAGCATGGAAAAAAAAGCTCTGCTTGCAGTGCTGACATGTTGAATCAGGTATGGTTAGATGTTTGGTCCATCCCCAACCCCATGGCAGAGAAAGGCCTCTACCATGGGGCAGCTGTATTCTGGCCTCAAAGATGTGTGAACTTAAGTCTAGATCATCATAGCTGCTGCTCAACATGGTGCAGGAGAAATCAGAAAGGTTAAATACCTCTTGCCTTTCTGAAAGTCCAGCACTGTCATCTAATCCCTTCCTGCTAGCATAACCACATGCAAGCTAAACTGTAAACAGCCATTTGTGGCTACAATAGATTCAGACTCACAGTTTGTCCTGTGGCCTTCCTTCCAATTTCTGTAATAGATATTCGGGCACAAGGGTGCACAGTTGTCGCATTCTTTGACACCCCAGTCTTTTGGGAAAGAGACAGAGGGCCCCTACGATAGGTGTCATCTCATAAGGGGTTTGCATTTATGCGCTATGTTTTAAACATGTGTCTGTCATCCTCCCGAGCTGTCTCCCGAGCTGTCATGTCTGTGGCCAGAGTTCTGTCCACACAGCCCTGAAACCTGCTGGTACTGTGGCACAGCTCTCCGGGATGTCTCGGCATCACAACCGCAATCCCAGAGGGCTGTGTGTGGTTTTTTTTTTATACATGTGTATATGTGTGCCTGGTGTGTGTTTGTATTTGTGACTTAGAAGGACAGAATTGGACGTTGAATTTCTAATGCATGATGTCCCTCGTCCCTTGACACGAGCTGGATGGGCAAGTGATGGTTTGGAAAAAGCCACATGATAATAAGAGATCTGCTGGAAACATATCAAGGATCAAGCTGTGGTGGCACAGTGAAATTCATCACCGCCCCTCCAGATGTCAAAGTGTTTTAGTTTAAGTCTGTGAACATGCAAACAGACTCTAAAATAATCAGAGAAGTTGCACTAAATACACAAATAATGGACTTCTCTACTTATTTACCCACAGTGGCTTTCTCCAAAATGATGTCCATGCATGTGCTGTATGATTGTCTTGCTGATTGTCTTTCTCCTCAGCTGTGAAACCCCTGTGTGAAACTCTGAAACTCAAATGGTTGATAAGGCAGTTATATCACTAGATGGATGAATTTGGCTGTTATTTTCCTTTGTGTCAAGCAGCTGTTAACAATGACACCGGTTTCCTGGCTATGACCAGATCAGTGGCATAACCGTCATTATGACCCAAGTGACACCAGAAAGCGAGCAAGAGAGGGAGAGGAAGAGAGGTGCGGCCTAGCCCGTTTGTCTGTTATCACAGTTCCTATATTCTACAGGCTCCCAGGGGAAACTACGAGACAAGAGGAAGACTTCACCTTCCTCCTCCCAGACCCCCCTATCCTACCCCATCTTTCCTAGCACTCCCGCTCCTCAGCAGCCCTCCCCTCCCACCCCCACACCCCAAACATTTTTAATTATATCTTCTCCCAAGTAGTGCGGCTCAGTAACCAAGGAGCTGACATTGATGCATGTGCTGATAAATCCGCAAACACTGGAAACAAGATTAACAAAGATTTTGAGGAAAGGGTGACAGCTAATTTTGCGCAATGGTCGGCGCCTCATTCAAGAGTGATGTTTTTGATAGAGCGAGCCACGCCTGAGAATTCATGCCCCACACAAGGGAGGGGGATGTGAACGTAGCACGAGTAGTTCCGCGGCATTTGCACTTTTTAAATTGTTCCTTTTTTTTTTTTTTTTTTTTATCTTTTCCTCTCGCCGTCACTTCAGTAGTCTGTCCTAGTCTTTCAACTCCCCCCACTGAGCATTCTGCTTGTTTGTGTTTTCTGTTTTTTTCATCTTGTTGATAGTGCACCCATAACTTCACATAACATAATCATGTCCAACATAATTGGATAATTCACTTTACTTGATTGTCAACACATTTTGCCACACATTCCATAATTCATATTACTGAGTGAACCAGGAAACACAAGAAAACATTAACTGATCAATATGATAGTGTTCATTTTTATAATTTTCTGTTTCCCAAATAACACCACTGCTCAGTGATGGCCACAGAAATGGCTTAGGAACAGACAGAACATTCGTTTGGGCATGCGGGCATTTATTCGGGCGTTTATGTGTGTGTATACGTGCCAGTCTAATCAGTGTGATCTAATCAGCAGTGTGTATTGTGGAGTCGGTGACATACCACTCCAGGCCTGTGGCCCTGGTGTCTCTGAACTGACTCTCAACCCACTGAGACACCGATACACACTCCTGAGAAAGATATCAGTCTGCCTCATCACACACACACACACACACACACACACACACACACACTAGGACAGAGAACAAGATAACAATCATACTTCCACAGCTGATTCCCTCATCGAAGAAGACACACCAGCCTACCTACTTCTTTTCTCTCTTTCTCCTCTCTGCAACCAATTTCAGGTCTATACAGTAGAAACATCTTGTAGATTTCTTTTGTTCTTTTTTCGTACCTCCTTTTTTCTCTTTCCTTTTTTCCCCCACCTCTTTATGTGATGTCTCCCCTCTCAGAATTGCCTCCCCTGTCTTCATTTGTAGGCAGCTGACAGCTTCTTTCACTTTTTCTTTGTCAATTTCTCCTTCTCCCTCTCTCTCTCTCTCTCTCTCTGTCTCTCTTGCTCTCTTTTTCATCTGTCCCCCCCCATCTGCTTTCGCTTTTGTTTGTTCGGCCCCTCTCCCATCCCAACTTGATAATGAGGAATGCAGTGTGACCCTGACCTTTATCGGCCCTGCAACCACCTCCGACCCCTCCAGGTGACCTCCAGTCCCTGTTTTGACAGCTTGATTAATTACCTAGTGTTATGATTTATGAGAAAAGCAGAATGTAAAAATAATAGACAACAGGTGGTCTTAAAAAAAAGTAGTAGATTTGAAAGAGCCTCTAGTGAGGATTGTGGTGGCGGTGGGGTTGAGGGGGTTGGACTGTGTGTGAAAGAGAACTGAAGAGAGAGAGGATGTGTTTTACAGCCGCTTTCCATGGCTAATTGCTTTCAACCGTTTTTGAAGGCTACATCGGGTTAATAGGAAAATGTCTATTGCTCCATGCATGGTTTCCTTAGTTGCCATAGCATGGATTTCTCCACGTGTATTTGGCCGTATGGTGAGAGGATGAAGGGGATTCCAACATACATGCGTAGCTCCATGTGTGTGCTGTAGAGCATAAACCCAGCCATGTGGTAATGACACTATGGAAAATGTGCTGGAACACACAGACACACATGCATATACACACAAATATTCTCCACCACCTCTTTTTCTAAGTTACATCCTGTGAAAATAAGCAGAGTAAATGGCAGGACAGAGAAGCCACAGTGTTTACCCTTAACACTTCAAACACAGCTTGTGATTGGCTGTGGCGACCTCCCCTGACTCGAGGACCTGTGGTACAGCCCCACTTAGAGAGAGGTCAGACTCTCTTGGACTATTGGACTGTGTGTGTGTGTGTGTGTCCTTGTGGTTGTGAGTGTGCTAATACTGTGGCCTTCAAATTTATTGCCGGTTGCATGATTGTAGCCTCTTACACTCTCACAATGTACAATGCCGCTGCAGATGGAAAAGACTTTACACATATAAGATATCAAAATTAATCTCATGAAAGGTCACATTTAACATGAAATATCTCACACACACACGCCTCACATAGCAACAGTCAGCACTGTCGGCAGGACCACCAGTTCTCTCTGTGGCTCTCCCTCCTAGGTCACAAAAACAGGGCAGGGGTGAAGGGATTCCTCTTTGACCTTTGACCCATGGAGGTCATAGTGTTCCTGTGATGTTCAGTAAGATTAATACCCTGGACGCAACAGCACGGTCTCATTATTCACCAACACAGTGCAGATTACTGGGAGATGACACCCAGTCCAGCACACTGACACATTTTTTTCAGCGCAACTAAGTGGTCAAGAATCAGTTTTCCAAATAAAAAATACTGTGTTTTTTTCATGAATGGCACATTCTACATGGCAACTATTAACTATTAAAACATCGTCACAGAGTTATTTCTCTTTTGAACCAGATGGATGTACTGTACTGTAAAAAAAAATCTTTGTAATTTACCATGGCACACACATGTGCTTGTGTATTATTTCATCATGCTGATGGGCATGGGCCTATAGGTCTGTGCATACACATGCTTGCATACATGTGTTCATGTGTCTGCAATGTTTAGATGTGTCCTGCCATTGACCCTGGTTGGCTCAGTCTGTACATATGGTCATGAGTCTCACACCCACTGTATGTTCATGTGTGTTAACTCACTAACTACCTGCCCAGATGGTGAAGTAGAAACATTCATCGACAGTGTACTTTAAGAATTCATGTGTTGGAGCAAAGTCTTTACCTCGGTCGAACTTACTGTAAATGCATAGTTACTGTTTGGTGTCATTTACTGTCACAATCACTGTCACTGTTTTCATCATCAGAAATGGATATTTTACTGTCATGGCAGAGGTCATGTGCCTTACTTTTGTCTAGTCTTGTGCAGCAATGTTTTTACTTCTTGAAATGGAATGAGAATTCACAGCATCATTATAATCATCATCTTCAATTAAGATCATATTCCTTCCTTCCAAGGCCCACTGAACTCAGGCGTTGTCTTTCTTCCTTCCGTGCACAGTTATTAGTGGCCTTCAGGACAGGGTTGCTCCTGGGACTCCTCTTGTCTTCCTCCTTTTTGTAGCTTTTCTGCCTCCCCCTCTCCACTCTCCTCTCTCCTTGATTCATACATTAAATAGTTAGGCAGGAGGGCAGGGAGGCACCTATCATTCCATGATCTATATCTCTCTGTGCCCTCATTAAAAATACATGTGTATGCTTAGGGGAGACAATATAGAATATATAAATCAAAATGCTAACGGCATCAGAATAAGCCTCCTGTATTTATTTCCCCATAGCTTTCCCTCTGTGGGCTGAGAACTGTTCCTGCTTACTGTATTTCCTTTTTTGTGTATGTGGCAAGCACATGTTTTATACGATAATATTAAACTAGACTGGAAATATTTGTTAATTTATTATGCAACTGATTTGATCATCTGCCCAAGCAACACTGCATTTTTTTTTACGTTTCCTAATTGTTAAAAGATTGCAATGTAAAAAGAAATAATAAAAAACTTTAAGAAACATTCATACATTTAGATGACTGCTAAGTGACCATGGAGCCAATTTCCCATGTGGTGACACCACTCTAAATTTCAGTGTCTGAGAGTTTACATTCACAGTTGCGTCTTTGCGAATGACACGCTGTTCCTGTGTAAAAAAGTTGACAAATGACTTGTGTAACATTTACTTGCACAATCGATAGCTCTGACAATTTCCACCTGGACGGTGATTAATGCTACATCCACCCCCAATCTACCAACCCCCACCCCCAACCCTGCACCTCCCTCCGTGTGTGTCGTGCTGAGAGCAGATGAAGCAGGCCTCCGAACTCTGTGTGTGTCAGTGAACATGTGTGTGTGTGTGTGTTTGCGTATGTTTATGTGGCAGTGTCTACCCAGACACTCTGCTTCCTCTTTATCAACCATTAAACATAGATTCAGTGACGTTGAGTATAGAAATAAATACATAAACTGGCCTCGGCATTATACTGAGTGAGTTACTCAACAGTTTGTGTGCGTGTCATTATGTCTATCCTTTCACGAAGGTGCTGAAAATAGACAGGTCGGGAGGAGCAAGACAGGAAGAGAGAGAGAGAGAAAGCGAAACAGAGAGAAAGAAATGTAAATGCGAGCATGAAAAGAAGCTGAGGCATCAGGGATCAGAAGCTGTGCTATTCTCTTCACTTCCTCCACCCCACTGCTCCACTTTGAACTCATTTATAAATATTCAGCTCCACATATAAACAATATCCAAATGAGCCCAGACATTCATGCCAAGGTTAAAAACTCTGCTGCTTATTACAGACACAACTACTTGACTAGCTCAAAAGGTTAGCCTCTTATTCTGACCTAAACTATTTGTGCTCATTAAGATCAAGAAAAAGATAATCATTACCACAGAGTCTTATTTACTTTGACCAAATTAGTGAACGACTACATTAGTGGAAGCGAACACCAAATGTAGTCTTTGAACTTGACGTGAAAAGTTGAATCTAGAGAAACTTAATTAAATGTGTACTCTTTATGAGAGGAGAAACCAATGCAGCGGGCAATTTGTTCAAAATTAACTCAGAGAGCAGATGGGGAGATGAAGCTCCAGTGTGTCTTACTTTTCCTACGTAAACATTTGTGTTGGCTCTTCAATTGATTCACTGAGCATACAGAGATGTGGGGTTAAGCAGTGGATCCAAAAAAATGCAATTTGAGCGGTATGAACTGTATCATATGTATGGAGTGTGATTTGTACCACTTTATTCCGATGAAACATGTCTTAACTTAAGTTGTGATTTCAGCTTGTTAACCTGTTATTTTTTCCATATATTCCTTTAAGTTTTGGTGCCTTTTTTTTGTGAAAATGAAAGATAATGATATTTAGTTACATTTAGGTCTTCTCTGGCATGTCCCCTGGGTATCCATAGTTATCAAGAGGATGATTGATTTTCTGCTGACAGGCTGATGACAATCCTGTCTCATCCCTTCTCACATGACCCCTAAGATCCACACATGTCTTTTCATAGCCCCTGTGGTATAGTAAGTACTCTCCTGCCCTTCTGCTCTCAGAGAAACATAGCTGTGTGCTCAGAGGGTATGGGGGGTCTCAGACTGGTGCTGTGTTAAAATGAGAAAGGGGGCACCGTGACTTAATCTGACAGTACTGTGCGATCTGTGTGGTATCTCAGCCTCAGGGAGAGGGGGAGTGGGAAAAAAGAGAGGGAGAGAGAAAGAGAGAGAGAGAGAGAAAAGAGGGGGATTGGATGGATAAAGGGGCCCTGCACGTTGAAAAAGCTCACGTAGAGATGGAGACAGACAAGGTCATACAGAGCATGGTGGCCCTGACAGGGAGATAGAACAAGAGTGTAGTCGTTATTACAGTATGTACCTTCCCTCTCAGCTCCTTCATACCTCTTTATTGAAGAAGAGTCTACCATCCTCCTTCCTGTCAATGTGTTTTTTTTTACTTATATTTAATGTCACTTCAACCTCTTGTAACTAAAAATGCAAACAAAATGCAATGGCAACGCTTTGCTTTCGCTTATTTTACAACTTAGTCTTTCTTCTCGGTCAGCCGTTGTGCCTCGTTCAGACCTCAAACCCGACTGCAGCCTGCAGACATCCCTCCTCTCCTCCTCCTCTTATTGGGTATGCCATGCTGGGTGACCCTTTCCCCCTTGTCAGTCAAGCCTTAGTAGCGAATCGGGAGCTGCGTATTGCTGAAACAAGGAAGTGGAGTGACGGCTGTTAAGAAAAGGGAGTGTTGCTTGCCCTGATCTTAACAGCCCCCCGACAGAAAACTAATAAAATAAGATGCCCAAGAGCCAATTTTAATAGAGACCTATAGACTGCACGCTGATTCTTGAGACATTATATGCATGCATACGGATGCACAAATGCATTAAAATACAAGTGCAATGCAATGAAAAGTATTTATATGCTCCTATTCAGCAAACAGCCACACATACAACCTCAAATTCACGCAACCATACCATCCACTTTTCTCACTGCATGCACCCGTGACCGCTATCAGCCATGCTTTGTACCTGTCAAGTGCTGTCCTTTTCCCTGTGCCCAAAGCCCTGCTCACTACATGAGAGCTCTCACATCAAAGCTTCGCTGAGCTCCACACGCACAGATGAAACACCCTCTCACTCCGGCCGCCTTTCTCCCCGCTCCCGCACATTAGACACATTTCATTTCATTACAACGCCACTGGAAAAATAGAGGTGCTGCTGTCTTAAAGGGACATCTTATTTATTCTCCCTTGCACTTGTGTACTCACTCACGTGCAGACACAGAGACACACGCTAGTTGCTAATAATACGACTGGAAGGGAAAATAATGATCCGTTACCATCAAAGTTCAAAGTGGACAAACGCCACCCAATTTAAGCATAAACAGGACACATCAGTGTCATCAAATAGTATTGACAGTATTGTTAAGACAGCATGTTATCGCTCTAATTTTGTAATAATAAATCATCACTAATGCTCAATTTTTTTTTTAATTACAGCTTCATATGTATTCTTTTTATTTAAAAAAAATCCCAATACTTCTCAGATTGTAAACAGAGTGTGATGTTTTTTTTTAAGAGCTTCACAATGCCGCATGTGGATAGATGTGGTGATGATGGAGGAAGGGTTTCATCACGATGATGAGACAAGCGCTGGTTTCCGTAGCAGCAGCTGCCTTTGTTGTGCTATCTGGTTCGGGACAGGCCGACAAAGGAGTGCTAAGGAGAGTCCGGAGCGGGGTGATGGGGGTCGGGGTGCCCCCCCTTAGAGGGGTCGAGGCGACCCTCTTGACCGCTGGCCCCAGGGCAGGGACTCAGTGTGGTGGTGGCACAGGGGCACCCATAGGGCATGGGAAGAGACTTAGCCTACATGCTGCAGCAGAAAGACAAGTCTGACCCAACGCTAGAGGACTGTGTGTGTGTGTTTTATTTGAGACAGTGTGTGTGTATAGGACAAAGGCAAAGTGACCCAATGTTAGAAATCTGTGTGAGAGAGATTTAGTGGTATAAAAAGCAGGGTGACCCAAGGTTTGCAATGTGCATTTGTGTAAGATTCAGACTTTGACAGCACATCACAAAACAAAGATCAGATTTAGCCAGTGTATTCAGAGTGTGTGTGTGTCGGTGTGTGTGAGACTTAACAGTTAGCGCAAACACACAAAGACCGAATGACCTACCTCTAGAACAGTGTATGGTAGAAAGATTTAGCTGTCACAAAACAACGCAAAGACTGGGATGATGAACATTAGTTCTGTGGGAGAAATTAGGCGTGTGGGATTTGAGTTGTTTAATTTGAATATCATGGGGGTTTTTTCCCCAACACATTTATTTTTTATGTAGATTGGTTTGGTATGTCCAATTAGCCAATCATAATGGCAAGTTATAATCTATTTTTAATCTCTTTTTTTATACATAAAAAAAATACAATTATCACATTTATGAAAGAACCATATTTTAATTTGAGTTCAAATTTATTTTTAAAAATGTAAAGAAAGAAACTTCCCAGCTATGTCAAGCTCAGTCCACTTGCCTCAGACTCATCGTTGTATATTTGATTGAGAAGAATAAGAGGAGGAAGTGGCTGGGCAGGGAGAGCAGTGTTGTCCTGACATCAAGACAGACCTCTCAGTGTTCAAATAAATGATGGTTTCCGACATAGAGGTGAACTCGGCGGCCCTGCTCCTCCAGACTAAGTACGCCGGCAACACTAGTTGCCTTTATAGCAATGTCCTTCTGGGTGACTGGACAGCTGAAAGGGTTAGCACTGTTAGCTTGGTTAGGTGTGTTAGCCTCTCCAAAGGAAAGGCCATAGGCTATAGGCCACTCAGGGTTGGTATAAGGACGCTAAAGGCTAGGAACCAGGATACTTGGGCCACTTGAGGTTAGCATTAGAATGCTTAAGGCCAGGAAGGGTTATTGACCAGTCAGGGTGAGGGTAAGAGCACTGAAGACCAAACATGGTTGTAGGCCACTCAGGGTTAGCATCAGAACACGTGGACCAGTGTTGCTAAACCATTAACTTTTGGCCTCGTGAACTGGGATTAAGGGAAAGGAGAAATGCACACAAAGTGATGTGATAGTGGTTGAGTGCAAGCGGCTTTTCCTGTTCCTTCTGTCTTTCTGTGCTTGTGTCTAATTTGGAGAATTTGTTTACAGTGTAGTTTGTTTCTCATTTTGTCTTTGTTTAGTTTTTTTTCATATTTATATTTTGGTTTAGTTTTGAATTTAACACTAATTGATTTTAAATTGTATCGTTTTGTTCTGATGTTTTTTTCACAGGCTGAACTGGTCTTGTCAGTTATTTTATCAGGCTGCCACCAGTGGGCAGTGCCACAAAGCTGGTGTGGATCCGGTTAGACTACATCTCTCTGTCGTCTCTCCTTCTCTATCTATCTTTCTCTCATCATAATACTATCCATCTATCTCTCTCTTCTCTGTCCCTTACTCTTTCTTCCCTCTTTCTCTCTCTCTCTCTCTGTCTCTCTCTCTCTCTCTCTCTCTCTCTCTCTCTCTCCCTCTCCCTTTCTCTCTCTCTTTCTTTTCTGCTCTCCCTCACTTGCTCCTGCTCTTTTTTCATCTGGTCATCCATCTGTCTGCATGTGCACTTGTGTGTCTGAAATTCAGTATTTGTGTGCAAATGTCTCTGTGATGTCCGAAGGCTAAATTTAATCTCTTTAATAGATCCTAATCCATTACCTCTCCAACTTCACTTCCGCTATATATATATATATATATGTGTGTGTGTGTGTGTGTGTGTGTACATATATAGATATATATATGCATATACACTCACAAACTCAAAACTGAAATTTATTTCATCATCATATAGTTGCTGCTGTCTAGCAGAAAATTCTCAAAAGCTAAAATACATTTGTTGAATTTTAAGTGACATTTTAAAGCTGATGAAATAATGAGAAAACACGTACTTTAAATTTGATCATGTTGACTTTCCATCCCACTTAAAAAAGCTTCTTAAGATTATTTTGAAAAAATACTATTACTGAGTTTCACATTATAAATATATCCAGTGCGGGAAGGATAGCCTTGTCTGAATCTGAAAGAGAGTGAGAATCAGACTAATTTTATAATCTGAATAAGTGAGAAAGTGTCATTTTGTCGTTGTCAACACACAGCAGGTGCTAAGGGAAGGGGTGCGTGGCAGGTTTGATGTCGATGGGCACAGGAGGGACACACACTCACACTGCGTCAACGGAAGACAAGCACATTGTGTTAACACTTATTAAGGAAGAGAAGATGTGCCGTCTTGAGAAGACAGTGTGTGCGATGGCAATTTGCAGTGCGACGCCGCCTCTCTTAACTCTCTCTCACATCTCCTAAAGGTCTTTTTGTCAGCACTGATATCTTTCATACTCCTTAGTGTGTGTCTGTGTGTGTGTGTTTACACAGGCACATACCCATACATTTGAGTCTTGGGGTGTGTGTATGTGTATTCACAATGGGGGTTGTGTGTGAAAAGCACAACCGCAGTGAAACAGGAATCCATCTATTTCCTGCTTAAGTTTCAGAGTGCTTGGGACAATAAACACAGTTAATTAAAATGGCTTCAAAGTTGAAGAAGTCACTAAAGGCTACAAAAAAACTTCCTTTTCTCCATAATACATTTCCTCTCTGTCATTCTCTTTTATTACAACCACTTGGGTTTCTTTTCTCTTACATATACAGTATATTTCCTCTTTATTTAACTATTCATTTTGATTTTTGGCATTTTGAAATAGTGTTTCAATTAAATGTTTATTCAAAATTTATCTTGGTGTGGAAACTTTATTAGGTTTTTTAAAAAAAAAAATTCTGAGGTGCTCTTTTTGAGCTGAGCTTTATTCTGAGTGCTGTAGAAGTTTCAAGTCAGGTACACACAAACACATGCACATACACACAGATGCGTATGCAGTTGTGGCTAACTCTTGCGTTGAGTGATGGTGGGATCGATTGGGTTTGATATTAAGTGACACATGGCCTTTGGAGTCACTAAATGCTATTCACCGACTGAAACCACTGTCACTGAATTCCAATCCCCCAGTTATTTCTCAGGCTTGTCCCTGTAGTGACACTCTCTCCTCTGTCACCTTCTCTACTGTTTCTCTCTGGCTGGATCTTTTACTCCAGTTATCTAACAGTCGGGGTCCTTTGAGTGTTGTTCTTGTATTATTTGCTCTTAAATATCCACTGCAGAGCTCTTTCTTATACCCCATAATCCCCTTCCAGGCCTAGATTGAGCAGGAAAGTTGTTGAACATCCATGTAGCAGACATTATCATGCACTTTTCTGTCAACTTTACATTGTAGGTTGGATAAAGTTTTAAAAGACTACAATTTAACCAACACAAACCAAAAAATACACAATGTTTAATGTTACATTTCCTACAAATCTCATATACACACGCATCTTTCTGGTTTTTAATTATATGTGATGCATTTATTTTATAACTGTAGATAGAGTCTTCTCCACTCTAGATATTTTACTTTTATACTTTCATAATGTGTTTAAATTGCATTGCAATACAAAACAGTGAATTTTGTATATTTATTTTGCCATATAAAGCACTTTGTATCTTTGTTGTGAAAAGGCCTATAAAAATAAAGTTCATTATAATACACTATATATATATATATATATACAGAAATAGATAAATATATTAAATATCATGAATGCTGAACACTTAATATGAGCAGTATCTGTGGTAGATCATGCTGATGATATGGGTCTAATACACATACTTATGTTATCTTTTTTAGGAAGGCTACAGCGTGATGGTGCTCAACCCCAATGAGAACTACCTGGAGGTGGAGAAACCGTCCAAGTCCTCTCCTCTGCCCTCTCCGACCGAACCCTTGGATGAACCAGCTGAAAAGAGGGAACGCAAAGATGACAAAGAGGGCAAGAAGAAGAAAGAATTTTATGAGAAATACCGCAACCCTCAGAAGGAGACAGAGACTGAACGGATCCCTATCCGGGTATGTCGCAGAAGGAGGGAGGGACGTTGGGATGGAGCGAGGGAGGAGAGACAGAAAAGGAAGGCAGGAAAGAAGTATTTAGTGAGCCGAGGTGGAGGGACAGAAGGCTTGATGTTCCTCAAAAGTAGACGATGATGGGGGAGGTGGATGGAGTGACAGGGTTGTGGTCGTTTAGGGTCATGGGAGAAGGTAGGAGTATACATAGGTGAGGAAGTGCGAGGGAGGAATTTGGGCAAGTTTGGAAGAGACAAAAGAGGCAAGAAGCGGATGATGGTGGGAGGTGGCTAGCTGAGGAAGCAAGGAAAGGAAATGTTAGGTAACGAGGGAGGAAGGGAGGATGGGAGGCAGAGGGAGAAAGAGAGGCTCTTGTGTGGTCAGCCTGTGTGTGAAGAGGTTGGCTGAGCTCCAGTCGCCTCTCAGTGAGCAAGTGTTAACCACATGGCTACCTCCCTCTTTCCCTCTTTCCCTCTCTCTCTTTTTCTCTCTCAGATGGTGGGCCGGTCAGTGTAGATGTGGCCCTTCACTCTTGTTGACCGCTGGGATTATTATCTCCTTAACACACACTCTGCAAACACACTGCAAAATTCTTATCATGCGCCACTGATCATACATCTACTAATCATACACACACACTTATACAAATGCACATACACACAGACACGCACATGTGGCTGGGGGTACCTAGCTCGGCCAGTTTACCTTGTGGCCAAACAAAGGAAGTGACCCTTTTCATAAACGCAATTCCATTGTGAAAATAAATATGGCCAAAGTGACGTGAGATACGACAATTTTCTCGCCTTCATAGGCGGCTTTTGTTTTACTCCTGCCAGCCAACAAAATTCACAATTTTGCTGTTGCAAGAAGGTCCAGACAATTGTCTTTCTTTCTTTTTTAAAGGCTCTCATTCAGTAACATGTTAAAAATTATGGGATGAGCTACACATTTTCCTGTCACAGGGTCTCATGCACTGAGAGTGTCCTCACCGATTATCTGTGTTGATGGCAGTAGAGTCGCAATAGTGTGTGTGTGTGTGTGTGTGTGTGTGTGTGTGTGTGTGTGTGAAAGACATCAGTCTCTAATGTCTGACAAGAGTTAGGACTGCTGTGGGACAAGCAGGCGGTGTGTGAGCTGTCAACGCAGACTTTTTTTTCTCACCCCCCCGGCAGTATCTTTACAGACACTCTAATAAGGGATAATTAGCTGCAGCGTTATCTTACTCTACTGCACTTCTTTACATGTGTGCTGGATCCCTCATCATATAACTGATGAACTGGCTTTGCACTATCTGGCATAAAGGTCTTATGGTAAACAATCCCAAACATCTTGTAATGTAATTTAGTTAAACCAACTTGCTTCTGTCAGTTCTCTGAGTAGCTAATAGACATTTCATATTTTTTATCTTATCTCTCGTTGTGAATGCAATCCACACCTTGTCATGCTTGCAATGATGGGATCTTGTATTAATAACCTTTTTTATTTTCAAGGTGTAACTTGAAGGATTCTTGTATGGCATAATGATCTCTTTCTCCCTCCATTTCTTTTTTTTTCTATATGTCTCTCTTCTTCTCTCACTCCTTCTCTATCCCTGCTTCCCTTCTGTTGCCTAAGATCTCTAGCACTCTGTAATGTTAGCAGTGATCGTTAACACAGTTCCAACCAAGGTTTCCCTACCCTTCAAAGAAGCATGCAATATTATTCGAATCTTGATATTGAGCTCATCTTGCTTGCCTGCATAATGCATGCCAAACAGGGTCAGATGCATTGAGACAAAGGCAATTTACAGCCATGGTGTGTCTTTAGAAATATTGTGGAGTTAAACAATTTGGGCTTTTCACAACTGCATGAGCTGGAGGTCAGGACAGATAGACAACATAATGAGTTAGGATTTAAGAACATACCGCACCAGCCTATTTCCATGTCACTTTTTTCTGTTTAATATACACTAATAATTGATTTAGCAGTCGATACCAGTGCAGTATTCAGTGAAAGGAGAGCAATGGTTAAAAAAATGCTTTCGATGTCTATATTTTTCAGGCCAGCAGGCTAATACAAAATTATCCTCATTAACCAGAAAAATAGGGGTCATGTAGAAGGTTTAGATTTTCCAGCCAAATACACTTGTCCTTAGATGCAGGGATTGCAAGACTCAGGATAAAGATTAATGAGTGAGCAGGTTGGCTCTGTGTTGGTGCCCCTTGAATTTTGACCTTTGACCCAGAAGTCAGCAGGATGTTAGTGTGTATGACCTCCCCTCTATCGTCCACGCCTTCTCCTGCTCCGCTTTACTCTCCACTGCTCTGCCTCTGTCTGCCTCAGAGTAAGCTGTCACACACATACGCGCACACACATACACACATGCAGATATGCAAAGACACACACATACTGGCAGACAAAAGAGTAAAGGAGGTGGAAAAAGAACTAAGGTTTTGACATTTTTGTGTGTGTGTGTGCGTGCGTGTGCGTGTGTGCGTGCGCCTGTGTATATCCTTCTCTTTTACCTCTGTTAGTCGGGGTGGGTGGTGGATCAAATCAAACGTCTTTAGCAGGGCTGTTTTCATCTTTTTTAACAACACCCACCCAAGACACGCGCATTCACACACACACACAAACCTTTTTATTCCCTATACCTCACACTCTAACTCCCGCTGAGCTGCCAGACCACCTGCACACAGCCATTCAGTAACACACACACTCAAATATATACCTCTGCTCCCTGCAATATGATGAAATTCGACATCACATACAAAAGCTTAAATCTACACCTGTTTTACTCTGTATTTATGCCAATAAGACCCATACAATTCCAATCTGCATTCATTTTTTTTTTTTTTTTTTTTTAACATTGACTCACAAAGACACGCACACACACATACACACCAGTCCCTGATAGAGTTGAGTTGATTAATACGCTTCCTTACACACATTAATAAGCTCTAAACTGCTTTTAGGATTCTTACTTTTTAGCCTTGGGTTCATAGTGTGCAACCTCTCAACCTTATCTAATCCCTCTTCTCTCCTCTCCTCCAGATCACACACCACTGGGCCATGTTTAGGGGGATGTTGATGGAGGAGGGAGAGAAGGAGAGAGCACAGAGGGAGGGATGGAAGGATAGAAAGTCTGATCGGAGGGATGCTGTTGAGGATAGTGGAGGGGTGAGTGGGGGGGGGGCTTTCTTAGCACTTTGCCATATAGAAGTTTGGGAGTTCACTTTACTCTGAATTTTAGCAGTAATCCAGTTAGCTATTTTCTGTCAGCCAAGCGGAGGAATGGCAGGAACAAAAGGCACATTCATGGGCTTAAGAAGCTTCCAAAGAGTTCACCCAAGGCTGGCTGGCTGGGATTAGGCCAGCAGGCCCTGGAAAGAAGAAGGGAAAAAAAAGAGCAAAGGGGACAAAAAACAGAGCTTCGCCTTTCTTTAAGCACCACTTATTTTTATAAATGAGTGGAATACTTTTCTCTTTCTCTCTTAGTTTTTTATGCTTTTCCTTTTAACATGTCACATTGTACATTACTTAAATGTTCAGAGAGTTGGACAGAGAGGCCTTCACTCCTATAGCATTTTGAAGTAGCAGATTGGGGCTATTCCTTCTCTGGTTAGAATTGACGTAAGACACTCTGTTAGCAGTTGAAAATAAGACTTGTAGAGTGTGTTTCCTAAAGGAAGCAACATTATTTAGGTCCTACTTCTCCAAGACCCATTACTCCCAGCTGCAACTACTGTCCACAGGGGCCAGCGGAGATCCTTGTTCTTGTCTGTGTTTAGCAGATGATGTCCTGTTCCCCCATGTTCACACTGTACTACAAAATGTCCTGAGGATTCACTAATATACGCACACGCACACACACACACACACACACACACACACACACACACACACACACACACACACCAAGACTTGATTATAAACATTAAGACATGGACACACAAGCACACACACTGGTAATTGTATTCGACATGGTACTACAGTTTTTCTCTATGGGACTGGGCTCTTTTGCTCTTTGTCACCTTCACCCCTTTGCCCCAATCGGTGGCCCACAAGCAATTATACAGACAGGGTTTATTTGACCTTTGACCTGTGATCGTGCCAAGAAGTAAGGCTCAGCATATCCAAGGACAGGTAGGGACTTGATTAACCTCTGAACTTGGTCAGAGGAGAGGTCAATGACCAGGGCTAGAGGGCAGCTCACCTGCTTGCTGCAGAGAACAAATTGGCTAGATGCCATCTTTGTATTTGGTGTGTATTTCAGTGTGAGTGTGGGAGAGTAAAAGTTTTGACCCTTGTACATGTCTTTATGAGCTACCCTTTTATGGTGGTGGTGATGTGTGGCATGTTTTAACTTCAGCTTTATCTTCTTGTGTTTGAATGAACTGTGAGTCATTTGACTTAACAAAGTTTCAAATATTGAGTGAATCTGTTAGATTTTGAACTTGTTAGTGTGCGTGAGCATTTCTGTGTAGTACATAACATATGTGTGCGTGGCACTCGCATACCTGTGTGTTTGTGTGTTTTCTCAAGGCAGAACCAGTGTAGCTGGTCTCAGATCCCTGCTCCCAATCTTCTAGTCAGGTCAACCATCAAACACATCCATCCTGCCCTCCCTCACACCTCCCCACCCACTGAGCTCTCTCTCCTTCTCTCTCTCTCTGCACACAATCCTGTTGTGGATACAGGCTGACCCGAATAAAGACATACACAGACACACAGAAAGACTTACACACACACACAGCACCTCAGGGTCATCCTGGAACAAACACAGCCTTGTCTGCCTGCCCGCTCTCCTTTGCCTTATGTCAATTAATGGCTCGCAGTAATTTCACCTGACAATCCGGGCAGCAGCGCGAGGCTAGCCGAGATGTCACAGTGATGACCTTTCTGGCCTGCAGCCGCTCTTTTCTAATAAAGAATCTCACAAACCCACAGCAACTTCCTTTGTACTTTGTTAATGAGTTATTGATTTGAAACAATGCCCTGGCAAATATTGTCAGAGCAGACTGACCCCACCAAGGTCATGCTATTTTATTGTATACAGTCTGTGAACGCTAATCTGCACGTGGGATGACATGTACACTATAGTATTTCTCCTTTCTCTGGCTCCTGTTCTCTCGCAGTCACTCACTTATTGCAAAGTCAAATAACACACCTACACATACATTTCTCTCTCTCCCTCTCTTTCTCACACACGTGCACACACAGTTTCTCCCCTCTTGTTAGTCTTCCACATGTTTTTCACCTCATTCTCCCTTTTCTCTGTCTCTTTCTCACATCATTATATTCCCAACCCTCCATAGGTACTATACCTGCTAATTACCCACAATGCCACAGTCATTATTTTCCCATCTCTGCCACTAATTTGCTCCATACCTTCTTCCCCTACTCTAGCAGACCCATCAGCTCCCAGACAGCTTCTAGCTAACTTCAGCTCTCTGTCTGCCTTAAAAGAGAGTAAAGAAAGGAAAAAAAACGGGAGAGGAATAAAAAAGGAAAAGAGATGGCGAAGGAGTACACGTCCTAGACATTGATTAGAATGCAATTGCAAACAGGTGTCGTTGAGGTCCGTTTTTTAATTGTGTGCACAGAGACGTGTACGCAATCACGCTCACACACCCGCGCACACAAACACACTACAAACTAACTCACTCTAATGACCTCTTTGCTAATACCAAACATGCAATTATATACATTGCTTATTTAATATTTAATCATTGGGGCAAATGAAAGCAATCTTGTATTGTGCTGATCAGGACATATTAAAGAATATAATGACTGGGGCTGCTGGTGGGTGTACTCAGTGTGTGGCCTTAGAACAGGAGGGGACTGAGAGAGAGATCGGTCAGACATTTAGAGTTTGGGTGTTTCATCTTAGAGAGAGAGAGAGAAAGTGAGAGAGCTCTTGAGTAATTTGGGTAATTTGTTTCTACCTCTTCCTTTGGAAGCAACTCTGGGCTAATAGTGTAATTTGATGTAGGTTTGTTTTACTTTTAATTTTATTTCAGCACTGGCTGAAACACATTGAAATACTTATTGACATTCATGCAAGATTGAAACCAGCATTGCCCAAACCCAATAAAGTTGTTTAGGGATCCCGTGACACTGTCCTGACACTGCTGGCTCCCACTGAAAGGTTTCTGAGTGTAAAAAGTATAATGGCTCTTATCCACTAGATTCCTTCCGGTCCACACTGCTCACCATCTCCCAACTCGAGATTCCAGCCTCCTCAGAAGTTCTCTAGTCCTGTGTGGTTTTGATGACTGAGGAGGAGGAGCAGAAGGGAGGTGCAGGGAGGTCTGAAGTGGTTGTTTGTCAGAGTGTGTTGATGTTGTTAGATTCATTGTTTCCTGTGTTGGTCAGACACTGGGTTTGTGTTGGCGTTGGGGCTGTTATTCTGGCTGCAGCACACTCCTCTCCTCCACTCTCCTCTCCCTGCTTCTCATTACAGTGAATAAACACAGGGCAAGTATTGGACCGGACAACTTTTGAAGAAACAGGAGAGTGTGTGTGTGTGTTCGCGCGCATCTGTGTGCATACACTGGAACATGCCTGTTAGTGTGTGTGTGCATGCTGTTGTGAGTTGTGTAAGTAATGGAAAGAGCTAAATTGAACAAAATCTTGAAACTGGACAGTGGAAGGCAAACACATTCAACAAAGGAGTAACAGTTGGAAACACTTATGGACTAAAAGTGGGGTAGATAGTCATGCACAATGTTGCGTAGCAGGTTGTCTAGCAGTTCTTATGGTGACGTAAGTTACACACAACACATAATCAGTGTTCTGTTCATCGGGTAGAAGGAATTTTAGATGGCTAAAACTACATTTTGGTAAGTTGACTCACTGCAGCCATTAGAGCTGTGTGAAAACTCAATGTGGATGTATGTATATATAGTAGCCCTTGTATATTGCTCAAAGATGTGTTTGGCAGCATTCATTGCTGCACTGACTGAGCTGTCCAATCTTTGAGTATACGTATATCACTTTAATCACAGGCTGTGGGATGTAAGTACTTACAGACGATTGTACTATAGGGAGCTGTCTGCACTGGAGTTCATGATGACTGACAATAAATGCACATTAATTCTGTTTGCATGTACATAGGTGTGTATGTGTGTATGTGTGTGTTTATGTGTGTGTGTGTGTGTGTTTATGTGTGTGTTAATGGCTCACCCCTTTTTCTCTTTTTCTCTCTCTGTCTATCTCTAGTTCTCTCTGCACATTTTTATTTCTTTTTGATAATATTTAGCTGTCAGCATCTGGAGACTGTCTGGTCCTGAGACTGTCTAGGGAGCAGATTTGTATTTTATATTCTCTGAGGGGACTGTATGGATCATATATATACTCGGTAAACACACACACACACACACACACACACACGTACACAAACAGTACACATCCTCAGTGTCCCTTGACAGTCATGGCTGAAGGATGCTGGCAACAGGTGTGCAGTTGGGACACTATTCTGACAGTGCTGACAGATGCACACACAGCATACACATACACACACACAGACAAATATACACAAACAGTGGGAAATAAATAAATAAGGTAAGATACTGTGTGAGAGCTGGTGACAGGAAGCCGGTCTCACAGGGCGGTGTGCTCCACTGCAGCTAATTAACCCCAGGAAATAATTGCAACAATATGCAAATGCTGTTTAGATAATTCACTACACTGCCATGCCAGGTAGTCAGTCACTCTGTTGCCTGCTGCTGAGGGTGAAGACAAAGAATGTGTGTGTGTGTGTGTGTATGTTAGCGTGTGAGGTGAGGTGATGGAGTTAGGAGAATTGGACCACTTACCTGCCACTATGCAATATATGTAACTTAAAATGATATTTTTTAGCAAATAAATAAATAGATTCTTTAAATGTGGATGTCACACAGACATCATCACCTAGTGTCTTAATGTCAGGCATTGTCACTAAGGGGTGGGTGGAGAAGTGGACAAAACTCAAGACAGAGGAGTATGAAGAAGAACAGGTGGCATCAGCAGAGAGAAAGAAGGTAGAGGAGATAGAAGTAGTGAGGGAGGGAGGGAGAGAGGCTAATGAAATGGGCTTCACAGATGAAGGGTGACATGGCAGAGGAGAGAGGAGGGAGACTTCAAAGGACTTTGATGTCACAGCATTTCAGACAGACAACTCTGCTTCAGCCAGCCCCTCCGTGCGTACCGGCAAACCCACACACATACACACACACATGCACTGATGGCAGAAGGGCAGGGCAGAGTGGAGTTGCCTGCTCTTGCATCACACTCTGTGAATGGCGGTGGGTGCTGACACTACAACCCCCTCATGCTAATCTAGCAGTAAACACAAACACTCTGACAGGTTAATTTACCTCTAGACAAACACAGCAACAAAAACACACATCAGCACATCATCAAATAGTACAAGCGCACACACACCTGCACACAAAGTTGTACACACAGATACGTGCAAGCGAAAAACATCCCATCAAATCACAAGATGCCTTACTTTCTTCTAAAAGTGAAGTTTATACCATATTTTCTTTAACGCGTGTGTGTGTGTGTGTGTGTGTGTGTGTGTTTCACTGTCTCCTCAATTACCACCTTTAATAGTGTGAATGTTGAAGTAATTATCTTTCTGTGATAATATAATGTCTTACTTTGTAAAATACAAACTCATTTATGGATACTAACAGGATAGTCTCTTAACACACCTGCTCTGTCCTTCACCTCATATCACTAATTATTTGTTTTGGAGTCACATTAAACAGTTTGACACTCAATTAACAGATGAGGTTCCATTTTCCATAGGCTTTGAGTTTGTTTATTTCAAGATATTCTTTTTTATACATATAGATCTGTATGCTAATTAAGAGAAATGTATGTGTGCTTGTGTGTGTGTGAATATTATGTTTGCATGCTGCTATCATAAGTGCTGTGTGGTGTTGTGATCTAGGGATACAGGTGTTTCCAGTCGACAGTGCTCCATGTGTGGTGTAACCTCTTGTGGGAATGTGTTGTTGCTTTCTATTGTGAAGCAGACAGTTTGATAGGAAATCAAAGTCTTGAATCAATGTCACAAGTTCATTAACTGATGCCCTTTTCTTGCCTGTACTTTTGCTATTGTTCTCTCCAGCCCTGGATAAGTGTTTACAACTCTGGTTAATTAAACATGTCTTCTGGTCACGTGTGTGAACTGTAAGACTGTGTCCATGCAGATGAGGGGCAGTTTGTGTGTGTATGCATGGGTGCAATAATGCTCCTGATTGTGTGTTTTGTATGTTTATGTGTATATGCCCTCGCTGTTGTTTTTCCTTTGACCTTCCCCAAGTGTCTTCCCATTATGCCTCTACTGGCGTATAGATGGGCCATCGATTGAGCAATGGGGTACAAATTAAGATTTAAATGTTACGTCACCAAGCCTATTGAGTTTTACATTTAGGGCATTTGCAATATGCAAGACTTATTGATCCACTGAAGTGCGGCTCTTTATAGAAATCACCTCAGGCCACCACCACTTTTTTTGTTTCTCTTTTATACCCCCCTCCTTTTGGCGGGCCTCGGGTGCAGGTTTTAATGCTGTAGCACTACATTTCAAAGAGTTTGATAACTATATTGATGCTTCACCAATATTGGCTCGATTCTGACACCTTAAATGAATTGTGATTGCACAACTGTGTTTGTTGGAGTTTGTTCAAGCCTTTAATGTTTCTGTTGTCAGTTAGTCTTTTTGGCTATGCATCTAACATTGGAGTGGCTTTTTTGTTTTGCAGGAAAATGGTTCTTCCGAGGAACACGTGCTGTACGTGTGGGACCACTTTGTGTCCAAAGCCGCAGCCAAGAATGTCTTCATCGTGGCCCACAGCTATGGAGGGCTGTCTTTCGTTGAGCTGGTGAGTGTTTCAGTTTTCCGCTTATCCGTCCTACCTCCCACCAACACAAAGAGACAGTGAGACACACAATAGGCTCATGTCAGCACGATCACTCACGAAAGAGTTAATGTAGGAGAAATTACATATTCCAGCACTCACACAGTCTCTGATTCAAGTTTGCAATGCCACAGCACATGCAGCACTAACACCCATACATGCAGATAAACATGTTAGTGTGCAAAAAACAACATGCAGAGCAGTAACACTAGGAACCTCAGGGAAACAGGCAGCAGAGTGATAGTGTGTGAAACATGGTGGAACAATTAAAAATAAATAGCATTTAGTTTCTTTGAAAAAGTACTGGTTCTGTAAACAATCTGGTTCATCCTTGTCCTAGGGCACTATCCACCTCCTCTGCACATCAAGAACAGGAGTAAAAGAGGGGAAAACAGAGGGCTGGATAAAGAAATAGGGATGGCAATACAACTACACTGGTACTGTTAAACTAGATCTGTGGCAGAGCATGCAGATCTCTCAGCCTTAAAGGAGGGTGAGAATAGGTTGAAAGATGGTGGGGGAGAAGTGGATTTGAAGGAATTAATGGTGCACATGGGAGGGTGAAAAAAAAGTTTGGCCAGCCTCTTGGCTTTATAACCACACCCTTCAGCTAAATGGGCCTACAGTGTGTCTTTTGTGGGTTATATCAAAGCTTCTGAGGTTAATGCTTTATTTTCTAGTCTTTGGTTTACTGTGATGTCCTCGTGGGATTCTGCATCACATATTGATCATCACTTTCTCTTCTGTTGGTGTTTTAATGACTAAAGTTATGTAATAGTTACGCTTCAATGTACAGATGGCCTATACCATCATAGCGAGTTATTCTTACTTAGCATTTAGGAGTCATGGTTGATGGCGGGAAAGTTAATGTTGCTATCATACTAGGTTGCTACATGCTGCTTGTGTCTCCTAGAAGTTACATTTATTTAAATTAGTACTATATAAGAGTAATTTCTAGAGAGCAGTTAATATGCCCCGAAAAGAATATGTCCTCACTCTGGATTGGAGATCCTTTCTTAACACTTTAAGAATGAAAAATGTTAACAACTAATCATCATTTCATAGTTTTTCAGATAACTTTAATTTACCTTGGCACTGCAAAGAAACCATCACATTATATTTGTCATATATTTCCACAAAGGATACTATCATTAAAAAAAAAACCTTTTACGCAGATAAGTAACATGAAGCATGAATGCGCATTTTTCCCTGCAAATGCTAGCATACAGTAGCTTTCTGTAGATTGACATAAAAGAAGAAGAAGAAGAAAATCTAGTTGTATTTTCTTACCTAAAGTTTTTGTATTTTTGGCTTCTGAAATTGCAGCAACCACTTGTAGGTAGCTAGCTGTGTTAGCATTTAAAATACTGTTACTGCAAAGAACTGCACCATATTAAGCTCTGCAAAGTAACACGCTGTGCTAGTTGTGTTTGCAAGCCTCTCTATGATCTGTGAGCTTGGCTACATTGCCAGTCAGCTGGTTTCTTGATCTGAAGGATTTACTGCTATATTCACCACATCCCATATTATTTAGGACATATCTCTCCTCTTTTCCTAGGAGGAGGAGGAGGAGGAGGGAGGAGACACAATGAGAATATGGTTAGTGGGGGATTAAAGGTGGGCACTTGTCCCACTGGTGTTTTCAGGAATATTTTATTTTCTTTCTTTTTCTTTCACCTACTCTTTTTTGTTTAGTATTTTGTAATTTTAATTTGGCTGCTAAATATTCATGCAGTGTTTTGTCCGTGACAGCCTCACAATCTCTTGGGCTTTCTCACTGTGTGACGAAGACTAGCTATTCTCTCTGTTGGTATCTTTCTGTCTCTCTGTGTTTAAGTCAGACTTTTTCTCTCTCTCTCTCTGTATAAAGGCCTCGACAAGGTTCTAACTGCTTTCTTTTATGTGATGTGCTTGTCACGTGAAAACCCTCTTAAAACACTCATATACAGTGTATGCATATATAAATACATAGCATATAGCAGATGCACTATGGGGAAGATAACATCAAAACAAAGACTTGAAAGATCTTTGTGTTCACTTTAAGTGACAGGGTGTTCGAAAACAGCATAGTCAGGTTTCCCTCGAGGCCATCTCAGCCTCTGTTGTCCTCCTACTTCACCTATTCCAACCTGAAAATAACACATATAGTTCATAGTTTTTATTAGCTTCCCTCAACCACCTACCTGTACCTATCAGCAACTTTGTTGAGTTGATTGTTCACTTGTCCAAGTCAATTGTCATTTTTTGTAGTATAGATTTTGTTTAGGAGCATTGTTTATATAAAGTATTCCACTCAAGGCTATTTGGCTTTTTATCCAAATGCACTCGGACTTTTCCCCACTCACAGAAATGCACTGTACAGGAGTTCCACATAAATATACACATGGAACTTAAAGCAACAAATATATATTTCTTTCTTGTTATCGCTGTGTTTTTCACTCTCTCACACATAAACATGCACAAATTCAAGCACATACAAGCACACGTACAGACATATATACACACGCACACCATCTACTTAATTGAGGAGAAAGTGGTCCGGCGGGACAGGATGGGAGGTGTGTGCGCATGAGCAGGCGAGTGGAGAGTGGAGCCTTGCGGGATGAACCGTTTGACACATGAGAAGACCCACAGAAAACAAGCTGTCTGTGGGTTAATTACTACTCCCCTTTGCAGTTAATAAATACATTTCTGATCAAGCACATCAAAAAGGCCCGCCATTAATTTCTCCTGCTCGCTCCCCTTGCTCCGGAGCATGTTAGCCCCTGTTTGGAGCACTCAAGTGTTTCATTGCAATTTGATTTCTTTTAAAACACTTCACAGTGTGTACTGACTAATTATAGATACATCAAAGAGTAGCTAACTGCCTTTGAATGAGAGCGCGAGAGAGAAAGAGAAGCTTTCGCTGCAGGGAGAAGGCTGCTCGCTTTTTCTCTGCTTCGCCCCCACCTTTTTCGCCCTTTTACCCTCTCTATCATTCTTTAGCTATCACGAAATCCATCCATCCATCTCAGTTCACTGTTGCAGTTTTCTCCATCTCTCTATCCCTCCCTTGGAGTCTCTAGTCTCCTCTGACATCTGCTTTCATGCTTGGTCAGCCTGCTCCTTCTTGCTCCTCCTTCTGTGTCTCTCTCAGCTGTGTAGTTTTAAAGAAAGATGGGTCCTGGTCCCCCAATCATAATACTTTGTTTTGAATCCAGTATTCCTTTAAGTCCAAGATATTTAAACTTTCCTGCAGACTGTCTTTCTCTCTGCATTTTCTCCAGGGCCATGTTCTTGTGCAGGTTCCAGGTCCACATCATCCCTTCTTCACCTGATCACAAAGTCTCCTCCCAGAACAGATCAGATAGAGAGGAAGGGACCGAGGGGATAGGATCATACAGAAAGAGGTCCCTGCCTCCATCTCTCCCTCTGCTCAGTCTGTCTTTTCATCTTTCTTCATTGCCATGAGATGGGGGTGGAAGTAGAAGTGGTGGTTGTGGTGGTGGTGGTGGTTGCGTTGAGGAAGGGTTGTCTAACCTGCACTAACCTTCCCGCTCACAGAATGAAAAAGGAGCACTCTTATTGGATAGGACAGGGCAGCATTATATAAGGTCTTACGTAAGAATGCATCTGTCTCCCAGTACACAAATGTGTGGGTGCCAACCAGACAACCAGCCAACCGCCACAACAGCCCCTCAAAAACATGATTACAGATTTAAGTGTCCTCTGTGAACACGCCACATACATACAGTACATGCTTGCCGAATATCTTTTTGTGCACTTTCTGTATAGTGCCATCTGTTTCAATCTATAATGAATATAGCTAGTTTTCGCTCTATCATGTGTGGTTTTGTGTGTGTGTGTGTGTGTGTGTGTGTGTGTGTGTGTGTGTGTGTGTGTGTGTGTGTGTGTGTGCATGCATGCATGCATGTGTGAGCGTGTGTGTGTGTGCGTGTTGTGGCTAGGTGTCAGATGTGGGAAGAGATGCTTGAGGTGAGACAGACAGATATGGAGGATTTCTTCACTCCTTGTGGACTTCATCACTATGCCGGTGTGTGGAGGATGAGAAAGATGAAACACTGCTGGGTGAATCAGTGTGAGTCAGAGAAGTTAGTTTTACATAGCTCGGAGTTTAGAAAGTGATTGAATTTCTCCACTGTGATACAGCGTCCTTAGACAAAATTAGAATTTTTAATGTAGTACAGTATGGGAAGATGCAAGATGAAAGCTTATTTCTGTCGAACAATGCTGTGCATTGTTTGTGCCTAATCAGACTCACAAGCTAAAGTACAAGTAAGTTAAAGTAAGTTGTGCTTATATTTCTGGCTGTTTTAGATTTCATTTACCACAGAAAGATCTCCAAACAAGCTCATTGCCTCTCTTTTTGCAGTGCAACAGTTTTTTTTTTTAAATTTTCTTTGCATTTTCAATTTCTAAGTTTTTCACTCCTTATTCATGGTTGCAGTATATACCAAACCATTTCACTGTGATATTTGCCATACTTAAATCCACTTTCCCTTATGTAGTCCTTTGTGTCCTCATTTCCTTCGCCCTCCTGATTCTCCCTCTCCCAGTCGTGGAGACCCTCAGGGCAGCGACAGTGCCAATTATGCCCTCTGTGCAGGACTCTGGGTCTGGCAGTGGTCTGTACAGCTTCATGACTGGCATGGTAACAGCTCGCTGAACACATGGCGCAGTGCAAACACTCCTGTTTTTAGTCCTCACCCTTTTTACAGCATGCCCCTGGAAAATTACACACATTTATATGGACATCAAGTCATAGAGTAGAATACAATTTAGAAAGTGTTTAGTTGTCATTGTACTTAATCCTCATTTATCATTTAATAGAGCTCAGACATAGAAATTCGTAGCTCCACTCATGCTCTTTAACGGCATACAGTTTGTTTGTTTTTAAATTCACTTTTTTAATGTTGAGTAATGTTTATTATCCACTCCATTACTTTAGTTTAGTATGCTTATTTTATGTCTTACTGTCATTTTTAATTTTTTCTGCTTGTAGAAATAGAACATGAGACATTTTGGTTTAAGGTGCAGTTACAGTACTGTATGCACTGGAGCCATGCATGGATTACTGAATGGACCTACTGGGCATAGGCCCAGGGGCCCAAAGGCCCAAAGGGTCAGGGGGCCCCTGGACCAGAGCCTCTGTTTGAAGTGACTGTAACATTTTTTGTTGGAAAGTCATAGCGCTCAGTTGGGATGTTCTGGTCATGCTTTCTTGCAGCTGATCCTGATCAGACTTTCAATATTGCCATTCAAACCTAATCCAATATTTGTTTTTTTCCCCTTCATATTACAACTGCACAGCATTAGGCCTTAATAACATTTATTCATATACAGTAACATTAGCAAACCAATTTAGAATACAATAGCAGCTCTGCTTCAAGAAAATATAAACTACATCTCAAGCATCCTTTGATGGTTTCCTATAATATGCTGTATAGTGTTCTCCATGCAGTAGTTTTTACTATAATATCTGTACAGAGGACAGTCAGTGTGGATCTGCTGTGGAAGGAAACTTAGGAGTCAGACAGCATCTCTTTATCTCCAATGTGACCTTGATACTGAAGTTCAGGTGTAGTTTTTGAACAGCACCTGACAGTGCAGCTTCACATGTAGAATTTTGTTTGTACTTGTTTTGCATGTCTCTTCAGTTTAAATTGCCCTGCTGTTATGTAGCAGGGTTGAAGGAACTTCTACATGTCTCTGTCCAGTGCCCCTTTGTGTCATTATCCATCCATGACTGGAACTACAGTATTTAATGACCAACAACAGTTGGGAGAAGTGACTACATGGACATGCAGTCTCTCATAATGTAAGTTTTGTATCCAAGAAAAGTTCCCTAGTTTCCTAGTTACCAGCTTCCCAATAAACACGACACAAAATGTAAATAAGACAAATTTGAAGTTGTTGGAAGTTGCATTTTTTTCTCTTTTGTCGGAAATTAGCCATTTCAACACTGCTTCCTATGTTTGTTCTTACATAGACTAAACACATCCTGGACCAGTCTCTTGACTGAATGCAGATATGAAATTGATATCGATCCTCTTACAGTATCTAAATCCCAGTCTGAGCACAATCAAGTTGGAGTATACCTTTCAACTGTGTCAAACTAAGTTCCACATTTATATCCATCTGAAACACTCTTCAAGGACCACTGCAACCTTCACCTGAGTTCATCATCACACAAGAAAAAAAGTCACTTTAATTTGTTGACAAAATCATTCCGGCTGTGAAAACGTCCATACACAGACTCTGAAAATCCCCTCGTCTAATGTTATATGCACGTCTCGCCTGCCTTCGAAACTCTGAGTACTATCCTGTCTATTGCTTCTGGAGGGGATGAAGAGAAGGTTTGTTTTTATCTCAAGGTTCTCCATAGCTGGCGGGCTTGCAAGCGGTGCAGTGGTAGTGCAGTTTCCTGTGTGTATGTCTGTCTGCATGTGCTGATGTGCACTTGTGTGTATGTCTGTCTATGTCTGCAAGTGGATGCACACATATTGTATGGGTTTCTGTTTGCCCGAGTGTGTGTGCATGTGTGTGTGCATGTATACATGTGCGGATGACTGAGTGTGTCAGCCCTAGCCTGGAGAAGCCTGTATCGTCCTAAACAGAACAACTTGGTGGAGAGCAGCTATCAGAGCCACGTTAGGGGAGGAGAAGAGGAGAGGGTGAGAGGCGATGATAAATGGCTGGGGCACACTAGCAGAAATTAGTGGAGCCGTATGCAAAGCTGTGGTGTTTTGTTTGATGTGAAACAAAAGGACCACCATGACAAAAGTGCCTGCCAGCTTGCACAGCAGGACAGCAGCCCTCAGGACATACACCATCACCACTGTGGGTTTGCTCGTGTGCACGTGTGTTGGTACGCTCTTGCGTGTATGTGGTAATGCATGCATATCATGCATGGTGCTGTTTTCCAGTCCTG
The DNA here is from genome assembly GCA_029490765.1 of Euthynnus affinis. Classification (NCBI taxonomy): domain Eukaryota; kingdom Metazoa; phylum Chordata; class Actinopteri; order Scombriformes; family Scombridae; genus Euthynnus; species Euthynnus affinis. The sequence goes on along the minus strand of CM055842.1, from coordinate 23,112,488 downwards.
TCTATATTATGTATATTATCCCTCTCTGTGTTTTTGTGCTCCACTCGTAATGACAGACAATGCCTAGCCCTTTGTACACCATGAAAAGACATGGTTTCTTCCTCACTACAGCTACAGCATATTTGCTCCATTAAGTGGCTGAAATATAGACGTCTAATTTCTTTGTGAATGAATAGGCATCTTAGAGAGCGGCTCTCCTCTTAACATAAGGATGTAAATTGAACTGTTTAAATGTCACGGCTAGCAAGCTGATTTGATTTGAATTGATTTGCTTGTTTCTGGAAAAAAGACCTCCCTTGCCAAACCTTAGCTGCGCTGGCTGCCACAGATAGACCAAGGTCTTTCTTCCCACCTCAACAACACATTGTAGGGCTTCTGAATTCTTCTATCTGCTGTGATTATGTACAAATGGCCTTCATTTGCCATCCATTTCAAAGCTGTAGTGCTGCATTGTGACTAGAGGCAGATGACGCAGACCAAATTACAGCGGGTTTGCTGCCTGAAAAGGATACTCGCACAATAGGCTTTGTGAAGTATTCCCTTCAATACGACGCCATTATTCTCACCTTTGTTGGTGTTTCTCTCTATGTTTCAGGAGCATCTTTGGTTTCTAGATTACATTTGTGGTATTGGGGAGGAGTGGGGGGTTGAAAATACTTTACTCACCTCTTGTCTCTCTTGTGTTATTCCTACAATATCAAGGGAAAGTGATTTTGTGCGAGGGGTTCTAATTTTTTGTTTGCTGCATTTTTTGATTGCCTTTCTTTTTTATTTGATCTTGTTTTATTGCCATATACTTGCAAGTCGATCAAGACACACCTGCTTCTTTACATTAAACATACTGTATACTCCTCTTTTCAGTTATGTTGCTTTAAAATGTCTCAATGAAATGGAGGGAAGAAATCTGAGAAGCCATACACAATTGCTGTAGTCTTGAATCTGTCATGCTGTGTTAGAATACAGAGTGGATCTCATTTGTCCACTGACTAATCAGTTCCCTGCTTCATCATGTTTCTTTGTGCAGCTAGCATCTTCCTGTCCTCATGTTGTTCAATACGTCACACTGTTATAGTCACTGAGCAACTAACCGGCTAGTTTATTAGTTGTCAGTGGTGTTGTTGCTTATGAACAAAAAGGTTAAAGTCTGGTTAGGTTCAACCACTTGGTTAGGGTTAGAGAAAGATCTTGTTTTGGGTTAAAATGATCACCTCAAACGTGGTTTATACTGCCTTAAAGTTATGCAACATTCGTCATCATGACACCAGTGAACACCACAATGTTGATGATTTCAAAAAATCTCCCGACTCAAAGTTGGCAACATACCCATCTATCTAGCCATCCACTCAATCTGCCTCCTCCTAACAAGGCAAAAATCATCTTATCAGGTTACCTTATCAAGTCACCTTATATTGACGTTATCTGAACTGTGTACTGCCCCGGGTCATAGTTACTATGGCTGCTAGATGGCGTAAGCCCTTTTTGCCGGCCTGAATTTTAGACCTATACTGTCATTTTTCTTGTGAGGATGGGCTGGCACATACAGTCAGACATTATGTTCATGCATTTATTGCAGGTTCCCCATACTTTCCCACAGTTTGGCTAGCACATATACACTACAACTACAAACTACAACTACTACTGCACATTACTGTGATCAGTTGACTTTATTTTCTCCTTTTTAGTAACTTTCTATATGCAGTCAGTGGATTAAGACAGACGCTCCTGGAGGGCTGTTACAAGACAGAAAAGGAATACTGTCAAGAGAAGCTCTGAGGGAAGTGATTCACCTTGTGTTCAGTGTTTTAACAGCTGTTTCCCTTAAATTTCTTTCAGGAGTACCGCAAGTATAACTAGAATTAAGAGATTATATGTTTCAATACATTTTTTGTTTGTTTTTTATTTCTTGTTTCCCTAGCTTTTGTTCTTCTTTTCAATGGTTAAGGGTTATAAAGGTCATTTTATACATAGCCAGCAACCAAGGGCAATTCGATACATCACCTGTATTTTTACACAATATAAAAATTTGGGGAAATACGGTGTGTCTTGTTTTGATCAAACTCTCCCACAGTGTACTCAACAGCCAGACACTGACATGGAGCTGTCTCACCTCAAGCTCTGATGCAGGAACAGTCAATACACTTCATGATCACTTCCTCACATTGTGGTTTCCATCATCAGTTCAAAAGTCCCTCTCTCTCTGTTTATGTTTTTTTTACTTATTTGCCAGTATCTATATCTTTATCATTCTGTTTTATGTCTTTCTATGGTAGCCAATAGTTAAAGTTCACAGCTATCTGTCTTTTTTCAGGACCAGTTCAGCTAGTTGTTGTCCTTTTCTGTTAAATGTGAGAAAAGTTGTTATGCAATAGCATCTATGATCATCAGTTTCCCCATCACCACCTTTACTTGTACATAATTAAGTCGTACACTACTTCTAATTGATCTGTGATACCTTTTGACTGATACTAATATTACACTGTAATATATGGGGACAATTGTAAATGTCATGTTGTTCATTTTGAGTAGGTTGTCTTTGGTCTGACCATCCAAGGTTTTAAATGGTCGAGTACGCTTTCACCAGGTCGTCACGGTTACCCACTCTCCTCCTTCGTTTCTCAAAACACACAGATGTTGCCATGGTGATGTAATTGAAAATCATTACATCTCAAACAAGTATTGTTGAGGTGACTATTCATAAGTCTCCTCTCACCTTTTTGTCTTCCTATTTTTTTTCCTCCCTAGTGAAAAGGAAGTGAAAAATCCATCTGTTCTCAGTGCATCATTGTGCAAAGGCTCAAAGGATGTCTCTTGTCCTGCCCCACCCACCCCATACCCCACCTCTTCAACACAGGGATCTTTTTTTGCCACTTTGTGATATAAGTAGCAGAGCTAGTTGAAGTTCATTTGAGTTCAGTAAAATCTAGAGGGATTCATCATTACATATTTACTGGCTGAGGCTGATCTTGCTGTAAGGTTCTACCCTCGTCCCATTGATCTAGTGCGCATGTTCACTCCTGAGGTTATGCGACGTGCCTCCATTTGCATAAGGCCCTGGGCAAGGTTCTTTCCACCATTGATTGGCCTGTCCATGAGCGCCCCGTGCCTTCTCACATTGATCACTTTGTTTTTTCCCGGAGACAGTGCTACTCAGAGTTCAGCTGCAGCTCTGGTATATCAGACCTGCCGGAGGAAGAGAGAGAGACAGAGAGAGTGGAAGGAGGAGAAATGGAAAGAAAAAAAGAGCATGAGAAAAGGGGGAGTATGTAGGAGTCAGAGGGTAGATGGAAAACTTAAAAGCCAATATCTTTACAATTTTGCATACTTTTACTTGAAATTTTGACACTTAAGCTAAGAAAGATAGAAAATAGTTTTTCCCTGCCACCCTGTATCTTTGCTACTTTAAACATGTGTCTCCATGAGCTAGCTGCCTGAGAGGGCGAATGCAATGCATCAATACAATGATATAAATATGATATAAAGGACTAAACATGTGTAAATATGCACATAATCAGATGTACAATGAAATACATACAACACCGGGACAGACAGATATTAGTATCTCTACTCATACCTGAATTCCTGCTATAATCAGACAGCCTTCTTCCCTTCGTCTTCCTCCGCACCCTCTGCTTCAACTCTAGTCTGCTTGTATCAGTGTTCTACAAAGAAAGCTCTCCTCCCTGCGCTGTCTCTTGCTTTTGTTTTTTTTCCTTCTCTTGGCCGTTTCCATTCTTGTACCAGCACTGTCTGCCTTATAGCTGCTTGGACAGGCTTCCCTCTCTCTACTCTCTCCTTATCTCTGTTTTAAAGTCAATATTACTTAATGTTTTCTGTTTTGTTTTTGAGTTTATGACAGATGGACCCTGGTCACATACTATATATCTGGTATAATATTCTAGTGTATGATGTGCAGAATAGTTGTGATTGAATTAGTTTTTGCATATTCTTGCTTTTGTGCAGTTATATGAAGGTAGAGGAGATAAAGCATTAAAAGTAGGACATCTCTATCGTACTTACAATTTTTTAAGTAATGAGACGTTTTAAGAAAATAACTCAAGCCCGATGTCTATATACTAATCGTGTCCTTGATTACATTACATATTACATCAACAGCTAATGTGTTTACGTTTCAGTTCATGCATATGTACCATTGTGTGTTTATCCAGCATGGCGTCAGTGGCGGTGCAAGGCTCAGACTCCCATAATGCACCTCTTCTCTTTGTTCTGCTGTGTGAGAAGCAGTGTGCCGCTTTGTCTGTCTCTCTCGTTCCTCTCGGCTCGTTGCCTCAGAGGCAAGGTCTCGCTCTCTTCTCTCTCCTCCTCTTCAGACCTCTCACTCTTTCTTTCACTTTTTAATACCCATTGGGCACTGCTGTCCATTTCCCTCACTCCTCTCTTTGGCGTTCATTGTCTTTTACCTTCGGTCTTAATTCACAACGAAACTGTCCTTCACTCGTTCGTGCTTCCTTGCCTCTTACCACTGTTTTTAAAAAATGTCAAACACTCCTTGTTAGCGATTTTGTTGTGCATGGTGACTCTCCCTCCTCCAAGCTTCTTTGGTCACCCCTCTACTGTCTACTCTCTCTTACCACTTACCTGTAAAGTCACCTCTTGTTTTTTTTTTTTTTATCTTTTATCAGTGTATATGTTCTTTCACCTGTTCTTTACTCTTCCCCTTTGCTTCACTTTCTTTCTCCCTATCTCTTAACCTCAACTTCACAACAGCCTTGCTACTTCATGCTATGCTATCTCTCCTATCCTTTACTTGAAATTGACCTCACTTCTGTACACATTTTTTTTCCTTTTCAGCAAATGTCTGTCCAAGACCATCCATTTTTCCCACTCCTTCCACTGTCTCACATTCTCAGTATTAAGAACTCTTCTCTGAATTGCTGTTGATTTACTTTGTGTAAAGCCTCTAAATGAAAATTATAATCTGAAGTTTATCATTCAATATCATCTATCATGCTGAATGAATTGTGTATAAAAGGCTCATATTTTTCTTACCTGAAAATGCAAGTAGCTCACAATCATTTAAGAAGTATCTTTATTTGTTTCCTTTTTTGAGTAGATTTTTCTTTTTCCTTTATGCCCTTTTTGCCTTTTATTCTTGCCAATCTCTCACATTCACTCTTCCCACTGTGGTATTTCCATGCATTCACCTGCTGTGTCTGATTGTGTCAGCTGGTTACGACCTAGGTCACCTTCACCAGAGAGGGAATACGAGCGGTTGACGTGAGGTTTGAATGTGGTGGAGATGACATGTTGACAGCTCAAATGAATCACTTGTCCCATGTCATTTTTTCCTCCCCCCTTGTTAATTCTTCTATAAGAATGCATACAATATATGAGAGGAATCTTGAGGATATATGGGGCTGCAAATTGTCACGCAGGCATCACACAAATTCAACACATTCAATCCAGTTTGCTTTTCTGTCTTTTTTTTTTCTTTCTCTGCCCTCAAGATTTTGAATGGTCTCATTCTGTGCTGAATGTAGGAGGAAGAATAAGTCTTAGGAATTGAAAAGAGAGAAAGTGTCATTTCTGAAAAGCTTTGAGGAACAGCTAGGCGGATCCTGGTGCAAATGTCAGTGAACTCAGTGACTCTAAGGTTGAAGTTTAAACCCTCTCTCCCTCCTCTGTGCCTGTTTCTCTCATCGTCTCTCTTCTCATTGCTTTTTTCCTCCAAACTCAACTTCTTCGTCCACGCCTGTCTCCTTCACTCTGCTCTTTGTGGCTCAGGAGGCAGCTGTGGCTCAGGAGGTAGAGCAGGTCGTTCGCCAGTCAGAAAGTCGATGGGTCGAACCCTTGCTCCTGGGGATCGAAACATGTTGAACGCATGCATGTCGAAGTATCCTTAGCCAAGATCCTGAACCCCAAATTGCTGGTGATAGCTGCACCATCAGTGTATGTGTGAATGAATGAATTAGCATTAGAAACATTATAAAGTGCTTTGGAAAAAAAGCGCCTATATCGCTCCCGATGAGCAGGTTGGCACCTTGCATTGGCAGCCTCTGCCATCAGTGTATGAATGTGTGTGTGTGAATGGATGAATATTGGCATGTGTTGTAAAGTGCTTTGAGTGGTCGGTAGACTAGAAAAGCGCTATATAAATGCAGTCCATTTACCATTTGCAGTCCATTCTGTTTTTCACTGCTTTTAAAGTTCATTGAATGCAATGTTGGCATTCTATGATGTTTTTGCCTTACCTACTCCAAACCCTCAGCACCAGGGTCAAGGTATTCTTTTATTTCTGCACATTTCTCTAGTGTTTAAACAGAAAAGATGCCAATGGAGTTGATGACAAAGGAAAAACAGGCAATCTCACAATTTCTCAGTTGCTTCCTATTGTCTGCACTTGGCGTTTGAAATACCCCATATTGGCACTTCAGCTGATCTATACCTACTTCTATAGCCTCCAATAATTATGGAAAGCCTAGTTTGAATCCTTTATGGCAATTTTTTCCAGGGGTGTGTTTTAGTTATGTACCTGCAGTAAAGCATATTTAATTTTTTAAGCCTGGAAAGCTGACAGTGAAAAGAGATGAACTGTTTTATGTGCCATTTTAAGGCTTTATGTGCTGTGAAATACGATGGGGGTTATGAAAGAGCAAAAGGATGGTAGAGAGAGGAAGGGAGAAGAAGAGTGAGTGAGAGACTCCTGGTGTGGAGCAGCCTTTGATGTCTTAGCTGGCTTGGAGCTGAATGCGGAACTCACTGAAGGATAGGCCTTGTTTCATGGTGGGAATATGAAGCTGGATGTGCTGTCCGACTGAAAAAAGAAAAAAAAATGCACATATTTGCACAGGTTTTTTTTTTAATGCATTCATGTTTATGTACAAATGTTTTTATCTTCAAGCATGAGTGTCCATTTTGCTCCAAAAGGCTTGTTTGTTGTCCCAGTAGGCTACGTTTTCATTTCTCCCCCGTCATGTCACTCATTAATTTGTGGTTCATGTCCAGTTCCGTTACCAGGCCACGTTGGGTGGCTCAGTAATGCACAGTCTGTGTGTGTGTGTGTGTGTGTGTCTGTCTCATATATATTCTGCTTTCCTATTAGATGGCTTCACACTCGACGATTCCTCTGGACTCCTCTGACATCGGCTTTCATGCATGGCCTGCCCGCTTCTCTTCTTCTCCTACACTCTCTCTCACTTTCTCGCTCTCTCGGCCTCGAACATTAAAAACATCTTGGTCGTGTCAGACATCTTTTAACCCCACCCCCGCCAACACCAGCCAGCTCACATGTCCACTACACCCCCATCCCCCGTTCTCACTCCTTAACTTTCGTCCATTCTTTATCCCTTGTTCCCTCCATCCCTCTCCTTCCTTCCCCCAGTCTTGCCCCTTCCACCCTCCCCCACCACCATGCCTTCGACATGTGATGCCACTTCTCCCATGAATCCAGCCTCTTCACCTCCCGCTACTCCCCCCTCCTCTTTCTCTCTCTTCCTCCTTGCTCGCTTCCTGTATCTGTTTTTGTGGCTTTACTTGGGGTTATGGTTAGTTGATTTGGTCTGATTTCTCTTTGATGAAAACACTAGGGGGCACTGCCTGTCCTTCGTTACCCCTCTCTTTTCCTTAGCAGGCTTCGATGTATGTGTATTTGTGTATGCGTGTGTCTTGTCTGTGTCTGTGTGTCTGTGCGTGAGCTTCTGTTTGTGTTTGTATTTTTGTTAAAAAGCAGTCCCTTGTCTGTAATGGATGACACAGATCTGCATTCAGACAGGCAGGAAGGCAGGCAGGCAGCAGGTCTCTTGTGGTCACCAGGGCTAGTGTTCTGCAGTCGTCCGCACCCTTCTGTCCCCCCTTCCACCCACCGTTTCTGTTTGGTGAGCACAGGGGTGCGGGTTAATGAAAAGGGCTTGGACCACCGAGAGGAGCGACAGTCATCTCCCAGACACCTCTGCTCACCTCCAGCCCTCTGAGACCCTCTCTCCATGACAGGCCCCCCTCACCACGTCTCTCTCCCCACGTTAGCCCTCCGTCCCCTGGGTCACACCACATCGTCTGGCTGCCCCGTAGCCACCAAACACAGCTCACCCAGCATTAGACAAAGGTAGACAAACTAAAAGAGAGAGTGGCACATATTAACAGTTGTGAAGAAAAACGCACAAGAGCAACTACCCTGTTTATCCAAAAGGCTAGGATTTAGACAAGACCTCGGTCACATTCGAGTTCAAGGAAGAATTGGCTCTAGACACCAGAGTGGGAGAGAAGACAGGGAGGGCTCAGACCTTTGTTTCTACTCTGCTGGTCGGGTGCTTGTTGTGGCGCTCCACTTTATGTGGACAGCAGTACTCAAGTTGTTTTCTATGCTTCATTTATACACACAATACATAGTGTATAGTTAGTGATTATCCTTACTTTTCTGGTGTATCTTTAAGCCTACTGATGATTGTAATTGTTTTTGAAGGAAAATTCGAATTATTGATTTGTTGTGGGATTTTTTTTTTTTTTTTTTGGTAAGCAGACAGCTGATGAGGGGTGTTTGATAGTGCTAATTGGCAGCTCCCGTCCATGCAGCGTGTGGTTGGTGGTGGGTTGGGGCTGGGCGAAGTGAAGCGCTGCTATTGTTTAGAGGTGTCAAACCCAACACAGAACAAAGAGGACGGGAGAAATGTGCTGCGCTCGCCTATCAGTGTGCTGAAAGTGGCTAAAGTACACACATACACACACACACACACATACATATACATATAAATATATATCATATATATATATATATATATATATATATATATGTGTGTATGAATGCACATGTGTTTGTGCATCTGCTTGCATATATACACACACAGAACAGCATATTACCTGGAATCATACACACCAGCGTTCACTCACACTGACATGCACACACACACAGAAACACCTACCGACGCACACATACACACTCTTAGACAAACTGCCTGAAAATGACAAGATAATCACCACATTCAAACTTACCTTCAGCTCTGGGTAAATGCCTTTCTCTGAGATAAACTAATAAATATACTGTTTTCCTTTCAAATGTTCTCCACTGAAGGCCCTAATTACCATACGCTGACAAAGACCTGACAGAGGTGTAATAGTTAAAAAGGTAATTTGACTACAAGTAGGAGTTTGGGTGGGGAAAAGGGTCAGTATGCTTTCCCCCCACCCCCCATCCGCCTCTCTCTTTAATGGTTTATTCACGCTTTTCGAGGACTTTTTGCATGATTGACTGACAAGGTCTTTTTCCGAAATAGCATCTTCAGTAATGAGAAATAATTGACTCCCTAATCAAAAAAGGGGTTCATGGAATCCACAAACCCAACTATAATCTTCTGTGGCATTTCCAGCAGAATTGACAGTCCTCATAGCTTCAGGCTCTATACCACTTTGATTTAATTGCTTTTTTTTATAAGATTAATAATATACTTTATACTGAATTGTGTATGTGTGTGTATATGAGTGTGTGTGTGTGTGTGTGTGTGTGTGTGTGTGTGTGTGTGTGTGTGTGTGTGTGTGTGTGTGTGTGTGTGTTCATCACGCTTCTCTCAGGCTTTGCTTTTAATCAACAATATCACTTGAAAAGCACTTCAACTAGTGTACTGCTCTTTGTAAATTTTACATTTAATTTATTAAGGGAATCGCTGTTGTGATTTCATTTTGTGCACAAGTATATTGCTTTGGTAGTTATTATTTTAATAAGATATATATAAAACTTTACTAAAGAATTACTTGACAAAGGTAAATTATTCAAACTACATGCAGATTTTCTTTTGTTTTATCAAAAATATACTTCCAGTGTCTGCTTTAAACAATGTAATAATAGTTATTCTATTATTAATAATAAAGCTATATTTGTTTTATCTTTTCTTAATATCAGACTGCAGAAATTCCATAATATAGATATTATTTCTTTACTTTTTGTGCATGTTTTGTTTTTTTCATTTACCAGAATAAAATCTGAAGTTGAGGCCCTTCATTTTTGTTGTTTTAAACCTGGAAGGGAAAATGTATTTCCATTAAATCTGGACTGACCGAACATTGTGATACAATTCAGATACTTGAAATAGTTATTTTTTTCTTTACTCTGTCTGTTTAATTGGTAAATTGAATTGCTTTGTATTTTTTCTATCATACTTAAGTATTATTTTTTTTTATCTTTTAATCTCATGTCTTGATTACTTTGGGCATAAAAATAATAATTTAAGTGACTATGCCTTGAGAGCTGCAAAGTTTTTGCATGATGGGGCAAATTAACTTGTAGCTTCCCCCAGCCTGCCCAATTTGTAGTATGGCCTCAACCCTTTCTCCCTCTCTTTCTTTTCTGAATCATCTTTCCTCTCGTTAAAAAGCTGTTTTAAATCATGGCTAGTGGCAATGAGAAGTTAATTTCAGATTGTTATATATTTCCATTAATTTCAGTTGGCCTTCTGTAGTTTTCCCTCCCTCACTCTCTCCCTCCTTTGAGTACAAGGGGATCACACAGTCTGTTTTTTCTTTTTTCCTTTTTTTCCTTTCTCTTTTCTTGGGCTCTCTCTTTCTCCCTTGCCCCACGGCACAGGAGACGAGCAAATATGAAGGAGTAGAGGATGATAACTGAAGGGAGGAACACTCTTTTTGTCACTTTCATTAGCACTGTCTTTTACCTCTCCTCCCCTTTTCCCTTTTCCCCTAACTTTCTTTTTTCTTTTTTCTTTTTTTTTCATTTGTCCATGATTGGCTTCTCACTCAGCAATGGGTCGAGTGGCCCTGGAAGTTTAAACAAAACACCTCCCCTGAGAATCCAACTCCTGCAGCCCTGTAGAGGGACACATACACACACACACACACACACACACACACACCTAATTTGCCAGTAATGTGCAGAGAAGCAGGCGCCAACAGTTTTTGTTGTTTTTTGTTTCATTTTTCTTCTCTTCCTCCTCCCTCATTCACAGCTAAAGTGAAAAACAGTCTGGGATATTTGGTAGATTTTGCTAATAACAGGCTCCACCTTTTTAAAACACTTACTGTAACTGGATTTTATGTGTTGATTTGTGCACCATGAAAGTGAATTTTTATCAAACTTAGCAAAAACAGTGATGCATGAAAATAATAAATGGGCATATCTTGATATTAACAAGAAGAATGAAAATAGTCATACAATTGGTTAAAATGTAGCTCTAACTAAACCAAATCAAAATAAATTTAGAAGAACTAAGGGAAAATTCTTCATCATAGCTTGTTGAAATTTTCTCACTGCACCCCAATTTAGAAATTTTGGCTTGGATGCCAACTGTGGGCTCAGTTAGTATAAGGAATCAGTGTTTATCAGCCCCTAAGGCTGTGTGTGTGTGTGTGTGTGTGTGTGTGTGTGTGTGTGTGTGTGTGTGTGTGTCTCAGAAATGGACAGCAGTACCCGATGGATATTTAACACATTAGCTTTGGCAGAGCTGAGAGTAGTGTGAAAACACACTGATTTCCTAAGTGGCAATCATATCAGCCTCGCCGTCAGAGAGGCAGCAGAGAGCAAACATCTGTGTGTGCGCTTGTGTGTTTTTGTGTGTGTGTGTGTGTGTGTGTGTGTGTGTGTGTTCGAAAACATGCACCCGAACTGTTTATGCACATCTTTTAAAAAACCGACTCCAGTATTGCTTTAGATATGCATGTTAAACTTAGTCTGTTTATTGGTATGTTTTAATTCACCAGGATTAAGTGTGTTTATGTAGTTTTTTTTAAATAATATGCCTCATATTCTTACAATCATTTAATAGAATGTTGTTCTATGTCTACCTAACTATTTTTTAGTTGATGTGCAGTCTTTCTACCACTTTCTCTTTTTGCATCTTTTCACATTTCTTATCCCAGCCCAGATATTCTGTATTTCTATCAGTTTCTCAGCTTCAGTTTCTATATATGCCTGTGCTGCATGTGTGTGTCTCTTTCTGTCTGTCCGTGGTAAGCTGTCTCCTCTCTGCCAGGGTTCAGGGAACCCTTGGTTCTCCTCGATGTCAGTATCAGCCTGAGTTACGACACAAAGGTCTCAGCCTCCTCCTCCACCCACCCTTGTTAGGCCCTCTCACTCGCTTGCTCCCTCCGTCAATCCCACTCTCCCTCACCCAATCCATCCTCGTCTCCAGCCGAGAGTCACCCATCCGAAACTATGTTAAAACAGGGTCATCCCCCGGCGTGCACTTAAAGGCTGTCCCTTTAACCTGCTCTGAAATACTTACGGCTATTATTATAGCTTATAAATCATTAAGAAAGTTTAATTATACGAAAATTTCATGGTGGAAATGTGCAAGCTGACACATGGGAAGGGGAATTTAATGGGCCAGCAAGTCCCAGCACCGTGAGGGAAAATATTGAGGTTAGGTTTCTATTTTACAGCATTGCCGGAGGGTTGGGAGACAGGGAGAAAGACAAGAAAGAAGCACTTTCAGAGTGAGAGAGAGAGAGAGAAAAGGCAAGTGTTGAGGATGAGGCCTAGACTGAATCCAATGCGCAAAAGTAACTTTCTCAATTCACTCTGTAGACCAAAGCCGTTAATATGGCCAGTTGATTTGGGAACGATGAAGACATTGCCCACCGTACCTTGTGCTGGTTTTCTTAACTAAGATGTATTCTAATTAACACAAGACTTTAATTAGTCGCCATGCAGTAATTTCAATTCGTTAAGGAATGCTGCCTAATTAGAAATTATCATTTGGAGAATTTCTGTAATTGCTGTCGCTAAACAATATATGAACATCCTTAACTACTACTGTTACAAAACTTTGTCTTCTTTCTTAATTGTGTCAATATCATTTCAATGTGATACCCATTATATGGGTATTGTTGATATAGCTTGAGCAACTTGAGCAACGGCTACCACACTCTTTTCATTGTGACAGGAATGTAAATTGATCAAACTGTTGGGAGTTGATATCATTAACACTTACCACTGTGCAGATGTTAATTAGGAATTAATCGAATTCTGTTGTAGTAACTATGAAAACGCTGCTACAATTTGAGCATCTGCTTGGATTATCGAGTTAGAAAGATTTGAACGCAATGTCACTGCAATAAAAGAGTTGTCAGTCAAGTGAAAATTCTAGTGTTTCAGGGACTTATCATTACTGTATGGAATTATCACTTTACATTATCGCTAGCAGGGAGAAAATCACTTCTGATTGTGTAGACAAATTTGAAGAGAGATTCACTTAGAAACATAGTTTGAAGAAGTAATATATAAAAAGACAAATGATTTCCAATAAAAGGCAATGTTGCTCATGCCAACATGCATGAACCAACACTCTAACACATCAAAACTCTCTCAACTTTGTGTTGAAGAAATTAAATCAATTTTTTAAGTGAACAGCAGTTTCTTTACACCAGGCTTATTGTTTATGAGCATTCCCTACCCACAACCCCATTCGTCCCTCCTTTCTTCCCTCCCTCCGCCCCATCCTCCCTGCCCTTTCTCTCTCCTCTGTCCTCCCTTCCCGTCTTCCTCTTGTTTTCCATGCGGGCACAAGCGGGGCGCAGCGCCCGCAGCCGGCAGGTTTCCTGGCACGCTGCTTCTCATCCTCTGCCTTTTGTTTCCACCAGTGGACAACCGTTCTCCACTTCTGCTGTGTCAGTAAATATTTATTGGCCTTCCTTTTCCTCACCGCCCACACTGATGTTTGTGTGCGTCTGTGCATGTGTGTGTGTGTGTGTGTGTGTGTGCGCGTGTGCTTATACACACATGGAATACTCTCCAACACGTACACAGACATACACCACCTCCCATTACCCTGCGTCCGGTGCTGTCACTCACACAATTCAGAAGTGCCCCAGCCTCACCCTATCAAATCTCACCCTGCCTCTCTGTCCACCATCTTCCCTTTCTCCCTTTCTCCCTCATCTTCCCTTCATCATGCATGTGGCAATAAGCTGTGAGAGGAAAGAGGAAAGAGAGGAGGAAGTTGTTGCAGTTTTCCCCTGCTCTCTCCCTCCCTTTCTACACCCTCGCCATGACCAGAGTTCCCGCACTGGAGAGTCAGAGGGGAAAAACTCTGAGTAAATGCATGTGACCTCAGTGAGCAAAATCTCTGCACACTCCCACAACACTGAAAGATGCACATACACACACAAACACACTCCCTCTTGCTCCCTAGGGCCCTGTGGCCTCGTGCTAGAGAGGGCTTCCTTCCTGCAGTTAAGACAAAGGAAGCTGGGGACTGACAGGGGACCTGGGACCGCTGCTTCAAAGCCACAGGAAGCGCTGGTGTTGTCTCTTCCTGTGGAGGGTGTCGGAGCGTGGGGGGCCAGCTGCCTGTGTTTTCACAGCCAGGGACGAACAGGGATGACTGTGTTTATGTGTGTGTGTGTGTGCGTATGTGCCACAGACAGGGTAGGTAGAGTAGCTGAACACACTGCACCTTCATTCCCTTTCCACCGCTCTTTGACCTGAGATCAGTTGTTAGCGAAATTAAGTCATATACTCATGAACTTCAGAGGGACAGCGCACATATACACCATCCCAATTCTGTGGTCATTAAAACCCAAATCCAACTGAGGATCGTCAATTTAACCACTTTTTGTCTAGAAGTCTATTGTCATCATTGATTTATGATAGAAGAAAAAAAATCATTGCCACAGCATCAGCCAGCCTTTATATTTGTTTTTCCAGCCCTTGCCACTGTCTTTGTAGAGTATATGCTCTCAGTGTGTACATGTCTGTGTGTGTTTGTGTTTGTCCTCCTGTTCCAATGTTGGCGTGTAGGGATTTATGGGGGTGTATGTGTTAGTGTGCCTGCGCCATGTGTTTTCAAACCTTCCGGTGTGCACCCGCATACATGTTTGTTTGTTTTTTCTGTGTTCGCCCTGGCTTCTCTGATGCTCTCCTCTTACTCTCTGGCAGCAACAGGACAGTTAATCAATCAAATATTTAAGCAGTGCTTCAGTGCTCAGTGGGTAGTCCTAGATTATCTGTGGCTGTTGGCAGTGCATGGCGCAGCCACATTATAAGCCTCGTCTCTGACTGGCATCATCACGGGGCGCTTCTCTCTCTCTCTCTCTCTCTCTCTCTCTCTCTCTCTCTCTTTTCTTTCTCTCTCTCTCTCTCTCTCTTTCTCTCTCTCTTCCTTCCCCTTGGCCTCTGCTCAGTCTTTGCTCACTCCTACTAATACTCTACATTTTTTTTCCTCTTTCTCATTCTCACTCATTTTCTGTCATTCTCTCTCCCACCCTTGTTTTCCTTTCTGTTGTTTGTTGCTTTCTATTCGCACTCACTCTCTATGTATAATTGTGGCTTTTCACATTGACTATCTGACAGTAAGCAAGGCCCCTTAAAGAGCTCTCATCTTTCTGTCTTTGCCTGTTTCTCTCTTTTCTCTCGCTCTGCAGTCTTTCTAGGGATGAGTCTGCCTGTCTCCCCACGGGGATCTCCATTGTGGATTACCATTCAGTTTTTGCCCAATTATCTAGTGGCTTTCGCTGCCTTTGACACATAATTATCAAAGGCCTAAATAATTGTCTTTATTATTGCCGGTGTTTAGATGTAGCGTCAGCGGAGCAGTTGCGAGCAAGGGAGCGTCACGGGGAGAGGAGAGAAATGAAGTATTTATCTCGACCAGAGATTAGTTTAGCATGCTGTTAAATGATGTCTCTTCGCTTATTTCAACTCCTCGTCCAGATAAATAAACATGATTAAAATGCCCCCTTCCCTCCTTCATACACACACCCCACACTTACATATACACACACCCATCACATATCACATTCTACGTCATTGGTGAAAATAAGATTATGCACAACAAAAAGTCCAGCAATTAGCTGGCTTTGTAGCAGGAAGCAACTTAAAGCGCTAAACACTGTACTTTGTTAAAGGCCATGTGAGAGGTCAGGTACAAGATACAAGGGTTAGAGAAAAGTGTGTGTGTGTGTGTGTGAGTTTGCGTGGCTCCAAGCACATGGGGGTTGGCTATTTCATAGAGCTCGTGAAAAGCTGGATTTAGCAGAATTGTGCCAACCAGGGGGTCAGAAATCTGTGATGTTTACAGGTCTCTATAGCAACCAGGCCCTCTGCAGAGAAATCAGAAAATAAATGGTTTATGACGGAGAAACAGAGTAGCCTAGAAGAAGAGGGAGAAGGATTTCATAGTTCATCCAGAGTTTGAATGTATTTGGGATTGGGGTGAACTTTAGTCTACGTCATCAATTGTGACTCAGCTTTGTTATCATGGCTCGGAGGGATGTAAACATGATGTTTAGTTGCAGTCAAATTTAATTCAAATCACACTTATGGAGACTGTTAAAAACAGCTTGTTACAGAAATGGGTTAACAGATTTCTTTTACACCTTTTTTGTGGCACAATAAATTATTATGTCAAAATGGCCTTGATAATTTAGCTGAATAAGACTCATCGGTCTTCTGCACCAGAAATGGTGCAGAAGATAGTTGAAGTACATCAGAGTGGTGATAAACATTTCATCAAGGTGCTGTAGTGAGGAAGGTGGCTCTTAAAGCTGAGGAGTTTGGTTCAGACCCCTGAAATTCCACTTAAGCTTAAGCTTCCACTTATGTTTTAGTAAGACAGCGAAAGACCACTTGCTGCAGGGATGCTGTTCTGAAGCTGACCCTGTGTACTGACCTAGCTGTGAAGTGGGCCAAGGGAAAAGAGAATTTTCCTCATGGGGATTAATAAAGTGTTCATAAATATTTTTGTTGTGCACGTCTGTCTCTCATCTGTCTTGTTTTTTCTCCGGTCCTTCCTTTATCCTCCTCATCAACCTGTTTTGATACCCGTTCATCTGACTGTCACCTATAACCTTTTGCCTTTCTACTCTTTCTTTTTAAATTCAAACCCTCGCCTGTCCAACCCCACTCAAACTTTACTCTGCATATGCAGCTGCAAATGTCTCAACATCTGTGTGCTGATTTTAGCTCAACCAGTATTTCCACGTTTCTCTTCCTTTTCCATGTCCTATACAAGACTGATCACAACAGCTGGCCTGTTGCCTTGTTAAAGCTACAGTCTGCAGTTACATAGTGGATTAGCACATTAAACATTCTGGATAAAGACAGCTAACACTAACTTGCAGTCTAACATAGTGTAAAAATTATAACATGATGAGTCACAGGATAAGACAGCTTACATCTCTACTCACATGGGAGCATGTGGCTTTATGGTTTTAACTGGTTTGTAAGTTCCCCCATAAGTATCACCCACCTAGCAGAAGACACAGACATGCTTAGATTTAGCTTTCAACATGCAGCTAACCACAGTTGTCATTGTGGCTTGTAAAACACGAGACCCAGTGGTGTCAAAATCATTGTGGTTGAGGGCCACACTGCATAGAGTACTCTCTCCTGGAGTCATAATTTGTCAGCCTATTACCCCAACTGTTACCACAGCCAACTATATGTGTGTAGGCATTGCGGCAGTGACAGCTGTCAGGAGGAGTGATTGATATAGCTAGTGTTGGGATATGGAGTCCTTTGGTCTTTAATCTTCAGTTGAGGCATCATGAGGAAAACAGACTTTTTTCAGTGAGAGCTCCTGATTTATTTTCCCTTCTCATTTCAGCAAATAATGACACTGTGTAAGTATCTCTGAATAGAAAATTACAGTGACCCTCTAAAGTTGGTTAGAGAAGGGTGGAAACAAAGGGGTTTGTTTTATTTCAAACCGATTAAATTTTGCTTGGGAAACTTGTTTTTATATACCACAAAGCAGCTAGAGGTGCTGAGTCCAATCAATTTGAACAACTGCTTTAGGATTTCCAGAGGTCTTGTTATCCAATTTTTTCTCCATTCATCTGTCTGCTTGATGAGACAGTCTGCCTGTCCACACAAGATTAATCATGCACTGTCTAAATACTTAAGTCCAGTATTTAAGTTCCAGACGCATCCATCAGCACCATCTACAACCAAGCTTCACTCCCACCTTACCAGCTGTGCCTTTTTCTTTGTACATGCCTTTATCTTTTTTCTAACCGCTGTCTGTCATTCACATGCTTCTTCACTGCCGGTGCGTGCTGCAGTTCTCTCATATGTGCTCACATTCATTTCTACACACATATGCATACATCCATGCATGTATACCCCACAAAGGCAGACACACACACACACACACTTCCTCTGGTTGTCTTTGTTAGTGTTTTTGTTCGATGTTCTTGCTTCCATCTATCTGCATACCCTTTGTTATTTCATTAGTACTTTGTGTTAAAAGTGGTGTGTCGAAATTATTTTAAAAAACGACAAACAACCCACCATTAATGTCAGTTTGGCAAATACAGTTTACGAAACACTAGTTACAAACTTAACTATCGTTAAGTTACAGTTTACGTATTCCAGAGATATAGTGAATCATACCAATGTCAAATTTCTCATACTCTTACTTAAAAGAACATTTTCCATCAAAAATGAAAAATATATTGGACTCAGATGTTTTTTAAGGGGCACACAATAAGAGCAAGTAGAGACCCATTTATCCACTTCGACAGTGGAAAAATGTTGAGTTTTCTGTCAGGGCTTGGGCGATGTTTTTGACTGGATTGAAGTCATGTACTTAGCGTTTTCCATGGGCAGTCAGTCCACTGTCTCCTGTTTCCTGGCCTCTGCTTGCAGCCCCTATACTTAGGGACTGGCCCATTTGGCTAGCGCCAGAAAATAGGACCTTGACTGACACCTCCAGTTTTAAAAGGTTGACTTTTCTACTCCCACGGGCCCAGTTCTGCCAGAGGAAAGCTTTTCAACCAAGCGTGGATGAGGAGGGAGTACAGAGCGGAGTGTGTGTATCTGTGTGTGTGTGTGTGTGAGATTGTAGGATTTTGTGTGAGGGAGTGAATGTGTGCATACATGTGCACAGTCTGTCTTCTTTTGTTGTCTGTCTCTACAGTTGTGCATATTTTTCTTTACATTCATGGTTTGTACCTCCTTTCTTAGTCTGCTCTATCCTCCACCCTGGTGAAGACACTCCATTGGAAGCCTTATCAGTTGAATGATGTATGAGTCCTTAGTGCTTTAATAGATTCAATTTATCTCTATACACTCCCACTTTAATTTGGCTGGGCAAGGGAGGATGTATTCAAATGCCCACCGTCATTTTGATATACAGCCAGTCAGCCAGCCAGCCAGACCTGGCCTCTGTGATTGCCCCAGCTTTAGCCCCAGTCTGAGTGTCAGACTCAGATTCATACTGTCAGCTTAAACCCTATACGCCAGCCCAAACTCTAGCTTTGTACTCAGGCCTCAGCACTATATTGTTTTATTACACTGACACATTTATAGTCCAATATTAATGGCATTCCAACATGCAAGCACCAATTAAGGCCTGAAATTCCAATTCCTGGCTTAGCCTCACATTACCTACATCTTCCACTGTAGTGGTAGTCTTATTCCAAAGTCATGAACACCAGGACAACTTTAAGTGAAAGAAGTCCAGTAGTCCAGCATACTTTCAAGTGTTACATCCCTCAAGATGACACTTAAGATGTGTTTAAAATTTAGTATGTTTGATGTAATGCCATGTGTATGTAGATGACCAGGTAATCACCAAATTTAGAGCTACTCCGCAGCGCTGTACCCATCTTCAGTCCACCAATCTTTTTCCCACCCTTACTAAACATATAGATTAAGTGATTGTTAACCTATTGTTGCAAGTCCTGTGCTCCTTTCTTCCTGTTTTATCTTGAAGCAAAACACAGTAAAATGGCTCATTCCCAAGGCCTGGCGACAGTACTCCTTGGGGTGGGACCAGCGGTGTGGGAAGTCTATTGTAGTGCAGTAACAAGTCCTTTGTGTGACATTTTCCTTGGCGTTGACATTCAGAGGGGAATAGGAAGACGGGCCTGCGGACGCCACATTCTCTATGACATGTGAAGGGAAAGGGTATTAAGAATGGGGACCAAGGTATTTGAACGTGCACAGGGAAGGACATTTGCACAGTACGTGACAAGGACATGCTGTGGTGGAGCAGCTCTTTCATATTTCACTTTATAACATATGCTATACACCAGGTTGAATCTGTATCCACTGGTTTCAAAGCTGTCCACTGGGCCAGTGCTATCATGGGGTAGGCTGACAGCATGTGTTGGGGAAAGAAATTTTTATTCGGAAAGTATTGACTTACACAGTGGGTATGTCATAATAAAATAATTGCATTCACATCTGTACAATGCAATAAGATTTTTTTTCTTAAGGGTTATTATAATTGCTCATGTGTTATTGAAATGTTCTGTGAAACAAACAGTGTCCATCTCAAAAATGAGTGTATCATTAACATGCTAAAAGAGTGATTAACATGAATTTGATTTGCTTTTTATGGCAGATGAATCAGAGGGAAATGCAGGTGAAGAACAGAGTGTGTGCTGTGGCTCTGACTGACTCGGCTCACAACATCTGGCTACAGGAGACCAGCAAAGGCACACAGGACTGGATGCAGCAGGTGAAATAGCCATACACACTCAAACACACACACTGAAAACAAAGATGCTATAAAATGTACAAGGGGCTTTTCCTGGGCTCCTATCTCATCATGTAAATCCACCCAGTGGTGAGCTGAGGTCTCTCAGATTGTGCTTTTCTCAGGTTTCTCCCTGTACAACCCTGCTGACCTACATCCTGACCAACAGCTAGCCTTAGAAGTCATAGAGAACCATTGTTTGCATGTTATTCCTCTCTGTCTTTTTTATCAGCCCCTACTCTTTCTTCCTGGGTGCATGTCAATGAATAACTGAGACAGTTAACCCTCACTGGTGTGTATATGTGGGTGGATATGCATGTGTGTAAGTGTGTTTATATGTGCTTGTGGGTAAGCATGTGAGATAGAATGCACGTGCACTTGTGCATTTGTGTTAGCTTCATTTTAGCACTTGCCCTTTCTGGTGTGACCTCTGCGCCATACGCAGCACCTGGGCTCACTCAGTATGCACATACAGATGAGGACCAGCCAAGACCAGAGCTGCTTGAGAGCCAGAGATGCAAATGTCATGCACACACTCACTCACTCACTCACTCGTTCACACACACACACACACACACACACACCATACCTTTTATTTGTATTATATCCTCTTTTATATCCCATGCCTTTTGTTTTTGCTATTTCTGTCTTCTCCCATTTCGTGTGTGTGTGTTTGGTTTGTGTGCACAAGTCTGTGTTACTTATTCGTGAATGCGTGTATTAGTTTGAGGGGTGGGGATTCAAGGTTGCACTGGCCCCCTTCTCCTTGTCTGGCATTTCCTATTTTTGATCCATCTAAGGGATGTGTGGGACAGAGCATAATTGGAATGTTAAGTGATTTTCTATTTGTGATGATTACCCAGAACAATAAATCTGAAATAACCTTCTTTGTCCAGTAGGAGGAAGGGGACAGGCAAGGAATCACTCTCTCTTGTACTCATTAACCCGTAGTCCTTTTTTGGCTGAATTAAGAGAGGAGCCTGTCTAATTAAAGTTTTTTTTTTCTAGAAGAGACAGTGGCATACCTATACCATGCTATGCCCTGTTCAATGGCACAAAAAGCTTTTTGGAAGAAATGTGTAGACACTTCCTTTCTTCCTTCCATCCATAATTCTCTGTCTTACTAACAATAATTGGCACTACCTTTCATCTCATTACTTGTTGCTAATTCCAAAGCAGTGTTTATACTTAATAGTTCCTTATGTTAATCATTGCATACATTTTATTTAACAACAAAAAAATGACAATATTTTAACAGACGTGTTTTGACCTTTTATTGTCTCTTCTAATTTAGTGTCAGATGAAGACTACTACTAATAATAAATGGTGTAGATAATTGCCAAATGGTGAGATATACATTACTTTTAGATATGTTAGTATTGAGAAGGAAAGTTAACCAAAATAATGCGTCATGTTTAGAATCTGGTAACCTCAATTTTATTTTATTTTTTTTAATTTAGTATTTTATCACATTACTTGCTTTTGGGCATGGATGGCAGTGCAGTGTGAGTTAACAAGCCCTGGGTCAGCATGAGGATTGAGGTGAATCCAAAATCTAATCTGTGCTCGGCATTTACATTAGAAACCAATGCTGCGTGTGTGCAGTGGTTCCACCAAAAGGTCAGAGTCCCTTTGTGTTCCACCCAATATGCTAATCCCATGGCTCTGTCCTGATCTATGGGTTTCTATCATTGGCTCAGTTTTCTGATGTTTGGCTTTGAATGATCACACAGTCCACAATCTTCACTTGTTGGTGCAGTGCAAATCATACACGCACATGAAGACACACAGACCCCGACAGTAGGTGCATATACTGCTCCTTTGTAAAGGACATCTATATCAATAACCCATATACAGCTGGATCTTCAATGTAAACAACACTAGCATCACACACTGTGGTACAGACACACAAATACACACACACACACAGGAAGGGCAGCACAGATGGTGCTACACATCACAGAGGGGAGCTAGCAGTGAACCTGAATAATGCCCTGGGTGGTGTATAAATATGGGTGCCCGTACGAGTGGGTGCATGTGAGGTCGGGGTACCCCAGCACTGCTCTGTTCTCCTCGGACAGAGATAATTCCCTCCCTCCGGGGTTCAAGAGGTCACTGGTTGGTAGGATGGAGCAATGAGAAGAGGAGGGTAAAAAAAGAGGGGATGGGATTTAGAGATCAGCGCCTGCTGGGCCAGGTTATATAGACCAAATGGGTCAGACAAGGGGCAACTGACATCACTGCCAAGAGAGACGAAATACAGGGTGAAGGTGAGAGAAAAGAGGATGGAAAGGCAGAGAAAGAGATATTAAGACTCCTCCATTGACTGAGACAGAAAAAGAAATAAGCAAAGAAATAAAGTATGAGAAACATTCAATTATTTAAATCCTGTTGACTGCCGCCAAGAAAGCACAGGGTAGAGCCGTGGAAAAGAAAAACAAAAAGACAGGTAGGATGTGAATGGATTGAATACAGATGGAGGAGAGGAGATGAAGAGATGTATGTGGAGATAGATGAGTAGCATAGTGAGGAGAAGTGAGTGAGGGAGAGAAATGCGAATGATGGTGTACAGCTGGCAGCCTGTCACAGTCTCCAAGGTGTCTCCTGTCACTGTGCTGGCCTGCTGTCACACTCTAGTGGCCTGCCCAGAGTGCACACACACACACACACACACACACACACACAGATACACTTGTGCACACACATACATACAGAGTACACTATGGTCATGAATAAACCATCGTAATCCATAGAGATTATACAGCAACTGGAGGAGGTGGGAGAGAGACAGACATAGAGAGAGTGAGCAAGAATTGATACTCAGGACTACTTTCTGAGAAGTTAGTTGCTGGCTGTCATGTGTGTTATAGTTTAGGAGACTTTTGTACACTTAGTACAGACTTTCTATCGTGGGACTCAGTCCTGTGTGCTTAAGAGATAAAGATACTGTTTTACCATCGGATGGAGACAATTACATACAATTGCAGCGTGTCTTTGTTAATCTAAGTTTAATCTTTGCATTCAACTCAGCAATACAACAGTGTTTTATAAAAATAAGAATTAACAAGATTATTATGCAACTTAATTCATTATTTCACCACTTTATCCATTTTTTCTTCTTAGTTTTTGCACTGTTCTAATTAAATTCAGTCAGTGCATTCTAGCCAAGCGTGAATTTAGAATACATTTTACTTTTTTTCATTCAGATTTTTTTAATGCAGGATTTGGAGGGAAGGTAAAGGGAGTACATCCTCCTTTTAAGGCTTTGTGTGTGTCTTCCTGTGTGACACTTTCTGTGTAGTGGATATGGACACCTAGTGTATGAGAGACCTTTTTGGTCGTTATGAAAGCTCCATTAGATCACTCTGCCATCAGCTGAGTGCGGCGTTTTGTGTCCATTACTGTGCGTGCGTGTGTGTGCACACGCATGTGTGTGCGTGCATGTGTGCATGTGTGTGTTGTTTATGCGAAAGAAGCAGGCTGGCATCCACTCTTGCAGACTTGCAGAAGGCAGCAGGTGGCAGATCACACACAGACACACACACTCAAACACACACATATACACATGACAGAGAAGGCGTAAAAGCATCCCTCACAGGTAGAGGGGTAGAGCAGACACCTGTTTGCCATTTACACTCTAAGATCATGCTATTAGCTCAGTAGTTAGCTTTAGCGCTTAGTCACAGCCTCTTACTCATCACTGTAGGGGATCCTTTGGAACTTCGTGTCTGAGTAATATTGGTGATGGGATTTAAGAGAAATAAAATATACTTTGCAACAATATGTCTTGTTGTGTTTGCACAGGTTCATGTATGTGTACATATCCAGCATAATCCAAACACACACACACATATGCACAGAGCAGCAGAGGTGGGTGGAGAGTCAAATCTGTTTACATGTTTGTTTCTCTGTCTGCCTTTAGTTCAATGGCGCCATTGATCGGCGGACAAGCTGCTTGAAGTGATGATGCTATGCGTCAGAGACAGCCGATGTGATGTGCCATCCTTTTGTCACATCGCCCTTCTCTAATCCCAGCCAGCAGGCCTTGCCTTTATGTGACTGCTGTTATGCCTGCGGTCTCCCACCGCACTGGGGCTGTGTGCTATGTGTATGTGTGTGTGCATTTATGCAAGAGTTTGTGTGCACATGTGTGCTGTTGCCTTGACAAATCTATTCAAACCCCGACCTCCCTGCCTCCATTGGTGGTGATGGTAGAGGTGAAGGGGGAGGGAGGGGGGCCCTTTGAAAGACTCGCCTCCTTCCCCTCTCTCCAGCTGCCTTCAGCCCACTGCTCCACAGCCCAGCTGACATCTTCCTCCAGACAGACTGAATGAATTAAAGAAGATACAATGAGACACTTGATGTAGCAGTCAAGGAGCCCCACTGCTTCTGTGCCGCTCTACACTGCTCTGCCCTCAAGCCCAGGCTCAGAGGAGAGCACATCTAGGGCAAGGCAAAGGATCTAAAAATACACAATATGCTACTGTTTACCGATGACTTGTCATCTTCCCCCAACACTAAACCCCCCTTCCTCCCTCACTCCATTCTTCCTCATCTCTCAGCCGATCTTTCTTCAACCTCTTTGGCTCTTCCTTTGCTATACCCCCTACGATTGCTAGCACTTGTGATTGACAAGGCTAAAGAACTGAAATATGGATGAAGAGAGAGGGGGAACATTTCTTGTATTCGAGGGGCAGATTCAGTTTGTTCTTAAGTTCATTTTTATTTCCTTTGATTTGATAAGAACAGATCATACATGAGCCAAGTTTTATTTTAATCACAGACCATCATCTGCACATTTCACAACTGCATTTTGTGTTGCTTGTTGTTTGCTAAGGATTTGCATACGTGGGCCAGATGTTTTATTATAATCATCTTTTGCAATGAGCATCTAAATTTCTGTTTACAGTAAATAAATCACTATGGGACAAAAAAAGATGCAGTACATGTCTAGCAGACAGTAACAGAAGACATTTGCTTAGACATAGCTGCAGAAACTTATGTAGACAAAAAAGCAACAGGCAAGAGGGGCTATCGGGGTTATATTCAGTTTCCTTCTGTGCCTATTCATATTCATACAGCAAAATAGAACACATGTATACACTAGCATACATATGCTATCAGTGATGAGTGTGTCTACATGCACACACTTTTGTGTGCTTGTGTGTGGAGGGGGGATACTTCGGGGATGATAGATAAGCAGGCATGTGATGTGACCCAGGATCTTTGCGTGTATATAGTATGTGTATTGTATGTGCATTTGTTGGAGAAGCTGAAGTCCGAGATGGTTCATAGGTTTGTCTATCCAAGCCCTTCTCTGCCAGGGCCTTGAGAGTCAGGTTCACTGAGGACAAAAATGTGGAAGCACGTGCACGCACGTTTGTGTGAATATTTGAGTCCTGAGGGTTCACAACGCTACCCATCTTTATTAGAGACCCCCCGCAATGCAGCCACTGACCCACACACACAAGCATGCACAACACTGTAATGGCTGTCAGGGGGCTAGGGTGAAAGTAAACAAGGGCAGATAAGCAGTGATTCAGAAGGACGCCAGCTGCACATTCTAATCTCTTTACATTTTCTCTTTCTTCTATTGAACTTTTATCTTATCTGGGGAACGTCTTCTCCAAGCATTCCTTCTCAGCCTCCCTCTTTCTCGCTCCCCTTTCCCTTGTTTTTGTACTAACCTTACAAGCCACAGCATACCAATCCACATTGCACGGTCAAACAAGGAAAAACACACTTTGATATGTTGCCATCTGCTGACCCAAAGAATAAAAACTCAAAGCATGGGAAAAGTGAGTTGTTTTTTAGTTTGGCATTGGTAGAGCCTATTAATGATACCTGGGGTTTAACCCTACTACATTTGATTTAACCCAGTAGGTAGAATGAGGGAACGCTACACAGACAGTCTGAAGGAAGATGAAGACAGTAAAACACAAATAAAGAGGTCTTCTCCTTTTTCTGACAGTAGAGTTGTCAACCACAGGGGGTTTGAGAGGACTAGGGGTGTCTGCAGGGGGTTATGGGTCAGCAAGCTGGGCAGACACCCTCCCCCAGGGCACCCACTGATCCACCATGGTAGAAGGCCTCAGCTCTCCACCACAAACAAACGCCAAGCTGTCTGGGCAACATGTCACAGAGCTTTTAATTGCTTGTTCCTGTCTTTCTCTTTCTCTCTCTCTCTCTCTCTCTTGCTCTCTCTCTCTCTCTCTCTCTTCCTCCTTCTCTCTCCCTCAGCCACACACACACACACACACACCTCTTTCTCGCTACCGTCCCTCCTCTTGTCTTTTACACCTGTCCCCTTCTTCTTAGACTTCTTGCCTCTCCATTTTCTCTTCCTTCTCCCTTTCTTTCTCCACATTTCTTCTTTGTTTCTCATATCTCAATTTTGATTCCACATGTTTTATTTCCATTAAAGTACTTCTGAAGCCACAAATTAAAATCATTTTATTATTCTAACTTTGAGCATATATTTTGCTGTGTTTGTGGAAGTGACAGTGGATGTGGGTTGCTCCATATTAATTTCCCATATACAGACCTTCCATGAGTACATGCCATGAGCAGTGTGTGTAAAAGTAATTTATATTTTTGTTTTTTGTAGAAACAACAAATAGCTATTGATAGAAATCTGTCCTTAGACTTTCATTGATCTTCTTTTTTCATCTCCTTACAGCACTGTTGTAACTGGGTATCGAGTCCAGAGCCCCTGGACACACCGCTGGATCCCATGCTGCCAGACTGCCCCAGAGTCTCTGCAGGTATCAAATCTATTGTGTATAAACACACTCCAACAGTGATAACATTATTACTTTATATTTTATAGTATTAAGTATAATCATGATCACTTTCAGTTTTCAATTACAATTGCAAGACTACAGTGTAGAACACACAAAGTACAGCCTTACTATTCAAAGTCAAAACAGTTATACAACTGCAACAGTTTCAAACTACTTTCAAGCAACTATCAAAGGGGAAACATAGCCTAAAAATATAGTAAAATTAATCAAAGATAGGTTAACCAAGTTAATACAAACTTGAAACTGTTAAAAAACAGTTAATAAGGATGATACCAGAATGTGCCAGTGCAAGTAAGTGCAATTATTTTTCCTCAGTGTTTAATTCACCTTTATAAATGAGACAGTATATACAGTATGTATGGCACTCTATATATGTGTTTGTCAATGGGTTATAGCAGTGCACATGTGCAGATTATCAAGGTTCAGTCAGTGCACGGCGGTGTGTATGTTGACAGTATTTGTTCTTAACATGGTTGTGGGTGATGGGCAGCTTGGGATTCTTAGTATGACTGATTGAGAAAGATCATTGTCAGAGAAACTGAAGCAGGGGCAGATTATCTTGAAACACAAACACACAGTAACAGAGGCTCTCTCACACACACTACTGAAATGTGCTATTTGATTTTGTATCTATTTTCATCTTCTTTGTCGCACCCTCTCTCTCTCTCTCTCTTTCTTTTTCATCATCTACTCTGTCTCCTATATTCATTAATCCTCTCCTGTGGTGTTTGGCTTCCTGTCCCTGTGCCCTCTCTGTGGTTGACTGGCCTTGATGATGTCACGGCCATCATGAGAATGTGTCCTTAATGTAGGATTAGGGATGAAAGCTGTAATCCTCAACATGACTGTTGATAAGAGATGATGATTGCAGTGTTGTTTGAAGAGTGACACACATACAAGCATGCACACACAAGCACACACACGGACACAAAAGGGAAGTCAAGCCTTATAGAAATCTTTATATCAGGAAATAATATGTCCGTCATGAGTACTAAAAGCACCTGTTTTTACTATTGTTAGATGTGTAAACTACTTGCACACTCACATCCTACCATCTTGTCTCATCGCACCTTTCCATCATCACACTATGGGTCCTGTATGGCGACATTGTGTTTAATTGTATCCATAGCCCTTTAGTGACAACATGGTGAATGTATAGGTCATCTTACACATGCTCCACATGTCTGTGAATAAATCTCTAACACTGCTATCTTTTCTTCACCAATAAAACACCATGTTCCACATGGAACTGTGTAGGTGGGTGGCCTCGCATCTACCAGTGAATCAGCTCCTTGAAATGTCAGCTAGCCTTCAATACAAAAACCATACTGTATTTCGTGTTCAAATGTCAGTTTTTACCTTGATGTTTTATGTCTCTTCTTAGTGACTACTGTAGGTCAAAAGACAGCAACCTTTGAGCCAAGATATCAAGGTGTACTTTTTGAAACTCTTCGTATGCCTGACATTGTTGTAACACAGACCCATTTGATGTAGCATCCATCTGTATGTATGCACTGTTGACTTGTGCTCTATTGACTTTAGCTACTTTAACCAAGCTGAAAAGATGTGTGTCTCTGGCCTGTTAACAGAGCCGCCAACTCAGCTTGTCTCTGGTCTTTTGGTGGCAACTTCTGATGTCAAAGGTTGACTTGGTTGTCTTTGTGTCCTTGGCAGCCTGGCAGGTTCACAGGCAGCAGCTATTGTGGTGAGAGTCACAGCAGAGCAACAGAGGTGACGAGGTTGAGAGAAGGTTGAAGGAAGGCTGTCAGGGCATCATGGCCCAGCACTTCAATCAACACACATACAGCTCCCGACAGTCACCTCTTCTCCTGCCATGACTGGTCTTGTGTGGGTTGCTATGGAAAGAGTATGTGTTTGTATGTGTAGGTGGGGGTAATCAGGGTTGACCATGAAGTGTCTCAGCAACAGGGAACACTGCTGAATCCTTGTTGTCATGCACGCACATCATGCACATATGTAGACACACATACTACAGTGTGACCCACGGCTCTTGTGTGGAGCCAGACAGAGCCAGGCCCGGGGCGACAGAGCTGCTGTAGAGAATGGCATGTGATCAGACACACACACACACATACACACTAAGATGCCTGATGGCTAACAAAGTATTGGACTGCTTAGACATGGGCACTGGGAATGGTCAGGCAGCCTGATGGGAAAACGAGTTGAAGGACGAGTTTTGCCATTGCTCTTTTTCTGTCTCTGCATCTGTTCCTGTCTTTCTTCATGCTCTCTATGTTTCTGACTTTGCCTATACATCTGCCTCTCCCCTCCTCCGCTTGCATCCTGCCTCCCTGTGTGGTGCAGTGATGACATGATGATTGTGTTCTCCATGCTGGTAGACTCTTGGCAGAAGGAGGTAGGGAGACGAGGAGGCAGAGCTTGTCTGTTATTCCTAATCATCTGTGAAGCAACGCCGGCATGGCACATTGACAGGGCTGGAAGTGCCCAGAGAGGGGTGGAGAATAACACGTAGCGGGGGTGTCTGCTAACATCTCCATTTCTTGTTTTAAATGCGATAAAACCTGGACCCAATCCCACCGTATTTGACTGACTATCCTCCCTTTCATTTTTTTTTTGTCTCAATCTTTCTTCCTTGCAGTAGATTCTTTTTTCCCGTCTTTCAAAAGGAATTTGTTCCCCCAAGAAGGTCATTGCTCTGGTGTTTGGCAGTGGCCAAGCACACTAGTAGAATTTTATCAGTTAGGAGCATGCCGAACACAGGCTAAATATGCAGATAAAGTGGAACCAATCTCTTGCTGGAAATGCTCCCTTTGTGTAAATGTGTGTATGTGGTGGAGTAGCTGCAAGGCTGACAGAGAAATAAGTTGGGGAGTGGGGTGGTGGTTAAGTGGGGTTGCTGAGGCCTTCCCAAGATGTAATCATTCCAAACCTTTACTGCCGTTTTGATGCCAGGGGAAGGATAAATGCAAGACAGGAGGATGTGAAAGAGAATAAGGGTAACCAGGAAGAGATGGATGAAGAGAGAGGGGAAAACCCAGTCTTACAGTGATTTTACTTGTAACTTATTTTTGCTTAGTTTATGAACTTGTTTTTGGTGAGATGGTTGATTGGTGATTTGATCAGTAAAGATGCTTTTTCAAATGTGAGAAAACCCACTTTTCCAGTAGCACACACACTCGTGCATAAGCACACACACATGCACACACAACTTCCTGTTGGGTGATTACTCATTGTCCAAGCTGATTATTAATTACAAAGGGAGAGCTCTCTGAAGGTAAACACTGATTAATGGCTAACAAAAGTAAGTTAATGTCTTACCTGTACTTTAATTACCAACCCTGTTCTGTTACAAGCATCCCAACATAAGGCTGTAATTAACCCTAATGGACTGCAGAAAGAGACTCACTTTCATTTTCGTTCACTACATAAATACGCCACTACTGTATATGTAATTTTTTGATGCGCCCACCTTTCTTCCTTACTTACAAGGTTTTCCATAATTAAAAAGGAGGATTTTGTTGAAAGAATTTCTTGATTTTTTTTGTATCTTTTATGGAAATGGCAGGGGGTAGGCTGAAAAAATGACGCAATATTGTCATAGAAATGAGAAATAATTCCTGTGCAATGACATGTGAGGTCACTCTGCCTTTCTTCTTTACCTAAGGCTTATATGTCTGTGGCTCAGTGTTATTAATGTAGCAAGATACCACAGAGACACAAAAGAGCGTAGACAGGCTGGCACAAAGCGCTCATACAACTCATACATACACACACCCCCACACACGGACAACGTTCATGGCCTGATTGTGAATGTGCTCTGTCCTGCTGTAGATTTGACTAGACTGTTACCCTTACCTCCCTGATCCATGTGCTGCTGACCATGAAACACCTCTAGCTGTCAGCACCCCTTCACCACACACACACACACACACACTGTCTGATTGATGTTTGTGTGATGACTTACTCCAAGAGGAAGCTCAGGCTCACTCAAATTAACCTCATCCCCTCTAACCGCTGTTTTTTCAGCTTGGTAATGTGGAAGTCCACTGCCTCAATGGAAGATCACATGAAAAGTATGTGTGTGTGCGTGTGCGCATGTGTGTGTGTGTTTTCACAAATGTGTTTCAGTGTTTTCCTAGCCTGACCGGCACACGTTGCTCTAGTGTAGCAGGAAATAGACAGGTAAACTCTGGTGAACCGGACCCTAACCTTTGACCTGGATTCACTGAGGTTGGTTCAGCCTATTGTCTGGGTCACACTAGTCTCAAGCCATATCATAATAATGTGGAAAATGCTGACACTTAAGACTCATGATGCCTGGAATTGGTGTGTCAGTCAGGAACTAGTAATAAAATGCTACAATATTATGATCAGAATACCAACTTATAATGGAGTGTGTGAGTGTGTGATTAATACACTTTGTAATGTTTCCATCTATAAGATATTTTTAACACCCGGCGTCACACATTGAAAATCTCTGAGGATGTGTTTTCCTTTAGTGCTATATTACAAGAAGGAGGCTTTACCTCTTGAACCCCAGTTATTACAAACTTATGCTTATGCTCTATTTTAAATTCTAGTTTAAAATAAATCCCAGTTTTTCCAAAGATACCAAACATGCCTGCCTGAATTTTGGGGAGATATGTGTGAAATCACTTAAAATAATGGCCAGACCTCCTCTACTTCCACTCCCTGTGGCAGGTTCCCACGCCAGGTCAGGGAGAGCCAGAAGGCTAAAGGGTAAAAAGAATAATTTTTTAGGGATGAAGCAAAAATATCAGTTTTTTAGTGGTCCAACTCTGACATGATGTTGGTGCAATGGTGTCGAATGCTAAGGAACATCAGTGCACAAACATATATAGTTTGTTATATGGTGAAGCACATGTGAAAAAGAACTAAGGCTCGTCTGTGAAAATATGGATTGCAATGTCTTTAACTCTCAGCTGCCTTGCCTGGAGTGATACATTGGCTCATTATCAACAGTCTGGTGTATAAGAGGTAAACAGGGAATATGAGCAAAGGAGAGCATCAACTGTACAGAATATCTTCCCTCTAAACGTTTGGTTTTTGTTTTTATATGTATGGATTTTCTGGAATCTGATTTGGAATTGTCGAAATATTGAAGGTATAAGTGAAGAAATTTTAGAGAATAACAGCCTTAAAAAAGAAAAAATCTGACAGTTTTCCAACTTAAAACTTAATGGTAAATTTAAATAAACTCTGGATCAAGATATGTGAATGTGATTCTTTATTTAATGCAGTAAAACAGGCTTAGACACACATTTCAGCATAAATGAAGAATATCTTCAGAGTTAAAGCTTGAGAAATGCAGACTTCTTCTTGAAAAGAATATGAATGCAATGCCATTCATATTTCACTTTGGCCTCAAGTGTGCATAGATTTTTGATGAGGTGGTTATATGAAATGATAAAGACCATGTCAGAAATATTGTGTTTTGCATTTTAGTTTTGATTTTTCTCATGAATGATTTCTGACTTACTAAAAATGCTGCATCTGTCAAGATCATGGCTTACTGTAAGACTGTACCTGCTGGTGGTGTGTACTGGAATATGCTTGTGGCCATCTATGATTAGACTGTTTGAATAAGTAGGTGAATCCTGATTGGAAGAATATGATTACTAATTGGCTGTTGGCATGGTATGGAACTCTGTCAGCATAGTGTGTAGGGCTGGTTGCCAGATCATCATTGTAGGTTTGATCCCCTTCTCTGTTTCCCAACTTTTAGATCATTGTGTTGTGCCTGTGGAGCATTTGTCACAGGATTTTAAGATCAGGAAAATATTACATTTTACTTTTCTGAAAAGAGTTTCACCTATCAGCTACCCTTCTCTCCTCCCCTGCTCTGTTCCTCTCTTTTCCCTGGACAGTCTTGATTAGGTTTTTATATATTATAAAATAGCTTATATAAACAGTAGGTACTTTTACAGGCACTATTATCACTAAACATGACCCAACCTTGTTGCATTCCTCTGCCAAATCTCCATTTTGTGTCTTAAATGCAACACTGCCCGCAGTCCATTATCAGGTCACAGTATTGTCCCATGGTGACAGGGCAATCTGTTCCGTCATGTAGGTTGCCTTCTCTCAGGGACATTTCCTTTGAATCAAAGACTTGACCACTTTGATTCAATTCTTTGATTCAATTCTAGAGGACTGTCCCTGTTTATTGATCAATTCCAGTGCTTTGCTTTCTGTCAGACTATCTTCCCCCAGATCAGAATCATCAAAGATATGCCGACATAGTCAATAGACAAGCCCTTGCTACAGGACCAAGACAAGGGTGTTGCTATTTGTTTGTCTTAGCAGGCAAACAGGAGGAAATGAAGTTGATCAATATGTCAAGCTAATAATTGTACAAGCTTGTCAAAGTTAAACACTGTAATTCTTCAGCAGTGATGTGAGGTTCATGAAAAGTTTAAAGTGTTGCATTAGCTTGTCTTTAGAACTGATTTGATTTATGTAAAGATATTGCTTTATTAATTGATATATGATTAGCAATCACAATATTATTTTTATGCATTATTATTTTCATTTGCAGTAACTGTGGTAATATGCAAATAGTGTGTAGTATTTTAGACCAGTGTGTCTAATTTTTCAACATCCATTCAACAGGAACATTTTTATAATGCAACAAAAATGCAACAATGACATTAAGTTGCACTGATTAACTTTCATGAACCATAATCTCAGATGAGTCTAGAGTGTGAAAATCTGAAATGTTTTATAGAAGAAATGTCACGTAAGCTTTTGTACTCACCGTTTCATCTTGTCTCTGAATCCCCCCTTCTTTTCTTAACATTTTTTCTTATTTATTTATTTAAAAATTAATGAAAACTGGTTGCTCAGCGACAAAGAATGAACATCAGTGGCTCTCCAGCTTTTTAAAATGTTCTTTTTTAAATTTTTGCCCACCATTCAACATGGTTACTTTGGTTAGTTGGTTAGATGAGTCATGGTTAGACAATCAAATTTTTTAACACTGTAGTTCTTTTCGAGCTGTCATTTGAGCCACACTTAACATGGCATTGTTAAAATTGGTTCAGGTAATTGCATTGAAAAATGTCAAAGCTCATGTAAATAAACCCAAATACATGTTTTGTAAATGTTGGCTATCAAGTATACTTAATACTTACTATTACTTACCACTTACTACTTGCCATAGATATTTCATAAATATAATATGTGATATGTGTATGAGTGTTGCTGATGAGATGTAAAGTGTAATTTATAATCACATCTCACATACAGAGCGCTATTGCTTTAACAGTTTAGGCTATTGTGATTATGCTAACTAGAAGCCTGTCTGGAAAGCCCCGTCTGTGGTCTTCAGTTCACCTCTGTATTAGGTAAACTCTATCCAGGAGGCATTTTATCCTCTTCTCCTTTCTCATACTCTACCCATCATCCTGGGGAAAAGAAGAAAAGGGAGAGACAAAAAGGGAAAGAGCCTGGCATGCATAAATGAAAGTTCAACAAGGTTCAATGAAACACTTATACAATTTGCTGCAATATAGTGGGGTTTTATAATCTCATTATCATCTTAGTGCCAGATTTGCCCATGAGGGCCGTTCCGTATTCACTCTTATTAGCTCCTCAGATTTGTCCATTTGTCCTTCCGCTACCCGCCTCGCAGCCAATCACTGGGACAGAATCTCTAATAAATACCCCCCTCCTTCTTTTTTATCTCTTATTTTTTCTCATGCCATACCTCCTACTGCTTTATTTATGTTTCTTTTTATAAACTTAGTTTTGCCATGGGGCAAACACAAAGCATTTTACTCAACACTCCATTAATAACTGTATGTATTTTTTCTGTTGAAGTTATTTGCTGTAAACACATCTGTATATACAGTATACAGTACTTTGGCCATTATATTTTAAATGCTTTGATTTGAATCCTACTTGTGTGTGAGTTAAGGATATACTTTCTTACCCTCATAAATATAATAAGGTTTAGACAAAAGGGAGGATTGTTGAAACATTTGAGAAATAAATGTTACTTTATGTATTCAAAACATTATGACACTTTCTTCATGTTATATATAGGAAATTTTAGTCTGCATAAATCTTGGATGAATGGAAAAAAATACAATTGCATGTAACACTGTATTTGTTTACTCTGATTTTTTTAATCCTCTTTTATGTTCAAGGCCTGGCTCTTTCCTTTCTGAGAACTCAGGGTCAGATGGGGGAGCTAACGTACAGGGTACAGTAGAGCAGGCCACAGACTGCTTTCGAATCCCCTAGCCTCTTAGCTGCTGTGGGTAGTGTCCATCCCTGGTCACTCAGAGGGCATCCCCAGATTAGTGCTTCAAAGACATGGATCTCATTTGCCCATATGGCCTCTTCTCATTGAGTTGATATAGGCTCTAATCCACCCAGCCTTTACCCCTGACCTCGACATGTGGCGAACTACTTAGAAAAAGAACACACAAACCGTGCATATACTACATTTGATAGCTGCAGCACCAACAGGTCAAGTGTAAAGATGAGGATGAAAAATGACAGTGTATTCTTGATCATCAGTGATCGTAAGGGATTCTAGCTACTTTTCCCCAATTTGCCTTGTAGTATAGTCAAAAAGCAGGAAACACATAATAACATGCTGGGTTCTTGTGGCTGTAGGTTTTAGGTGCAATTCCTGGGGTGGAATTAATCCAATAAGCCCCAGTGGGGCACAGTAAATCCTAACCACTGCTAGCATTATAACTCTTAGCAATCACCTTCATCCCATAGTCTCCCAGTATCACCGTGCCCTCATTAACAAGGCATAAGTTGCCACCCAACAAGTGTCACAGTGATGTTATCCATGCAGCAACACCCCTCTGATGATACTTATCATTGTTATTGGCACTGACCTTGTCTGTGGGAAGATGAGAGGATAACCAAGGCAAACAGGAAAACCTTGCACCTTAATAGCTCCACTTTTGCCCCCCATTGGTAGAGTTTTTTTTGTTTCTTTTTTTTCATTTAATTTCCATTAACTCATGCATGTATTACTTCTGAAATTCATAATCCTATTTTAGTCTAGATAGATAGATTAGATATTGTATATGTTGTGGATGTAGTATTCCTCACTGGCGCTGCCACTAGGTGAACTTAGCTGATGGGATAAAGTAGATTAGCGCAGGTAGAGGTTAATCTATTGAGTAATCATATGAGAGTGTCACCATAAATCCTTATAAGTTCACGCTACTCAAAAAAAAAAGAAAGAAAATTTTATTCGTTGCTCAACAGCATTTTTATTCAGGGGAAAGAACATGGATATGACTGTGAAATTTTACAATAAATAACAAATTAATTGAAAATGAAATGGAAGACAAACCTACAAATACATCATATATTTAGCAAGATATTCCAATTCATTTACTGTGACTCCATTTATACAGTTAATTAACTGTAACAGTTAACAGTTTAAATCTGTTAACACATTTCTGATATTTAACTTTGAACCAACTGCTAGGATTTATTTTTCATGCCTGCCAAACATGGTCCTAGTGTCACTTTATTATTAGTATTATTATTGTTATTGGAGTTGGAAGTGAGGTTGCCAGACCTCTGTAACCTGCTTCTCATATCTGCTTGAGGCTAGTGGTTCGAAGCTACATTAGCGCTTCTAATATAACACACCCAAATCTGTACAGTCAAATGGAAGGGGTTGCGTTGCATTGTAATGTAGGCAGAAGGTTTTGACATAGAAGGAGACTGCATGGAATAAAAAGATGTCTCTGGTTCTGAGCCCAACAACATTACGATGTAGAACTCTTTTGACCTACAGTGGTGAACAATTTGTAAATGACTCTAAATACAGATGTGATGATTACATTGTGGTGCAAACAGGTTTTTGTCACTCACTTTTAATTTGATTGTATGATTGTGGGTCCCAGAAGTGTGTAATAACTGAAATTACTGTAGGTGCAAGTTACAGTTTTGTTATTCTACTGATCTTACATTGTGCTCTGTTGGGCTTGTTATATATTTATTTTTTAATGGAGACTGTTATTGTTATGGGTTCATGAGGCCAGTTCATTTGGTTTAGCTGCTAATTAATACACACACAAGCACACATACACACATACTATATGCCCAGCTGCTCTGAAGAACACATGCTGTGGTCCAACATCTGGGAAAGCCAGTCAATTTAACATGTCAGTGCGTTTGTCTGTGTGCACTGTATGTGTGAGTGAAGGGTTTAGATTTTTTTTCTTATTCTGTTAAAATCAGCACCTGTTTAGTTAAACCTTTTCACATATTGTGACAACAATTTTACCCTCCTATTTTCTCTACTTAATGATTAGGTTATAATTAAATGTACAATTAATATGATTGTTATGAAATAAAACAAGACTAGGACAAAACCTGGTTGACTTTGTAAACGCTAGAGGGCTTTTAATTTGAAATGGCAGATACAGGAAGTGGCGACACTCACCAAGGCAACTGATGAAGTTACACCATTGGTCGGCCTCAGTCAGTCACTCAGTGAGTCAGTCAGCCAGTCAGGGACAGACTTTTGCTTTTATAGGGCTGGCCCCGCTGTTACGGTCTAGCCAAAAAGAACAAACATGGAAGCTGTGAGAATATATCTGGAATGCACATAATTGCTGAAGAGATGATTGGAAAATGAAGAAAAAAATCATCCTTGAAAGTCCTTGAGTCATAATCAGCCTCAAATTATAATGTTTATTTGTCTTTTTTGCTGAGAAAAGGAAATTACATCTTATTCATATAATTATGTAAACGAAAGTAATGGTCGATTCCACAACCAGTGAGGTTTTGAATATGCAGCAGTGACCTTGGATCCTCCACTGTGCTTCATGTTGACAGATAAAAACTTTATTAACAAGCAATCTACAGGACAGGAGACAAACCGCCCGTGAAAAATGTGGCAATTAGAGGATGATTTTTTTTTTTCATTGAAAGCACCAAGGAGTAGAAAGGGGTAATAAACACAGCTTGTTTGTGGCCTAGGAAGCAGCAATTATAAAGTGTTTGGAGAGTTGTTGTGCTTATTGTGCCTTGGAGTAATGAGATAGGCTGCGCTGATCTCTCACTGATGCTATGGCTCTTAATCCTCAACCCTCTTTTCCTGCTTCTCTTGTTTATCCACCAACATCCTCTGACCGTTGCTGGCCTGTCACTGCTCTGGGCAGCACAGGGTGACCTTTGACCTGTTTGTCAGCTGACTTTTCAGCTCTGAAAATAGTCCAGTACTGCGTCTAAGCAATGGAGCAATAAATGTGTCATAATGTGCAGTGTATTATGTTTTCCTCAGTGTGCAACTATGTGGATTTGTTTTATCACTGAACCAAACCCTCTGTAAGCCATTGCCTTGATTTTTAAGCGGTCTAATTGCTATTTATGTCGGTCTCACTTGTCTTAGTCGCCGATTTTCCCCATGTGAATTTGTCCTAAGTGGTCTTGTTAATTGAGATGACTGACAAAAAGAATATTCATTTAGGGTTTGGTGTGCATAATGTGTATATTGTGAAATTTAATATTAATGTTTTTTCTCATCATCTGTGATTATGTCTTGATAGTCTGTTTCTGTCCATCCTTTTGCTCTCAAACTTGGTGGTGTTAGCACCTTGATACTTGAGTGAAGATATGTGTGCATGCATTCCTGCACATACACATACTAACCTACACTTGTGTGTACATCCTCCCAAGAAGAAGAATGCTGTGTGTACAGGCGTGTTATCTGGGTGACCTAGAGACAGTCTTGTTATCACCTCTATGGACCTCTCAGGGCTAAACTACAGAGCCAGCGGAAAAACACCATTCCTGCCTTACCCCCTGCCTTTGCATCTGTGTGCTGGTCAGCCAGTATGTCCGCCTACTGCAGGGCTCACCTCCTATCTAATCAACATAGACAGGCCACTTGTTCGCATGCACACACACACACACACAAACTGCCTGTATGCTCACAGCTTTACATGTGCACAGACATGCTCAGAGATAGCCCTACACATGTAGACACACTTAGTGATACACCCCAAAGACACAGGCCCACACCACATATACACCCACACGCTGATAATCACAGACAAACTTACATTGATCTGGGCCAGTTCTGGGTTCCCAGATATGACCAGCTGTTGCCGTGAGATTTGGAAGTGGCCCAGAGGGCAGAGAAGAGGATCTAAGGCTCAAGTGGCAGACATGCAGATCAGGTAATGGAGGGCGCCACAAGGTTGGACAGGCGGGCCTCGGGGCATAGAGGAAATAAATTGAGCCTCCTAACTAAAAACGAGTCCCATTCCCCATCCTTGAGCCCAAGTCACCTGACTGTGGTGTGGCTGTGTCAATGCTTACAATTACCTCCACCCTGCCTTGCCTATCGTTCAGATCCTAACAGACTCTCCAGCTGCAAAGGAAATGTTTGTCTTATTGAGATGCAAAAAGGTGGGGTCAGTATTCTGAGGTGCAAATTCCAAATCCATCCTTGCAGCCATTTTAATCCCCTTTTGTTTGGCTTCTGAAATGCTTTTTTTCTCTCAGAGTGCATGCCAGCTGACCCTCTGATGTTACATAGTGCAGCTCCCCTTTGCCCCCAACCTTGCCCTCTGAGCAACATGTGGCCAGATAACAAAACCCTAAACAAAAGAGATAGATTGCCAGGAGCAGAGTGGAAGTTGGGGGCTCGCACTTTGTGTTTGAAACACTTCATGAGTGCTAAGTGAGGTTGGCACCAGCTGTTGGAGCAGAGTCTAGGAGAACTGGGGGGAAGTGAATTGCGTTTGGCACCAGGCGGCTATCAGGCAGTAATTAGTATAGCTAACATCCCAGATGAAGGAGTCAAGTCTAGGTCAGGGTAAAAAACTTCAAGGGTCTTAACGGGTAAGGGTTGGAGGCCAAGCCATGCCCCCTCCCCTCCCTGGATATAAGTTCATGCCGTGCCTGCTCAGATTTGCTGAAAATCTGTATTGACCTTTGACCTTGAGGTGTCGCAGCCAGTCACATGTCAGACTGGCTCCTGTGGACCACGCTGGATGTGTTCACGTTAGATTGTCTGGGTAGTTCCTACTCAAGACCTGCACAGCCCGGCCCAACTCAGAGATTTAGTCTTACACTCGATGAGGCTTTTGACATAGATGTTACCTTACAGCTTAAACCCATGCTTGGCATTCCTCTCCTGCTCTGGCCCCAGGATCAACCTTTTTCTGTCACACAGACAGGCCCTTGAACCAATCAACAGAAAAATGCATGCATGTGTGGATGAATGGATAGATGAGAGAGAAATGGATTGTTTTGTACTACAATTCTGTAAATGACATCGTAATCTCTTTCGTATATGACGTGGTTGGTGTGAATTATCTGTATGAATGTATGTATGTGTGTGTATGGATAGATGTGGAGGTCACTGCATTCATTCCTGGTTCCTTAAAAGACCTCTAATCCTCTAATGCAACCATAATCTCTTTTAATACATTCAATATTAGTCGACAAATCACATGATAATAAAGTGATATGAAAATGTTTCTTTCGAATGACAGGACACACTAAGGATTTAACCCGAGGGTTTAATCGTAGTTGACACTCAGTATTTGTTATGTTGACCATGTCATAAGGTTTATGTCGGATGTTGGCCTATAACCTTCTCACAGCATGGGCTAAAAGCTCACTGCCTTTTGGAGACATAAAAACATACCTACATACTGTAATTTGTTTTAAAATACAATTTCATATGGATATACAGACTATGTAATTTGTCCATATAGCATAAGCAGTTCTGATACATATGAACGTTAAATTAGAATGCACAATACACATGCAATCACATAATCAGTGATTTCTATATTTTCTTACATATCAAATAC
This sequence comes from Euthynnus affinis, assembly GCA_029490765.1. NCBI lineage: Eukaryota > Metazoa > Chordata > Actinopteri > Scombriformes > Scombridae > Euthynnus > Euthynnus affinis. Next base: position 23,071,484 of record CM055842.1, on the reverse strand, counting down.
TTTCTCTGAATAACTTCTGTCTCTGAGGAGTTAAGATAAACAAGGTTCTACTGCAAAAAAAGGTTTGAACTATGTGAACTTTGGTGCATTTCATTTATCCTGTGTGCTATTTGTGGTGCTTTTCATCTCTTGAATCCTGGCCTAGTTTCTATATCTTGTTTTTGGAAAACACAAGCTAAGCTGTGGTGCACAAACCAGACAGCCATTAGATCGCTGCACTGTAGGTCTGACCCCTGACCAACTAAGCCTCTGCCCCGCCCCCTGGTAAACCCCTCATCCCAGCCCACCCGACACCTACCCGCCCCATGCCCTGCCCCATCCCCGTCCCTTCTTGGAAATGATATTATGGTGTTTGGATCATCCTCCTTGTCTTCCTCCATACTGTAATCCTATTTGCTCTGTCATGTGTTGGTGTTCACAGATGGTGTGTGTGTGTGTGTGTGTGTGTGTGTGTGTGTGTGTGTGTGTGTGTGTGTGTGTGTGTGTGTGTGTGTGTGTGTGTGTGTGTGTGTGTGTCTGTGTCTGTGTCTGTGTCTGTGTCTGTGTGTCTGTGTGTGTGTGTGGAGGTGGTATGACACCCAGCTCACTCACAGCTGTTTGGAGCTCACTGGCCCCATTGTCTCTCCCACACATCCCAGAGAGGGTGGTCCTGCACAAACACACACATGGCCATAACCACCCATTCACCCATAGAGGTGTTGAAATATAAATGATTGTAATATTTTGGGTAACATAGCTGTCAGAGTTCTAAAGTTCATCTCTCTGTCCTTCACTCCCCCCACCTCCTCCCCTTTAGTGATCTTCCTACATCCTACCATCCCTGTGCCTGCTGTAATAAAAATGTTAAGCTGAATGACTGAATGAGTGCGAAAAGGGGTAGGGGGTGTGGTGGGGGATTTGGGGGCAGGTGGGGTGGGGTTGTGGAGAGGGAGGTGGTGAGTCCCCACTCATTGTTGAGTCTCGGGCAGAAAGAGAGAGAGAAAAAGCGCAGCAGGGTGAGAGATTCTTGGCAGTGCTCCAATAGTTGGCGTCTCGGCGTCCACATTTAGTTCCAGCTGAGTGCCCACAGTGGGCATGGCGGCACTGCCTTCACTCTGACCTCTCGACCGAGGACCACTGCTTGCCTGTTTCCACCACCCCTTTTGATTTATCCTTTTCTTCTCCTTCTACCCCCCCCTCCTCTTTGTATTTCGGAAATGGCTTCATAACAGCCAAAACAGAGATGTTTCGGAATTGATTTGTCAAAGCGATGGGCTACATTTGTGATCAGACAACCAGTGGGATGCTTTTTGGGCTTTGTTTTTTAAATACAGTACAACTTATCATTCACCTCTTAATAAAAAAAAACTCTTAAAACAATATTATTTTTTTCTGATCTTCAAAGAAGACTACAGGTGGGATTTTCTCATTAATTTGTTTCTGTCAGATATCCAAGAACTGTGTTAAACAAAAGGAATGATTTGCTTTGTGTTGTCATTTGAGTGGTAATAGGGGTTTTCCTGGTTAGGTATACAGTAGTGTCATTTGTAGACAAAATGTAACTGATGCTTAAATAGATAATCATCAAATGAAAATACTGAAATGTATGTATGCTCACAAACATGTCATTATGCCTGTTGTCACCATTTAATTACAATTTTTTTTAGTGAAAATCCAACTTTTTTTGCACCTTTACTTAAAAAATGGCAACAAACCTGTAAGCTTTAATTAATCTGGGTTTAAATCTTACATTGAGATTTTTAACAGAATGAGACTCTTTCAAAAACAAATTTGCACAGTGCGGCACAATAATACTTATACTAAGACGTTTTGAACAGTTTGGGTTTATTGTTTTACAAATAAAGAGGAGATTTGTATTATTTTTTTGTATAATACAGTCTCAGATCTTGAAATGGAAAGCACACTGAGCAGGGATGACAGGGTATCTCTTGTTTTATGTCCTCCTTCCTTTAAACTTCAGGACATTCTCTGAAGGCAGTGCCCTAGACACTGACTCAGAGAATGTTAGGGTTGGAGCAATCACACTGTTAAGTCTTGTAGCCTGTTGGGAAGGAAAGGACTGCAAGTGACAAACTCATGGAGACTCTAGGAAGACAGACTTCTGCAGTTATACTTTCTTTTTCATCACTTCTTTACAGCTATCCACCTATTTTCTTTTCATCTTCATTTTGCACATACATATTGGTCTTCTTTTACTCTCACTCACTTTATCTCATTTTCTCTTGCCTGGTCATACTTTTTTATTTTCCTCTCTAATAAAGTATTTTGAGATGTTTAGGTTTTGACTCTTACTTTCAAATTTCAAAGTCATATACAGCTACTGAGAATGTCGCAGTGAAAATTCACCACTTCTACCTCTACGCTATCTGTGTTTTTTTTAATCTGATACTATATTTATACTTACTATATACAACACAGAAATAACCTTGTAATTCTTAGAGGAGAATTTTTTTAAAAATTAAGAGATTAGGGATTATCTCCTTTAAATTCTATAATGTCATAAATGTTGTCCTTGTTGAAGTCTCACATAATTAATTAAGTCATAAATAGTTATAAAATGACAAAAGTAATATGGCCATCTCAAATAACCAGTATCCTCTTTGTCTGACCAGCAGCCAATACTCCAAACAAAGCAAAAAGCAAGAAACATCTCTGCGAAGCTGAACTTGTGTAGTAGGCTATTAGGGGTATACTGATCAACTTTCTTGGGCCTCTGAGTCCATAGCTTAGAGAATACATGCACCGAATAATTCTTCATATTTGCTCACTCTGTTTTTTGCTTGCATTTGTGAGCAGAAAGCTCACACTGAGGAGCTAAGTTGTCGGAGGAGAGCAGAGCTGCAACACTAGGCTGATTTGGACAAAACACAGTGAATCACAGTAAAGAAAAGATTGTCATTTGATCTGGTTTATTTTAGCCAATACTGATCCATTAGAATAAGAGGATCACCCCCATTATTGATCTATAAGATTTGCATGGGACATCTCTACTTTTTTTTATTTGATAATTGACTAAATTAATCATCAATATTGGAATTGATTCATTGTCTATTAGACAATTAGACTATTTGATTAACCAACTAAATGTTTCAGCACTACGTTATATAGTTCTGTAGACAGTGTCACACATGTTCATATCAATGATATGTAAATTCTGAATTAAGGGAACTTGTAACTGTGGAAATTCCACTGCATAGTTGTAAAACATCAACTAAAATAGTTTGTGGATCAGTTGGAGTAATGCAATTAAAAGGACTTCCATGTATTGTTATGAATTGTTATGAATACAAATGCTTGTTTTTAGAGGTCATATCATAGCCTTTTTTTTCTCATTTCAAACAAAATCCATAATTTTAATTTCAAAAAGCGTGTTTCTGCTTCTGGAGCTCGCCTGTTGTACTGTTACACAGACATTGAACAAGGTGGGCACCGAGCCAACATGGGGAGGGTCGATAGCTGTTATACGAGCAAACGCTTGCAGATTTTGGGAGGCCTAATGAATTGCACCTGTATTGATCTCCATGGGAAATGCTTGTATGATACAGGAATAATTTAAAGAAAAAGAACTACTTTGGAGGGGGTGGAGGTGAGGTTGTTGGCGTTGGAGGTGGAGGGAGCAGAGGTGTTTGTGCAGAGTTTGTCAAAAGGCAGATAGTGGGATCAAGATTGGGTATTGATGAGATAGAGGGCCAGGCGACTGAGCTACAGAAGCTTGAAATAAACTGTCGGAGGCACATGGCCGGTCATTACAGTGAAGCCGCCTGGCCCTGCTCAACCTTGAGCCAGTCGATAAGCTATTATAACCATGCAAATTGTGGCCAAATCAGAGACCTGACATATTGGTATTATATTCCTGTGCAGCCACCGGGTTATGCATCATTATTGGGAGCCAGCAACAATATACATTATGCTCCCCTGTTTAGTGTGTAGACTCATGAGGGGAAAACACTGCCACAGACAGTAGGACAATAACGTGTTTGTGTTTTGGGTGACATTTCATTTTTTGTGGAGAGCACAAATTGGAAACCCTGATAAGTTTCTACATGCCAAGCTCTTGTGCAGTTTCTTTCTCTCGTTTTTTTTTTTTATCACACTTTTTCTTATTTATATGATTTCACCACCCATGTTGGTGCACTATCCTTCTGTCTCTCTCTTGTTCTTTCCCTTTTTCCTCTTTGAGCAAGGCGGCAGCCTGCCAGGTCATTTACTCTCAGTGACAGTGTGATGCATCCAGCAGGCCAGCGTTTGGATGATGTAATTTGGGCTAAAGGCTGTGTAAACACTGCTGTGACCTTGGTTTTAGATTTGTGAATAGGGCTGGGTTGGAGAACAGAGGAGAGGATTGTGTGGGATTGAGAGCAACGTGCCCTGGCTATGATAGCTGGAAGTCTCTAGCTGACTGACTGATATGATAACCTGAGACACCTCAGCCTTACCTCTGACCCAAGTTACACTCCTTTAACCATCTCTCTGCACTCCTCTCTCTTGTCAAAGCTCTCTGCTCACCTCTGCTCCACTCCTTTCTCTTTGATATTGGTGTACTCGTTATTGCCCTCACTCTCATGTTCTTTCTACCCCTCTCTTTTCTCCTCTCCAATCCTGGGTCTTTCTTCTTTGATAGCAGTATCTCTGCCCTTCAGTCTGCAGCTTGTCCACTGTCTGCCCTCATCTCCTCTACCATTGTGCTTTACTTAGTTTTTGCTGTCATCTGTCCTATGCTGCTCTTCTTGAGCTTCAGAGGTCAGCACAAGTAAACACTGGCCGACAGCCCAGACAACACAGAGCTATTGATCTGGTTTGGTGGGAGAGGTGATGGGTCTCCTGGTGGGTCTCATAGAGGGTTATGAACTCCAGGTCCAGACTACACTGTCCTGAGTCCTACAGTTGGGAGAGGTTAAGAAAAATGGAGTATCCAGCCAACAATAGTCAGTCAATTGTGATCCATTAAGAACATCTTGGGGCTACAGATGCGTGAAGAGAGTTTCAAAATTTGATCCAGGGCAGAATGAGCAATATAACATACAGGCAACAGTTTGAGGCATTAGACGTGCATAGTTATACCAATAGTAATGGGAAACATTTTCCATCTGAGCTCTATTCTATGTAGAAGCAATATCTACAGCCTGTGCTTTTATTATTATTGCGATATGAATTTCCGCAATAAACAAATGATAATAAATATTCAGTTTTTGTTGGTGGATCAGTTTAAAATATTTTAAACTGATCCACCAACAAAGAAGTGCCAGAAATTATGCAAATATTGATTTACAGCAACTTCAAGTGGACAATTATTCTGAGCATGCTCAGAATAACACTTCCATCCCTGCAACTAATGGTGTGCTATGGGGCAACTGATATTGTGAAGCAGATGCATGTACTGTTCTTACACAAAGAGTTAATGCTAGAGTATTTGTGCTTTTTGGATATGGATCAGAGTAGGATATAATGAAATTCATACTAGAAAGTCACAACATTATATTAATAATGTTGTTATTACATCTGAAATAGCCATGGTTGAAATGCTTAAAATTCCATGCAGTTTGTGCAATGAACTAGCATAACAATATACATCCATGTCTTATGGCATTGCTGATAGCTTTGCTGTGCTCAACAAATGCATCATATGTCACATGTATCATTCCATCTTGTGTAGCCCCTGTTTGCACTCAAATTTTAATTTTTAAAAGAATTTTTTAAACTGCACTGTAGTAGTTTCATACATTATTGATTTGCTGAGAGTTTTTTCATGCCTACAGGGTTAATGGTGTGCTAGTCCAGAGTTTAGGTTGGAGCAGGCTGGATCTGTGGGATAGTGAGATTTTATTGTTAATGCATTTATGTTGAAGAGGTGCAAAATCCACTGGAATGGGACTATCAAGTAGGACAAGAATGGTAGCTGGCCTATGCAGTGGTATTTCTTTTCATTTGGAACGTTTAAGAAATTACAGAATTATTTGAGAATACAGTGCCTGAGAATGAATGAATGTTCTGTGTTAGACTTACTTTTAGGTTTAGGTAGTGTGATTAAAATGTATAGTGGAGTTACTATGACATGTGATGCATAGCTTTCTCTGTTTTTATCCTGCACACAAAACACACACACTAATAGACATTCTTCACACAGCGTCTAACCACCTGTGTACTCTAGGTTGTGAACAGCTTGAGTCGGAGGCACTATGTATACAGCCATTGCAAGAACCTTCTAGCAACATACGCAGATCATAGGGATGTGTTCTTTGAGTCCTGTATGGGATCAAGGCATAAGATATCAGGGCCTCTCAGTGACCAGTTGATATTTTAGCCTATTCAACAGCTCAAGGCAGTGCTGTTGATATTTGAGAATACACAAATTTGTTCCACCAAGTTCTGCGTGCAATGGCTCGCAGATGGGCAGCGATTAATCAGAGAGGTAACTGTGAAGTAGTTTGCAATTAGACTGGAAAGCTCTGAGGCATGCTAATTGAATCAGAAAATTAGCGACAGCTCTGTACCGAGCTGTAATAGGCTAGCTGCTGCTTGCAGCAGGTGCTAGCCCACTCAGCTGTGGAACAAGGTATTTAAGTCACATTAGCAGCAGTAAAAATATTCCTTGATATGGAACAGTTAGATTTTCTGCTCGTTTTCACCACCCAAGTCACCAGGAAGAGCCAAACAGCTAGCCAGCAAGAGTCAGCTCAGCCAGCATGTGGTACAAACACAACAAACCCACTACCTTTAACGCAAATGTCAGAACGTGTATGGAACTGATGCATTGGGAGATACATGAAGATATTTGAATAACATTTCATGAAATATGAGCTTGTGATGCATTCTTGTATTTTAGCAATGATAAAGTAGAAAACCTGTTTTTTCACACAATGTGATGATGAACATTGGTTTGTTTTCTCACTCTCAATTGTTTCCCTCCCCTCTATCCTCTGCTCTTCTTCGCTCTTCTCACCTGCACTTCCCTCATCTGCTACCACCCCCTCTTCCTCCTTCCCTTAGCCTCCCCAGGGCTCCTGTTGCTGACATCTCTCTCTGACACAACATGAAAAAGTGGTGAGAAATTAAAAATTGATCACTTTTGAGCACAGGGTTGCCGTCTCTTCTGCTTGTTGGCTACGAGTGGGGAAGAGAGAGAGAAAGTAAGAGGGAGAGAGACGCTTTTGTGGGAAGGCTGTGCAAGCTAAAGTTCTTTCAGGGTTTCTGTAGACCTAGAGTTAGGGGAGAGAGTGAGGGAGTGGAGGAGCGAGGAAGAGAGAGATGTGCAAAGGAGGAGAGAGTGATGTAGAGGTAGAGAATTCCCCTGGCAGACAGTGTTGTGCTTCGTAGTTCTCGCTTTAAAGCATGTTGCGTGCCACACATAAAGTAGGAGCAGAGGCCATGACAGAGGGTAGGGGGGTGTGGGGGGGTATGAGGGGGGTTGTGTGAGGATGTTTGTGTGTGTGTATTAGAATGGTGTGTTTCAGACAGACACCGTCCTCATCTCTGCCTGTTGAGCCCCCCAGTTCTCCTCAACATTCCGATCCCGCCCTGCCTCTGCTCTGATATCTTCATCAGAAACGCCTGCCTGCAAACACATTCATTCACTCTTGCAACTCACACACACAAACACACACACACACACACACACACACAAGAATGCATTAGTGTTTTGCACAAACACAAAATGCATATATGCATGCTTAGATGAATACATGATCACACAAACTTGCCTACATACATGCTGTTGCACATGCTGCTGTCTTCATCTCTATACAAACACACTTACAGGCACGTACAAGTAAAGCCTTTACACATTTTCATCTGTGTTTGATAATGCTCATAAGGATGATTGTGCCTTCTATATACTTTGAATGTATTGATTTTTCTGTTTGTGTCTATGTTCATATGTAGTGGTGTCTGTGCTCAGCCTGAAATAAGAGAGGATGGAATGAGGTCTTAGGTTGATGAGAAGCCGCCTGCTATAAACCAATGTCATGCATTGATTTTCCTGGTAATGAGTTCCCAGAATCTAGATACACACATACACTTTGAAATATACACATATACAGTAGTGAATGCACATGGACATGCACAGATGTCACAGGCACTCGCACTCGTCTCTTCGTGGAAGCATACATAAAAATAGGGAATGAGAAGAGGCATCTAAACTGTAGGTAGAGATGATGAATATGTGTAATGTCTAGCAGATAGATGTATGTGCAGCATATTTCAGCATGTCATGAGAATATCTTAGAAGCAAATGAAGAATTACACCTCATTCTGTGCAAATTTTAAAGTTGGATAATTTAATTTACTTGATTTATTTTTTAAATAAGAAAAGACATCTTTTTAGTCTTCATTGTTTTAGCTGACCATTCATATTGTATCTCTAAACGTGACAGTTTCTACGTAGCTAATTGACAACCTTATGGCTAACACAGCTATGGCAGGTGCCCCTAAATCTTGTTAATATTTTTTGAAGTGGTGCAAGCACTTATATTGCAAATCATGTTCTGGCACAAATCCGAACTCTGTACTGTTCACCCCTCCAAAATTAGTCAGGAGAGCCTCGCTTTCCTAAAGACTCTTTCTTTATCTCCACCACCCTCTCTTTTCCTGTGCTTTTTTCTCTCCCCTGCAGAGAGGATAAGGGCACTCCCACTCTTAGTCAACTGAGGAGCATTTACACTGAGGTAACTGTAAGGTTAGCTTGATCAGCTTTTAGTTAGGAAACTCTGGCACCTGCCATCGAATGGGCCCTCAGGTACTTTGGCAAACTGCAACTTAACTTTTACGTTCAGTGCTTACCTCAACTACCCGGTCATTCAGCGTATGACTACGCTATCAATTATACAACAGAAAAGGGAGCCACATCATGTGGTTTCTCAGAGAAGATTCATTTTTTCTTTTCGCTTTGATGCTCTGAAGATAATTTCCTCTGTCGTAGGTCATGTGGTTCTTTAGGAATCTAATCAAATGGCACTATTTCAGCATCTTTATACTGGAGTAAAGAAGCATTCCTACAACCACGTTCCCTCCCTGTACAGCTGCAATTCAGCCAGCCCCGCTCCCGGCAGCATATTCCAACACCAGCTTGTTAAACAATTTCAAATCTCAACGCCAACTCTAGCCTATTCATACAGTTACCCCCCCTAAGCCCTCCCTCCATCCTTCCATCCCTCCCTGTGTCCCTCCTCTGATCCCATTTCACAGTGGAACCATCAGGAGCTTATCCCAATCTCAGCCTTGGCCAGAGGCCCAAAGCAGTGCAAGGCCCGCCCTGAACTCAGCTGTGAACTCTCAACCTTTCCCTCAGTGCCCTTCCCTCTCTAGTTAGCTGGCTCCCCCCTTTTTTACCCGGACTTCATCTCTGCCTATTTTAGGAGGGTTTTGGATGAGGGCTTTGATATGCAGTGGATGCTCTTATGCACAGTTTACAGAGCACGTCTAAACACACTCAGGGTGTTGAGTAGAGCTCAACAATAACATAAACTCCCTGTTATTATCCAGACAGCAGCCAGCACACCAACCAGCCACCCGACTAGGCACCCAGCCAGCCAGTCAGCTAGCTAGCCAGGGAATCACACTGCTACAAGCTGTCAGTCAAACAACCATCAGGGTAGTCACCTAGCCCATCAGCCAGCCAGCCATTATGAGTGTTTCAAAGCCGGGCTAACTAAGACAGCTCTGAAAATGTGTCCCCCGAGCAGAAAAGGCGATTGGGTTAATTTCCCTTTTTTTCACTCCATTTTTAAAACTACTAAGTGTGTCAACTGGCACTGGCTAGTGGCTAATGATGGAAGTCCCAGCCAAAAGACTGCAAGTCTCTGTTTTAGTCATCACAGACACAAACCAACAGCTTTAGCCTCAACAAGACCTCTGCTTTCCATGTTGCCCTCAGTTTACTCTCACTCTCCCTTTCTCCCTATCCCCCATGCCCCCATCCAGCCAGTGTACTTCATCAGTATCAGGAGTTACAGTAATGAGATTGGGGTTTTAAACAGCTGAGCTCAGTCGATAGTAGTGTGTGCCACTGGTCATGCTATCCTGGCCTCTGTAGCTCTCACCCTGCTTATTCTTTGCTGACGTTTACGGGTCAAGGGAGGGTCAGAATAAAGGCGCTGGTCCATGTATACAGAGTGAAAAGGGCTGAACAAATAATATTTGTTCATCTGACTTAAGGTTAAAGATATATTTTTATATACATGAATGAGCATGGTTCAATTAAGAAAGTGTTTTACAAGTATTGTTTTCCATTTTAAATAAAAGTCAGACTGGATCCCCAACTTGAGATGATAGAGAACACTAAATTCCCAGTTTATGTACAGAGAGGTTTTCTTTTGTGGAATTAATAGAGGGGTGATGGCCATGGGTTTGTGTCCATAGTGGGCCGTGTTGGAGATGTTGGGCATGCTGTGCAGGTAACGTTAGCTAAAAGGGTTCTATCACTAATGACTGTCAATTTAGTATGGCCAACCCAGATCAGATCTGAATGTCACACAGTAAACTACACTAATTGCTTACCCAAAGTACTGCCAGATGGGCGAAGTGGTACATTTTTTAGTGCCCAAGTTTGTCACCGCCATAATGCATGGTGATTTGCTACCATTATTTACCAATATCACATCCACTGGGCTGACTGCTGTTTTGTTTTTTTGGGGTTTTTTTTGGTTTTTTTGGAGGGAGGGTTGTCACATCACTATGACTAGTATTTAAAATATTTTCCATAGTCAGACGATCTGCTTAATGAGGTAGCTTAAGTACAGGCCACAGGGAGGAAAAGTAAGGAAAGATCAGCTGAGCTGAAGAGAATGAACAGAATTTATTTTCTTGTACAAGAAGGAGCGTTTCACAGTGCAGCACACAGGATGAGGTTACAACAAGGATTTATACACCTTAAGTGGATGTTACAGTTCTTTTCTTAATCTATCAAATACGGACTTATAGATAACATCATGTCTGTTTTCAGTTCTCCTGTCCAAGAGCCATCCTGCCCAACTGACCCCCAGATGAGATGTCTCATCCCGTCTCCAACAAATTTTAATTACTACCTTCCTCTTAACAAATATAATGCTGAACTTCCCTTAACCTTAGCTGATGACTCTGCTGATGTTGCAATACAAGATAGGGACAAATTATCATGATCTATGTAAAATAGTAGCACACATATACAGTGTAATCATAAGTTTTATAACAGGCTGTGAATGGGCTCAAATGTTCAAAAAAAAGTAATTAATATCCAACATACAGTAAATACATATAAAAAGTTTAAAAGAAAGTATGTAAACAATTATAGTCCCTTTATAGGAGTAGCCCATAAGCACCCTGGCTGCATGCTGGGTGCAGCCAGGGTGCTGACAGGACTGAGGTGCTCCACAGCTCCAAACCCCTACCTTTGCCCGCTTCGCTGAATGTCAACTCAGCACAGGGTGCTGGAGCTAAAAGTGCCATCATATCAGCTCTCAACTGTGTTCGCAGAGGGAGGGAAGGGGAGAAAGAGAGATAAGAAGGTGGGAGGGGTCGGCTCCATCGAATAGAACGGGCAGGGGTTTATGACATTCTGCTGGCTTCTCATATTTTTCAATGAAGAGATTTGACCATGTGGGCATGTGTGCACACACTTATGTATGCTCATGTATCCCATGTGTCTTCGTGGGTATATGACTGTGTATATGCCTGTGTGAGGGTGATCTCAGTGACACACATCCCCTTTATGAGAGGCACATCACACTACAGATGACCCTGTTGGATGGCGATGGCCCTTTTAACTACAGCACCCTGATGCAATCCGCTGTAAATACATTAAACCAAGCTGCAGAGGAGGAAGCTGCTTATCCATCCTCTCTGCTTCTCTCTCCATGTCTCCTTCCGTCTCTCTTTCTTCTACTCTCTCTCTTTATCTCCTTCTCTCTTGGTTTTGTCTCTCATTTGCATTATATCTGTTTCACTGTATTTGTTTCATTCTCCTGTTTTTTCTTTTATCCACTTTCTGGTCTCCCTTGCCTTATTTACCTCTATCTGGAAGTACTGCATGCAGACATTCCCTGGTTTCTAAGCTACATTACCCCCTCTGCTTAGCTTTACAGCCTGCTGCCCACCTTTACCACTAACTCAACGCCCCTCACCCCGGCTGGCCATAAGTCTCAGCCCAAACCTGCCTGGGGGTCACAAGGAGTGCCAAAGGTGTGGTGAGTGACGTGGCACTCTGGCTGACCCCTGGCAGCTTGGCAGGGCTGCCTCCCTAATGAGATTAGCTGGGTAATGCCGACTCTGTGTCTGTTTCTCCTGCCGCCCAGCCCGGCCCACCCTGGGGCTCTTTATTTAGCCAGCAGCAGGACAGGGTGTGCCAGCATTCGCAGGTCGAGGGCAGGACAGGACCCACAAGCCCACTGCCCTCCATTTTCCCTCCCCCCCACCCCATCTATCTGAACTGCACAGCCTGGGTTTGTAGCTTCCCCCTTCTGATGCTGCATTGTTTTTGTCTTTTGTTGTGGCTGTGTGTCAAACTCCCTCAGTATATATCCGTCTGTCTCTTTCTCTGTGTCTGTGACTTATGGTATCTCTCTCATTTTGTGTCTACATGTAGCTCTGTATTTCTGTCTTTCTCCATCTTTCTTTGCACTCTCATTATTGTTCATTGGGCACACAGGTAAAAGTGCCCTTTAATGACTGGACAATGAGTGGGCAATGATCAAACAATGCCCTGATCCCTTGAAAGACACACACACATACACACTCTCTGCCCCGAGCCAGGCGACTGAGCAAGGAACCCAGGAACCTCAGCTCTCATGCGTACGTGTGACTGGCTTTGATGATTGCTCATAGCAGCGTAAAGTGCAAAGCTGCTCACTGTACCGCCCTGCGAAGACACACAGACTTAGACAGTATTACCAAAGCTGTGGCCACCAACCTGGAACTAGCTAGTCAGCTAAACCGTTAGTTAGCACATTGAAAAATAAAATTTTAAGCAATCTTTACTCAGAACATGATACTAAATTTTCTGTCTCTGTACAAGTATAACCCTCTTTGGCTCTTCAGCCCCTTTTGTCCCTTTGTTTAGGAGGCTCTGAGAGATGTTATTAGTACCCATATTAGCGTTGAGCACATTTAAGTGCCAATTAAACGCCTACAACTTTGTCACTGTAACAGAGTGTTTTTATGAGAGGGTCCTCAACAGACAGGGGGCCTCCCATGGCACAGGTGTGCCCCCCTCAGCTCTAGGGTCACTTTCATCCTGGAATGTGTGACAGCTCCTGTGAGTCTGACAGTGCTGTGCAGCCCAGCCCAGGTGTCCAGGTATTCTTGCTTTCTATGTGTGATTGTGTGTGTCTGTCTGTGTGTGTGTCTGTGTGTGTGTGTGTGTGCTCCAACACCTGCTTGGCTGTGGCCCTAGGGCACAGACAGGTTCAAGTTCCACCCAAACAAACATCCTGTACCAGTCGCTCATTAGACACGTGTGCATGTGTCTGTGTGTGTGTGAATGTATGCATGTTTGTCTGCATATGTCTGGCAAAAGTGTGTGTAACCAATGTACTTATACTGTATGCCCTCTGTACTCATCATTTACACTGAGGTATTGTGTTACCTAGAAGTGTCAAAGTCTGCTTTTGTGCCGACAGACAGTCAGCTTGCTCTTCACCTTGTGATTGCTCTTGATCACACTGGCGTCAGGTTCTGACATTTTGTGTCCCTGCTCATCTCTGGCCACGTGAGAACACCATGGACAAATGTGTCATCCTCAGCCAAGAGCAATATTTAGAGAGGTGAATTAGCTTTAACCCGAATCCCATTCTCTGTGTTTCAGTTTAACACATCTCCCTTTCACACAGACATGCCAGAATGCACACTGAAAAGAACTCGCTCTCTTCGTCTCCCTCTTTATCTATCGCTACAGCACAGACAAGTCACAAAATGCACACTGAAAAGAACAGAGATACACATGCACACGCGCGCACATGCACACACAAACACACATACCGTCCCCCGCCCCCATATCACATTGCTGATATGAACCTTTAGAAAAGAGAAAAGAAATCCTGTTGAATGAAATGAAATTGTGAGGTGGATTTAGAGGCCTCCATGTTAATCTCCAAAGAGAACTGCAAACATAATAGCCATGCAGTTGGAAACTTAATTAACCGGAGACCTTGTCCATAGATGGCAGGTCAAGGGAATCTCACCCACACAGCACCTCATCTTTTCTAGTCAAGGCATTGCTCTGCATTACTACAAACTGAAGATCTCCTTCAACCTTTAAAACTCTGTTTATATCTTCATAAGTCCCTGGAGTACATATGGTATTTCCTTGTATATGCATGTATAGGCATCATTACGTGAGTGGCATAGCCAAGCTTTGTTTCTATCTGCAGCATTCAGTTTTGAGTGGGCAAGTCCAGTTTTCTTAGTGTTGACATGCTTATGAGGACACTAAAATCTCTGTCTCGATTAGCGTTGTGAAATATTTAATTAATTAATATTTCATTTAACTGTCAGCTGTATTTCATATTATCTGTTTCTTACATTTTTCTTGTATCTACATTTTTATCAAGAGTAAAGAACAAAATTAATTAAAACATATAATATCTTAGAATAAATGTGTGTAGCATTAACATGAGAATCCAAAGGGAAATTCTGTTGAGCTGCAGTTTAAAAGTCATGCTTATATGCACTACAGAGGTATATAGTGAACAGACATTTGATTATGGTGCCCTGTGTGTATTAATAAAAAATATTTAGAGTGTACCATTTATGAGAGTCTGCCTCATATCCTGTTCTGTTTTGGCCGAAAGGTTGGTTTGGTGAAGGAGAAGTTACTATGTTTAATTTAAAAAGTGCAAACTGTCCACTTCATTGAACTCAGCTGTAAACATTTTTATACTTTTCTCACATTTCACATTTTTATACTTAAGCACTCCCTGTGTTATTAATGAGGGAAGTCCAATGAGTTTGTGAGAGACTTTTTGTGAATGGGTGCCTCCTTGTCTATGCACATATGCACATATGCATGTCTGTGATGAATGTCTTGTTGCTTGAGTTTGTGTTATCCTGTGTGTCACAGGGCATGGTGCCCAATTCAGGATCTGTGGGGTGGCTCATCATAGTGTGCCCCTACAGGGACACTGGAGCAGGACAGCCCCCAGCCATATGGCAGAGGTCCCTGGTCTGTTGGCTGGCCAGTCACACTTGGACCACAACACACACACAGTAGCCACTTCCCTGGAGACTGAGGCTTTGGGCTGTATGCTAATGGCTGAAGTTTCTGGAGTCTTGAATTTTGAGATTTTACTGGGTTCCAATCCTCACACACATTTCCATTAAAGGCAAAAGGGCCCACAAGAGTGTCATATTTTAAAGATGCCTCTAGAAAATACTGGCAGCTAGAAGGTGAAAAATAGGAGAGACTAGATTACCTAATGCAAGAAAAAACACAGAAAAGTAAACAGGAAGGAGTAATTTAAGTGTGTGAGTGTCAGTAGGAGTAGAGAGACAGAAAGTGAGAGAGTATGCATGTAAGGTAGAAAGTGTCAGAGGGGTAAGAGTCAGATAAACAGATTAAGAAAGTATGTGAGGGAGAAGAGGATAAAGCAGACAGAGACAGAAAAAAATAAGGGCATGAACGTTGTGTAGAGAGAAAGGGAAAAGAGCAGCAAGAGAGAGAGAAAGATAGAGAGAGGATCCCACTAGATGGGAGATTGTAACATCACACTGTAGGGTCCCTTATGGGACAGCTGCAGACGGAGCACACTCCCTGCTGCATGCAGGAAGAGGAAGCTTTGCCAGAATGGAAAACATACAAGAGAAGAACGAGAGACGAGCGAAGCAGAGAAAAACGCAGTTCCCCCCAGAGACAAAGTGGGAATTTTCTGCTAGCGCAAACACTATGTAGGCAGATAGCTGAGAAAGAAGACGAGCGGAGATGGCAGAGAATAAGTAAAAAGAGGGATGCTGGAGGAAGGGAGAAGTATGATGAATAGATGAAATGGTGAGAAAGTAGAGCAGAAGGGTTCAGAGAACAAGAAAGGCAGGGGGGTCATTCCTTGCCGAAGTCAGATAAATTGATCTGTAACGGTGTAATGAGGACAGACCAGAGTTCATAGTGTGATTCAGTAAGAATGTTTGTGGGTACAAAAGCATACAATCATGCATGACTGAAGAAAGGGTTTTTGATATTCTTTGAAATTGTGATCCACACCATCATCTCAGAGTTGCATTTGTACAACAGTTAAAATGTTCTCAAATCTTAAAAAACTTTGTTTTAGTGGTGCTAATTACCACTAAAAACACTAAATTTAATATTTATCTCACCTTACACTTTTTCATTCGCAACTTCCAGATGGCACTACAGTTTATGCCTTCATTGGTTGAATCTTGATGCCCTCACTGCACTGAACACCATGGTGAATGCTGTGGAAGCCAATTAGGCCTTTATTAAAGTGCATAACCCTTGACAACCACTCTATTTTAGCAAATGTGTTGCCCAGAATATCCCCCAACACAATGTCAAGTATGGTATCTATATATATGGTATACAGTTCCAATCAAAAGTTTGGACACACCTTCCCATTTCCTTGAATGATAAAGTATGTCCAAACTTTTGACTCGTACTTTATCTGCAATGTAATGTGTGTGTGTGCATGTGTGTGTGTGCACTGCTGGATGGGAGGGGAGGTAGATGAAAAGTGCCATTAAACTGGAGTAACCTAAGTGGTGTATTAGTGCAACTCAGTCAGAGCCATGGGGTCATCAGAGATGC
Source organism: Euthynnus affinis (assembly GCA_029490765.1). Lineage (NCBI taxonomy): Eukaryota > Metazoa > Chordata > Actinopteri > Scombriformes > Scombridae > Euthynnus > Euthynnus affinis. The sequence continues at coordinate 23,054,764 of CM055842.1, read as the reverse complement.
TCTGATCGGAGGTCAGAGTGTGCTGCTGTGAAATGGGACATTACTGCGCACCAACACAGCAATAAATACAGAAAGAAACTTTAACTGCTGTAAAATATGAGGCAGCCCTCTCCTTTTGCAGCATATAGGGTGTGCATGTCAGTGGGTGTGAGTTCACGCACGCAAGAACGCATGTACTTAAGTGTGTGTCTAGGGCTGCGGTTTTGCTTAAGGGAGGAAAGAGGATGGGGTTAGGGAGGGGTTTAATATGCCACTTTAGCCCTCAGGGGGGTGTACAGTTGAAAGTCAGTGCATGAGGCGTGCAGAATCACACCAGCCTGCATTACAGAGGGACTGGGGGTGGTGGTGGATTGGACAAGTGGGGGGGGCTGCTATAAAAAGTGAAATCATATCACTTAGCAGCTGAGTGCAGATAAAGCTGTGTTTGAACTGCAAGGCATAAATTATACATTGTAAACAGAGCGTTGGGAGACTACGGATCGTTTAAATTATGACAGAGGGTAGTTTTTCTCCTTTCCTTTCTTCCTTCCCGCACTTCTGTTTCTGCCGCTCTCACTCAGTTTCCTTCTTCATTCTCTCAATCCCCCAATTCCTGCTGACTTTTTTGCCTCTTGCCACTCTTTGTCCCTTTCCTCCATCACCTGCCTCAACAATCAGCCACCTCCAACATACACAAATGCGCTTGGTCGCATTCTTTAATTGTTTAATACTTAATGTTTGAATGAGCCATGTTCTCCCAATGTGTCTGTTAAATATTTTAATGGCTACTTGGTTATTGTTGTAATGCCATGGCACCTCCCCTCCTGCTTCCTCTTCCATAGTGTTATTGAGAAGTAGTGTTCCACACATGTCATGGATGAAGGACAAAACTGGGTGAATGAGCTGGCAGAGCTTTACGTGATTTGATCAATGTTTCACTCCTGCATAGTTCAAGGTGGGCTGCTGTGTTTTTTTTTTCTAAAGGTTCCTTCGTCCCCCCTGACAAGTGCAAGGTTATTGATCAGTTTATTCTATTTGCTTTTGACCACTCGGCACCGTTTCTCTGCTCACAAGTCAATAGTGGAGGATTGAGAGGGTGAGTGCCTCCCCTGACCTCCCCTCCCTCAATCTCTGACTCTCGTCTTGTCCACCCCACCACACTCATGCACACACAAATACAGGACAACACACACACACAAAATGAATGACTCTCTCTGCCTGTTGTACCCACACCTCTGATCCCAGCTACAATTTTGATTAATCTTGAAGTGCTGCAAGGTCAGGGCAGGACTGTGTGTGTATCTGGTGTTAGCTGATGCTGTCAGATAAAGGTCTTAAGCTCTGTTGGGGTGGGTGCTCTGTTTTTTTTCTGTGTGTTTGTGTGTTTGTGTGTGTGTGTGTGTGTGTGTGTGTGTGTGTGTGTGTGTGTGTGTGTGTGTGTGTGCCAGGGTGGTGTAGATAGTGTCTTCTCTAGAGGTGATCGTGGCCACTCTGAAGCAGGGATCAGTGACCTTGCCCAGTTTGGCAGGCAATGCTCAACTTGTGTGTCTGTGTGTGTTTGTGCATACATGTTTGTTCTTGGACTGATTAGGAAAGTCTTCCAAAGCAAGGACTGTTGGGCCATATTCGGAACAACAATAACACTGCGTCAACAAAATGCAGGGGTTCCATCAGTCTGAGTGCATTGCTACAGGTATATGTATAGATATAATGACACTACACAGTGGTTTATAGTCCTTTGAGGCTGAATTTTTAAACTCTTGAAATCTATCACAGCAGCAATAATGTGCTGCAGTGTCTCATTACTTGCAAGGCAAATAGTAGAATTAGCACAATGCTTCATGGTACAAACTACCTGGAATATGCAGTTGCACATATTTGGATGGCCAAGACAATTATTAACAAACAAAACAACTTTTGTTGGGTTAGGTTCCTTATTAGAATTGTATTATACTTAATTCCATGCTGGAATGAAAAATATTAGGTTGAAGATTCGGGTGCATGATTGCATGAAGTGAATGGAACATCTTAGTGCATCCAGCAACTCTAATATGTTTGTGCGTCTTAGTGCCTTTACCATTGTGCTTAACCAGGAAAGTTTTACTGTGTACATTTCCTTTATTTTTGGTTTATGAATTAGCATAACTCAGTTTCTCTCTTTCCCTGCTCATCAGTGTTGCTTCATTTCAGGACTTAGTTCATTTATGAAGACCAGACTGGGGCTGCAACCCCTCGCCTCTCCACGGAGCGAGAGGAGATAATTATTCTCTTTCTGACTCACACATTTCGATGAAAAATGCATACAGCTGGGGCTCGAAGCAGCTTATCAAAAGGTTAACTTTTCCCACAGTTGTCTGTGCCTACAAAGGGGAGCATTTCCGACAACAGTGGCAGCGACAGACCACTTTGTGTTTTCCTGCTGTTTTGTTTGGGTGTTTTCACCATTGTTGTGACCCACCGGTGGCCCGATGCTTGGTTTTCCCAAAGTTAACTTTCAATCAAGAGACAAGCCAGCTGTTGTTTGTGTTGTGTTCTGTACATCATTTCTTGAAGAGCCATCTGAGTGCAGATTCACAGAAAAATGATTCAGACATAAATATATATACAGAATTCAGTTATTTTGTATTATCAACTTTCAGCTTTATCTTGTATACAATTAAACACTGGCTTTATATACAAACAAATATGCAAATCATCTTTCATGCATCTCTAGTTTGCTAATTATAATTTTATCCATAATCCCATACAACCATCATGAAGTGTGAGCGAGCAGAAGATTCCCTTCTCTGGCAAACATATACAATATGCTATATTCAGTATGCACGTCATTGTGCTTGATAGCTCTTTAGATCGTCTCATTGAGATTCAAAAATCTTTCGCCTTTTTCACCTTCACGTACACTGTTTTCCCACATACACTTCTGTCACTCATTCATACACAGGCACGCACGCACACAAAGTTAAAACTCACACACTCACACTTGAGGCCTTATGTGGAAGGAGTGCTGCCTGGGAAAGTGATAGCAAGAGAAAAGAAGCTCTGGAGAGTGAGTTATCTCTTTAGATGTCATTGAGGGGCGCCTCTTTTCTCTCCCTCTCCTTCCCTCTATCATTTTCCTCTTTCTTCCCCTCTCTCTGTCTCCCTCTCTCTTGTTCCCACTTGCTCTCTCAAATCATGCTTGCCTCCAGTGGTATTCAGACAGTCCAAGGACAAAGTAGAGATATGCTGGGAGCAATGGACTGTCCGTCAGTGTGTGTTTGTGTGTGCGCGTGAGTGAGTGTGAGAGAGAGTGCGAGAGAGAGAGAGAGAGAGGGGTTGATGTTGAGTCTTTGAAGCTGTTCTCCTCCTGTCCTGACACTTCAGAATCTCGTCCCTCTCCGTTGAACCCCCTGATGCTACATCACACACACACAAAAACATACTTTTCAGGCTGCTGTGGATGCACATAACAACATAATGTAAGATTTAAGATTCACCTAGAGCACAGTGCACAGCTTGCTATTGTCGAGGTCATGCCCTTGTGTTTAAGAACCGTTATATTTACTTCATTTTATATTTATTGACTTGTCAAGGTGACTGTAATGATATTAAATAGTTAATTTCCATAAAGATGTAAGATATGTGTTTGGTTTTTTTGATTATTCACCTGTCTGAGCCTTGTATCCGCGGCACCAAGCCAGGGGTCTCTATATTATTAAGTCATGTAGTGTGTTAATGTGGCCTTGGCTTGTCTGACTAAAGCAGACTGAAGTAGATGGCCCCAGGGTCTGTGACCCTGAGAGAGGCGCGCACACACACCTACACACAAAATCAACCAGATGCCTGACCTTCTCTCCTCATGACACACACACACACACACACACACACACACACACACAAAATCCATCCTGGAGACAGGCTTCTCCCTCTGTCTGTGTGTGACGCGGCTGCTCTGCTCTCTCAGACAAACAGGGGAAATCCTCCTTGTCTTGCCTTGTCCATCACAGACCATCTCACTGTCCCAGCGCACGTGGGCGCCTGCAACCCCTCCCCCAACCTCCCGGGCCAAGCTCCAAACCCAAGAGATTTAACCACCACACATGCACAACACACATATCTTGCACAGGCCTCTTGGCTCCAGCCGGGTTCCCCTGACGCAGGGACACACGCAGGCAGGAAGTTTGAGGAGAGGTTTGTGTCAGTTTGCTTCTCTTAGAACACTTCAGGTCTGACCCTCTCTTGACCATGCAGCTTCCTCCCCCTCCATCTCTCCGTAAACAACCACATCCCTGCGACTGAAGGCGTGCCGACTCGCCAAGAGTAATAACATCACTCATGTTTTGATTTGAGGCTCGACGTCTACGTGAGTTAGGGAGGCTGACTCACGTATGTGTTTGTGTGTTATGTTTGAGTGTAGCAGGAGAAACCTTGTGCATGTGTGTGTGTGTGTGTGTGTTTCCTTTTGGGTTTTCTCTGATTGCAGGGATGGCAGATCTTCGTCATGGAGGAAACCATGTTAACCTGTCACCTTAGCAGTCTTCTCCTCCCACTATTTATCTAGTGTGTGTCCTTAAAACACACACCCACCCATGCACGCGTATGTGCACATGCACATCCCATAAAGAGCGGTCGTCCACTGATCTTGTTGAGTGTGTGTCAACTCCATTAGCACATTCCCAGATAGGGCCAGAGCCCTCTTATCTTTGGCGACCCATTAATTACACTTTGTTCCCTTAAGTGATCTATTTCAGACCTGCCCCGCCCTCAACACCCACTCTTTGCTATCTCCACCCCTGCCCTGCTCCTCCCCCACCTGACCTCTCTCTTCTCCTCTCCTCTCCTCTCCTCTCCTCTCCTCTCCTCTCCTTTTCTGTCCTCTCCTCTCTTCTTCTCTTCTCTTCTCTTCTGTCAACTGCTTCCTTCTACTATCTCCCCCTCTATGTACATGTTACAATGCATGAGATCACAAGGTTGTGTGAGAAGTAACTCTATACATGCACAGCAGGTGTATGTATGTCTGTCTATTTGAGAAAAAAAGACACTTGAGGCTTATAGATTGCTCTGTTGGTGGATTTAGATGGTAAATTTCCATCCATCCCTTCATCCAAAACTGTGTAGAAATCATACAGTTTAGTGTATCACATCTTCCACTGGGTATACTGCTGTGGCCAGAAAATGACCTTCAGAGCCCACATATCTTTTCTCTTGTTGTATTGGTTACCTTGTGAAAGTCAATTCTGTGCCAATTCAGTTCTCCATGTGAGTGCACAAATGTGAATACTGAACCACTCTTGAGCTAACATTAAAATCAACATTTGTGTGAACTACATGAATATGGTTTTATACCTATCAAGTGTGTATCTGTATTGTCTTTTTGTATGTGTGCGTGCCCTTTGCACCGGGGAGATGCTAGGCAGTAAGAAGTGCTAGATAATAGAGTGGTGTTAGAACAAGCTCTCTGTTACTCAATATGCCACCTCACCCAAGAAACCCATAAGCCTGTGTATGTATGTATACATGAGTACACTTTCAGTTTGTTGCAGTTAGAGCCCAAATAGGTACATGGGCAACTGCTTTGTGCTAACCAAGATATGTTTTCTGAAGGAGACTGACATGGGTGACATATCATTGTGTAGAGTACCAAACATTTGCATCCACTTAGTTTGTAGTGCTAAAGAGATCTTTGAGTGAAGTGCTGGTCATGACTACTGTGCCTGTAAGGCTATCAATCCACAAATAACACATTTTTTTCACACTGTAAGCAATGAAAGCAACAAGGGCAGTACTGTATAAACATTTACAGGCAAAGGACACAGATTTATTTGGTGGAATGTAAAGAAAAAAAGTCATTTAAACAACATTTTGCTATGTATCGTACAATTTCCTCACCATGCTGCCAGTGTATAAATGCTTGAGATACTTTGCAGTTATACCTTGCATTTCACAATGCATGTGCCAGTAGTGTTAATTGCTGTGCTCCATTCTCCTATAGAGCTTACACAACCTGGTTAGTGAAGGATCTTTGTAAGGTGTGTGCGATCACCATGGCCTTGTGTGGATGGGGGTTCTCACACTCAAGGCTGTCTATTCTGTGACCATTGATTCTGAATGTGGCCTGTCTTTCTTACAGGTGCAAGGGGGCCTCTCTTACCCCTCTCCTCCTCCTCCACCTCTTTTGTGATGTGTGTATGTCTGATATTGTAGAAGTGTGCATGTGTGTGTGTGAGTGTGTGTTTTTCTATGCCTGGTATTGTCCTGAAGGTGCTAGGGAGGTGCATGAGCTCGTGCATGTGTGTGTTTGCGTGTGCATGTGTGTGTTTCAGACCTCATTGTGTTGAAGTGGAGCAGAGGTTGTGTGTTTATGTGAGTAAGGAGTGAGTGTAGTATGGTGAAGTGGTGTAGCGAGTGTGCACTTTGGCTTGGATTTGGTTATACAGACTCTGTGTGTGTGTGTGTGTGTGTGTGTGTGTGTGTGTGTGTGTGTGTGTGTGTGTTAGCGTGTTAGCGTGTGCGCATGCTCCATCTCCACCAGTGTCTTTGGCAAGGTTGTCTGTCCTGACCCTTACCCAGGCATCATGATGTGTGTGTTTCAGTGTATGTGTGTGCACTTGTGCCTATGTGAGTGCACGTATACGCATGCATGCAGTGCCTCCACTAATGGACAATCTTTGTGTGGGCCTCTCTTTTCAGCCATGCTGCTTTTGAGACACATTGTGCCTGGGCATAGAAACAGAAGCTCTCCATTGCCCCTCAATAGGCCAAAAACAAAACCGTGTCAGGCGAGCTAGCAGCCCCCGAGTGTTTGCCATTTAAGTCCCAACCAATGGTGGTGCAGAAGAAACAAAGGGCCTGGACAGGGAAGGAGGCCTGCACTGTTTACAGTGCTAATGTCTGGGTGGCACTCCCAACAAGACCCCTCCATACACATACATGCGTACGCATACACTCAATATCTCTCTTTTTATGTATCTTTTTGTCACATACATACACTGAATCAACAGGTACACACATAGACAATGTGCATGTGTGTAACAACAATTGTCAGTGAATCTTGGACATGCAGGAGTGAACATTTGTTCCCCATAATGATGGAGCACAGATATGTCACTAGAGGCAAAATGGGAGTGGTTTCTAAGGAAAGGAATAGCAGATTTTTTTTGTTATGTGTTGCATCTGGTAACTGAAGTGTCCATGTTTTGTTTTCCAAACTTTCATGATTTTTTCTATTACAAAGACATTCTCACACTATTGAGTTTCCTGCTGCGGTCAAATAATTTAGTTAGTTATGTGTGCTCAGACTATCATCTCACATTCTCCCTTTTAACCAAATAACATTTAATTTAATTTTGTCAACTCAAAACAGGTTTTTTTCCTTTTGTTTTAGCCATGTCTGAAATTGTAATCTCAATTTTTTATCAAAATGGCTTCCTGATTACAGAGTGTCCTTTTCTATGCATAGATGGAAAATAAGATGTGTACAGTTTAATTAAAACAAATATATTCTACTTACAATTGATTTAAATTGTCTCTCATGTTATTGTACATCTTACTGTTTGTTATATAGGAGGTAATAGTGTCCTGATGTCCTGCTATGTGTCAATCCCAATGACACTGCGACAAATTCTTATCAACTTGTTTTTTATGCTTAATATATATATATACAGTACAAATTGGAGAAACTGAGAAAAGGTTCAACCAATGTCTTTGTTAAATGTCACACACAACTGCCTCTCCTCTTACTCCAAAGTGTCTCATCCCATTTCAGTAGAGCAGAGTAAAACAACTGACATTGAGAGGTGCTGTCATAGGCGAGGGTATGTTTGGGCTTTCGATTTTTACTGAAGAGGAGAGGGGAGTCTGACACTGGTATCAAACAGCTTTCGCTGTCCTTGGACCAGGGTTATCTTGTAAATACTCTGCTCCGAGTCTATAAAAGTGAGGGTCCTTTATGATGGCCAAGGCCACTCATTCACGTTAAAATAAAAAAGCACTCAGTGCAGTCTCAGTGTCTGGGTAGGGAGGTGGCGAGTGGGGAAGGATAGATGAAGGGAGGGTACTGAAGGAGAAAGAAGTAGAAAGTAGACTACAGTGCCACACTGTCTTTTGTGTGGAGTGCTAGTTGTCACAAGTTTTACTCTGTCTGGAAATATTATATGGAATGTAAAGTATCTTAGATTGGATGATTTCAACAAGTTACTGTGATATTCTCCCCTCTCTAGGCTTTCACTCGATTTGTTTCCCTGCATCTCTTTTCTGTTTGTATTTTATTCTAAGTAAATACAGTCCCCTCAGCGGCCCCTGTAGCTAGTGATTCAGGTTCCTCATCTCTGGATGTGTAATGAGTTCTGCCTTGTTTTTGTCTAACAACAACACACAATAATAAGCAAAGTAATTAAATGCAGTACGAGAAGGGGGGGCAGACCCCACTTACTGACGAGCATTAAAAATGAATTGCATTCAAGAAACAGCAGTGGTATTAGTGGTTTGATGAAATGAGCTCTGTTTTGAGTAGTTTTTCTGTTTCATTTTTTTCTTTTTTGATGCATGTATATCTATCCTTGCCCTGTAGATGTGTGAAAGCTTAGTACCATGTTGATTTTATTAAAAATAAGATACATACTGCAGTATGGCATAAACAAAGTCTGATTATACCTGTGTTACAGTGTCTGTGGGTTTTGATGTGGATGTCTTCACTCTGAGTGGAAATTGAGTGGTGGTGGTGGAGAGAGGATACATTTAGATTTAATTAGCTTTTTGACTGAGGACAACATCTTCATGTTTTGTTGCAGAGGACAGAGTTTCTCTGGCAGTGTGGCTGACCGGCTGTCACCTGCCTGGGTTCTCTTTGACTTCATCTCCAGTGACAACATTGCCTTCCCCTTTGACAGACAGCCACGTGGGGCAAAAAAGACATTCTTGACCTTTACTCATGTCGGCAAGCAAGATGACAACATGCATAACTGACTGTGCACACACGCGCACTCATTATCTGCACACACACTGTGCACATACTCTCGCACACACCACGGAAGATCATCTAATATCAGAGACCGTCAGGGGCGGAAATCCGATCGTCTGACAACCAGGATACAGATAGCGATTCCCCACTGCTGATCCATGCAACAGATAGTTTCCACAAACAGCCACCCAGCTAAGGTTACAGCCAGCCAGGGCCCACTCCACAATGTGCTGCTGTGCCTCACATCGAGATAAAACAAAAGCTTAGGTTACCGTTGATAGGAAATCGATAAGAAAATACACTGTTTGTGTTAGATTTTTGATGAAAACTTTGACAAGAGGAAATGAGAAAATGTTTGCTTCTGCATGCAATATCATGTGTATTAGTACTGTAAGGTACCCTGTTTTTGTAATTTTTTCTTCATGATTATATCATTGTTCATCTCCTTTTTTAATTGGAGCTCATTAAATATTTAACCCAAATGTCAATATATTTGATTAAGCACTCATAATTGTTTAAAGAAATTCAATTTACACAAAGAAAAGTATCATCACTTTACATTTCCCTTGCCTCAAAGTCCTCTTAATAATTTGAATATGTATTTATATTATAAATGAAGTAAAGAGATATGGCCCCCTTCACATCAGTGTAATTACGAATCACAAAAAAAGAGTTTGATTCAAATAAAATAGGCCATTTGTACACAAGCAATTAACTGGTGCGGCTTTAAATAATGTAGCCCAGATGGAACCTAATTATAGTCGGCATGCTTTGATTCGGGCTTTCTGTCGGAGTATCACTCGGGGCGTCACTTTGGCTTTTCAGTCACCTAGCGTTTGTTTTGAAATTTGTGACAATCAGAGCCGATTACCATTTGTAACAGCATGCAGTGTTTGGTGCGGAGGGAAGAAAGCATGGCCCATAGCTATGGAGGAGTTTCCTTGTTTCCTTTTTAACAGCTCAAAACTCTCCTCTGTTCCCTTACCTCACTGCACACAAATGATAACAACTGTGTGTTTGGATGTGTGTGTAAGTGGGGGTGCGTGTTGGATTGTTTGGGGGAGGGTACAGCCGGTATGTGCTACATGTGTGAGTAAAAGTATGTGTGAGTGTCTGCCATCCATGCATAGCTGCTTGCAAGTGACAAATCTGTGTGTTTGTATGTGTGTGTCAGCGTCTTGTACCAGTGTAGAGTCAGAAGGAGATCAAACCATCAGTCAATTACCTTGAGAGGGCTCCAGTGGCTGTGACAGAGAAGAGGAGGCTAAATATCCAGGATCAAATACTCTCTGCCTGTCACATAATGAGGCAGCCTCAACGGGCTCAGACAACACACACAGAATGGTCAAACACAGGGCACAGGTTAGGCGCCTGACTGAAACTCTGCCATGACCTGAGCAGAGAGCACCAAAGAGGAGCTTTCACCACAGACCTTGTGTCTGTACCTGCTCTTACCTGCATTACAGTGAAACATCATCATGGCACACCATGGGTCTATAAGTGTGTGTTGCCTCGCCTCAAGGTTGCAGCCATCATCATTCTACTTGCAATAATAGTCTCTGTTAAGCTTGCCATCACCCAATACTAATTATAAACACGTGAAAGTAAAGACAATTTTTCTCTGTATTTCCCATGACAATACCCAGTGTTATGGAGCTCACAGTAACATAATCATTATTGCATTTACAATAAATGAGGACATTATTGCATTTATAATAAACTTCATTAGATTAATGCAATTACAATAATCATGTTAAAATTAGCAAATGCAACTTAATTGATTCATAGTAATAAAATACAAAAAGCACAAGTAAATACACAAGGTACTTTATTTTCAAAGTTTTATCAATTAAATACAAGATACAAGTTATAATTAAATCGATTAAAAAGGAAGAGTGTCTTCATCTACTATATCTTGTTTTAACAATGCATGAAATCAGTTGCTCATAAAAAAAATAATATGCTTATTAGTTGAAAAACTTTTTCATTCAGTGGCTAAAATTGTGGATAAAGTAGTGTTCATTTGGCTGTTTATGGGTTCACTTTACACACACATAGCCAGATGACACCTCATCAATCCCCTCATCTTTTAAAGATATTACTTTGATTTGTGGCATAGCTGAGGTAATTCTCTCTCTCTCCCTCTAAGTCTTTAGTGGCTAGTGAAGCCTGGTCATTGGGGTTCCTCCTCTAAATCAGTGGTCACAACTCAGCTTTGACAACATCCATTAGGTTCGACACACTTGGCTATTAAAGGAAGAGTGGACGTAAGCTGTTAAAGGCTTATTTAAGCATGTGTGAGGGTGGGTTTATGTCTCTATGTCTGTGAGTGTTGTTGGGGGGGGTGGACTTCAACTCAAAGTCTCCACCATATAGAGGGGTGGAGCTTAACACCAGAGTCATTGGAGGGGCACAGGCTCATCTGCATATTGGCACAGAGACGCCCCCCTGGTGACCCCAAAGTGCGATGGGATAGGGTGGAGAGGCTGGCGGCGTTCCGGAGGAGTTCACCGCCAGTTCAGGGTGAACGAGGGAGCACTGCGGCATTGATCGCTTCTGTAGGAGAGAGAGAAAAAAAGAGGACAAAACACAAGTAAAAACACTAGTGAGTGAGAGACCGATGAGACAGGGAAAATGGAGGAGGAGGAGGAGGTGGAAAAAGATCACAGTGCCTTAAATTGGATATAAATGATAGATTAGAGGTGTGAGAGGGCTGTGTCTTTGTTTTCCAGAGATAGGTGTTATGTTGAGCCCTACACAGGTAGCAGAGTCACTGTGAGTGCCGGGTTATTGACTCCCATGATTGCCACGCCAGTAAATTTGACCCAAGGCACTGAATGCAGTCTGCTATATAGCGTGCAGCCCAGTCCCTTATCTCAGAGTGATCGAGAACCCCCTTACATACTCTTACACACAAATATCACACACACACACACAAACAAAACACACCACCAGCAACGTAACCCAAATTTACACTCAGCCCAGGACCCCACACTTACCCCCAGTCTTACAATCATTCACACAAACACATACCATCTCCATTAATGCGTCCAGCCAGGGGTCAATCTAATAAACATGGGGTCAGTGCAGTGGTCATCAGAGGCCTGTCTGTGGTGAGAGAGCCTTTAAGGTGCTTCCTAATTGTATCCCTGTGGCCTTCTAGTCTATCTTTTTATAGCCAATCCCTTGTACACAGAGGAGAGAGAGGAAGCACGGGAGGAAAGAGAAAGGCACTGAAGACAGGACCAGGGGTAAAGAGGTATTCTTAATGTACTAGTGATTTGACTTATCTAGAAGGGTTGTGGATTTCAGCCTTTTTCTGTTGTCTTTACACAAACCTAACTGATTTCAGATACTGAGTTTATCCTTTTTTAATCCTCCCAAGAAAATTGTAAGGACATATTTTGATATTCTTATCTTCACAAACAAATGCAGGTCCCATCTAAAAAAAAAAAAAAAGTCTTAAGTGTGCAAATAAAGATTCAAAAAAGAAAACTCATTACTGCCAGGCTTGTATTTGCTCATCCCTCTGTCTGTAAACACGTGTAAATTTACTATCCGTCAAAAGATGAAACTCTTAATATCATCTTGCAGGAAACCTATTCTCCCTCCCCGCGCAAGAGGGCATCTCAATATGGCTTCTCAAGTCCAGTTACAGTTGTGTTGCTAAGCAGCTGAGCTGCTAGCCAGCAGGGGCAGAAAGAAGCCATTATCTCTTAGCACTCTCACTGAATGGTTAGCGAACAGGAGTACAGACAAGTCGGGCAGCAGCTGCAGCCACGAGCTGTCCTCATCATCGATGCTCCGATGCCAAGCCAAGGAGTTCTGTAGCAGGACTAGCTGGCGTGGTAGAAAACAGACTCTAAGTTTGCAAGCTATCAAACTAAAAGCTGGAGGCGTCTGTACCAGATTTCAAGCTCCAGTGTGACCCCAACTTGGGAACAGACTAACCTGGAGGAGGTCAGAGGGAAACCCAGCACTACTGCCTTCCCCCTCCACCAGCAGACCACCTGATATGCTTGCTAGTTACCTCAGCTTCTGTCTTCCATTTCCTCAATCAACCCTTTAGAATGAATGACTACCGCTCCACTGGTTTCGCTTAGTGCACCCATTGTCCATAACTATGGTTTTGTAGGAAGGCTTGAGATGGAAAGAAGGACGTGCAGTGGTGTTGCTTATCAGGTATCTGCTTGGATAACATATTAAAGCTGTCCCATTGGACTAATAGGTCATAGGCTGTCATGGCTCTCATGCATAAGGCCTTAGGCTTGTATGGAGGGATGCAATGAATTGTGGGATTGGCAAGCCTTAAGAGATAAGCATCTTATCGAATGGCCTTCATTCATTTTTCACCTTTTATGTTGCCACACTAGGCATATAGGATGCTGAGCTACATTTTTAATTATGTTGGAAGATATACTGTTCACTTTCTTTGCCTGCAGCCTGACTATTTGCAAATAATTTGTGAACCCCTCTCATGTTTATGTTTGTGTGTGTATCTTTTATATATAGGTACAGAGAGGCATGAGTTGACCTCCTGGATGAGTTTCAACTCCATCTTCAGGTTCTTCAGTGAGGTCCTGGAGGCAAAAGAGGACGAAGAGGCAGAGGAGACCTCCAACATTGTCACCACACGCAGCAGCTCTCTCAAAAACAAACACCAAGATTTGTAGAGGACCAACAACAATGACTTGGAATAAGAGGAGAGGGAGGGGGGATCAGATGAGGGAGCTACAGAAATGGAGGCTAAGGTTTCAGCTCCTTTCCGCTATTTTTTCTTTTCTCTCTCTCTCTCTCTCTCTCTCCCTCTGTAACCTCCATCTTTCGTTCCCCACTCTTCTCCCTGTGTGTCATTTCTCCCTTCCGGCCCTCCTTGGCTGTGCGCACACATAGCCTTGTTGTTGCAAGAGACAAGAGTACAGGGTCACCATGTATACATCACAATAACGTTTTGCATTACTTCTAGATGAACGCAACTGTCAAAGCAATATGGGCCTGAGTGTTAGCGCTTCCCGTGGGCTGTGGCCTGGCTGCGGGTACGGGCCACGGCAGCAGAGATTAAGGCTGACAGGCGCTGTGCACAATGCGCTGTAGTGCACCTCTAATTGTCCTGACATCAGCCTGAACTGAGCTAATGCCCCGCCTGCCCTCCAGTCTGCACTGCTCAGTCTCTCCCTCCTCTCCCTCTTCCCCGCTGGTCCTAAAGCCTGGGCCGCTTACTCTGAAATCAGCTCATGCTGTATGGTATCTTCTGCTAACCATTAGATATAATTTCAACCTGCTCAGCGCCCTTATTTTTATCTTTAGCCTCTACTCACCTCAAATTTTTTTAACAAGTGAACACACATTCTTAACTGCTCCCCATTTGTTTTGTTTTAACAAAGCGTGTTGTTTTTATGACTTCTTAATTCTCTAACTCCACTGCACATGCAGTCGCTTTTAAACTTGATTTTTCTCATTCAGCTTTGAAATATGGTTCCAACATGTGCCATATATCTCTGGGTTTGCAGTGCTAATAATAAGAGATCTTTTTTTTCTAATTTCTCCACTTTGAGCTAAATTTGAATGCATTGTTTCATACAGACATTCACACTATTTGATTTTTAATATTAAGCCAATACTCCTCAGTGCTGTAAATGTTTACTCTGGAGTATCCCTGTGTTTGATTTGCAAAATTGTGGAGAGTCCATCTTTATGTCTTTATTTCATATATATATATATATATATATATATATATATATATATATATATATCCTTTAAATTGATGTCTCTTGATGATTGAATATGATGAAACAAATAAAACAAACACAACCTGTGCCGAATATGGAAAATTCAGGACACTGAGCATATTTAAAATCACTTAAAGTCAAGCATCAAAATGGGTTTGAGGGATATCTCATTTTAACAGGAGCCAGAAGTCAGCTCACAACACTCATAAAGCCTCAATATATCGCCTTACACATGTCAGGAAATCCAAGATTTCAATATTATTCTAAGCCTGAATGATATTTCCTTAGATGTTGGAGAAATGTAACATATCTATTTTCCCCCCTTTTTTTCCTTCCACCAAAGTACTTTTCTTGTGTACTTAGAAGTGACAAAGTCAGCTCCCTGCTCAGCTGCACATAATCTGACTATGTGACACAAACATGATAAAAAAAAAATTTCCATAAGGCCGGTGTGTTTTATAAACCACTCAAAGCTTAATGGAATACATTTCTAATGTGTCATGACATTAGTAAAACCTCAAACCGGATACTAAATCTTATGATACCTTAGACACATTCTCAAATATGTACTTTTCTTTTTTTCACTTCAAATAGTTACCATTGTTTAACTTTTAAACTGTGAAATCCTGCCTCTCCTGCTCACTGTGTGCATGGTTTAAGGCTTTTGTGGATTATCTTTCCGCTGTAATGAGACAACTGTGGCTGATGGTTGCAGGCCTAATTTCCTTTTAATTTGATTCAGATCTCTCCAGGTTTCAGCAAAGAAGTTGGCTTATTATTTGATTTGATGATTTTCGTTTCAAGATACCATTGCTCATCTTCCTGCTTTTCAGCCACAATCAGTTCATTTTTCACTCCATAATTTGTATATTGTTGCCTTAGGAATAAACAAGACTCTGCTCACTGTTTTTAATAGTATCCAGCAAGCCATATGTGAATGGAACTAAAGATGTAAGAGCAGCCTAAATCCAAAGCACAGTCTGCAAATAAAAGGGGACTAATTTTGCCAATTGCTCTTGAAGATATTATTTTTTGCAGATGGTTTATATGTTGTATTGGTTTAAGAAACACACATTTTGTTTTAAGCGTTTGGATTTTATGAAACCGCGAGTGTCCTGCTAGGTCACATATTTTTCTTAAACTGTCAGATGTCTGTCTCTTTTTCTTTTTAACCATTCTGGCTTTAAACGGTTATCTTAAAAAGTTATTCAAAAGTTTAATCAGCGCAGTTATGACTCTTCATTGTACACAATTGATTCATTTTTGTAATTAACCTGTAAAACCTGTCGAAAGCAAATAAAATGAACTTTTGCACCTTGGTTTTTACCTTTCTATATTTTTTATATTCCTATGTTATTATTGATTGTCATTGCATATTGTTTTTTTGTTTTTTTTTTTTATATCCGCAGGTTTTTATTGCAAATCATTGGATTTTTTTTAGCGGGTGCCCCTGCGGAATAACGCGCATTATAAATGTGTTGAAAAATAAATTAGTCAGGAGCGAATGTAAAGAGAGACAGAGAGGTGTCCGTAAGTGTAAATTGAGTGCAGAGGGACGAGAAAGTCGAGCAGCAGGTGAAAAATGACCTGAGTCATCATCTCACATCACCGAAGACCACCTAACCTTCATGTGCTGCTCCACAATCGGCCGGTGTCAGTTAAGTGCCTTTTATCAAGTTTTTAAGCTAAAATGTTTACCTTAATTTAGTACAGCTTTTAAGGTGAAGCTGTAGATAAAAGTTTTAAAGGTTGCATTTTTATACAGGTCAGGCTACAGGAAGAGAGTGTATGCGAGAAGTGTGTCAAACGGGAAACAAACCATAAACAGTAATACCCCTTTTTTTGGTCATTAATTTTGGCAAAGTGAGCCCCCCTCCATCCCGGCGAGGTTTTACAGCATCATTTGTTTTCACACGGTGAAACCGATCAGGTCATTAAACGCCCCCTCAATAAATCTTTAGAAATCTTTTCCATTAACCCCCGAACAACAAGTGGAACCAGGCGAGTCCCCCTCACACCGTGTCAGGCCGCTGATTAAAGAGGGGCATTCAATCACACACACACTCACTCTCACTCTCTCTCTCTCTCTCTCTCTCTCACACACACACACACACACACTCAGACTCACAAGTGAATTACTCAACTTACTCTCTTACAAAAATTAGTTTAGAACATCATAGGGGCATCACTAGTAAATTTTAATTTATTGGAATTTAAGATCTGTATTCTATCTATCTATCTATCTATCTATCTATCTATCTATCTATCTATCTATCTATCTATCTATCTATCTATCTATCTATCTGATTAATTAGCCTAACCTGCCTCTGTCCAAAGCAATGATCTAGTGGTACCGAAAAGTATGACCTCCCTTCAATGATCAAAGGTAGACGACTAATACACAGCGGAATGAGATTAAGATTAATTAGATGGATTAAGACTGTACGGAAACATTGAAGTTTTGTTAAGTACGAATATCCTTCGATTTACATCCAGCTCACAATACAAATAAAACTTTTCAATCAGGCATCAGTGATCCAGTTTTTCACAATTTGCCCTTAATAAATTTCATAACTACATAGAAATTGTCCTTAAGTAATTTTCTAAGTGTCCTGTGCATTCAGATTAATCACTCTTTCATATGTCTCCTTACTTCTGAAGACAGCAGTGGTCTCTTCATGTGTGCGGGGTGTGACTGTCTCAGTGGCTCCTGAAAGTTGCGGGCATCCTCCAAGAGAGGAGCCCCTAACCGTAAGAGAAACTGTCCAACTCGCCTGTCTTTTTACTCGCTAGAAGTTAGCACAGCGTGTCAATGTATAATAGGTATGACTGATTTGATTATAGGTTTCACTCTCGCAGCTATTGTCGTCAACTCACGGTACAGACAGTTACAGGCAGCTCCACACTGAATCATATCTACAGCAGAAAATAACAGCAGCTGCGGAGCTTTAGGATGAAATCCTGCCAAATGGGGGGTCCTTTCTGTAATGTCAGATTTTGTGGGGGCTGGCCGGGTTGGGTGGGGTCCTTGACATGAAAAAGTTGGGGAACCCCTGCGCTGCCACAGCCTGATATTTCAATTTTTACTTTAAGAGAGTTGTTGTTACGCCTGCTTGCTCTGGCCCACTCTGATATGCACGCCATTCCTGCAAAAGATGAACTCTTTCCAAAAGGAACCAGGCATTAGGCAAAGTTGGAATGTCACCCCTCTGACAGCCCCCACTCACACTCACACTCACACACACATACACACAACACTTTCTCTCTCCTTCAGCACTCCTCCAGCGGATCACTGTCAGATCACTATTTGCATAATTATATGCTCAGCTCAGAAGAGAAAACTAACCCCCAAATTTTACGGGTCAACTAACTGCAACAATCAATGTTTTATCGGGTATACTAAAAGAAAAAATATCTTTAAAAAAATCATGGTAGAGAGGAACTGTCTTTCTCCCTCTCTCACCCCCTCTCCATCAATTCAATTCAATTACTTTATTGGCATGACTGCCCATCAGAAACAATATTTCCAAAGCAGTTTAAAAATGTAAATTCACCCCCCCCACACTTGTCTTAAAAAGAGATGCAACCCCCCCCCCCCCCTCTCTCTCTCTCTCTCTCTCTCTCTCTCTCTCTCTCTCTCTCTCTCTCTCACTAACTCTCTCAGTACGTTAGCAAATACTTTTTCATCTATTGACTGAGGGAGAATGTCTGGCTTAAGCTTGAAGGTGCATTCAAGATTTGTATCCCTTCTTCCCTTCCCCTATTCTACCCATCTTTTCTCTCTTCGGCTCTATACTGTGTTTTCTCCTGAGCAGAAGAGGTCTTTAATATAAGGCCTGTATACCAGAGCAGGACTCAGTGACCGGTTTCGTTAGACATCATTACATATTCATTGACTTGCAGAGAAACCATTTAATCCAGTGGAAACAACTCCTCTTCAATCGCCTCTCTCCTTCTCTATTCTAATAAGGACTCGCGGACTGAGACAACACTTGGGGCCACAGACATCACATTTAGGAAAGAGTGTGACTGAGCTTTATTCTACAGGGAGAGGAAGGTGCAGCACTGCTGCAAGATGTATGTGCGGACACAGGTGTTGCACCAAGTGGGGTCCCCAAAGTGAGAAATAGAGGGATCCTCGTGATTTTGAACGTATTCAATATACAGATATATACTTTTATCTATTTTATGTATCATTTAACTCTGCATCATTTGATCTATAATAGGTGAGGTATCATACATCTTATATATTTATATTATGCACAAAAAAATATCCTTATGTAAGTCCTAAAAGTTATTAAGCAAACAATCCCCGCAAAAAAGAACTTGTGCTAAACTTGTATAATTAGGCTATATCCTGAACACATACTCACATACACACACAAACACACATATAGGATGACCCGCTATACATCTGCCTTTGCTCTCATCTGTCTTAGAGCTCCTATGAAAAACAACTATTAGATCCATAATGTGTGAAAATATGCGAAGGAAATCGGCTATCCCAGCAAAATTGGAATTCCCTTGGTTATTACAGGAAGAGCTTGTACAGAAGTGAAAAATGCCTTTAGAGACCAAATGACAAGAAACACAACTACGCTGAAGTCCCTGTAGGAATATAATCAAAACATTACCGGAATATTCTAGTGGTTGCTCGTTGGTATTTTCTTTTCTCGGTTTTGCTGTTTAACACTCATAAGTTGCCACTACATCAGCAGCGTGGCCTAATGTGTGTGCGGTGCGTGCTTGAGGATCCTGGCATATAATACTCCGATTGTGGGACAGCTGTTGGCAGAGCCGTTTTACGGTGTTCAGTCCATTTGGCTTTAATAGCAGCTTTCAGGCGGACCGCTACTCTATCCCCTCACCGCCCCCTCAATTACACCTCCTCTGATACTCTGCTGGCCTAAAGACTCCTGCAGTAAAAAAAACACCCTCTGAAATGCAATACATTTGAAGAATGGGCTCTGACTTTTAAGATTTGGGGCTATACTCTCTGATGGTTTCAGAGAAGCAATGTTAGGCAAGCAGTGATGAAGGAGGGCGGAAAGGAAGTATAACACAGCTCATTGGCCTAGTTTAACAGGCCACCGACGACTTACTGCGGAAAATTGGTCATTTTGTCTTGATGAATGGCAGTCAAGATGAAGGGGCTCTATAGGCCCGTGATCGGGGCCTTTCTCAGGCTGTAAAATGCGACTGGATGTCTGAAGACCTATAACGTGTGTTATTTAGCACACTGTAATTTGTCAAATTTCAAGTATCATATGAGTATCAAATGCCAATTTTAATTACACACGTGTGTGTGTCATCGCAAGCACACTTAACTTCCAAAACAATTTCGTTGATTGTATGATGTGTAGCTACTGCATTGTTTCAATGTTTCTTCTTTACGTGCACAGAAGAAAGTGAAGGGAGCGCAAATGTATTACTCTCAGATCTCAGAGTCACCTGTACTGATTATTTAGTATTTTCTTATTTTCCAACCAGTTGACTGTAAGACCCTTAGAAATATTTTTTTTCACCGATTTAAATAAAAATGGTGTTGTTAAAGTTGAAATAGAGGACCGATTGATTGATTGATTATTAATAATACAATACATAGGACCTATTATTTAAAATGTGCTTACGTTGATATTTCTACTTATATTCATAATGACTTAATACACTGCATTATAATATAATTAATTATATTATACTATAAAATTTAAACTACAAAATATACATTATTTAAATAATAATAATAAAGATAATAATAATAATGTTCTACATAAAACGATGTATTTTTTCAACTCTTTACAGGTAACCGACTAAAACTTAATTCAAACAAAAGTTCAATTTAAAAGTAAAAAAAAATACAATAAATTATTTAATAACCTCGCTGATAATGCGTTATCATTAGTTTTGAATAGGTGTCATTAAAACCAACAATTACATAATAAAATATCAATCGAAAAAATGAAGTTGTTATATATAGCGCTATACATTAAATAATCTTAAACGAAATTTAAGAAAACACGTGAATTATTTAATGAATTTTATTTATAATCTCTAAGTTTACTGAGAGTTTGTCAGAAAGGAGAAGAGGGATTTTCATCGGGATGAGACTCATGCTCCAGTTGTTTCTGTAGAAAAAACCTTTGTTTTAGTGCTTCCAGCAGCTCCAGAGGTGAATTGTCATCGATAAGAAAAAAAATAAGATTATTTTAAGCGACCATCGTGAATCGAAGGAGGTTGACTGTATATGAAACAATATTTTCTTGCACTTAAAGCAACGAAATAATTAGTTATTTCCAGGAATCCTTGAAGTCCAGTCAACCCTAAATCAATATCGCACTGGAGTTTGTGAGATATCGATTAGTTGGCGGTTGGAGAAAAGGCCTTGAATTACACAGCAGAAAAAAAAGCCTTTTAATGAGTGATGAGCTATATATTCTCTTAATGTATATTTTTTCTCAAAAACGCGAAAGGTTCTTACATCTGAGTGTCAAATGATTAAATATTTACAGTTTAATTTTCACTTCATCAGTAAATATTATTTATTTCAACATTTTCTAACAGAATAAAGCAGATATCTACTTTAATACAAAGAAATATATAGCTGATTCAAAAATATATCGCTGATTCAAATCCGTTTAGGAAGTTCTGCATTGGAAGTGAAATCATCCCAACTTCAGCTTCAGTTTTTCATGTTCTTAGAAAAAGTAACATTTTATAATTAAAAAAAAGAAAGAAAGAAAGAGAAGAAAAGAGTTCAATATAGACTCAAATCTAAACAACCATGTTGCAGTGTAACTCCTGCATCAACCCACACTCCAGCCCTTCATCTTCACACTTTTGGGTTTAAAATCTCAGGAAAAAAAAAAAAAAACAGTGCAACGCGATATTAAATCACACATTATAGATGAGTTTCATCATGTGGACGCAGCCCTCCGAGGATAAACACGGCAGTGCGTGGGGTAAGAATAAGATCCAAGTTATTATTACTGAGGGAGCGGCCTTTCACTGGCAGCACCCTGCATCCTCATTACATCCACCCCAAAAAGAGATGAAGTTCTAAATGAAGTTATTGCCATCCAATGAACTCAAATTAGCCGGGCCACACCATGACGGACAGCTCGGGTGGAGAGAGAGAGGGAGGGGGGGGGGCGGGGGTTGGAGCCGGCTGGAGGGATATAGGTGGTGGGATTGGCAGGTGTGTGTTTTGATGTGCATTTCATGGTTTGCAAGGCCCCTTAAGTGAAGTTGGGTTCATTTTGAATCTCCGTGGTTAAGCCAGTTAATATACTTGTGTTATTAAAGGGCCTGCAGTCACCTTGCAGCCTGCTCTATGATGCCTAACCCCTCCCTCCCATCCCGACGGCTTAGACTTTGTTCCCATCTATTTCATTTCTTTATCAGCCATTCAAATATAACGTTTCTCTCTCTCTCTCTCTCTCTCTCTCTCTCTCTCTCTCTCTCTCTCTCTCTCTCTCTCCCTCTCTCTCCCTGTCTCTCTCTCCCGTCCACAATCTCTCCATCCGGTTGAATGGCTTTCTTTCTTGTCGCTAAGGTCCTCATTGTGTTTGCTACCTGAGTCAGCAGGGAGGATGAAAAGGGAGTTTGACGAAGGAAGGACGGGAGGAAGGGGTAGTTTGACATGCAGGGAGGGAGACAGAGGCGATGATAGGCGAGGGGGGCCCTGTGAAGGGTTGAGTGAATTTACCTGCTCCTCCGGTGGCGAGCTGTGTGTGTGATAGTCTGTGTGAAGTTAACAACACAGCGGCCAGCTCTACTTTATTGCTGTTTATCCCTGCAGCAAAAGCTGTCAGGCGGTGACAGATTGGCAGCATCTCTAATCAGTGCCCTCTTCACTTCTCTCTGAGATCCCCCCTCTCAACTCATTCACTGCTGATCTTTCACAAATTGGTTGTAACTAATGGCATTCATTCTTTGGATAATACATATAATGCATACGTGTATATGGATAAAGTGCAACTTTTCAGTTACACTTATGTGAAAAGTCATTAGATAGGTTGTCTGCACGGGCCTACTAGTAATTTTAAAGTTAGTATTTAGTATTGAATGCGCTGCAATGAGTATCAAACTCCACAGATTTTTGTGAGAAATAAAAAAGAAATGGAGCTGGATTACATTTGAATATATATATTTTTAATATCTGAATGTGCTAAAGTCACAGCAAACTGTAAAGACTGCAGCTAGAACAGCGGGAGTGTGTCATTCCTCAGAAACTGTTGTCTCAGTCTCATTAAGAAACAAACGCATTCAATTCAAACTAAAATATTTTCCTATAGTCTGCATAATCTGTTACAAATTAAATGCAGCTCAGGTCAAGCAACTGGAGTGCAAAAGTAAATAATTTGAAAATGGCATCCTGTTTAATTTGAAAACGACAAATAAAAAGCATCTTTTGCATTTTATGAATCAGAAGATGCATAAAACATTATATTCTTTGATCTTGTAGAGATGAAAAGCCTATTGTTTATATCTCAGCTAGTGACCGTACAACCTTTCAGTTCACCACTATATATCATATAAATATTTATAATAACAGTTCTATTTATTATCCCAAAAGTTATGCTTTCAACTAAACTTTCGACCCTTCAGAGCTGTGTGGCAGTGGATTTTTATTATAAACCAGGATGTGTATGTGTGTGGGGGGGGGGGGGAGTGTGTCTTTCTGATATTCCTCACATACACAGATAAATGAAGACTGTCAAATAAATCGGCAAGCACGAGGACTTCAAGTAGAGGAGAAGAAAACAACTTTTATAAAATCCAACCTCAACTGCCAGAGTGTCATGCAGGGCCCGCAGAATAACAGTGGACCTAAAGATACATTTCACTTAGAGCCGATTGATGCTTATCTCGCCAGCACAGCGCTGCTGACCTGTAGGCTGCTGCATCAGAGGTGTGTGTTTGTGTTGAGGTGTTGACCTGTCAGGGGGGGACTTGTTAGGACTTTAACTCCGACTGCTGGCGGTCTCCAGACATCCGGGGGTGGCATCGATTTGAAACTTGTCCTGTCTAATTTGATGATAACATCCAGCCTGCCCGTCGCAGCACCATGGACAGCGCACTGTCTTGACCTTGCCTTGCTATCAAATTACCCCCGTCTGGGCCACGGTGGGAGACCAGCACCAAGTTTACTATAGTCTGAGAGAGAGAGAGGCGCACACACATACAAACAGAGCGAGAGAGACAGAGAGAGAGAGAGAGGGGGAGATTTTTTGCTTCTTTCACCGAAAACAAATCTTCTGTGAAGCCAGTGCTTACACTCTGTAATGCTGTGGTAAATCAAGAGGTTGTTGGCGGTTTGCATTGGCTGTTGCGCCAACCGTCTATGTAAACAATACTCTGTTACACTGACACAAAGACTTGATTCTATATTTTTATCCTTAAAGGACCCGTGCGTCCTCGTATGACTTCCTCGATTAAATAATACCTAAGATATCATATTAAACTCTATTCTGTTACGTCGATTCTTCACTGACCATGTAGGAGACAGTGGTGTGAAACTGAGGGTCACCTCTCCTAAAAAAAATAAAAACTTTTTTGCAATAAATATATGGAATTAGAGTTTATAAAGTATTTTGAAAGATACTTCAGAACAAAGTGTACAGGTTAAAGGTGCATAATCTCACATTTGTGAAACAGACTTTAACAGACTGTACAAGTTTTGACTCCATCACATGAGCTGCACTATGCAGGCTCGAAGTCAAACCCACCAGAATACAGTACGCGGACGTCTGGTGATTAAACATGTGCATGATAGATGCTAAGCAAAAGGAGGAAAACAAGCAATTTATATTTTGCAAATTTTCTCATAGTAGTTACACCCTATCAGCTGGTGCACATACTGTGGTAACAAGTTGATTTGGGAACCAGAATGTCTAAAGTTTGAGAGAGAGCCCAAGGCACTGACGGGAGGAGGATTTACTGGTGGAGAAAGAGAGAGAGGGAGAGAGAGAGAGAGAGACAGAGAGAGAGAGAGAGAGAGAGAGAGAGAGAGAGAGAGAGAGCCTGTTTGATGGAGCTCTACAGCTTTGAGACAGCTTGTTAATTAAAACCCCAAGATATGAGGCTCTGCAGCCACCGTCCATATCAGAGCACTGCTAACTATACTGACAGCAAGTTACTTAACAAGCGAGCGCCTCAATCCCATACCTTTTTATCACAGGCGAGCAGTGAGATATTTTAATTCGTTAAAATCCCACTGTGGCGGTGAAATATCTTGTTTTCTACTTAAGAAAATATGACAAACCTTCGTATTCTCTGTCTGGGATATAGCCCAAATGGCTGCTTATGCTTCAAAATCCACACACCAGCTTAAATGTGGCAAATTCGATTAAGGAGGGAAAGAAAGGAATGTCAAAAAAGGAGTGAATCAGTCTAGACATAGGTTGGGTGGTATTAAATTCTTAGCTTTATATTCAGGCATTGGAATTATTTTCCAAAAATCAAAGTAGCTTGCAGTTTCAGAGGCAGCCATAGGCCTCAGCGTGGATACAAAGAGGCAACATTAAGTCAAAACAAAGAGGCTACTGTGTATTTTTTTTTTCTTTTTTTTTTTTTAGTGAATGCGTTTTCTGATCAATTTCAATCGAGGTCATCATACGCTTTGTCCCCATGCATTATTCCACCTTAATTGAACCCACAACCCGCCCTTTGCCTGCGGGATCTCTGAGCTATTTCAATTCTATATGCATGTGTGAGATGATGGCTTGTTAAGTCGAGGAAAACAAATACCAGGAGAGCCTTACTCAAACACTCAAAATGTGTGACGGACCCATGCCCATTGTTCAAAAAATAATTGAACTGCTGCTTCCCCCCCGCCCCCCCTCTCTCTTGCTTGCTAATAATGTGTTAGCCAAGTGTAGGCCAACTCATGTAAATAGCAGGAGGAGAAGACGTGGTTTTGGAGGGAATGAGGTGAAGCTTGACTGGGTTTGTGTCTTCTTTGGGCTGCAGGTGGAGAGGCCCCGTATACAGTACAAGCGAACCTGCTGTGCCATACCACCCAGGATCCAACGGGGGAGGAAGTGTGTGTGTGTATGTGTGTGTGTGTGTGTGTGTGTGTTATTATCAAGACATTGAGCCCCCCACTTAAATATAAAAAGCATATTATTCTTGTAATCATTAAGGTCTGCTGCAAATACACTATTTACTGAAATGAGCTGCCATACTCGAAATATAAACAAGCTTTAATTCCCATATAATAATTCATTTGACTATACAGGACGTTTGTGTTTTAGATGTCTTCATATGACGGATAAATGAAGCCACAGAGGGAGGGAAAAAAGCCAAAAACCACCATTCACAGCCCACTTTATGTTCTGGACTCTGTTCATCTTCAGCCACATAAGAGGGGATGTATTTTCTGGATCTGTTTTTATTAGGAAATATAAAGATGGTTGAAATACACTATTTCCAGTTTATTATAAAGCATGAAAACCACAAATATAAACTAAAAACAATTTAATCTTCATAAAGAAAATAACAATCTCTGTACTTTTGTCTCTTCAGGCGACCGCATCTTTAAATAACTTACATCAGATCTGATATCGTTTCCATAGACAAAATATTCAAGTCAACCGAAAAAGGTGGGCAAACTCGATTTTAAAATAAAAAACTTGACAGAGTTTAGTTTTCATTGCATCGGAGGCTCTTTTCCAAATGTGTGTTAAGTGTGTACTTCTTTGTCATTGACGGCCGTATTGAGCCTCCTGCACCTGATCTGTTTGTGGCTGGTCTGGGGCCACGGCGCGTTTTTAAGACAGCTGTAAAAGGCTCTCCAAGTTTCCAACACATTCATCAACGTCAAACACCGACAAGCCGCTATTTAGTGAAAGTGTAACTGCAGCAGTATATCTTAAAGCAGAGTGGACCACTCAGCAAACAATACATTACACTTTTTCCTTGGTTGTAATCGATCTAAAACAGATTATAAGGTCGGTCAAATGATCGTTGGATTCCTAAAAATAATCAGAAAAATCGCAAAATTATATGAATTTTCGTTCATTGTATAATTCCAAACGTCAATATCACGCTTTGTTTTGCATTACTAATATAAAGAAGTCTTTCCCTGAGACATTATCTGTGCTTATAGTTAACTCTTTATTTAAAATACATTTTGATCTATTTTCTGCAAAGCCATAATCATTCTGACTATTTGTGCTCCAAAGATTTTAGAGTCAGACTTTATCCTTCATTTTGTCTTTATTTAAATTAATATGACATTCTTTATTTGAAAATGGATAATTAAAGCGCTTTTATTTCTTTCCTCATAATTCCAATTCGAATTAGTGTATATGCTCTGCAACGTTACATTGCAAAAACAAACTACTAATTATCTAAAGCTCAAATATTGTGTGATAGTCTGTGTTATTATCAGTTTACATTAAAATTAAATGCATTACTGATCGCTGGTTTTAATCGATGTGATTCCACAGCTTAACAAAACAAACAAAAATGTCAGTCGACATAGGATAATGCAATTATAAAACTCCCCCACTATTCACAGCGGTGGGACTGCATTAGAGTCGTTTGCAGCTGCTGTAATTCCTGGTTAAAAAATGGCACTGGAAATGCTGTGCTGTGCGGTGGACTGTGGGCTGGGAGCGCAGCTGAGGAGAGAGAGGGTATGAGGCGGTTCTTGTGTCAGAGGGTCCCATAACGCAGAGCGCCATCTAGCAAACAAAGGTAGAAACAATAACAGGCATGGAGGGTCTGAGAGAGAGAGGCTGCCTTTACGCACACAGTACACAGGGGCGCAGAGGGACGCCACAACAAAGCTCCGCGGTTTAGCGCTCTCAAACACAGAAACTTCGTGTATCATGCATGCCATGGTGCGATCCCAGCTCTGCCGTGCCTGCTATGCAATATTAACACACGTTACAGCTCAATTCGATCACTTAGTTTTAGTTTAACGTCTGCTTGCGTTTTACTTTTCCACCGGATCAAACTGTAATGAGCATCCAAGGGGTGAAGATGGCAAAGCAAGTGATTAGTGGTCAAGCTGAAAATGGGACAACTTTTAATGTCACAGTGGGTGAGGGAGGGGAAGGGCGGCTGGTGACTCCCCTACTTGATAAAATAAGCTGCATCACAGCGTTTTAACTGGGGATGTGTAAGTATATGTATCAGAAGCAAACAATATATCTTCTGTCGAGTGCATAGTTGAGAGTCAATTATATAATATAATATATGTGTCTGATGCTCTGCTGCTGCTGAAAGGTGTTAAGAGGTGGGTTTTGACAAAAAAAGAAAGAAAGAAAGAAAGAAGTAGAATCATGTGTGTAAAATGGTGAGTAATATGCCTCTAACACTTCCATCCTCACTCGCAGTAATCTTCTCTACTCACCCTCGCCGCAGTCATTATTTCATATACAAAGACAGAACTAAGTCGTCTTCCCCATAACATAATTGCTGGTAATGATGGTGCAGTAGCAGTAGGTGCAGTCATAGCCTCATACAGTATAAGAAGTGTTTGAGCAATAATGATAGCAGTGGCAAAAGCCTGATGGCGAATATATATAGGGACAGATTGTTGTTGTTATTCATCTTAGTCCATATTACAACTGAACAGGTTAGAAAAAAAAACTCATAGCATATAAATCTCATACGTCAAAAGGTTCTGTAAACTGAAACTCTTCTATAGTTGTAGATAATTCAATTAGTGCACCTCTCTAAGCCGAATGAGCAAATACATAAAATACATTTTACTTTTTACGTTTAGGAAGTGTAATGAACCCAAGTATACATTTTTGACATATCAATTAGACTTATATTGAAGTGTAATAACACCAAAGACAATATGTGACTGATTAGTCGGCTTTTTCAATGATATATGAACCGAGGTGTCAGGGGCAACATTTTTCATATTCGTTATCATGTCATTCGCCCCTCAACAACTAGCAATTTGTGACAATTTTCGCTCGGTTAAGGCTCCAGTAATCCCTCCCAACCTCCACGCTGAAAATAAAGTTTAGACTGCATGTGCACACTTATAACTAGGCCACTAATATAGTTTTAGAAATAATTATAATGAAATTGTGACTCCACTGCACTGTACCTCACCTAATTTTATTATATATACATAATGATGAAGTGATAAAGTCTGTGTGTGTGTGTGTGTGTGTGTGTGTGTGTGCCCTCGAAGTAAATTGGGGGTATATATGCACTGCAGGAGAGTGCATTAATTGATTTATTAATTAAAGGAAAAATACATTTGCAGTTTTCTTAGTTTTCTTCCCATTATGTGACACTGTTTACACGATCTGCTATTCTGTGGTAAGGAGACTGTACTCACTGTAATCTGTTCAATGGCCATTTGTTACATTACAAAAATGCAATGAAAAAATATATAAAATAAGATAATCATGACAAAATATATTTTTAAAATGTGAAATATTCGTGTGACACACTGCTTGCATTTTTACTTTTCTGAGGAGATTACATGCGTTCAGTGAGTCCTTACGTTGCAGTTACATACAGCTACATACCATAATATTCATACTTTTCCCGTTTTTTTCTTTTTCTTTTATATTTTTTCCTTAGAAGTAAATCCTTGACATTCTGCACTATTACCAAAATTGTAGTATATAGGCTAGTAATCAGAAAATTACAGGGTTGCTCCATAGCAAAGCCCCATTTTGGTGCTATAAAGAATCCTTTCAGAAAGGTTTTCTATCTCTTCAGCATTATGGTGCTGAAAACATCCCCGCGAGATTACATGAAATGCTCCACATCAGCAGCATTAAAGGAACTTTCTGGCCCCATTATTTGCAGTATTTTATTTGCACAAATCAGAGGGAACCACTAAAGGAGAACCTTGGAAACCCCTTCTTTAGTACACCGAAACCTCTATGATCCACTTTCTGGTCCACATGCTGTATTTTCTGATGCTCGTTCTGCAGGCCATGCCATAGTACTGAGACCCTACCTTCCTTATATACCCGCTGCGTGCATGGAATGGAGAGAGTGAAGATGTGACGGGGCGTATTTGAAGTATGACGAGCTTTGTGGTCCACTCCTTTTCATTCCCTTGCCTCAAATATACGCCCGCTTTCAAATAAGCCTCTTTGGCAATCCCATGCCGACCCCCCCAACACACACACCCCCTGCCACCTTGACATGAATGGGCGACTGACCTTTAGGGCCGTGTCCACTCTGCAGTCCAGTTTTATCCAAATAAGCCTTCTTCCCCCACCCTGCCTCATACGGTGCCAGTAATTCTTTACTGATATCATCAGCGGATGCAAATGAATTTGGACGGGGTGGGGGGTGCAGGAGTGGAGGGGGTGGTGTTGGTGGTGTAGTCATGGACAAAATACCACACTGGCTGCAGAATGCTGCATGTGGAGAGATGGGAATATTGAATACCCCACCACCAGAACCATCCCCGAATTCAATATTGCAGAAAAAAAATACACATTCCTATTTCAGAAATCTTGGCTGTGAAATACCACCAAGAAAAATCGCCATTCAAATGAGATGCGTTTATTTCTGCATGGCCTTTGAAGAGAAGAGAGGGGTCGTGTCACTCAAAAGAAGGAAAGGGCCACTCCGTTATACCCTCCCCCCCCCCCTCCTTTTTGCTCTCCCTCTCTCCCACCCTTCCCGTCCCCTCTTCCCTCGCTCCGACCGACCCCCACTCACTCGTCCCCACGCGCGCATACGCACATACACGCACGCACATTTTCACTATAGCACGCTGGCTTTGGGGGCGACACAGAGGCTAGATTAGAGCTTTGCTCCTTTAACAAGGGAGAGGAGGCACTTCTATAATCACAGCGGCGGTATGTGGGGCCACAAAGAGTTTGCAACCACAGGGCGAATGGTCTTCTGTAGAGTGGTCCAAGCCGTGGGCAAGCCAGAGAAATGCTCTATCCAACGTATTACTGGGATCAAAACACAGTGGTTATAGTGCGTAAAGAGGTTATTAACCCACAGAGAACAGCAGAAGACCACTTCTAAATCTCCAAACAACACAACCCTGGCATAGCCTGATTTAAGACGATTCACCACGTGACCAACATGACCAGAACACAGTGCGAATGATCAAGTAATTATTTAGTATGTAGACAGGGCAATACATCCCCTGTTGATGATTTAGAGTGTGTTTCTGCACGACTACTGGCATCCTCTACCTCCCTTAAGCACAGTAGTGTAACATGGACATACACATTTGATGGATGGTGCTGAGTAAGATGGAAAAAAGACATGTATTTATCAACATGCCGCATGTCCTCTGAGGTGGCTGGGGAGAGAGAGAGAGAGAGAGAGAGAGAGAGAGAGAGAGAGAGAACCAACCATGGTGACTACAGGGAGTCAATGGGAAACCTTACCACTGTCAGGAGAGGTTCCCTGTGGCATAGATGAAAAATACCCTTCAATGCATCGTTTCAGTCAAACATAATAGACCTACAGCAGCGTCTCTGAACAATCCAGGTAAACACAGATAGCAACAATATGAGCTGCAACTTTGACTAGTGAAACAACCTACAAAACGACACTGACATGGTAGAAAGACAGATTACTATTTTGTTATATAAGATAATAATTTTAAGAGAATCTGGACACGTTGAAAAAACTGAATTATACTACAGAAGACACACAGCCTTTTATCATGTCATGGTAAAGCTGATAGTCATAAAACATAAGCGGAATTAGTTTATTAACCAAACCCTACAGCAAATGGAATTCCCATGTGTTTAGTGAAAAGGTGGGATACCTGCTAAAAAAAACTTGCCAATTTATTGTCAGTGGATAATATAGCAAAGGAGCACAGAGGGTATAAGCTCAGTAGATTATATCTTCACAAGCATTATTCTGCCTGAGTGACTGGCTGAAAAAAAACGCACAGGCTACAACAAAGATTGGTCAAGCATGAATGCGGCCTGTGTGTTTTGTCTTCATAACATATTAATCCATCAAACCATGAAGTGGGAACTAGTTGAGCTCTATACTTTAATGAGATTTTTTAAAGATTTTTTTTTTTTTGCTGAAAAGTAAACTTCAGAACAGTAAAAAAAATCTTCACATGTAAATAAAGCAAAAGCCAAAACTTTTTCTTTTTCCTTTCTTTTTTATTGTTATTATCTTTTTTTTTTTTTCTTTTTTTTTTTTTTACATATAATGCAGAAAAAATGGGTCACCAATAAATTCTGTCTCAGCATTGATGTAATTGTAACAAAATGCTGCTGAGTAAAAACTGAGGGGCTCGCTGACTGCGGTGGCACAGTCACACACCATCTGGAGTGTATTAGAAAGAGAAGCCGTAAATATTGCTGAAAAGCCCAGGCGTTATCAGGTATGTAAGCCCAGGCCTTGCTGCATGGCCTCCCATATGTTGACATAATCAGACTGTTGGGATGTCTATTAAAACGTATTTGAATTTAATAAATGAACACAATAATTAAATTCAATTTGTTTGTGCAGATCTTCCAATGACTCCCAGTGTTGGTCTGTTTACATTTTTGAAGGGGTGGATTATTATAGGATAAAATGCTGCAGGGCTCATTGGATGTTATCACAGTATTGAGGTTGCTGTTATGTTTGGATCAAAAGCAACAGGTTAACTGGCTTCAACGCCAACTTTCCCTTAAACTTCCCTTAACAGGTAATTATTAGATGCGTCATAGTTATTATAAAGTCGCTTCTGTGTTTTACAACGGCATCACTTTGCCGCTGAGGAACCACACACACACCCTCTAAAACTTGACAGAGAGAATTAGGAGTTCCTCTTGAGCTGCAAACGCTGTGTTACATCCGATTCACGTTTTTCCCCCCTTTCGAACCAAGCGTTTCCTTTCCGACCATCCGGGTCTCTTTTTTTGGGTAGTGCGATTTATTTCCACACAGCATTTATAAATGCGTACACACACGCGCGCACGCACGCATGTAATCACCTCCATTCACGCAAACACGTGTCCTTAAACTGTACGTACATTCATGGCACACCGGTGAGAAAAACTTGTAGTTGAGAGTTTAATGTCACGTGCTGATTGATTTCTTGGTGATGACAAGAACACACACACACAGTCACATAGACACTTGCACATATACACGTTCACCCTCTTTCACTTTTTACATATATATCCCCCCTCCCCTTTCTCTCACACTTCTCTCTCTCTCTCTCTGTCTCTTTCTCACTCACTCCCCCTGGCTTTATCCGTTTCAGTCCAAGGAACACACAAGAACACTATGCAAAAGGGACACACACACACACACACACGCACACACACACATAGAAGAGAGAGAGGAGGAGAAAGAGAGACAGCGTCAAAATGAGTCTTACTTTTTTCTTTTCTTTTTTCTGTCGTGAATCTTCATCCATCCGTCGTTGACAGAGCTTGACTTGATCCGACCACTTCTTTCCCAATGCTAAAAAGTCTGTAGTGC
Organism: Euthynnus affinis; assembly: GCA_029490765.1. Taxonomy (NCBI): domain Eukaryota; kingdom Metazoa; phylum Chordata; class Actinopteri; order Scombriformes; family Scombridae; genus Euthynnus; species Euthynnus affinis. The sequence goes on along the minus strand of CM055842.1, from coordinate 23,021,713 downwards.
GCTTTAATTAATATATTTCTGGGCTGTGTCCCGTACCCAGAAGCTTTAGAGAGAGAAGAGGAGTGCAGATTGAGACATATTGAGCCCGCTTTAAAAGGATCATTTCATCATGTGGGAGGTTGGGACACACAAAGTTTGGACCCGTGACTGGCATTCCGGAGAGACATGCATATTTTAAAACAACAAAGCAAGACAGAGACCGGGGGCCCCGGGGTGGGAGGGGAGAAAACTTGGAAAGAAGTTACTATCAGATGAACAGCTGTCATTGTTGGGCAAGACTTGAACGCATATTAAGATATAGTCATCTGAAAAAGGAGCTTGTCCAAATAAAGTCACTGGTAGTCCCCATATCACTCATTCAATTATTTCAACTTGATTTATTCATTCATACACAGATTTTAGTTTCTAAATTATTTAAATACTAAACTATTTATATATCAGTATGTAAATAAGGATTAAGGATTTTTGAAATCACCATTTTGCTCCGTCAGCGTTATTTAGTCTGTGTTTATTTTATTCTACAGGTTGCGACGAAGACGTAAGTAACGCTTCAAAGGTAAAACATTTTCTGCAATTGTGATATTAAATGGAACCAAACGTCTAAAACTAAGTGGAAAATATCCACCTAAGCTGAATTGGAAATAAAATATATATAATTTACCTTCTGATAATGAAGCCTACAGGCTGCAGATTTTTTTTCCCCCTTTCCTCAAACATCTAAATAATGGCAGGTAAGGTTACAATTTAAAACGTCTCCCACTTCTATTTTGTCAAGTCACACACAGTTGTATCATCTCCCAAGTAAAGCCGGTGTGCTTAGCGCTGTCACTTCTGCACAGCTTTTACAACATCACTCCCCCTTTTTCTCTCCTTTACTGGGAGGTTTTCGCTCTTGTGCACGGGGTCCATTCGTGCAAAAAAGAGTGAAGAAGGCATTAATAAGAATGTGTTGGCTGTGATGAGAGATCTGTCCGCTGGAAATGAAGGGCCAGGGGAAGAAGACAAAGGGGGGAAAATGCATGCAGTGGTGTAGAGCTGGATATCTCTGTTAGTTGTCAGCGTTTAGTCCATGGCTGTGGAATGCTAATGAGTGAGGTCTCTCTCCCTTTCTCTCCCTCGCTTTTCTCAATCCCCCCCTCCCCACCCCCCTTTCTCCTGTCCACCCCCCTCCCTCCCTCCTTCTCTCTCTCTCCCTCTCCCTCTCTCTCTCTCTCTCTCTCTCTCGGGGAGAAAAAGCGGATCGATAGCTGACCCGATGGTTTTGGCCAATGCTTTATTTATCTGGCCAGGCAATGATATTATCAGCCTTGAACGTTATATACAGCAAACGTCTTCCTAAATCAACACAAAGGGATCCGCTTACACAGCGATCCGGGCTTTCTCACAACCACCTCTCTCTCTCTCTCTCTCTCTCTCTCTCTCTCTCTCTATTTCTCGACCAGTAGCGCGCGCACACACGCGTACGTACGCTGGTAGATAGACGCTTTTACGCACGGGCATGCAAAGAACGCGCCCGCACACATACATACAGACAGACCTCACACATATATAAAAATCCTACCATTGCCTGCCTACATACAGTTATGACAATAATGACAAACTTGCGTGCGCACACAAACATGGACACACACACACACACACACACACACACACACACACACACACACTGGCTCAGAGAGGCGTCCCCTTATGTTACATTCACTGCTAAGAATATTTTATACCCCGTAGGGTTGGATATGATCCATGGCTTAAAGGTTGCCTATGAGGTCCGCGGACAGATCTCAGAACAGCACAGTGTAATCAGAGGACATGTCCCTCTCCATTGACTGTGTACAGTCAATACACAAAGAAACCCGGGCTGTTTGCTGAGATATAGCGCAAAACACCTCACGGGAATCTATTTAATTTTGGACATTTGTCCTCACTGTGCCGTTCCCAGCCATTTTGCACCCTCGCTGTGGATGAGGTGCGTGGTAGACACGGCGAAGCACTTGTTGTCCTGTGTTGTCATCATTTTTATGCACACGACAATATAAGAAATAAGCCGTGTCATAGGCCTACTTCAGAGGGGCCCCCATTCATACACGCAGCCGCTACTTGGAAATTGTTATTGTCTCAAACAACAGTATTTGTCAAATGTGACCGGGAAAACCAAGCAACTATAAGTGAAATGAAGTGACGTGTAACGCCAATAGGACATTTCCAATGCTGCATAAAACCACTGGCTTGCATTGAGGGTTTTGGAGAAATAGGTTCGCTGACAACTTAGGATAATAAATGTTTCGCTTTCAGACAGATATCTCAAACGTGAAATCGCACCCAGCTGCTTGTGTAAAGCAAACAAATAGCCCCCCGTGTTAGGAGTCCTCCACTTGTGGTTTGATGAATGAAACCAGACAAAGGTAAATGGTTATTTAACTCATTTCGTAGTAACACTTTGGTAACCGGAGTTTCCGAAATTACAGAGACACAAATGGGGCCTATAGTGTACCACATATCCATCTCATTTACCCACCGCAGTTATAGTCCAATCTGACAGTGCACTTACATTTCTCCTTGCAGTTTTTTCCCTTCCCCTTTTATTTAATTAAATATAAGTATTAATAATGTTGTCATCACATTAGACGTCAGAATGAGAAATTTCATGACGAGCCTCTGGTTGAAAAATATTGAAAATATAGCTGATATTTGAAGCTTGTTATTTCAATATTTGAAGTGTTGCATGATAAACCAATTTGAGCTTCTGTCAAAGCAAAGAGAGTCAAAAATGGTCCACAGACTAAATAGAAAATATCACTTTTCCTTGAGTCCTCTTTTGTTTTGCTTGCATTGCCTATACAGAAACGTTAATTAGGAACACATGCCACAATTTCATCTGTTTTTGAACTATTGCTTTATATAGCCTGTAGTGTAACAATTGTATAACAGAATGCTCTCAGCAAGAGGATAAAAGATAGTGACTCTAGAGGGATTTAGAATACATTATGTGGAGACAACCAGCTGAAAGCTGCGTTTAATAACCCAGCAAACAATTTAGTCCAGAGCTACATGAAACAAAAACGACCTGGACTTTTGTGATGGCCATGGTGAAGCCATATTCATTTCTTCTGAAAAACAAACATTTATTCTCACACGCAGTCTTCCTCGCCGTCCACGAAACGATCCTCTGGATTATTAAAAAAAAAAAAAAAAACCCAAAACACCACTTTAGGACAAACACGCTGAATAATTCCAGTACTTCGGTAATTATCTATTTTTAAGGCTGCGTTTAGGAAGTTATTGGTTATGTGTGTCTTTTGTTAACTTTTGGTTTAATTCAGCATATTCTGCCTCCAGTGTAAAGCAGAAAGGAAATGTCCCCATCAGCTCATTAGTCTGCAACTTTCACCTGACCTAAAGCTCCGGGAGAATCATATCCACACCAAGTAAATAACGATCCAACCTGAAGAAATATCACATTTGTGTTTGTACAGTGGCCTAAGCAACAACAAAGCTTCTGACAACTGACCCAGTGCTACAGACAGGTCGATTGGAAGCTAATAGGTCCAATATGCCTGAACACACATTAATCATGAGAATAAAAAACTGTATTCTTGTGAGAGAGCATCTGAGGACAACCTTAAGCACAACCTACAGCATCATTCCAGCATGAGCGCGAACTAATGAATACCTTAATATTGTAGCCTTACAATAAGACAGGCTACACAAACACATAAACCACTGGCACAAATACCCCTCCCCCAATCCTACAAGAGAGATAACAAATATGGCGATATCAAATTCAGACATTGCAACGTGCTACATTCAGTTCAGCTCTCGTCCTCCTGTCCCTCATCACTGCCAGTCAGCAGCTGAAGATGTGGGCAATATGGCACACAAGCAACACTTCTGATGATGAAGAGGGGGGCTAACAGGAAAATTTAATAATTGTCACACCAAAACCCCATTTTCTTCATCATAACGCCTTCCAATTTATCACATTTTATCACTCTAGATGCGAGTGTAATGCAGTAATGACTGCGAGGGTAGATCCAGGTCCATAACTTGGCTTCCTGTGTCATTTGTGGAGAATATGGAGACAAAAAAGAGGGTGCGCACACACAGAGACAGACCCATGCAAAGACAGGAAGTCTTCTATCCATCTAACACATGGAGGACTTATCGATACACTCATTACATTCTGGATGTACCAGGCAAAACCAAGGCAGCATCTCTTTCTGTCTCCCTCTCTCTATCACACACACATACACACACACACACACTCACACGCACACACACACACACACACGCACACACATTTACTTACACACACGTTTCCCTTCTCATTTGTCTCCCATAGTCTCTCTCCCCCCTCTCTCCCTTTCTTTCCTTCTCTCCCTCCCTCTCCTTCCTCTTCTCTATTCCCACACAATGCATCACACTCGGTGTTCCTATCGACTGGCTTACATGCTGTAAAATACATTTTCCAGATTGATCACGCATATCACAGCAGCTTTGCAGCGGGGCCTAACCCTTTTGCCAAATGACGCCCACATCAATATTGAGGCATGCACTATCAAGGCAGAGTTTTTAAAAACGACAGAGAGGGGGAATATTGTTTGGTTTGTGGAGAATCACCTTGATTAAGCCACAGGAGGTAGGATAGAGGTGGCTCTGTGTGGTGCGCAGGCTTTCCTTGCTGTCTGGGAAAAATATTAAACATTAATGCGCTCACAGGCTGGCAGAGAGCTCACTGCTGTAGTTCCTCACGTACAGTCTCCCCTCCTTTGTGTGCACACAGCCAGTTATGTCAGTGGGTCTGTTAAAATGTAAGGTATGCACCCATTGTGTAATTACCACACGTAATCCCGTGTATCACCTCGTTTTCACTGGTACGTGTAATGGAGGCAAACAGTGTATTCAGAATTATATGTTTCAGTTTAAGGCAGTGCAGGATACTGACTGACTGACTGCAGGCTGCACTTTTCTTATATAGAAACCAATGAGCGCACAGGCAACAGATTCCCTCAGATGGTTTAAAATAAGCCCGAGCATCTTGACATTTGCTTCCAGGAAAAGGCTTGAGAATGAGACATCGTTGCCTATTTCTTTTTTTAATAGTACAGTCACCATCACACAACTTCATCAACCGACCCTTCTGCAAAAAGCTGCATCATGGAGTAAGCAAATTGAAGGCAACAACCAATAAAATTCAAGAAACAATGAAAATTTTCAAGACGAAACAAACAAAATGTATTTGAAATGATATATTAAAAGTGCTTTTGATTTTCATGTCTCTCCTCTTTGACTGATGATCGACTCCACACGCACTCATGGCCCGGGGAAAAGGAGCCCCAGACGTCCTCTCAGTAAAAATGTCCTGGAGGTCAGTTTGCTGCTGTTGCAGGTCCATCGTATCAATTGGGAAAAAAGTTCAACCATCAGTGGTGATATTGTCATAGCGATTAGACTGTTTCTTATTTGTCTAAATTTCTTTATTTTTCTGTTTTTAAATTCTCACTTCAATTTTAATTCTTGGAGAACATAGCTTCGACAACATATATCGCACTCATTATAAGAAGCAAAAGGTTATATCAAAAAATTATTAGTATAGAATCACAGAAACCCTGGTTTAGAACCAGAAAAAATACAAAACAGAGAGGTACATAGACACAGGACAATTCTTATAATTGCTTGGAAACATTATTTTCCCGCTAAGTCTTGATTCTTTTTTTCTTACTGCGCATATGATGTTTTTCATTTTATTTGTATTTTTTACAAAAAAGGAAAATAAAGACTAGTATTTTACAAAATGAAGAGTATTGTTCTTGAAGATGAGGGTGGATTTACACAGGTGTAAAGTCCAGTTCCAATATTTTTCTGTACATAATGTATTCCATCTCAGTCCCAGAAGACAGAAAAAAAGTAATGTCTTCCAAGTTTCTCAGAAAAGGTCCTATATATAGTCTTCTTGAAGGAGGATGGGGTGAGGGGTGCTGAATTTTGGTCCTTTTTTTCCTCTCTTTTTTCCACTTTCATATAAGGATCATTGGATGGACATGTAAGGCCAGTTGAAGCTGCTCCCGGATAATAGCATATCCCTGATGAGGGTTTCAATAGGAGTTTTACCTACCAAGCGGACGAAGAACAGCTGCTCGATTACCGACGAGGAGACGGTGCGCAGAGAGGGCAGCCGCAGCAGGAGCTTCCCAAAGCGGCTGGGCTGGTTCGGGTACTGGCTCCTCACATACTCCTCCAGGGCGCATTGGGATTTCTCCTGTAGGCTCTCGATGTGAGCAGCGTCCGAGAGGCCGCAAGCGTCTGCGAAACACACACCAAAAACACTGTGGTTAGATTGGCAACGTCTCTAAACCCTGAGGTACAACATGCTGTGGAAATGTCTCTGAATCTGATATAATTTGCTTTTAAACTTTCTCGTTTCGATCAAGTGAAACAATTAACACTTAAATATGTAATGAATATTACATTATTAAAATAAATTAGGTCTCCAAGCCTTGCAGAGGAGAACAGACAATGATATTAAATACACATTTTACATTATCATTATAAATACTTCTAATGGTAAAGATTTCAGTTTACACTGCTTACAAATTCGCTTAATATTTTTTGTACAAAATATTAAATCACATGATCAATTTTAGCTTCACATGGGCTTAGCTTTGGCAAGTGCACATCTTGCCAAACTCAATTTACGTTCTGCAAAAGCACTCTGATTATCATTCAACATCACCCTTTACGTGTTATTGACAAAGTGGAATGAACAAACACACTGCCCAAACATGCTACATCACACTGAGCGAGTGGGACTGTCATACAGAATAAACAAGGGGCTTGCTGCTGGAGAAGGGGGTGCACAACTCAGTGGAGGATATCTCTGCCTGCTCCTGCAACAATCAACAAGAATATAGAGCTAAATGTCATGAAAATCGGTGCTATACGCGTGTAGAGTAAGAATGGATGAGAGAATGGAGTAAAGGCGAAAGGTGGGGTATAAGGTATAGGCCTAAAGGCCGCTGCTCTTGATGTCTGGACTATGGGGATTCAAGTATAAGGAAACACAAACGGCACTGATGAATCTGAAATTACACTGGATGTAATGTGACCTAATTACTCTGCAGTAAGCTGTTAAGTCATTTCGCCGCTCTTCTCTCCATAGACCACTCTTGGCCTGTTTTTTGATGGAGCCTATAGGACAGGCCGCTGGAAGCAATCAAATTTATTAGAGGAGGTGAAGTCAATAGTCACGCAGAAACGACATAAAATGTCAGAAAATGAGCCAGTGCAGCGACGCAGGCGAAACATGTGTTTTGGTGCTGACTGGTGGATTATGCAGCCTTGTGCAGTGACGCTCCCCTAGTAGACAAAAGCACGAGCCTTGTTGGTGTCTTACCATGTTTTAGCCTGTTACAAAGAAAATTGTCTTTCACACAACCCAAGCATGCCTGTTCTACTGCTTATAAACTGCTGTAAACGCAAGCAGCATAACCGCTGGCGTATATGGTCCCACATGGAGTCTAGGCTGTCTTTAAAAGATTCTGTATTGAACAGTGCTTTTGTAGAAACTACACAAGAAAGATAGCTTCAGTTCTCAAGCACTAATACATTAAACACCGGACAGAGGCTTTTAAGCCTATTCGTGATTTCTCACTGCTATAACTCACTATGGCCAGACACAATAACCTTATGAACCCGGGGGCAACGCTGAGATCTCGGGGTGATTTACTGTGACCTTAGTCCGGCCGGTCAAAGCCCCATGTATGCAAATCCCTTTGTATTAACGCTGACTGTCCCTTTTAAAATCTAAAGCTGCCAATAAGTTTGAAATTTATTAAAATAGGAAAAATTCTTGTAAAGCATAATAGTTGACCTAAATGTTGCAATACAGCGATTTGTGGAGTTTAACGCATTGCAGGGAATAGGGTGCAGTTGAATGTAGGCTATGCGTCAAGAGAAAGCTGGTCAAAGAAACGCCATAGTCCTCCATAAGGCCTGCTTGCAGCCCTGCACCCCACTACCTCAATAGACTGGGACATGGGAGCAGATAGCTTCCAGATTCGCAAACGACTATTTCTGTGGTCGGTTAGTAAAGACACATACTGCAATGTGCACATGTGAATAGAATAAGGAGTTAATGTAAGACAATGATTAGCCTGGCCACCATTATTTATGCATCAAATACTGACAAGACTGATGTTATTAAAGGCAAACAATCCACGCTGGTCTTGGCAAAGTGCCACATGACTTGTTATAGCCAACACCAGTTGTAGCCTATCAAGCCACCTAAATGATCTGTTAGAAAACATGGAGGATGTTAATGTGTGTATGAAGTTTCTCTGGGTGATCTGGGGTGAATTACTGCAACGTCGTGCAATAGGAAAAAAATATGGTCAAATATGTCAGTGCACACGATTACATTACAGCATGTGCAGGCTATTAGTAAATAAAGCGAATCTCACAAGCAGTCACATTACTGTAGTGCGGCAACTGAGTCAAAATACGTATTTATTCGTTTTAAAACATACATTTACCTCTCAGTATGCCTTCAACATTTGGCGTGTCAAATTAGCCTTGTTGCCAAACCCCAAAAGTGAAAAGTAGTCATTATGGCTCCTGCAACTAAAAATATATAAAAAAAACTAGAAAGTCCTCCAACAGTAGGAAAACCTATGTGGGAATGTTGCATCCGCCAGAAAAAGGAAAACTGAATGTTGGAGGTGGTTTTAGTAGCTTGGAATACAATCTCTGAGTCCCTATTTACAAGTTTGCTGAACACTCAGAGTTTAGATAATTTAGATCCCAATTCAATACAGCTTATTATGACTTAAAACACACTATGTGACATTAAAATATTGTATGGCAGAATTTACCGATAATATAATATAATGTATTATACTATAATATAATATTATATAATATATAAACAATGAGGTAATGTATGTGTGCATTTGTAAATCCCTGTGACGCTAAATAAATAATAAACAATAATTATTCAAATATGCTACAAGTGTAAGTGTATTCACTCTCAATATAAAATGGAGTTATGACGCTTTCTAGGGACATTCAAAGTGAGAATTATTGAAATATAAATCCAAATCTGAAAATCACATTAATACTGAATATTTTATCACAAACGTGACCAATTGTAGAATCTGTACGACATTGTTACAGAATTTTGTAATGGGCCAATTTATGAGACAATGAGGTAAAAACTTTGAGGTAAGTTCAGAAGTAGTTTGCGGCCTGTATGTGAGTTTAAACTTTCCTTTTCCTTCCCATCAACAGACTCCCTTGACATAACAGGCCTAATGGCACCAAGCGTACACAACCAACTCCAAAATAGCATCTAAATTACGCATCGAGAGTAAATGAGGACCTTTAGGACCTTGCCCCAGTCAGCCATCAATTAAGCTATCAACAATGTAGGTTACTTTTGAAAATTGCTGCTGATGACTTTTCAAAGCATGTGCGACAAGAGAAACTATCCTCAATAAGTAAGAAAATTAATAGGTCAGCTAAGATTAATCTACAAACAATCCATACAGAAGTGCTGCTCTGTGTCCTACAGAAGCAATACACTGACATATGAGTCAACTTCCATCAGCTTTTTTGATCTCAGTCTGCTAAGGATTATTTCCTGCCCCCCAAGACATGTGTTTGTGCACGCAAAACAAGGATAAAAGCATGCACCAACACTCATAAATGCGTCAGCTGTCATATATCTCCCAGTGATAGACTATTTTATCTTTACGCTCAATTATTTGACACCTGTTCTAAAATTTATGGACGCGATCCTACAATCTCAGTCTCGGCTAAACCGTATTCAAAAAAGTTTTTAACTCAGCAATTATAAAATATAGACATGTATGGTGACCTCAATTATCTCATATTTTTAAGTAGTGGACTGCGGAAGCTTATTACACTTAAAAAGTTGATGCGCTCTCTCAATCTGGATTTGTTTACACGTCTTATGCTGCGGCTACAACTGACATGGGAATGCATGTAAGTGGATATGTAGCAAGCTGTTGACAAAATAGCTATTCCATCGGCAACACAAACATCTCGTAAACTCAGATTTGTGACCAGACTATACTTGACAGCCATAGTCTTGATGCCACACTGCTTCACCCTGCGAGCCTCGCTCCCAATAACATGACTACAACTAGGCCTCATTTGATTAGAGACATGTTCCTATGTGACATGTTGGACACCCACCTGATGTAAAAAGCACGATGGCCTTGAGGCAGCTGTACTCTGCCGAGTCTACATGCAGGGTCTTAAGCTTCTCCACTTGCTCCTGGAAGATCCGGATGTGATCCATGAAAGCCACGACGCGGTCCGCGGACATCGGGGAGGCGTGGAGGCCCGCCGCGGCGAGCAGAGGGGCCACATGCAGAGGCATGGAGCACTGGGCCGCATTAAGCACAAACAACTCGCTCCATGTCAGCCTGAGAAGGGACACCTGGTCGGTGATCTGCAGGTCGGGAAAGAAAGGGATGTTTCTCGCCCACTCCACGGCGCTGAAGAGCAATCGAGCTGCCAGCTCGCAGATGTTCTCGATGCCCATGATATTGTTGGGCTGCATGCACTGGCTCCCGTACCGGGACGTCGGGTAAGGCTCGGCCCGCAGCAATAACGAGATGTATCCGGACAGATAGCAATGGCCATTCAGAGGGTCCCCGTTCGTCAGCGCGTACTGGCCTGGGTTGGGCTGGGTTGGAGGCATTCGTCCTCGCTGAACCGCTGACAAAAAGAAAGAGAAAAAGAGGAAATGTGCATCCAGGACTGATAAACATTGTTCACGAGTGGTAAAAGCGTCAAGCAAGCTACAACTAGTGTGTTTTTGCTCTGTAAAACGGCACACACGCTTTTCAAAACATATTGAGTCGTGTGTGCTGTTTGGCAGACTATTATAATATTCCACAGCAAATTATTTCATCGGCAACATAAAAATCTCATCAAAACAGATGTACTGTCCCTCAGCCTTCATACTGCTTGCAATTGTATTTAAGGATGCAGGCTACATGAGCTGTGTGTAAAATCAAAAGAAAATCACTTTTACACAGCACACACACACACATTTTCTCTGATCAAAAAGTACATTTTTATCACATTTACCATTATCAGTATTTAAAGGCGTAATTGCAGATTGCATGCAGCAGCCTACTTATATTACTTTACTATTATATTTATGTGGAGTTTTGATTATATTAATAATTATTAATTGTGGTGAAATATATTACAAATGTGACTGATAATTACTGTTAAATATAATGACATTTACGCATTTTACCAATATCAAAAGGTCAGCTGGAAATAAAAGGAATTCAGCCACTGTTTAATATTAATAATAAAATATTAATGCAACTCAGGACACATTATACGTGGGCTTGCAGTGTCTACCGTAAATAGCAGATTTTAAACGAGGGATGTTTGCATAAATTGAAATAAAACACCTGACATTGGAAGGAAAGTTAGATGGCCTGTAATGCACCAGGCACAACAATGAGCCATGAACAACTTCAACGGCATTATTCAGTGTCTGAGCTGTCTAGTCAGCATATGGAGCCAAAGAGAGACGTGGGTTTGTAGTGTGTTCATTTCACATTCACACAGATTTTAAACCCTACTGTAAAATTACGAATTAGTACGCTGCACATAGTTATGGAAGGGACTATTAGCCTTGCACACTGTACACACACACTCACACACTCACTCCACACACACTGCAAACACACACATGTGTGTGTGAGCTTGTCTGTGTGTATGTATACACACAGACAGGCACACATACAGATACAGACAACCTTTCTTATGCTCCAAAACCTATACGTAAATTGGGCCTGCTGGACTTGCTGCCTTTGCTTGGTCGTTGTACAGTTTAGACTGCAACGAAAACAAAATAAAAGGGTCAGCCTGACGAGCCGCTTTGTTCAGGCGACCTGCATTCACAAGCATAGCTGCTGTGGCTGCACTGGCCTTTTACCCCTTTCTAACATAGACAGAAAGACTAATCATTCATGCAAACATCCCTCAAAAACATGGATGGAGACTGCAGTATGCCAAGCCATATAGTCTGTGACCTTAATGCAACATGGCAGCCCTGTTCGTGTGCTATAGGATGCGTAATCATGAGAGGGCTTTAAAAATATATATTCACCTTCCCGCCGCATTCCCACTTTTAAACACTTCTTCAGCCGGCAGTATTGGCACTGATTTCGGTGGTGCTGGTCAATGGGACAGTTCCTATTGGCACGACATGAGTATGTTAAGTTCCTCCGTACACTCCTCTTGAAGAAACTTTTGCATCCCTCGCAGGTGAACTGGCCATAGTGTTTGCCGCTCGATTTGTCTCCGCAAACCACACATTCAATATGCTGCTGACTCTGTCCAGAATTTTGACTCCCCTTGTCCCCAGCGGTCCCCGGTGTGGACGGGGGTCCCGGCTGGCTGGGGGTCTGCGGAGTGTGCGGCGCCGCCGACGCCGCCTGCTGCTGCTCCCTCGCCGGCTGCGCTGCTGGGTTGGGGCCGCTCGGAGGTCCTCCGGCCACGTCTTCCTGCGGATCTCGCCAGACGCTAACTACCATTGCCATATCTCGGCCCCGGAAAGTGCTATAAAGCGAAATGATCGCCGGTGTTTATGAAGCGCAGAGGAGGAAAAATGAGCTCTCAAAAGACGGGGCAGTGCAAAGTCAAATCGGAGCACGCAATCTCATATGGGGTAAGAAGGGGAGTACAACGCGATCAATACATTCAAAATATAGGAGGGCGATTGAATAGGCACCCGATCAGGATATGCAAGTATCGGGAGGCCAGTTCCAAGGTAAATTGCAGTCAGCCATTCAGGAATCCCTAATCTTGTAGGAAAACCCGAGTCCAGTCGTAACAAATTGCAGTTTGATATAAAATAGCCACAAAGGAAAGGCAGGAGCGATTCACATGGACGCAGGAACGAGTATAAAAACCTTTTGCTGGAAAGACACGCGATCCAAAGTGCTGCGGAGATAAATTCCTTTCTCTTTTCTTCCTCTTGCTCCTTTACACTCCCGTCTTCGCCGTATAGGAGGGGAGGAAAAACTGAAGAGCTGGATTTTTTACATCTATATTCTTAAATAAACCTCATCATCTCGCCCAGCAGCGAAAGAAAACCGCGTCGCCGAATGAAGTGCCCATGTATAGTTTCACCTCTCTCCAGCAGGAGGAATGGAGATACGCAGAGAAAAGGTTAAAAAAAAGAAGAGGAAAAACACCAACAACTAATAGAATATGCAAGAAGAAGGAGAGACCCAAAAATGAATGCGCTTAAACGGGAGGACCAGCAGAGCAATGTTTCCGAAACGGGGGATCTGCGCGAATGTCTGTATATAGTGAACTTTGACACTACTATTGAAACTGACACGTTTCTATGGAGATCGCTGCGCCTTATATGGTGCTCATGTCAAGGAGCCAAGAGAGGGGCTGCTGGAGACTGATAATCAAAGGCGACTGACTGGCCAGAGCCCTGCACAGAGGAGGAGGAGAGGAGGGGAGGGGGGGGATAGGGAGAGAGAGAAAATGGGAGGCTAAGGTTATAGCCAAGCCCTCTCTTTCTCTCCATTGGTTAGAGTCCCCCTCCGTTCACTCACTGCAAAAAATGTCCATCCCAATAAGACATTGGCTCTCATGTTCAAATCTTAAAATGTTTTTTTTTTCTGAAAATGTATAAGAGAAAAAATGCCAATGCAATTTACTGAATTCCACTTGTTTCTAATCGCAGTTTTAATATTTTATAGCAGTTAGTATATTAAAACATATTAGAGTATACAGAGAGATTCCTACAGAAATTAAAAGTCGATGTAATAAAATGTACAGTTATGGGTCGTGCGGCATATGGAAACAAGTGGAGGCATCTCGGTCCGACGGACTATCCAGTCTCCTGTTAGGTAAATTCAAGATTTCCACATTCACTACTGGACTCAATGATATCTGAGGACGGATATTTTTTGCAGTGTTGCCATCTACGACTGGAGGGGCTGGGGGGTTCTGACAGGCACAATTTACATTGAGCTCGCCCCGCGCTGCTATTTACTTTGAAACCTGATTAGTATGGGCCGTCTATTGTCACCAAAAAGAGGAAGAAACCCTGGATAGAATAGCAGAAAAAGCGGGGTAAAGGCAAGGGGGGACAAAGCTTTTACGCACGACAAATAAACCAAAATCTGTGCGCAGCGGGGAAAGGGGGACTCTGGCTCAGAAATTCCCCAAAGTTTCAAAATGGTTTATCTTGGACTACTATCTTTATTATAAAATTAACTGATATCATTATTGGTTTGGAGCGGATTTACATTTCCACACGTTGTTCTGTGTTTGGCATGCGCATTGCGGTACATCCTCGTCTGTAATCGGTACAGTCTCGCTGATTAAAACTTACAATTTAGTTTAAACGAGCTTATAAATGGAAGAAAATGTCAATGAGAAGAATGATGTATAAAAGACTGTGTGTTATACAAATGGGATGCCGCGCCAACGGCCGAAAATATCTAAAACTAGACGGAGCAATAAGCAATATTCACTAATTACCGAGGTCCTATAGTCTCCACAATCACTGAGCTGGTGTCACATTATGTCTTAATAATGACAGTAATTCAGAATCATGTGAAGTTGCTGGGAATTTGCATGGGGATTCCGGCTTTTTTGTATGAGGGTTTCTGCTGGCTTTCTACCTCTCCAACTCAAAAATGTCTGGATCGCGCTGCCATCTAGCGTACATTGTACAATTACAACCTCACATTAACGCATGCACAAGTCATCAAACATGCATTTTTAAAACTAGAAAGTTTATTTTTAAAAAATCAAATAAGCCCTCGTGATGCGGGCTATTTTCTCTTGTCTTTTTTGACTCTCTGAAAAGAATAATCTTTTGACTTTACGGTTATATAACGGAGGGGGAAAAAAAATAAAAGAAACAACACAAATAGAAGTTATACTACAACAAACTAAAAACAGTCTCAAAAGTACATCTGAATTTTTATCGCATTGGATTGTGAAAGAAACATAAAGTCAAAATGATGTGCGTAAATCATCTCCAAAATCATGGCAACACACCGTGTTGGAAAGGAATAAGCCATCATAATACATTAAATTACTTGTTAATATAAATAAATGTAAGTCGCTACATAGATCTTTAAGCACACAAAGATATTAGCAGATATAATGGAGCGTAAATATGCAAGTGCCCCCTTTGGAAACGCATAGGAGGGATGGGTTGTTTTTTAAGTATTCAACAAGAGAGCTCTCTCTCCCGTCTCTGTCTCGGACACTCCACTGAAACTCCCCGGCCATGTCTCCAGCTCTTTGAAAAGGTGAAACCAATAAGATTAAATCGGACAAAGATTTTTTCTGTAAGTGTATCATTAAGATTTAACTCCACAGATTGGAAAGGGGCTCTGCAGGAGAAGAGGAGAGGAGAGTGAGAGGGACAGCGAATGGGAGCAGGGTAGAGGCTCTAATAGAAAGCTGGGAAACGGCGAGAGAAAAGGGAGAAAGTGGACAGCAGGACATTAAAAGAAGAAGCAGCAGCGACGGCGGGTAGCGGTAGAGGAGCAGCTTTCCACCTTGACTAAAACAAGCGACCGATAAGGCAAGTACTCTATTTATTTTTGACTTGTCCTACGCTACACACGCATGGCTCTATAAACGCAAAGCTAAATTCTCCGTGTCACTCACATGACCGTTAACTTCAAACCCTGCAGCCGACCCGGCTGTGTCAGTCTCAACTTTTTAACCAGTGGACATTCGCATCTTTTCTCCACATTATCAGCGATTATCGAGGCTGGTTTCTCCGTTTCCAGTTGCCCTCACTGATTTCTACATCAGATAGCAGTGATGTTTTTGCAGGCTGGTTGTAGCGGGTATGGGACTTTTTTTTTTTTTTTTTTGCACGTCCCGTGCACCTCACCTGCAAGGCTATTTGTTGTTTGAACACATAATGAAAAGATCGATAGCAGGCTGTTTGTCTCAGCGATAGTGTCACCGGATTAAAAGGCTGATCAAGGAGACCAACAGTTTTCCCATTTTTTACACAGTTTTTCCAAGTGCCAGTTTAGCCAATTATACTGCCAGATGCAAATATTATAGATTCGCGCAAAATCTCATGCAGCCGGCAGGAGACATTATATGTCATAAAAGGCTGCAGTGAGGAAGTTGATTTATCAAAGCAGTATTATTGATGAAAAGCGATTGCAATGAAAATTTATGTAAAATAAATGATGTAGAAATATAGGCCATGTGCACTTATTCCAGGAAAAAAAACTGCACATTAAACAGCTTTGTAAAATTACACTGCATAATAGCATTTAACTGAATCCTTCTATGGATGCATGAAGTTCATGATAATTGATCATTTTACATGAGCCAAGTAATATATTTTTCATTTGCTATTCTTTGACGTGTTCTAGCTTTCCTCTTATTCCAACAGGGAAAAGATACACGTCCCTATTATCTATTAACTTATTGAAGAGGTTAAGAATTACATAATTACGTCATTATTAAACGTGTCTTTCAGATATTGGATGCACTCGCTCACTGTAGTCTATTTTAATAAACAGCCGTCTCACACAGCCTTTATAATCTCATGCTTCTCTTTGCCTTTTTCTCTTTCTAAGATCATTTCTGATCATAGAATTTTTAAGATTCAATCAGACATTTTCTGTTTTAATCTAAATTGAGTTATACACAAATACAAGATTTCTGACTGATAGTCCTGTTTGAATTTTCTTTGTATGATAGTTTTGACAAACAGTCTTATTGGTTAAATATTTCTAGGGAGAGAAAGCACATAACAGTTTTTGCCAAATCTATGATGATCAATAACTGATGCTCTTTTTACTCAGAAACAGTCGGACATTACAAGCCTCACGAAATAAAGGTTTAATACAGCTGAAACCAACAAGGAGCACACTCAGTTGGGAAAACACTGAGGTCATGAGTGCAAGCGCCCCCTCCCACCCCCACAATAAAACAACACATGACTACAAGAACGCGTTTTAGACCATTCAAAACGATTCAAACGGATCCAGAGTTTTATAAATGGTTGAGAGTCTGTTTATTATTGATTGTGTGTAATCACATCAGGGTTATAACCACAGCATATAGTCAATAAGACATTGTATGGGCTTAGAGGTTGATTCACTTTTCCAGGGGGGCTCTGCTCAAAACGCCTCCTGTGAACACACGACTGTTGTGTTTCTGGACGTTGGGCTATAGGACCACATACAGCTGATCAACATCTGCCAGCAATATTAAAATTATTCAGCGATCAAAACGAATAAATGAATGGACATCTTTATGCTCAGAACAATGAGCCTCCACGTCTCCATGCTGGGTCCCGGGCGTCTGTTTGATTAATACAGACTGATTAATAACAGTCAAATCGAGCATGTGTGGTAAAAAGATGCAACTCTAAACCTCCAGAATGACTTTTTCACTTGTTGGAATTCACTTTTTGTAGCATGGAGAAGTTTGTCTCTTAAGTTATTTTCATTAATAATGAAGTGACTCATGATTTACTAAATACGTGTGGCTTGTGACAATGGTATTACACGGTTTCATTTGTTTAATGATACTGTAATGCAGACTGCATAATCAAATTTTACATTGCATTATAATGTTTTATTAATTGTCCGACCACATGACCTCATAAACATGTGAGGTATGTGGTTCATATTTGGGATTAAAATAAAAACCTGATGTGAATGAACACAACATGTGTCGATTATCAATCATGACGATACTCACGTTTAGTCCCCTGTCTATCTTTCAGCGATATGTTTTGAGTATAATTTGTGTTCCGGATCACTTGCTTTCTACGTGTAAGCAGTAACCCTGCAGTGACATGTTGATTTATGCTGTTTTAGTTGGGCAACAGGGGCGATTTTCTCTGTTTAATTAAGTTGAAATCGTTGGTTAGAACCTTAAAAAAAACCACCCGACTGAAGCAAACGGTGATTCTGACATATTTTTAGAAGTGAAAACCCACTTCCAACAGTGGAGTTAGTGTAACTTTTCTCAGCACCTCTATACCCTACTTAGAAAAATGGCACTTGGAAAAAAAAAGAGAGAGAGAAAGAAAAAAAAACTATTTTCAGCGGTGCATATTACGCTGAAGACACATGAAACACAATCATCATATTTTTCTAATTTAAAAAATTTCAGACTCCTTCTTATGTTTGAGTTGGAGGTTTTGTTGCTTTGAGTGGTTGTGTGCTGAAAAGGGAGGAGGAAGAGGGCAAGGGGTGTGTGTGTGTGTGTGTGTGTGTGTGTGTGTGTGTGTGTGTGTGTGTGTGAGGGGGGGCAGGGGGGAGGAGGGGTGGAGGGTTGCTTCTTTTTGTCCAAATCTGATCCCCAAATTATTCTGGGGGCTCAGATTGGTGTGAAAGGGACGAGAAGGTCACTTGAAATCGCCTTTTATCCGCTGGCTTTTTTTTTCTATGGATCAGCAACTTTCAATAGACATAATCTAATCGCTCTTAATGGAAAGGCCATTCGTGAGAAATAGTGGAACTATCGCCGAGCCTATAGGCTACAGGCACTTAAGACCTCAGCGTTTAACAAGCAACAAGAGTCCACAAAATAGCATTGCTATTAATTATTACTGGAAAATTGTCTCTCCAAAGCAGTTTACATTTTAATCTTAAACCAACAAATGCAAACAGCAATCTGTGTATTCAGGGTAAATATTACTTTATGTATATTATCTTATTTCTATTACATTACATATGATTTTTAAAGTTGTCTTTTGCACTGAAAGAACATTAGTTTTAACTGCACTGCTGTAAAATGTGACTCATCCCAGTTTGTAAACAGATTTTGTTGCTTATTTTCCTCATAATTTTTAATATGTTCTTGCGTCTTTGGAGATTTGAGATCCTTCGGTTTCAGTCGTGATGAATGCAAGTCTCTTTCCAGGGTTTTTGCATCCCAGACTATAATTGAGGACAATAACTGCAATGACTTTCCCAATTAGGCTTGAGGTTGGAGTTAAGTTAGAGGGACTTGTCAGTTTATGCTATGGGCAATGGCTTTATTGCTCACTAACCATCATTTCTTTAGAGCCTATGTGCTAATTACTTCGGATGGTCCCATAGACGGAGATTATAAATCCATTAGCACTCAAACCCTCGTGGTTGCACAGTGCAAACACTGTAATTTTGCAGCACACCAAAAAAACCAAACTTTAAGTACCAGAGGCTAGATTAAGGGAAACAGATTTTCAACGGGGTGTGCACTTCTTAGGGATCCACTGTGAAAGGAAGCCTATCAATCAGCAGCTGAGGCGAACACACACAGTAAACTAAACTCACCAGAGAATGGACTGACAGGGGAATATCAGAGGGCTTTCTGATTGTCACTAACCGGCAGTCATGTTTAAAAACGAGCTATTTATCCCACTATATCAACTTAATGCGGTATTGTAAGCATACATGATCAACAGAACTTTATTGTGAAGTGTTACCGTTTGTTCTATTTTTTTACGCAAGTTTTGGAGAATCATTTATTCTTAGGCTATTCTCCATGAAAGCGCCTGCGAAATATCCAGGGAGAGACTCAGCCTTAAGGAATAAAGTGAATTAAATTAAGTCTTAATACCTGTTTGACTGCGTTTAAAGAAGGCAATACAAAAACCGGGACCCAAACGTGGGTGCGTGAAGGCATCTCACCCTTAAAGTAATTTATTTCAGGGAAACCGGAGGGCAAAGGTGGAATTCTTGAGAAATTCAACAAGGATAAGGGAGCTTTAGGAATTCTGCACGCAGATTACCTTTCATCCCATCCTCACATTATCCGACAACACACAGTAGAAATATAGCTCAGCGACAAAAGAGCGAGATTACCCTCCGACATAGGAGAGTGCAAAACAATTTTAAAGAAGTAGGCCTATTGCGATTATTAGGGGTAGAGAGCAACGAGAGAGAGAGAGAGAGAGAGAGAGAGAGAGAGAGAGAGAGAGGAGGAGTGTGGGGGGTGGGGGTGGGGGGTCAACACAGTGGAGGAGTGATTCCCCGTGTGCTGTCATAAGGGGGGCAAAAAAAAAAAAAAAAAAAAAGACGTAGCTCATTGTTCATAAAGTGTCCTGTCACTGTCATACTGGTGCAGTGGATGGTGAACCCATCTGGAAGAGTTTACCCAGCATTTTATTCTGGCATAAATATTTATGGTGTGTAAATTCACATCAAACATCATATGAAAGTAAGCAAAGCTGAACGGGAATAGGATCGTTTATGGAGATATAAACAAATTAGTTATCTTTCTCTTTTTGGTGACGTTAACTGATTGTTGTTTGTATTGCTGGTCGTGAAGCCGTTGCAGTGACTGTTGACACTGGGTCAGAGTTTGAGCCCCTTTTGGTTCAAGTTGTTTGGTTGTTTAACTTTTCGGTTTGTAACTAAATGAGTGGCATCACGTCAGCATTGCATTATTTTTTTTCTCTTCTTTTTTTTTCATGAAAACCAACACACAGCAGGGGCTTAATTAGAAATGTAGTGTAGCTGAACCATCAGGATGCTGGAGCTGAGAATGACTGAGCACACTGGTGAAGTCTAGTTTACATCAGTAGAGAGAAAACAAAAAATTATCCCCTCACAAACTCTCAGAGGCAGTTAAGAGAAAATTATATTAGCAATCCCGAAAATATTTTGTGCCACGAATGAATATCCAGTACATCAAGTATGAAGCTGCAATTAAAGTTTCACTTCAGTTTCCACCCTGCTGAACAATTGTCAAATATTATTTATTATAATCTTAAAATATAGCACAGATTAGCCAACACAACAATTGTGTGACATTTAATTTTTAATATATTGTACATTTATAATTCAAAATACTATTGAAATAACATTTAAACCAAAAGATGCCCTCCTCTCTATCACACATCCTCACACACACACACAACGACAAATCCCTCAAGAGATTTTACGTATTTTCATTTGAAAAGTGTGTCTGCTGTCTGTGTGTGAAGGCACATGTGTGTAAAAGACAGTGAAGTGAAGGTGGCCTGTGTTTAGTGTCCAGACCTGGCAGATTGTGACCTTATCAATGTGAAACTCTTAAGATAAATTATTCATAGCACCTGTTTGATGTCTCTGGCCAAAGAATGACAAAGATGTAAGATTTAAGATGCACCTCAAAGCCGTGAATATCAGCTAGTATGCTACCTCTATCTTCTTAGAGGAGGGAAAAAGAGGGAGGGAGTCTGCTTTTTTTAAACAACAATGAACTGTTTGTTTCCTTACAGGGGATGCAGAAGAGAGAGAGACCAGAAAAAAAGCCAGTCATAGTAAGTGTTCATTTGCATCAGTAAAAACTCTAACTGTAGCTCAATCTAACATTTTCAGTGTGCAAGGTGTAGTCGCTGTCAGCCATTCTCCTAATGTCATGTGACTCACAGGTGTCCAGTGATTAAGTCGGTCAATGAAGTGGGCCACCCACATTGTTCCTTCCTGCTTTATCTTCACCTTCATTTGAAACTTGAGGCAGAGAGTTTGTCTGATTGATTCAGCTGAGCTAACCTCACTCTTTGTTGCTGAGTTTGTGTTGTGTCTCCTCGCAGGCAGAGAGCGGCACGGCGGCCATGCAGGCGTTTGGAAACACGGCGGGACATGTCGGTGTGGTGCAAGGACTGACACTGGGAGGAGATGTAATTTATGGCGAGAGCTGTTTGATTATAGGACAGTGACTGATTATAGCACAGGGACAGTGATACTACTGCTTAGTATGAATATGTGTGAGTGTGTGTGCATGTTGAGATCACTTGACAAGTGACTTACTTATTGTACTTACTCATATATTTGGTAAATATAACATTGTCACTCTCAGAAGAGATTTTCTTACAATGAGACTTTGCACTGAAGAGGCTTCCCTCTCTAAATATCAGCTCATATATTGTTTTTACATCACTTACTTTTAACATTGTTGGAGTGTTTAACAAGTGCTAACATTCATTTAAAGCTACTCTACTCAGAAATGAATCCAAGCATCCTGCAGCTCCTCACATTCTTTTCCAATGATTTGTTTTGGAAAAAGCCCATAATATGCTTTTTCGGAAAGTGGCAGCTGATCTTTTCATAGCTAGAGGTCAACATAACACTGTATTACTAAAACAAACAAGACAAGGATGGATATTAATGATGATATATACAGATGTACTGCACATGAGTTTGAAATATGTGTGAGAGAGCGCTGAAGGAGAGACACTCTCACAGACACTCTCATACATGTTTGTGTGTTTACTTGTCTGTGTGCATTGGCCAAGTGAGTTTCCCCTCAGATGTTCCCTTTGACCTTTGACCCCAAAGTTGAGGTCAAGCCCTGACAAATGAGATGGCAGAGTTCTGGCCAGAACTGCAAACATTCCACAACAATCTTCTGTCCTCCTCCTCCCCTCCGCTCATATCCGTCACTCCTCACCCCCTCACTCCTCGCAGTACATCTCCTCCTCAACTTAGAGGTTAGAGAAAGTTCTCATTACACACAAACATGTTTTTATTGTGTTTGCTGTGGGAATTGTATAGTTACACGCCCTTCAAATTAAAAATTACAACATCGGTTAAATTCAATATCCCCCAACATCTGCCTTGTTTACAGGAGGAAAGAAAACAAAAGAGGATGATCTGAGAGGGGAAGCTGTGTAAAAGATTTGGATATTACAACCCTGCTCTTTGCAAGCACACGGTGTGTGTGGAAAGCTTGTCAGTGATGTCAAGGATGAGAAATGTTGCAGTGTGGTTTTTACACACACTGGTGGCTCTAGCATTTCCGGCAACATTTCTCACTCTGCCTCCCTCACACCATCCTCTCTGCTGCAATATCCCCACATTTTTCCATCCTTTCACTCCTCCCCCTTCCCCCTCTCCCTCCCTTCCCTCTCCACACGTCCCCCTCTTTGCTCTCTGACCACTCTTGCTCCCCTTACCACCTCTCTCTGCTGCCCTACCCTGCCCAATCTCAACCTCCCCCTCCCTCCTCTCAGCACTATTTTCTCTGATTTCCTAACATGCCGTTACACAGAATGCTACCACCTGTGTATTTGGGGGGGTGAGAGGTGGGGTGGGGTGGGGTGGGTGGGTGGGGTGGGGGGGGGCGGGGGGGGGGGGGGGGGGGGGGTATTGGTATTCCTCTTCAGGAAGCTGGTTAAGGTAAGTGGCACCCCCTATTACAATGACATGGCAAATAATGGTTCTGGTTGTTGTGTTTCTACATTAACTTTTTTTTCATGGAATGACCCTGGCTTCCTAAGCATCACTACCCTCCATCAAAGCTCTCGCTACAAGTCACTGCTGTAAAAACACACACAGTCACCATCGATGAACATCAGCAGAGCAGCCACAGTGCCACAAAGGAGCCTGGAGACCAACAAAGCTGGATGATACAGTAACACTGAGTTGATCTTGCTCTTGAACTTTCTTTCATAATGATGTAATATTACAAAAAGGCAATGCAACACAGCAAAGATCTTAATAAAAACACATCAATCTCAATACACGCGTTTGTGTTTTTCTTTTTCTTCTCCACTCCCAGTTGAATTGTGATATCATTTGATGTCGGCTGTTATGTGATTCATCAGAGGGTACAGCTGCTGCACATGGATCTTGGCCTGGTCAGGACTGTTTCCTCACAGGGTAGCTGATCACATGATTCAACCACATGGACAGATCTGAGCTCTAATTGGCTGTGTGCTGGCGCATCACGGTGCAAAGTCTGGGTGTATGTATACAGCTCTCTGCTTTGAATAGTAAAATAGTGGGCTGTGCTTTAGTGTAGTTTTGCCTTCCCAGGCAAGAGGGCAGTGAGCTCCCTGTGCATCTGTGGGTGGGCACACCTGGATCTTAAGATGTTGCTATGATGATCTACAATGCCAAGGAATAGCTTCTGGCATCACTAAAACAATGCACATGGCCAGCAACGGAAGTGAAACAATGCAGTGCCACATGGTGAAGTTTTGCAGCTGGCATGGTAAGAAAAGAGTGGAATTTCTGCAGAGCTCTGGCATCTTCCCTATTTCTTTCTCCCCCAGTTCATGGTCTCTGTATCACCCTCCCTTCTTTCACATCCCAGTTATGTCCACGCATTAATGATTGCGGCCTGTACGTCCAGTGTAAATAAATGATAAAGCGTTCCTATTACTCTCTCCATCAGCCATCAGCTTGGTGGGGTTAAAGCAGGCAGCAAGCGACAGGCAGCAGGGAAAATATGTGTAGGCATATGTGTAATCATGGCCATGTCCATGCTGCAGTTCAGCTGATTGTGTTTATGTCCCTTTCCTCCTCCTCCTGCTCTGGTATGTCCACAGGCAGCTCAAGGATGTAAAGGAAGGGCTGAGAGCTACTTGATTCCCTGCCACCACCCACCGTTACCCCAGTGTTACCAGAGCGTGGACGTCTGCCCCCGTCCCCCAGGGCCTCGGTCCCACTCAACCCCACCCCTTCTCAACCAACAAGCACCCAGCCCCCCGACTCCCAGTCCCTCCACCTCCCTGCCTCGCTCCCTGATTCAGTGTGTAAAAGCGCCCCCTGAATGATGGATTACTGTGTCACCGCAGCCTGCGAAGGATTAATTTGTTTCATTGATTTCTCTTTAGGCAGAATGCCAGCGTCTGCCGCTTCCCACCTTTTCCCCAAGACTCGCAGCTGTAATAGACGGTAATGGCCTAAGACAAATCAACCCGTTTCTTGTAAAAATAGCACCAAACAACCCTCTCCACCCTCCAGCTTGCACTCTACTCACGAGCACACCGGGGGGTGGCGTGGTGGTAGTGGTGGGGTATCAAGGGGTGTTCAATTCATCCTCATCTTCCATCTCTATCAACGTATCTGGCTATCCTTCCATACCATGGTCCCTCTTTATCCTGTGCAGAGCCAGAGGAGACCATCCAGTCACTCTAACAAAGCCATAAGTCTGCCATACTTACAGCTCTCTCTCAGGCCTCACAATGGATGGGTAATGACAGCGCTGTCTGGAGGGGGCTGTGGGAGTTGGGCCATTCTCTCCAGTAATGGAAGCAGTTACTGCCATTCCCTACACACCTGCAGGAACAGCTAACTGTTAACCACCGTGATCTATGGCAAGGCCTTACCGCACTAGGCTAAGGTTGAAGGGTTGTACTGACACCGGTGAATTAGAGCATGTCTGCACAATACATCTTTTTTTCTGTCTTTGGTTGGGTGCTTGATGTTATTCTACTGTACGTTAAGAGCTATGGAAAAGCATTGGAGTTATTTATAAACAAATCTGTACCAATGAATCAGTGTTGGTACTGCTCTCAGCACAGAAAGCTGACAATCCAGCATTCCTGACATTCACTGATTTAACACAGACATAAGATGCTGCCACATCTTTACTACCCTGTCACTGCTTTGAACGATGGGAAACCCAAACTGCCTGTAACATTAAGCACACCACTACAGGCTGACTGTCCTCGAATGCTTTCCAATCCCACAGAGATTTATGAGCAGAACCAGATCCATTAATCCATTGTTGATTTGCTGTGGCTGCCCTGCAGGGTTTTTGGGATCAGATATCATACAGTGCTGAAACTCACCCCGTTGCACAGTAGGGTAGACTGCAACACCCTGACCGGTGCTAAAAATGTTGCACCAAGCGTTAGAAAATCAAATACAAGTCAATGTTTTTCAAATTCCTGCATGTCTACCACCAGTCGCATTTTCACACTATACCTGACGGATATATGAACTTCTGACAGAAAACAATGTCACTTGTGTTAAAATAACGACAACATACAACAGAATGACAATCCATAGAGGGCTCAGGACATGTGAATTACACAATGTGATAATGACCTAGGCTGCAGGGAAATCTCATCAGCTCCCTGCAATCAATTTAGCAGTGTTTACAAAGCCATGGGCTGAGGTTTGTGCTTGGGGACAGTGGACTGGTCACCTGGTGTTCCACTAGATCCCCCTGCTAAGCTGGCCTCTCTTGGGTAAACCTCCACAAAGCCCCCTCATGTCTGACACCACCAGGTCCTTCAAATACTTCTCTCAGACAGAGGATTAGGTAATCTCACCATGATACTGTCTTTTTCTCTATTTCTATCATTTTTTTCTCTCTCTCTCGTTGTCATTCAGCCTCTCTCTCTATCTCCTCTCTCTACCCCTCCATTCTCATACCTTACATCCTCCCTCCCTCTCTTTCTCTCTTTGGGTTCTTGAAGTGCTTGTTCTACTCAGGGCACATCTATCCTCAGGGGTCCTTACATTCTTAAGTGCCTCCAGAAAAGGTTAGTTGGCAGGTAATTGTCCAGCTGTGGTCAGGCTTATCTTAATTGTGGGTGCTTCAGTGCAAGCTACACTCCCTTTGATGAAGAGACTTATGTGGAATAAAGGGAGAAGATGGGAGGATGGAGAGAGAAAAGGATTTACCATTTTGAAGTGTATTTGATATTTTTCTTTGGTTGTTTGTACTTTACACAGTTTACACAGAAAAACAACATGTATCTTTTTGCAATTTGTAATTGGAAAACTATCATTTCCTCTATACATATGTAGTTTTTGGTGTCTTTATTATTCATTTTCCCAAAACATCTTTTCTGTGCATGAGTGGAAATTTTCCATTATAAGGAACTCAATATGTGTTTTGCCTATTGATTCTTCACATGCATAGTGGAAAAAGCAATGCTGACCCCACAGTGTTAAAATCCAAATGACTATGTCTTTAACCATTCTAAATCTATACTTCTATTAGCCATCTGATCATATATATATCCACGTCGATAGGAAGCTTTAGGGGAGTTAGTGTTTGCATTGCCCCAGTCAAAGGTCGTGACTGACCAATAAAATATTTCCAGAGCGCCATCAATAACTCCGACATGCAGACTAATACAGTATGGAATTGTGGGTAAGGGGAGGAAGCCTGCTGTGCTTGCTTCGTGCAGAATGATGAACAAGAGGCCAAAAGGTTACTGGACAGACTTCAGCCCCCTGCCCCTGCACCCCCTCATATGTGCATTTGATAGCGACAGGGGCAATTATAAAGGTATACTTCAGACAGGTCAAATGGGAGAGGGCAAAGTGCAGAACCTTTAAAGCACTGGCTGGAGTCAAAGGTTAGGATGGACATAGGACATCATAGAGTGCCGCTGGGCTAGGGGTAATGGAATCAGAGCTATAAAGACACAGACTGATGAGAAGGGAAAAAAAGGAAATATCTTCTCTTCATTTATTGGATATTTTCATTGACATAGAAAATTAACCAGCCACTCATGATCAGAATTGCAAAATATAGCATTGAATGCTGTATGAGACTTTTTGCTTAGTGTGTTTGTGCGGCGCGTTTGTATGTGTTCATATACTGTATGTTGTCTGTGGAACCAACAGGCTTCATGGCTATTAAATATGAATAGCCCAAGGTCAGGGAAGGTCGTGGCATGCATTTAGTACCAGTGACCAATGCCAAATGTAAAGGTCAAAGTGGAATTGCCTGTGCCGGAGCCATACACATTTGCTCGTCCACATTTATGCATCCCATTGGCAGTGATTTATGGAGAGAGATAAGCGTACGGATGGGAAGAAAACACTCTCTTTCTCCTATCCCGTCAGACTCAGTAAATACACTACTCACTCATATCAATCACCATGTCACAGTGAATCGCGACTGTATGCTTCCTGCTCAGATTAAAAACTGCTTTTGTCTTGCTCTGCCTTCTCCCTCCAGCTCTGGGGAACACACTGGCCGCATTTTTGCTTTTTCACAGGCTTTATATTAGCATTTCAAACAGCTGTGGTACAAAAGTAGTTAGTATGTTGAAAGACAGCAGTATGCTTTAGTTATGTGCCATCTTCCATGAATAGATTCCATACTGTATCAGTCATGCAATATAGAAGCAATCATCATGATCACAAAATTATTGAGGAAAGAAAATAAAAATTCAGTAACATCACAAACTGCTTTTTAAAATACAGCATTTCTCACTCCTATTTATTTGCTTGACATTGTTATTTTCTTCTTTTTCAATGGGCTTTCATATATTTGGTTTTCATAAGAAATCAAAGAAAATGAAAAGCCCTGTGCTATTACTTTCGTCAGGATTCCAGGGCATTTAAAAGGGTTCAGGTTTGAGCTGGTTTTATGCTTATAAAACAAATCACGGGTGATTAAGATCAATTTCCCCTCCTCTGTCCTCTGCAGGATGACATTCCTGTGCTGCAGCCAGACAGGCTGTTCAGCATTTTGCAGGAGCTGCCGCTCTGGGGGGGCCTTGACTGGGCCAGCGATTAACTCTATATCCCGGCTTTTAGAGTTTTGTAGGCCTCTTGAACATGAATATGTTCCCCATGTCCCTTTGGCTCCTTAAATGTGAAAACCAGCCCGTCACTGGTGCACCACAGGCTTTTCGAACTACCCCCAAGTGGTTCAGAATCCAGCCAGAGAAGTCCAAAAAGAAAACATGCTTTTGAACTGCCGGCCAAAGCGGAAACATGGTCTAGTAAGCTGCTTTTTAACCTGAACCATAAAGGCCTATTTTCCTTCCCTCCAATAGCAATAAATTTGCTCTTTTCCTTTATTACACATATTATGTTTTTCCATTGTAAGATCAAAGGGTGATAATGCGTGACACCATAGGCACCAGTGTATATTACCTGACACTTTCTGTTTAGTTCTCCATTACTCTGTATTTCAACTTGCTTGCAACTTCAGTATGACAAAAAACCTCTTTAACACCAGAAAAACTGTGGTAGCCAAAGTATAGAATGTTTCTCCTTGGGAAATCATATCAATTTCATTGGGTTGACCGTAGAGGTCAGCTTTGAGGATCACATTCTTACTATTTTAATACCAGCAATGACATTTCCCTGTATACCAGCTGTTACACCATCTATCCTTCTCTCCCTTTGAGAACAACAGTTCTAAAGGCCGTTTATATACAGGACAAGTTCTGCACGATCTGTCACATTCATCTCTATTTCCCATTCACCACGGGGCATTTGAACCACATCAGAATCTATTATCACCATGCAGATTCAGCCCCCGCTGACAATACAAATCATGATAAGATGGAGCAGTGACTCCATAAACACCCTCGCTTATATATCACATCATATGAGGCGGGCTGGATAGCAGATCTCACTTGTCGTCCCTATGTGGTCGTCTATTTGTATGGATGGACTAAAGATATGGATATCATTACATCTCTGTCTGTCTTTAACCTGTGTCTGTTGCTGCCCCATTCAAGCAACAGATATAAATAGTCAAGTGTGTGTGTGCATTTATCTGTGGGAGCATCCATCACTCAGCAGTAGGAGTTCCAACTCAGCTGCTTGTGAGAAGAGATTTATGTTGTAATGCATCAAATCAACAGACCTTTACAGTAAAATATGATTTTATCAATAGGCCTAATCAATAGTGCATGCAAGATGCTGTGTAATTATTACAGAGGTCCGTATCAATAAAACTGTCACGCATGACCTCTTGCCAAAGGCTATGGAGCTGGGAGTCACAGACAGTCGAAGCGAGGCTTGCATCGTGGCCCTGACATCTTTGATTACCCGTACATAAGGTCATATCTTTGATGTACTATAACTTATCAGGACATGCTTGGCTGAGATGAGATTCAGAAAAGGAAAGTTTTAAAAGCAGTGAGAAAATACTGCACAGAAAAATGCTTAAACCTGTATGTATGTGATGCATTTTACTGACCAATTCTAAGCATTTCAAGTCTGTGTAAAATTCAGGTCTGTGTAAAAACAATCATCATCAGCGAATTGTGTTTCCTTGCACCTCTGCAAGCTTTAGAGATTATAAATGATCGAGACGTGGATGGCTGTCTTTACTGGAGTGAGGATCATTTGTTCTGAAGCAAGGCAATCCAAGAATGGAAGAAAGACTGTCAAAAAGAGCTTTGTATTACACTTTAGTGGGAACACTCTGCATTTACACTCACACACACACATACGCACACAGTCACATACGCACACATACAGTACACCAGAGAGGGAGCGTGAGGCAGGGACCAATGAGGCAGTTTATATCGGGATTTTGTTTCACAGCCACGGCCTCCTGGGAGAGAGGGGTCTGCCAATAACACTTAAGAGACAGAGCAGGAAAAGTAAGTGCTTTTATTACAGCTCATCACTCATGTAATTTCTGGCAGCATTTGTGATTACAGATCAAGTGATTGACTAACTACACATTCGACGGCTGAGTTATGAACCGGGTGCCTACCATTCCAGCCCTGGCAGATTCTCCGTGTCAGCTGTAACTCATCCTTTCCCAGGGTGCTAAATCAAAGAGCACACTGCAGCCGGAAGAGTTAAATAATAACTTGAGCTTTATTGTAAATCTGTCAGAAATTAAACCTGCACGAACGTCGTCTTGGCCCTGATGTTGTACTGCATGGGGTGAAGAGGCTGGATGGAGGGGGATCAATAGAGGCCCCAATGGAGGTATTGACGAATGACAGGTGAAGTGCGTGTGTATGTGTGTGTGCGCGTCTGTGTACAGGTGTGTGTGTATAAGGGGTGGGATTGAATTACCCTGGGGTTAGGTAGAGAGCATGGCTCAGGGTGTTTAATCGACAGGTCTCACCTTGAATCGATTGGCAGGAGTCTCGCAGGGCACGGACGTGATACACACAACCAACACTTACTTACATACACCAAAACAAACCACAGGGAGTGTAAGAGACAATGGGGTGGGATGAGGGCGAATGTCTCAATACAATCATGAGTGTATGCCTGTATGTAGTCAGATTGTTACTCAATAAAAGCAAATCTAAGACTCAGTTCGAAAGCACTTTTATTATCTTACTCATTTCTATCCTGGAAAAGTAATTCAATTGCTTTTTAAATGTCTTTCCTTATGTTCACAAAATTACCATTTTTACCCTTAAAAACTTGGATCACTTGTTAAAGGTCAAGGTAATAAATAGCTTTAATGTCTGTGTATCCTCTTTGTCCAACTGAAATGACGACTCCTCTGATGAAAGCAAAACAGGAAAGAACATATCGTTTCAATATTTCATCATAAATAATAACTAACAGGTGGTACAGTAATTGAAAACTTGATACCATAATGATTCAGTACTTATAGTGATAAAACATGAATTATTACAACGTTGCTAGTGATACAATATTAAAAAATACAATATTACTATCATTTGAATTATTACTTAATATTTAGTACGGTAAAATTTGAATTTGATACGAGAAAAAGTAAAGGCATTCCTGTAAACACTGCTGAGTGATGGGTCTAACTCAACACTGCCAACATACTACATGCTGCCAGCTTATTTGACAGTGGGCCATTTTTGTCAAATGCAGATAATGAAAAAAACCAGATGCATCACTTATAATGAAATCCTGATGAGAGGAATTACCATGTGGTTATGATCTGCACTGTGGCAAAGAACCAGTTTGCATAAAGTACAAGGCTAATGAAGGGCCTCACTCTATGAAAAAAAAAGAAGAGCAAAGCAGATTTAAAGGAAGCCCTCTTTCCTGTAATGATCCTATTCTACTTCGATAAACCTCATCATATAGTATTATCTCTGCAACAAATCAATCTCCTCACACTCATAGTAGCATGCACATGTGACTCATACTGCAGAGACGGGCAGCCCTGAAAACACCCCACTGTGAAATGTCTTACAAGAGGCCAAGATCTGAGAGGGCGTCATGTCTTTAATAAACAACATACTGTAAGTATTAAAATGAATACAGTTCTGCAGTTCAATGTGGTAGTACGTGGGGTAAAAAAACTCAGCCCTCTCAAGTTCTGTTGAAATGTGGTGATTCAAGCACTCAGCAGCTCCTACACACAGCTGACTGTACGTCTAAAGTCTAATGCTTTCAGATGAGGTCAGGGTTCATGGGTGTCGTTGACTGAGATGGTTTGTAAGAGCAACATATTTGCCAAATCACAGTGTGGGGCAAAGTGAAGCCCATTAATGCTGATCTGTAGTCTGTTTTAGAGAGAAAAGTAGGGGGCTGTTTGCCAGTAACCTTGGAGCCCGAAGTATTAAGCTTTGAATGTGGTTTCCAGAAATGCATTATCAAGTATAATATTATGTCTCCAGACATTTTTGAGGAATACTGGATAAAAATGCTTGACACTAGTGACTTTTTGGATGAGCTGTGGATCCTTTAGGGGTATTTTATGGGTGGTTGTAGTTTAAACGTCTTGATTTCAAATAGTACACAAAACTTGACAGAAACTGGTACGTAACACATGTTTTAAATGTCAAAACATGAAATAATTTTTCCAAGTCCACTGGTGGACAGAACTGAGTCTGTGGACACTTACAGATTCTTCCAAGCTGTGGCAGAGGAAGAAACCACTCTTCTGTGTGTGGGACAGTGCCTAAACGCTTCAGAAGAGGACAGAGTTGGAGAAAAAGAGGTTTCGACTCGCAGTCCTGGAAGGAGGAGAGGGGAGGACATCTGTGCACTCTTTTCAGGACTCAGATGGAGAGAGGAACTGTAAATCGGAGACTCGAGGCCAGTGTATAGTCTCATGCTTGAACGGGCCATGGTCTGAGCCCCAGGACCTGTACATCTCCCAGGAGGTCTGGGTTTGGCGCTGAGCATGGGACTCTGCAAAATACTGCTATCACTCCCAGATTTTTGGACCAACTCAGACAGACATGTAGCTCTATCCTGAAGAGACAAAGACAAAATTAAAAAACAACAACAACAACAAAAACAAATCCATGTGAGAACAGCAATCTATGCTGTAAGAATTTGCTTTACAGTTTTCGGATTTTGGAGGGAGAAATTCTAGATACAACACTATATTACAAATGCTAAAACACTCACGGATTGAAGCAGAAATAGAGAGAGAAACCTCTACAGCTGCTTTTAGTCTGATCAGTATCCTGTTAATAATGCTTTTTCATGTCACTGTTAGCTGCTTGTGGAGTTCTATTCTTGCAGCAGTATACTAAAGTCATACCTCAAGCCTGCCAACCAGTTAATGTATACTTGCTTCTTTAATCACAGCCAAAGTGATTGAATACTGCCTCCAGATGCACAAAATCACTTTAACATTGAAAGGAAGTATAACAAATGAGGAGTGTAACGGCAGCAGTCTAAGATGTTTCCCGTTACTCTTCACTATCATCTAAAAGCAAAATGTTCTTTAAAAGTAAATAAATAAGAACTCAACTGAACAAAATCAAGCAAAAGAGATTTTTAAAAGAAGAGACTTAAAAATAAAACTGACCACACTTGGATGGTTTTCTACACTCTTCTCATGGGAAACACAGATATGACAAACGTTTTATTTGTTCTTTGAGATGTTGACATGAACTCACCTGACTAGCCTCAGTTAAAACTCTGCCATGAGTCTGTTGTCCTGTCAGCAGCCTGGGCAAGGTGCTGGCAGCAGGCCTGAACTGCCTTCCCTCTGACTTGGGTAAAACATGCAAAGTGGTGAAGACTACCTCTTTGCTTCCTCTCCTTCTGCACTGCTCCTTCAGCTCCCACGGCCCCGCTGTCCTGCCACCCTCCCTCTCATCCCCTTGGTTGGATTTGATTGATGAGCGCCCATTTCCTGTCCTGTCCATTCCTGTTGTAGACCTGGCCATGGCAAATATTGAATTGTGTGATGTTTCATCTCCTTTTACTTTTTCCCTTTCTTTGTGTACCTCTTCTTCATCTGCACTACCATTTTCTTCATCTTTCTCCTCCTCTGGCTTCCCAAGACCTTGAAGCAGCATGTGTTGAACCTGTCTGGAGTCCTGTTGACGGTACAGTAATTCAAAAGGCAAACAGAAGACATTTCAATGTATGTACCTACATCAAAAGACATCAGAAGAATTATAAATTCTAAAATGAATTGATTCATTTAAAATGAGAATCAGACATCCGTTGCTTTGTTGGTGAACCTCTACTTTGCCAACAAAGCTAAACTTAAATTGATGCAGCATTCATGCTCACTGTCAAGTCAATTTTCAAAACAGAAGTTATCTCAGGGCACTTTTCACATAGAGCAGGTCTAGACTGGACTCTTTAATTTACAGACACCCAACCCCATAAGCAAGGGAAAAACTCCTCTTTAACTGGAAGAAACCTCAAGCAGAGCCGGGCTCTCGGTGGGCGGCCATCTGCTTCAACCAGTTGGGATGAGACAGAAAAAGGGAGGGGGAGAGTGGAGAGAGAGACACAGAGAAACACAGCAACAACAACAACAACAATAATAATAATTATAATAATAATAATAATAATGATAATAGAAATATAACTAATAATAATAGTGGTAGCAGTGGGCAAAAATGAGAATAATAGCAGCAATAGTGGGCACCAGGCTGGACCACAGGAACAGCAGTCTGTCCGCAGCCCAAGGTCTCAAAGCACATAAGTATGGGGAAGATGCCAAGTTAGTAACATGCATTAATGGTACATGAATGCATACAGATGGAGAGGGGGAGGAGGAGAGAGGAGATCAGTGCCTCATGGGATGTCCCCCCGCAGTCTAGGCCTATAGCAGCATAACTAGAGGCTGGTCCAAGTTAAACCTGGGTGGCCCTAACTATAAGCTTTATCAAAAAAGAAAGATTTAAGCCTACTTTTTAAGATAGAGAGGGTGTTTGACTCTCCTGTGGTTCCACAGGAGATGAGCCTGATAGCTGAAAACTCTGCCTCCAATTTTACTTTTGGAGAGTCTAGGACCCAGTCTGCATTCTGGGAGCGCAGCGTTCTAGTGCGGTAATAGGGTACTATGAGTTCTTTAAGATATGATGGTGCCTGACCATTAAGGTAGGTGAAGAGGAGGATTTTAAATTCAATTCTGGACAATGCAAGGAAGCTAAACTGGGAGAAATATGATCTCTTTTTCTAGTTTTAGTTAGTACACATGCAGCTGCATTCTGGACCAGCTGGAGAGTCTTTATAGACTTGTTAGGGCAGCCTGATAATAAGGAAGTGCAATAATTCACCCTAGAGGTAACAAAACAGTGGTCTAGTCTTTCTTCATCTTTTTGAGACAGGATGTGCCTGATTTTTGCAATATTACGTAAGTGAAAAAAGGCAGTCCTTGAAAAATGTTTTATGTGGGAGTTGAAGGACATGTTCTGATCAAAGATAACTCCCAGATTCCTTCTAGTGGTGCTGGAGGCCAGGGCAGTGCTAACCAGAGTAGCTATATCATTAGATGTTTCTAAGGGCCAAGCACAATAACTTCAGTTTTGTCTGGGTTTAGTTGCAAAAATTGCAGGTCACACAGGTATGACCTTGAGGCATGCTTCGAGTTTAGTTAACTGATGGGTTTCATCTGGCTTCACTGATCATTATAATTGGGCGTCATCTGCATAACAATGACAATTTATGGAGTGTTTCCTACTAATATTACTTAATGGAAGCATAAGGAAGCGTAAGTTGAATAGTATTGGACCAAGCACATAACTTTCTGGCTGTGACTTTGTAATTATGTTATTGTGTAATTCTGGGGAGACTGTGATTTATTCAATGACACATCCATTACTGTAGCATTACAGTAAACTGATATGTTTTTTCAGTGATCAGTAGTGTAAGAGATTAAAAATAGAAATAATCCCAGTATTGCTTTATTACTTCATCAACTTGAGGGTTGGTTTGTTTGTTGTCTTTTGATTTGTTTGGATGGAGAGCTGATATCAGTTTCCTTTCTGTGCAGTCATTGGATAGACTGGACCCGGTAACTTCTCCTGGTAACTCCAAAGTTATTATGTACTGTACATATTGTATTTTTTTTAGCTAGCTTGCTAACATCAGCCAGTAGTAAGCCTACATTCAGGAATTTGGGTTTTTCATTTGGGTTTTGTTCAGAGTTGGATGATATGTGAACCCCATGTCTTTATTTTACCAGGATGGGAAAACTGTGCATTTAGCTAATGCTAAGTTAGCTGTTGATGGTCAGTAAATTGATCCAAACTGTAGGGTGAATACTTTCTTAACCACAATGTTTTGTTTACTTTACCACATACTAATAATGAAGATGCAATGTGTGGATGTAGAGGTTTTGGAATTGTTTAAAAGCACCCTTGATGGCGCTGTGCTGAGTAATGAAAGTAAAACTAGGTCTATGTGTGAATGCATGTGCATGTACTCTTGTGGAGGTGAGAGAATCGCCCTGTTCAAGTTGCCTTCATCAGTGCACAGTATAATTCTAATTGGCTTTATTAGGGGGCTTAAATCTAATACCAGCTCTGTGCGCTGCCTTAGGCTGTGTGTGTGTGTGTGTCTGTGTGCACTTCTGTTTGATGTTTATGATGCATCAGATCTTTCATAGGATGTTGAATGGACAATGTCTCGGTCACAGACCTGTAGATGTAGTAGATGGACTGACACATCATCACCATCACAGTTACAGTGCTACATTCCCTCCTCTATATCAGTTTGGTGTAGCATGTTCCTCCAGTCTGAGAGCAGAGCCTCAGTAGATGGGAAAATACAACGTTTAAAGGTTCAAGTCCCATGAAGCATCAGCACTGTAGCACTAGATGTAATGATACCGACTTAAGGCAAGAGAAAAACTGTATGAAACTGCACCACAACATTTGACCCCATTTAAAAACTTGATACCAATTAGAGGGTTCTGGGTGTAAATAATTTAAGAGATCTCTCTCACTGAACACACAAATAATTTTACAGGCATGCACACATATATGCATGACTGTGCATGTGCACCGACACAATCTCACACATTAACCTATGAACATATTCACACATCCGTGCACACATGCACACACACACAGATTCCACCATGCTCTGGAAACAGACTTCTTAATGAAGCCTTCCCCAAGTGAAAGTAGAGCAGAAATACATACTGGCCCATTTCTGCCTTCAGTTCACCCTCCTCTCCTCGCTCTCTCTCTCCTTCACCTTCTCCTCATCATTTGTTTTATTCATGTTTCGTTGTCTTTCTCTTTTGTCTCAATAAGTTAAATCACAACCCCTAATTTATGGCTACAGGCAAAGACACTTCTACAAACAAACTGGCTGATGAGAGGGGATGACTGAAAACATATGCACCAAGCGGTGTGTGTAAATCTTAAAATGTCTGTTACTGTCTTTTTATCTGTGGTTATTTACATAAGAAATGACAACGTGTGTAAAAGAATGGCTGTGATGCAAAATGAAAAAGGCTGCGCTCTAGAGGAGAGGAGAAGCGAGAGAGGGGAGCGAGGGGGGGGGGGGGGGGGGTGGCGGGTAAATCCAGTGACACTGAGTGGGGAGCACTCAGGTGTGGTGAGAGGATTATACAAAACCCTGAGTATGAATGACAGTAAACACCTGAATGACAGAGAGACGAGGAGGGGCGGGAGCTTGTGTGCGTGTGTGTGTTTGTGTGTGTGTGTGTGGCTCTGGGTGACAGTTTATTGGTCCTCACTGATATTCTGAGAGGTGTGTGAATATATTCACCACTTTTATATTTTGTGGGCTGTACTGTTTACTCCAGTGCAATATGTTATGTTTTATATTCATTACTGATATGTTCAATTACAGCTTGTATAAAGAAACAATGAATGAAAAGAGGATTTTAGAAGCAAACAATGGATGAATGGCAATGAGGATGTCAACAAGGCAGGCGGGGAGTATGGAAGAGGAAGATGCAAGAGTTAGAGAGCTGTTGAGTTAGTGAGCCAGTTACAGATTGAGCTATACAGTATGCAAGTAAGTCAATAAAGGGGCTATAGAGCAAGAAAGAGGAGGTATGTTTATCTTACTTTCACTGTGTTTTCTTTCTCCGTGTGCTCTGCCGGTAGGGGATTGCTGACAAGGTCTCTGAAGCAAGCTTCAGTTTCTGGGTGAGCACATTCTCTGTTCTTCTCTCTGCTCCCTGAAACACAAATACTTCTCAGCACTTCCAATCAACACCTTAATGGCCCCTTTGTCTTCTTTATTCCATTCTTTTTGCTTGTGCTTCTTTATTTCATGACCTTTTTAAGTAACTATGTCACAACTTACAGAACATTCAGAGACAGTGTGCTGATTTCTATGGCTGCTCTACTGAGTAAATTGGACGCACAACAAACTATCTTATGCTACATTGACTATACGATCCTGCTATTTTTTTTGTTAACTCGCATGGTTAAGTTGGCTAAATAACTACTTTTAGCAAGAGTGCCAACACATTTGTCCCCTCTTATGCGATGCTCAAATGTGTTTTTAACCTTTGGCTTAGGGCTAAATTCAGAAGAGAGCAATGCATATCTATTCCTAGATCTGCTCTTAGTGAAATCCCTCACCTCTAGAGCTATATCACTGTAAAGCACTGACTCTACATGAAGCGTGACCCCGTTTCCCCCACGGCGACCCCCTCCTTCCCTTCACAGCCTTGGAAGATAGAGGAGCACAGGGGAAAGGCATGCCAAGGCAGTAGACACTTTTAAGCAAAGATTAAAGGTTTTTCTTTTTAATCAGTCATTTGGCAGCGATGTTAGCATTTCACCCTGGTGAGGCTAAGGATCAATTTTTAATGCTGCTGTGCAGAGAGCAGACAGGGTGATTGGCAAGAGAGAAGCTATTTACAAAGGATCTATTTACAAATGTTCCATAGAAATATGCAGAGGGCACAATTGACATCTCTTACAGAATTTTAAATAAGCTCTCTCCCTGTATTCACTTCGTCATGAGGCACGACCTCTATGAGCCCCTGATGATCACCGTGTCATGTGCGTATGAGTGCATGTGTGTGTGTGTTCACTCATATGTGTCTTACATGTAAGAATAATAAAGGAATCTACACCTCTCCCTTGTGTTGCATTGTGTTATATTTCTCCGTGTTGTGCTGCCAGGGGTTGGGTAACTAGGTCAATCAACCCTGGTGTAAACACATCACAAGAATCCACCAAGAACATGCTAATGACAATGACTCTTTTTGAATTTATATACCTCTACGTTTCCCAGTCTTCTGGCACAATAAGGCTTTATTGTGAGATATTGTGAGATTGCTGTGAGGGATGGTAAACTCATCATACATATATCTCAGCTACTGTATGCCTTCCTCAGTAACACAAACAGAAAAATCTAATGAATTATGACAAACACCTTGACCAAGTAATAGAAAGTTTGTTTGTTATTGTAAATTACAGTAAATTGACTCTTCTATTTTTTCTTTGAGTAGAAGAAAGCAAGAATTCACTTGAACTGGAATGTCAAAGTGTGTGTTGAATGGTGGAGCTCTTTGAGAGATGTCGAGACATACTAAACACAAAGCTACACAAAAGAGGGCAGATAACCTTCAGCCCCACACAAGTTCATGTTTGGATGGACACAGCCATTCCCCCCATGCATCAGTCCACAAATCCATCAATGAATCAATCCATCCATCCATCCATCCATCCACCCATCCATCCATTATCCAACCATCCATTCATTCATACAGTCAACCAGACTTCTGGCCAGCCAACCCGCACACCATTGATCCAACGATTGACCCTGGAATGGGTGGATCAATACTCTCTTAAATGGCATCATTGTAAGCGCTTATAGGCACAATGGCCAGGTGTTGTTTGTGCAGTTCATTTCCAAGGTAGCAAAGCTGTGCAGGGCTCTAACCCGAGTCAACTCTCCTTTCTCCTCCACTTACATGTCTACAGCAAAGAGAGAAGAAGGAGCACTGGAAAAGGTATTGAGTACTGAGTTTCCTTTACACATGTGGCTGAAGGGCTGGTCCATACAACACTACTTGTAATGACACAAAACTAAGAGATGCTTGAAAATGCCTGTGGACACAGCAGATTTACAGACACATAACTGTACTGCTACACTGCCAAGTAGACAGTCAAGAGTGACACAATAAAATATTTATACATGTGTGATGATGCAAATTAACATGATTAGGGTTAAGTTAAACTTCACAAGAACCAACTGAACAATGTCATACAAAACACATTTCATCCCCACTTTCCTTGCAGATAACTAATATTACTCCATGTAAGTAATTTTGTATTTTTTTTTAGAAATAATTACTGTTAATCATTTGAATAAATGTATAATTCAAACAGTATTAACCTGGAGGAGCAGCAGTATTCAGTAGACTCCTGTTCAGTACAACACTGTGAAGCCTATTGTGGCTTAGTGTGCATACAGAAACCCTGTTGGGTTAGAGCTGGGGCCAGGTCTTGGCATTAAATGACTGGGACTCTGACAAGTCTAGGAGTTCTGTCACTGTGGTTCACAGGTCTTGTTAGCCAAGGTGTCGGCAGGGGTGGAAATGACTTGTGTGTGAGTCTGTCTGTGTGTGTGTGTATGTGTGTGAGGTGAACATTAGACAGCACTCCTACGTCCACCTCCTCACCTGACACCAGCAATAAAACTAAACAGGCCAAGGTGCTGTGCTGTGTGTGTGGACGTGCACACAGAAAAAGGAGCATGTGTGCTACAGGGTTGTTGCTGCTGTCACCAATTTGCCGGGGCCTCCAGATGGGAATAGGAGCAAGGTGACGGAGCTGTGGCTTGATAAACACAGAAGCCCTGCTTCGATTTCCCATCCAGTCCACTTTGGAAACACATGGCTCTTCCTGGGTGCTCTTGGCCAGGAGAAGGAGGAGGAGGAGGAAGAGGAGAAGGAGGGGACAGGGAGAGGGGAGAAAGAAGGAGAGCCACAAGAGAGATATAGTGATGGGTGTGCAGTGAGTGAGAATAGCAGTCAGAAGGAAGGTTTAGAGGAGTGATGGAGGGGAGGTATCGTACGTGGTAGAGATAGGAAGAGGGTAGAAATAGGTGACAGGTCTGGTGGGATCAGGTGTGCTGACTTCCAATGAGATGACAGACCTTCTATGCTTCCATAGACTGACAGCACAGAGAAAAGGAAAAAACAAATATTATGGAAGGAGAGAAAGAACGAAAGAAAGAGGGAGGTGAGTTGAGAGAAATTTAGGGGAACTTAAGTGAGAACAACTATAGACAATTTCCAAAAATATATATTTTTTTACAGGTGAAAACACAACAGAGACACACTATATAGACTTTCTCTACTTCTACCTCTCTCAATCTTTACTTCCCTCCATCTTTCTCCCTTTTGCTTGGAAACAACTTGCAGTGTTCCGCCTTTCAACTGACATCAGAAGTTTAAAGACCAGCTCTAGTTGGAGGAGCAGAGGACTGTCAGTGAGGGAGGTGGGGCACCAAACTCCCCTCTGCCCCCCTAGAGCGTTAAGGAGATCACATTTTAACCCCCCCGCCAAACCCCACCCTGCCGCTCCTCTCCTCCATGCCTTAACACCAACATAAGAGGACAAGTGTGGGCTCTAAGCACCAGTGATCAAACACGAGCGGCTGCTGGGTGCGCTAGGCTCAGGACGGTTGGCCTAATAGGATTGGAAGCCCCCAGGTGAGCCAAAGGACACCTCCAATCAGCGTGATTAGCCAAAGGCTGAGCAGCATTTCTAGCTATACTGAGTGATGTACAGTACTAAAAGGATCACAGGGGTTGTGGAGAATACAAGCAAGTCGTGGAGTGTAGTTCCATGCTTGATGGTGCATGTCAAAGTTTTGTGTGAGACTGACAGAGTTAGAAGTTACATGTAGTTTTAATGTGTCAGAGTGATCTCGAGGCTGTTTGCTAATCATTAGCCAAGTTTGCTGAGGCGAATGATGTGTGGAGCTGTGGAATAATCTTG
Organism: Euthynnus affinis; assembly: GCA_029490765.1. Lineage (NCBI taxonomy): Eukaryota > Metazoa > Chordata > Actinopteri > Scombriformes > Scombridae > Euthynnus > Euthynnus affinis. The sequence goes on along the minus strand of CM055842.1, from coordinate 22,980,123 downwards.
TCTTTCTGGCTACTTATAAAAGCAGTGTATGCTGTATACATGTAAGCACACAGACTTAATGCAAGACTGCACATGCATAAACACAAATAAAAGTGAGGATCTGCATACTCTCAGTAAAAATCTCACCATCCACATGTTCACTCATGGCATTCACAGTCATTTATACACACGCACGGACAACACACATACATAACATGGTCAGATACACACACACACACACACACGCACACGCACACGCACACGCACACGCACAATGCACACACATGCACACACACGCACGCACATGCACACACACACGCACACACTGGCTTTTATAAACTCATCACATCCAAAAAACAATTACCAGAGACTGAGCTCATCACTGACTAAGCAAAAGTCATCCAGCGTGTAAAACACACAATATAATTAGCACACATCAAGCTGCTGGGTCCTACTGTGCATTAATGATGCTTCCCTCTGAAGTGAATTATGGTTTGATGAGTGAGAAAGTGAGTGAGGAGGGGCCTTAAGGAGGAGCAAGACATCATTTGGTGAAGGGGAAGGGAAGGCTGTGTGGAGGGGAAAGAGGAGAGGAATAAGAATCAAAACCTGAATTTGACTGTTGTACCTTCAGTGACCCGCTCTCATTATCCCCAAAACAATTAACCATAGAGATAGGAACATTTTGGGATGGATGATAGATTACTCACTTGCAGCAGTGAGTGCCATCATGTGCCAGGTTCCACAGGCAACACCATGTACCTGCTAACAAATTAAAGCAGTGTTTGTTTGTTGTTGTTTTTTACTTTGAAGCAGTTAAAAAAAAAAAACAGGTAGGAGGTATCAGCTGACGACTAAAGATTTCAAGTGGATATCTGCATTATGCTGAATCAAATAGAACTGTAATTAGAGAAAAAAATAAGATGTTACAAGCAGTGTTTCTCACACCGACCTTTCTGCCTGCCAGTGGAAAAGGCTGCGGGGTCCAGGTCCTTTTGAGGCCAGGGTGATCACTGACCTGGGACAAACAGGGGATTTGACCCCAGAGAAGCAGCTCTCCATCTGATGGAAATATGAACAAATGTCCAAATAGACACATGAAGGGTCATCTTTCCACTGCTTTAATATGTCAACTTTTTTCTCAACTATGAAAAGTATAATGAGCCCTATGAGGATGTGTTGGTATGCTCTGCATGTATGCAGAGCATATCATCCAGGTTGTAATTATAGGTCCCTGATCATATTTACATGAGACTGTTGAAACAACACGTACATTTTGTGGTCACGCCAGAATAACACAGCTAAGTGCCAGAAGTCGTTCTTTCAATTGAGTGGCTCCAGGGCCAGGAAGAAACCAGACCCCAGTCTACCACAGATTAGCTTTCTCCTGAACCTTACAAGTCTGATTTCCTCCACATTCAAATAGAAACACTGACCCCAATTAGAGACAGTTAAATGGAACAGAGAATTATAAACTGTCAGATTGGTTTCATTTAGAAGAGGGAGTTGATGTACAGCATTGTACAGTAAACCCACATACACATTGTATGTACTCACATACAGCAAACTCTCAAGCATCCACTCACTCATGCTACCTCAGTGTGCCTATTTAAACCTGCCACTAATAAATTTATATTTACTGCCTACATTGAGGACTTTTAAATTATGGCGTACAATAAACCTGGCACACACATCTCAAAAGCTCTTTCAGGGGATGTTAAAGCAATATAGTAAGCAATTTTCCAAAGTGGATTACAAATTTCACATCCAGGTTTTATTGCACATTACGATAACTTAACCACATCTAAATGTTCCGCATAAATGGGAAATATGTGCTGCTTAATATGCTATTTTTCATTTTTTAAGAAGCGCTTTGCAAACCCTGCCAAGCGAGGGAGCATGCTGGTTTGTGTGGTGGGGGAGTCAATAATCTTTATGAGGTGGATTTTAATTACAAGGAGATAACTGAGTATCCTCCTCACGGCAAGCCTCCATCAATCTCTATTCTGCATCAAGCTGTACGTAGCCTTGGCACATACACAGACACACACATACACACACACACGAATACCCTTTCAGACATGATTGATCAATCAATCAGTAATGTATTATTTTCATCTCAGCAAAGCAAACCTTACAAAAGCATATGAGACAGGCATTGCTAGATGCCACTTTGCCATACACATACACACTTACACTACTAACACATGCATGTACATACACACACAGACTGACAAAGGCAGACACACAGAAACACGAACACACACTCATACACACACACATACAGAGATGCTGGCAGGGTAATCCAGCTAAAAAAGGTTAAGGCTGATGTTTTCCCAAAGAACGACAGTCTGTGAAAGGTCAGATCAATCATGTGCTAAGGATGCCTTGTAAGCAATCCATAAAAAAGCTTGTTTTAAATAATAACATTTTATAGATCACCTAAAGACATAACTGCACCACTGGCAGGTAGGGCCCCACTCTTCAAATAGTCTTCAATGCACCAAGAAATCAGATGGGACCAAACTTAATATTTCAGTTGCAGTTCATTTAATGAACCAGTGGCATTTCCAGCGAGACCATGCACACAGTGCCAGCAGACATCTCTGTTCAACAATAGGCAATTCTTTTAACAGAAAATTACAGTACAGCAGTAGGCTTAAATGTGCCCTGGTCTTGAAACTAGCCTTGTCTCTTTAAGTGGCTGATGTTACATTTGTAGTGTAACCACTTTAATTCCATCTGTCTGGCAGAAGGCAAGCAGCAATTGAAGGGGAAGTAGTTTCCTGACACTTTGTAATGGTGTAAATGTATTAGAACTAGATTTGTAGCAGTTCAAATGACTCTCTATGGAGCAGAGGGAGATGAATCAGATTGCTGAAAATCATACAAGTTACTGAATAAAGAGAGGGGAAACTAGAAGAGACTACCTGAGACTACCTGTTTTTTTAAATTTAGTCAGAAAGAAGACTAACTGGAATAACTGATGTAAAGAAATGGTGTGCCACTTACCTCTCAGTCCAAATACTAACAAAGTAGCTGCAGTGATAGTCTAAGATCTCAGCAGGGTAGTTCAGAGGATAGCTGGTTGAACAACAAGTCAATCCATTATGTAAATCATTAACACGTAACACTGAAACTGGCTATGGTATTGCACAATTTCGTTTGGTTTAAGAGATATTGAGAAATAATGAGGTTAAATTTGTGCTCCAAGTGATATCATTTGAGGACACTGAATCCTTGTTGTGTTAATTAAAACTCAATGGAATGATGTAGATGAAAAATTAGCACAGCTCAAAGCCACAGTGAGGGATACTGCTGGGAAAATAAGGTTTTCAAGTTAATAAGTTGTTTTATATATTATGTAGAGTGGATACAAATTTTAAGGAATTTTAGTTTTAATACATCACAGTGAGAGATGTCTGCAATGACACTTTGGAGGTTTGAGTCACAACTGTGCTATTTAGCTGTACCTTTATGCCAAAATAATAAGCTGGGGGAGAGATGAAGCCTCTTCATAGGCCTCCACAGCAGATCATACGCTTGGCTCACCTGTGACAGCTGCACTGTAGCTGTCCCCTGCTTGTATCTGCGTGACCTCGGTTAGTTGAGAATGGCTGAGAAGATGAGGAGCAGAGACATGAATCCAATTCTCTCCAAGTCCAAGCTGTCCCTGCAAGCGAAATAATGACACCGTGTCAGTCACAGGATTAAATCAAAGTTCAGTCCCAATGATTCCATTGCTAATAGATTTTTAAATAAAGACACATGCCTACAGGGTGTTTCAATTTGGGGGGGAAGAATCATTTTCCCTTCTGTGAGGCACCAGTAAGTGACTCAAATCTTGTCTATCTTTCATCTCATCCTAATTCATGCCGCCCTGCCATTCGTAAGTGTAAACACAGTTGTTAGATTTGTCAAAAAGGACTTGTAGATCACCTCCCGAGTATCATAATTTAAGTGCATCTCTGCAAAGCCGTGTTATAATATCTGCTGTGTACAGTTATATATGACACAGGGAAATGGCAATTCATCTTGGCTCAAATGGCTGTCACAGAGGAGGAAATACCGTTAAAAAAGGTACACTGCATATTTCTTTCACCAGACAAAAGTCTACTGTGTTTCATGTTTCATTTACCATTATGTACAACTGCCTGGCAATGCAATCCCTCATCGGTGACTGAGTCTGTGTAAAAGTCTTTTCAAACACAAAGGCTTAATAGCCATAACATCTCGCCGAGTACAATAGAATGCATTGTCCTCGATTTACATCTCTTTCTCTGTGTTAAAAATGGTGAGAGTGTTCAGTTTGACTTCTCACTGCTGCCCTGCTCCTCTCTTTCCCGCTCGCTCCTGCAGAGATAAAGGGCTTTCTGCACTGTGCTCATGTGCACGTTGGCATGCCCTGGCATATGTTTGAAAGTGAGCACAATATGTGTGGGTTTACATCTGAGTATGTGTGTGTGCGTGTGTGTGTGTGTGTGTGTGTGTGTTTGGGCACCATGCAGTAATCTGGGTCTTTAATTGCGTATTCCAATGTACGCTACTGTGAGGATTTGTAGATGCGTGGCAGCATATGTTCCTGCTGTGAGTGTGTGTTTCCATGTATTTATAGGTGTGAGTGCACGTGCCTCTGTCAGTGTTTATGTGCATTTAGGTGCAGTAAGTGAGCAGATGTGTCCATACCTGAGTTTGTGCATGTGTTTGTGTATCTGTGTTTATACTTGTATATGTGTATTTTTGTGTGTGTCTGAGTGAATGAGCACTGTCAGGTGCTGCTCCATGCTGTGCCAGCTGCATCTGGAGCCATCTGTGTTGGGGCTCAGTGGGAGGGGAGCGGATGACTTTAATGTACTTGAACCCCAGACAGACCTTTCCCAGACAGTTGTCAGTATGAAACCAAGACAACTGGGCCCAGTCAAGCTGAACCGGCTGATCTGGGTGGTGAGCAGGAGACAGACGCTTTGGTTACACTATAACCCCCGGTCAGACTCACTAGGGAACCTCTGGCAGTCAGATACACACAAACACTTGAATCTGTTTGTTTCAATGATAGTATAATAGTTTTTTTATGTTAGAGGACACTCTTACCTTTTCTTGGCTGACAGGGTTATGCCACGTGCTTACTGACTACAATGTAATCCTGGTTTACTTTTTGTGTCTGTCTGCCAACAAGTTTGTGTTCAAACATGTCACATTGTTCAAACTCCACTCATGACTTTAGCAACTTCATAAATCAGAAGACACTTGCAGCTTGACATTTCACTACTCATGACTTGAACTCAAACCTCTTGACTTGAGAGACCAGCTCTCTCAAGTCAACCAGCTGGTTTCACAAGACTTAGTTCTTACTACTTACTTGAAATTTAATGGTTATTTTATTTATCTTTTACAAAATACGCACAAAATCTGATTCGGTTCTGTGATTTTGAATTTCTGTTGTCAAACTTCTGACTCAACTGACATCAATTTTAGGATATGTGTCAGTTAAACACAATACCACTACTCAAAGCGCTCATCAAGAACAAAGCAGTTTTGATGTGTATTTGATTTAATAAATGCAAATGGTTTAAGGTGTCTGCAGAGAAAATGGGATGGGTTGATAGGGAATGACAATTTGAGTTTTTGATTCTACATGTATGAAAACACATTTTATTTCTTGTGATATTTCAGCTAATGTTTGCACCATTTGGTTTTTAATTCTTAAGATAAATACGAGTAATGATGTTGTTGGTGCTTACAATGAAATGGCATTCATTCTGATAAAGAAAGCATGGTGAGTACTACAGGACTTCAGCATCAGGATTTTCTTGTGATTTGCAAATCAATGACTTTGTTCCTTGTTTCCTGCCCTGTTATTGTCAACCAAGTATATCACACAGAAAATATAGAAAGATATCAAAATGACAACTGCACTCAACACTCCAACCACACAACTAAGAACTGCAGTTTATCAACACACAATCCTCCACCACAAAGAAAACACAGAGGCCTAGTAATGATCTTGCAGCAACAATATGATTAGTGAAGCACAAAATCAATTAATGCAGCAGTAGAATCAATAGGTGTCTCTCAGCATATATGTCCTGCAGTTAATTAATAAACAAAAAAGACATTAAGCAGCAGAGCATCAGACTGTGGCAACGACTGTCATCAGTCACAACGTGTGTACTGATGGCATCAGCAGGAAGGGAAAGGGAAAACATAGACAGATATAAATGTGAGCATGGCGAAATGCTGAACACACCCATAGATAAAGATGCTTAGACTATGTACACATACATTTGAGAGCAGGAGCATGCAAGACACACTAATATACAAATGCACTCATGCATTGTGCATTCACACACATACACAAACAGTGGCACTTTTTAAATTTTTTTTTTGTCTATCTTCTTTGTTTTCTTATGCACAGACAAAACACACAGATGAAGACATGAGGTTCCATGATATCAATAATATACATTTTTTTCCATTGCAGCAGGCTAGTCCATATTAGCATCAATTTGGAACAGGCCGAGGGTTCGATGAGGCCTGAACAGTGTTGGAACCAGGCCCAGGGTTTCCACCATCACCAGGGGCCAGATGCATAAAACTCTTTGTAGATTCATGACTAAAACTGTGAGTACGCACAAAGCAAGAAATATGAATATGCATTCTTTTCGTCAGATTTACAAAGCCATGAGTACACATGGTTCCATTTTATGAATCTGAGTCATTGATAAACTGAGTGCACAAGCTTCATTTCCACTCCCGCAATTAGCTATAAATGGATGAAGATGCCCTGAACCAGTCGTTTTCAGTTTGCTGCCTGCTCCACCAGTCTGTACAGCTGTCAATGAAACAAACCAGAAAGAAGTGTCGTTTCACTGATTGTGTTGCACTGATGAGGTTTTCCAACAGCAGAACAGCTGTCATTACACACAACCATTACGCACTGCTGTGCAGTTCTTTATATCATCCATATCATTAATTCATTACATGGACTTGTAAACCATTGTCAGCACTTATATCTCAGAAATGTGATCAATGATTAGTTTTGAAGTGTTCATATCTAAACCGACAAGGTATGACACAATTAAGAATAAAATAAGAAAAATATAAGGGGAAAAATAAAATCTTGTCTCCTATGTAGACTGAGGAATGATTAAAAAAGAATAATAAAATGAATCACACAAAAGTAATTGATCAATGTTTATGTTTATAAATGTGTGTTTGATTGGCATTTTTTAAATCTCTGTGCCAACGCAAAGAAAAAAAAAAATCACACAATCAATGCAGCTGGTCATCAACCTAAACAAACAGTGTTTCACTAAAAGTTTCTGTCTCTCACCTTATATTTCATCTCCACCTCATCACTTCACCCTCAGATCGCCTTAGAAAAACTTGTGTATGTTTGGTCTGAAGTATGTGTGAGGTGCGCAAATTCTCACCACACATTGTGTGTTTATAAAAACCAGTTTATGTGCAGGAAATTGCGTATGCATGTTTTTTGTGCATCTGGCCCAAGGCTGGCTCTTTTATTATTTAACAGTTTTTGGTGTCATGAATCCCCAAATTGATACACATCAGGTTGTGGACCAGCATTTGATAAGATGTAATCTCAGGGATCCCCATCTGATAAGATTTAGGAATTCCAAAACTGTCCATACTGTTGATTGGCAGATTAACAGTGAAGAGTGTGAAACCTATGAACACAATAGTCATTCTTATACATTTTCTCATTGGGCTTATAGTCAATGAAATAATAGTGAAATTAAAACATTACCCATTTTTCTGGGGACCCCTTGGTACCTCTTCATGGACCCCATTTTAAGAACAAACACATTAACACATTTTCACTATGTGAATATATTCAACCACTCTTAACTGTATTTCACCAGTGTGAAAACACTGGGCAAAAGTGAGAGTGAGTGTTTTAGTGTCTTAGCTTCATGAAATCTATTCTTGGTATTCTGAGTTGGCGTCAAAATGTTACATGTGATGCATGTATGCTTGACTGCATGTTTTATTATAATGTGTGTACTGATGTCTGTGGGGTCTCAAGCATTTGCATCTGGGTCAGACACTCGTCATTG